>OX451738.1:1136720236-1137937514 GCA_948472305.1 Vicia faba | reverse complement strand
GAACTAAACCAGGAGGTATAATTCGACGCATGAGATAACATAAGGAAAAGGATCCAAGGTATGATAAGAAACTTCGACCAAAGGTTCATTCGACTGAAGCAGATTTAGGTTGTTCGTCTAAAGGAAAGTGTTCGCGCCTTGGCATATGGGACGAAGACCATTTGAAATTTGAATTATTGGAGGGAAAGGTGGTTTCCATCAGCGTCTAAGGGAAGAGAACGTGGCAAAAAGCTATGGGTCGAGAGGCATGCAGAAGACACTTGTCTTCATCCTAGCGCAGAATGTCCCCTCGACGGTTACCTACTTTTAGTATAAATTAAGAAGTTTATGTAATTTTTAGGTGTGTTCAACTTATGGTACTAAATCTCTCAAATATTATCCAAGTAACTACTGCGTGAGAAAGGATAAAAAGCAGAGTAATGTACGTTACAAACACCTTTTTTTTACTTAATAAAAGTCTTCTTACTTTACTTTACCATTATCCTGCAAAGTTACCTTTTTACTTCTTTTACTTGCATTTTTATGCTTTTATTTACTGTTCAACAATCTTAAAACATCTTTCCCCTGGGTCGAACGTGCGTTCTTCCTTCTTACTCATTTTACATAAAGATTAGCATATGTTCTGGGATTAGTTTGGTCGATCCCGCAAGTAAACAAAAAACTTACCTTTTTGGAGACCAGCGGTTGTTTACCAAAAACAACGGTAAACACATATATCCTAGGATCAAACTGATCGATCCTGCAAGTAACCAAAATAACATTTTTTGAAAGATCAATGGTTGTTTACCAATTTTCATGGTAAACAATAATATATATTAAAAATTATACATATTATTTTTTATATACATATACTATTTTTATAAGTACTTATTATACATACAATTTTTATAGATACATATTTATTATAAATATATTTTTTTCAAAAATATTTATTATAAATTCTTTTTTTTTAAATATATATGTTGTTTCTTAAATATACAAATATTTATACTATTTTTTCAATTCTTTCTAAAAAAATCAAATATATACAACGTATTTATTTAAGTAATAAATATACTATTTGTATAAAAAAATATAATTTTTAGAAATTATATTTTTTGAAAATTATACATATTTCATAAAAACTATGTTTACTATTTCATACATAAATATTTATATATTTCAAAAAAATATACTATTTTTATAAAAATATATATTTTTAAAAACTATATATTTTATTTAGATACTATATTAAAAATTATACATATTATTTTTTATATACATATACTATTTTTATAAATATTTATTATACATACAATTTTTATACTATTTTTATACACACATATTTATTATAAATACTGTTTTTCAAAAATATTTATTATAAATTATGTTTTTTTTTTAATATATATACTGTTTCTTAAATTTATAATTATTTATACTATTTTTTCAATTCTTTTAAAAAAAATCAAATATATAATATATATCGAAAATTATACATATTATTTTTTATATACATATATTATTTTTATAAATACTTATTATACATACTAATATACATATATTATTTTTATAAATATTTATTATACATACTACTAATATATTTTTTCAATCATTATATATATAAATAATTTCGAAAAAAATTAAATTTTTTTTTTTCAATTTATAAACTAAATATCACAAAATAAATATATACACAAATATATCTACAAATATATCACAAAAGAAATTTTTTATAATAAGAACCTGAAATTGATGAACAAATACTGTTTCTTAAAGTTTTTTTTGCAGTTTTCTCCAAAATTTAACTCCCTTTGAATATATCAATCAATACTTGAAAATAAGAACTTGAACAAATTACACACTAATATTAAAAAATAAATTAAATTTATAACAAAATAATTTAATTTATTTACTTGAAACTTTAGATTGTGATTGAAAACTTTAGGTTTTATTTGGGAGTAAAATTAGAATAAGAAGATTGATATTGTTGAAAGAGATGAACTGTATATGAAAGGCAGGGAAGAGATGAAGGGTATGAAACACAAAATTGAAACAAGGAATAAATAACGTGTTGTAATTATTTATGTTGTAGCGAGGGAAAGCCCAACGAAAATAAAACGTTCAAAATAGGTGTGGAGTAGTCCGTCGCTAAATGTTGCATTGGAAAAAATCCCCTGCACGTGCAGTCTGCACACTGTCATGACTATACAAAAGCTGTCTAGCTGACGTGGAGTAACCCTTCGCTATTGTCACGTTGACAATTAGCTTTGCGTTACCCGTCACTATTTATAGGGATTTGCGCGCACTTTAATTTCTCCAGGAGGTAGCCCCTCGCAAATCATTATTTTAAAATTTAAATTTTCCCTCTTTTAATTTTGTGAGGACTAACCCCACGCAGTTAATTTTTTATTTTTTTCACTAATCTACATGTTACAGGCATTGCATGTGGGTACTTTGTTTTTTTTGTTAGAGGTTTAACCCTTAATTAAAACCCCTTGACAATTTTTATATTTTCTTGTAGTGCATACTTCTTTTAACTCGAGATTTGCCCTTAAGCTTTTGTTATGATCTTAGGAAGGGTCCAATTTATTATCTTTAAATTTAGTTATTTAACTTTTTCTCAAAAGAATTTTGATTTTTGACAACAATATTATGTAGCTTAGTATTTACCCTAATAGGAATAAATTCATATATTGGAGAGGTGAGTGAAGTGATGGGTTATATTTCCCTAGGTAGATAAAGATAGCCCTTTTTCTAGTATAGAACATTAGGTGTTTAGCCACGTGGCAACTTATCATTCAATACAAGAAACAAAAGAGCTTAAATTAAAGTCTTCACTTTCAAATGTATGACAGAAGGACTCTTGTTTCTTCAAAACCTAAGAGGGGATATAATTGATTTGTTTAAATTATGAACAAATATAAGTCTAATAGAATGTAATGATAATTATACTATAGCTTATATTAGTTTTTTTTATAAATTAATTAACAGAGAAAATAAAAAGAATGACATCTGGTTATGGATTAGTAGATTACAACTTATTAGCTACTATTAGCTAATATTGTTTATAATTATATTCTTAGAACATAATGATAAATACATATTCCACTTAAGGTATTTTAATTTAGAAATACCTCAATATATTCTCACACTTTTGAGCTCTTATATTTATTAAAACTAATTATCATATTGGCAACATATATCCAAAATCATTCATCCTAAAAAAAGCCGACTTATAAAATGGATTAAGACCATATCTCTAAATAATGTAAAATTAAATTCACCTATTTTTTAAATATAGGTGTTGGAGGCTGCAACAAAAGACAAACTAAATGCCATAATTTGACGATTAGAAGTAGACCATGATGAATGAGGAGGTTTTAGCCAGACTAAATTATAATATTCGAACTCATATTCTTTTCACTTTCAAGTGTAATAACGATTGTGTAAATATTTGGAAGTTTAATCGATACAGATATTATGACACTGATTATTATTGTCGCGGTATGAACTAACCACAATTTATTTTTTGACATAAAAAATAAAAAATTATAATATCTATATCGATGTCTATCGACTGTCAATACAGTTTTGTCACAGCTGTTTTCCTGTCACGGACAATTTTTAATGACAATGTTATTTTTAGTTTAAGTTTATAAGATTATTCTTAACCTAAATATGTCAATTCTTGATATAGTGATATCCTCATCTTCAAAACCTTTCTTAGTTAGCAGCATATTCTGTTTTTTTTCATTGGTGTTTGTTTAGAGGGAGAAAAAAAGTGGTGCAATGGAGTAACTACTTACTTGCAAGTTTCTCTAATCATCATCGTATTTTGCATAACAATAAGTAGGACCTACTTTGAAAATATATATATATATATATATATATATATATATATATATATATATATATATATATATATATATATATATATAATCAAATTTATTTATTTTAGATGCTAAAGGTATAGCCTATTAGTCCCTACTCCCTAGTACCTAGTCTACCAAACCCATATAGTGAAATTCTATGAGGAGCATATATAAAAGCATATGAATATGTTGTTACACACACTTCTACAATTCCATGTTCAATTTCTTTGATCTTGAACACCACTAGAACACTAGCTATGTCCACAACAACAAAGAAAGATGAAGAAAATGAGCTGAGAAGAGGACCATGGACTCTAGAAGAAGATAGTTTACTAATACACTATATTGCTCGTCACGGTGAAGGTCGTTGGAATATGTTAGCCAAAAGTGCAGGTATATTTTGATTCTTTTGTACCATTTAAGGTTAATTAGAGGAATAATATGTTGAATCACATACTGTTTTAGTTTTTTTGTTTTGTTTTAATAATGTTTTTTTTTTTATTTCCAACATTTTAGGATTGAAGAGGACTGGAAAAAGCTGCAGACTTAGATGGTTGAATTACTTGAAACCTGACATTAAAAGAGGGAATCTTACTCCTCAAGAACAGTTGTTGATCCTTGAACTTCATTCCAAGTGGGGTAATAGGTAATTATCTCATAATATCTGATCTTGATTTAACTGTCACTGATGTACTGAATGCGTGAATGCATGAAATGAGATTTGTGACCGCATGCAATTCAAATCCATATCTATTCACATATATCAACTTTTTAAAGAAATCTCAGTTAAATTGTCAAATTAGTCTTTAAATTGCACGTAGAGATCTAAGTCAATCTGTCCGATTAATCTCTGTAATTATATGCAGACATTACATTGTCTTGTGCAAGTACGATGAATTTAACATAATTTTTGCGCTTATTTGAACATAGGTGGTCGAAAATTGCGCAACATCTACCGGGAAGAACAGATAACGAGATCAAGAACTATTGGCGAACAAGGGTGCAAAAACAAGCCCGCCAACTCAACATCGAATCCGGTAGCAAAAGATTCATTGATGCTGTTAAGTGTTTTTGGATGCCAAGATTACTTCAAAAGATGGAACAGAACAACTCATCACCAATCTCTGATCATTCTTCCATGACAAACATAAACAATTTCGGAAACTCCATCGAAGCTTCAACTAGTAACTCAATCTCAACAAGCTTCAATCTTCCTTCTATATCTCCATCATCTCATCCTCAAAGAGGATTCATAGATTCTTCAATTGGAAATGTGTCAACCAGCTTCAATAATCCTTCTTTGGATTTCTTCCAATTTTCACAGCCACTTGAAGTTTCAGAAACCTCAAAAAGTGTTCCAAACATGTTTGAAAACAATGTTAATAATTGTCAAGTCCAACAAAATTTATATATTGATGATACAAATTATACTTATGGCTTGGAAAGTTTAAGCTTTGATCCATTGTCTTCAATGGAAAATTATGACTTTTCACAGTTTGATTTTCAAACTTCAGGGAATGGATGGATGCTAGACAACATGGGTAATACTACTTTTTGGAACATGGATGCTATGTGACATGAGTTTACAAGAAAGTGTTACTAAAATTTAATAATAAAAATAGTTATAAAAGTTTTATATATAATTTTTATACTGATTCTAAGTGACTAAATAGTCTCATTGATAGAGATTAGTTTAGTGCAAGATATTAAGGTTAAGGTTAAGGTTGTGATTTATGTTATGAGTTTTTTTTAAAGTAGCATATTTATATAGAAATACAGGAGATAATACTAATTTCCCCTGTTCATATATATTAATGTTGGAAAAAATGTAATAATTTGATTAACCTTGAATGTTTTCAAGAGTGCAATTTTTTATATAATTTCTTTTGCTTTTTTACACGGTTATCAATTAAATTGATTTATCAAAATAATTTGTTTAAGTAGTTATATTTGTTTTAATTGAAAGCTAAGTTAAATAAAAGAGTGTTATGAAAGAAACAATGTTGGAAGTGACAATCAAAAAAGTGTTGTCACATCTCTCTTGTGAAGTGACATTTAATAACTAATGCATCCATATAAGATAATGAAGAACACTAGTATTCATATTTTCAAGTACAACCACTTGCAATCAATTAGTGTTTGGTTATCTCATAAAACTGATATATTCTTTATGTATACAAATCTCATCATTTTGCTTCTAGAAAAATTATAATAATACTAGAAAATGGTATATTACATCGGATCGAAAACACATGCATGATATGATTTCTTTCGATTTAATAGAAATTTTGAGTTTGAATTCAATTTTAAATATGAAGTAGTGTTAAATCTTTTTAAAAAGAGTATTGTCATCTGTTTTAATTTTTTCTGACTCGATTGATTAATATATGAACTTACATGTCAAACATATATATAAAAATATAAAACTTTCTACAATAAAAGAATCACATTCTTGAACAATTTGCTAGCTTTAATGTAGCCACATTCTTGTCTCTTGTTGCAATCATAAGGAAATGAACTTTTGTGAATGAAGATTGCTACCAACTCTTAACTTTGGTACTGTTTTGCAGTGCTGGTATATTTCTCACAGCTTGAGTCACAATGAAGAAATTGACTAAAAATTAAATATTCTTCAAATATTTTATTCGCATGTGCTCGATGTTACAAGCTAGGAATGTGAACTTTTCAATCACAAGTTCTTTTAATAGACATGAAGTTATTCTGGATTTTTTAGAGACATAATCACATATAAAAGAAACGTGACACCTAGAGTCATTAGTAAATGTACTAAAAACCCCTAACCACTTTAATGTGTCGTACCAAATTCACCTAAAAAAAATAAAAACAAATAAATGATAAGTGTTTTATCCTTTCCACATCCTCCTTCTAATATCTTAAAGTTAGAATCACTATTTATGATCTCACACACTTTTAAGTTATTATTTATTGAAAAGTCAATTTTGAAAAAACTTCCACATAATGGTTGAATTAATCACCACATTCTAGATAAGCAAAACATCTTTAACATAATATTTGTCATCAATGTTAAACCTCTAGATTCTCTTATTTAAGATATTTTCCTATATAATAATATTATCTAATAATGTTTAATAATTTAAAAGTGAGTCATCCTCCCAAATAAACTGACAATGTCATCATCTCTAACACTCACTATCAAAAAAACACTTTTAAATATATTTTATTTTGTCTTGAATAATTCTTTCTCGAAAATGAACTTGATAATATGAAATTTGGTTGAAAAATAAATTAAATTTTACTAAAATTTATTTCAATCAAAATTTGAACTTAAACTCTATCGAATAATCTGAATAACTTATTATTTATTTGAGACAATAATTTCTTCCTTGGCACGTAATTTAAGATCTAGTCCATGTAATGTGTTACATAGAATAGAAAATATAGTAGTTTCCTTTTTAGAAAAATTAGTCTCATGTCTTCTTCTTCGTTATCTATTAAATATGAGTGCTTTAAATTCAATTTGACATAGAATCACTCAGCTTGTTCTTGATTGTATTTTTTATTTAACTAAGTAATTTTCACATATATTTAAGATTTTTGTTTGTGTTTTTATGTGATTTCATTTGTTTGTTCTCATCTTTGTGTTAAGTTGTTTTTCCCTTGTTGAAGTATCCATTTATTTGAGATTAACTTGATCATATTTGATATGGATCTAATACATATTTAATTAATGACTTTGACATTATCAATGTTGCATATCAAGAGGCATATAATTTAAACACTTTAATTTTGTTATATTTGTACTTGTGTTCTCCTAACAGCTCCTTCAGGATCAAATCCCTACTAGAGATAACTTATTTAAGAGGAGGATTTCCCTGGGCCCGAGGGGTGTCACTTGTCTCTTATGTGCGGAATTCGTTGAGTCATCTTCTTATATTTTTGTGACTTGTGAGGTAGAAGTGATTGTTTAGTATACAATTTTCAGTTGGTTGGGTTGGAGCATTGTGTTACTCATGTATCTTCTAACTCTTTTTCAGATGTTATTTCTGCTTAGTGGATCAACTAGGTCAAAGGGGTCCTACATGATTTGACATTTTGTGGTTTGGTCGACTTGGAGTTTTCTGAATGATATAGAGTTCTAAGATAAAGTTGTGACGATGAAAAAAATGGAAGGTTAAAGCATCCTCTTAGCTTGGAAATGGTATATTGGTAGGTATGTGGATAACTCTTATGCTTCATTTACTTGGCTAGAGAATCCTATCATTTATCTAAGCCAATAGTGACGTGAGGGTCTTCGATCTCCTTTTGGTGTGTTCTTGTGGTTTCATTGAAAGGGAAGGTATTATCACCCTTTCTATCCGTGGTTATCCACGGGCTCTTAGATACTTGCTCAATTGTTTTCAAAAGTTGTTTTCTTTGTGCTTGTGGGTTTTGAAAAAGTTTTTGAGATATTTCTCGGGTTCGGGGGTAGATTATAGAAAGGGAGGGTATTAGCATCCTTTCTATCTGTGGTTATCCACGGGCTCTTAGGTACTTGCTCAATTGTTTTCAAAAGTTGTTTTCTTTGTGCTTGTGGGTTTTGAAAAAGTTTTTGTTTTAAAACTTCGATTTAACTCTTGCTTCTGTCCTCAAGAGTGTAATGAAGTGTTTTGAAAACTTTGTTCGAAAAGGAGTGTAAGTGTGAAAAAAGTTTTGTTTTTGAAAGAAGAGCAAGTATCTAAGAACTATCTACCTACTCGAAATAGGAATCATTTTATGCTAATTTCCTTTAGACAATGCTATCCCACTATTGATGAGTAGGTAGCACCGTCGTTGGAGTTTGAGGGTCAATTCGAAAGGGACATACGGTCACTAAAGCAATGTTAATTCGCCTTAGCGGTAACCCTAATGTATTAGATCATTTGTTTGAGGCAACAATATCCGAGGCAACCGTTTCGAGGCGACTATGATCTTTTAGACAAGAGGACGACCTCTAAAGCGACCTATACTCAATGACCGTGTACGAAGGCAACCAAGTGGGGTGTACCCTAAGAGTGCGCATGTGTGAGTGTTTCGTTTTCAGTTATTTTTATCTTTGCACATGTTAAGGGTGATCTAATTTGATTTTAAGATTAACATTCAGTCTTGTCATGCAAACCCTATTATCAAACATCTAGCAGTTATAATTTGCGGAAATAAAATGCGGAATTTAAATTACAAGACGTCGGGTATTTACATCGCCAAAGACAAACCCTTTGAAAAATAAAGGAAAGCGGTAAAAATAATTAAACGTCCTATTTAACTATTACAATCCGGAAGCAGGTACATTATTGGATAAAAATAAATAAAGCGCGTGGGAAATTAAATCGAATGCATGATTAAGGTTTTGACCCTTTTGAAAGAAAATACTTTTTTTTTTGTTTTTATTTTAAGAAAAGAAACTAATCCTAAATTAAATAATTAAATTAAATTAATAAATAAATTAATGAAAATAAATTATTTTTGGAGTTTTTGATTATTTTAAGAAAGAAAATAAAATTAATTAAATTAGTAGTTAAAACCTAATTAAATCTAATTAATTTTAATTATTTACAAAAAATAAGTTAGAGTTTTCTAGAATTTAAAAACCTAAATTAATTAGTCAATAATTATCAACAAAAATAAAAGTTATTAAAATTTGATTGGATAAAAAAAAGTATTTTTTGTGATTTTATTAAAAAATAGAATTTTGTTATTGGTTAAAAAAAATAATTAAATGAAATAAAACAATTAAATTAAATAAAACAAAAAAAAAGAGAGAGGAGTTGGGCCTGATTATGAGGTGTTGGTAGCAATTTTGTAGGCCCAACAGTGCTGGTTCGTTTGACTTTTTTGGATCTGGTACACATGCATTGACCAACGCTTTGGTGGACCTTCAACGCTTGGCCACCAGATCTGGCCCTTTGGCCATCTGGCGCTTGGATAGTGAGGGAGCATGGTAGGTTGCAAGCTAGCGTATGCACTGGAATACCTGAAAACAAAAATCATTGAGAAAGTGGGGGACCTGGGATTCGAACCCAGTTCCTGAAGGGAATACACACGCTATGTCTACCACTACGCCAAGCTACTTTAATTGTTAATATAACATATAATAATAATAATATATCAAAACAAAACAATTGCCAGCAAAACAAAAAAAACGCGCGTTTCGTTTGAATGGTCCAATGGGCGAGTGACAGCTCTTCGTCCCTGTCGTCCCAAAACTGTAACATTACCTGCGGATTTGAATCTGCAGCTAAAAGCGCAACCTTGTTCTAAAATCTCCCTCAGGCCATATAAATACATTCCAAGAACATGGTTCAACTCGTCATGACCTTCTGATCACAACCATGTTCTTCTTATGGGTCAATTGTACCTGAAATAGAAAACCCAAAAAAAAACTCCAAGAACCCTAATTATGGTGATTCCTGTTACAGCTCATATAAACGAAATTCGTTAATGCCAAAAGCTTGAAAATGTTCTTGTGATCACAAATATGCCATTAGTTTGTTCAATGGATGCCAGAATCATGCGAATCGAAAACAAGAACATGGCAGTTTTTCGAAGGACTTACAGTGCGTATGGAGGCTTGAGGGTGCGTGATTTGGATCGAGTTAGCTTGTGTGAATGGCCAGGAATCAATTGGGATATGTCTCCAGCCTTGAAAATGCCTCAAACCCTGATTTTAATCTCTCACTTTTTTATGATTTTTTGCAAAGTTGTTCTGCCTCTTCCAACAATTTCCAACCCTTATTTCGTGTTCTTCAGCTTGCTTATGTATTGTATGTTGCATTAGGTTCACAAACCTGGCCCAAATCTCTCCATATCAATGCTCATGAATTTGATTTGATTCCACCAGTAAAACCTTCCAAATTTGATTTGATTTGGATCTTTTTGTGCATACAAGCCTTGATTCGAATTTGATTGAAATGCTAGCTGTGACGAAAGCCTAAAACAATCAGAAAATCATGAGTTATCAATGTCTTGGATTTTATATGATTTTATTTGATTTAAAATGAATAAATTCAAATAAAAATCAAATTAAATAATAAAAATGAGATATGGGCACATGGCTGGAGCTAGGGCACTTGGGAAATAATGCAAACTCAAATCAAGTGGAAAAGAATGAGCCCATTTGGCAAAATTTGAAGTTTTGGGGATAGTTGACTTTTGGCAATTTTGCAAAAAAGTCCAACTTCAAGAATGCATAACTTCTTCAATTTTGAACTTTTGGAGATGTTATTGGACTTTCTAGAAAGCTTGAGATGTCCTATAATCAACCATTTTTGTCTCGTCTCATCTTGATATTCCATGCTCAAGTTATAAGCTTTGACAAAAAAGGTGTTTTTGTTGACTTTCAAAAATGACCTATAATGTCCAAATTCATAACTTCTGGTGAGTGCATTTTTTGATCTTGGGGTATGAAGATGGATTTTAGGGAATTGAATCCTATTCAAAATGAGCTTTGTATGAGTCATTTCTCATAAGGTATGAGAAAGTTATGCTTGGTCAAAGTTTAGTTGACTTTTCCTACAAAATCCTAATTTAGCAACTTTTGAGTCTTGATGAGTTATGAGAAATCCTTGATGAATCATGATCAACCCTTGATCAAATGATGAAATATCCTTCAAAATGAGAATGTTGACAAAAAATCTTGAAGTTTGACTGTTTGTAGGTCACAGTTGACTTTTGCCCTAGTATAGTCGATTTTTGGACCTTTTGGGCAATTGACTGAGAAAACTTCCTCTGCAAGGCTTGAAACTTGACATGGATGACCTTGAGAACATATTAATACATTGGGGAGAACTTGATATCATTTGTACTCAAGGATCTTTATGCAACACCAAACCTTAATTTGGGGTAGACTGCCTTAGGAGATAACTTGTCTGACCAATTCTTGAGCAACCTTGAGCAACTTGGAGATTTTTCTTGCAATGTCTTGAGAAATATGGGAAGGAAAATTTTGGGGTACAACAGCTGCCCCTGTTCAATCTTCTTAAACCTGAGGATGTAGATTGGCTTTCATGTCTTTTGTGATCCGAAGGTGGAAGATGATTGAACACTAAAGTGCCCAAAAATTTGCACTCGCATGAAGTGGTATCAGCCTTGTGATGTCGGGAATGGGCTTACAGATGCCATTTGGAGGAGTGTCGATCGCATAAGATATTCCTTAGCGAGAGCTTGTATACCTGTTGTTGTGGAAGATTCCGCTGGGGAAGTCTCCTCTTTGTTGAGGTTTAGGAACTTGCCTGTATTTCAACTGAGAGAACATATCTGCTGAGTTTTAAGAACTTGTCCGTAATTCAACTGAAGGGGAAACATCTTCGTCAAGATTTAATAACTTTCCCGTAATTCAACTGAGAAAACTCTGCTGAGATTTAGGAACTCGTCTGTAATTTGACGGAGGAATTTTATCGAGATTTAGAACCTTATCTGTAATTCAACTGAGGATAATTCTGTTGAGATTTAAGAATTGGTCAGTAGTTCGACTTTAGGGAAACATCTTCATCGAGATTTAAGAACTCACCCGTAATTCAACTGAGAAAACTTCTCTGCTGAGATTTAGGAACCCGTCTGTAATTCAACGGAGGAACTTTGTCGAGATTTATGACCTTGTCTATAATTCAATTGAGAAAAACTCTGTTGAGATTTAAGAACTTGTCAGTAATTTGACTTGGGGAAACATCTTCATCGAGATTTAAGAACTTGCCGTAATTCAACTAAGAAAACTTCTCTGCTGAGATTTAGGAACTCGTCTGTAATTCGACGGAGGAACTTTGTCGAGATTTAGGACCTTGTCTGTAATTCAACTGAGAAAAACTTTGTTGAAATTTAAGAACTTGTCAGTAGTTCTACTTTAGGGAAACTTCTTCATCGAGATTTAAGAACTCGCCCGTAATTCAACTGAGAAAACTTCTCTGCTGAGATTTAGGAACCCGTCTGTAATTCAACGGAGGAACTTTGTCGAGATTTAGGACCTTGTCTGTAATTCAACTGAGAAAAACTCTGTTGAGATTTAAGAACTTGTTAGTAATTCGACTTGGGGAAACATCTTCATCGAGATTTAAGAACTTGCCCGTAATTCAACCGAGAAAACTTCTCTGCTGAGATTTAGGAACTCGTCTGTAATTCGACGGAGGAACTTTGCCGAGATTTAGGACCTTATCTGTAATTCAACTGAGAAAAACTCTGTTGAGATTTAAGAACTTGTCAGTAATTCGACTTGGGGAACATCTTCATCGAGATTTAAGAACTTGCCCGTAAATTAACTGAGAAAACTCTGCTGAGATTTAGGAACCTGTCTGTAATTCGATGGAGGAACTTTGTAGAGATTTAGGACCTTGTCTGTAATTCAACTGAGAAAAACTCTGTTGAGATTTAAGAACTTGTCAGTAATTTGAATGGAGGGAAACATCTTCATCGAGATTTAAGAACTCGCCTGTAATTCAACTGAGAAAACTCTACTGAGATATAGGAACTCGTCTGTAATTCGACGGAGGAACTTTGCCGAGATTTAGGACCTTGTCTGTAATTCAACTGAGAAAAACATCTCTGCTGAGACTTAAGAACTTGTCAGTAATTCGACTGGAGGGAAACATCTTCATCGAGATTTAAGAACTCGCCCGTAATTCAACTGAGAAAACTCTACTGAGATTTAGGAACTCGACTGTAATTCGACGGAGGAACACTTTGTCGAGATTTAGGACCTTGTCTGTAATTCAACTGAGAAAAACTCTGTTGAGATTTAAAAACTTGTCAGTAACTCGACTTGGTAAAAGCTTCATAGCTTTTGATTTTTATGAGAATTTAACCGCATCCTTCATGAAAGGTAAAGGTCAGTTGTATGTAATGCATGATATGTATCAGGCAATGATGTTCTCAAAATAAATGAGATTGTGATTGTATGATGCGTATATGCATGTGTCATGATGTATGAGAATGTGATGTTTGTAGCTGGGGAAAATAAATCCCGGATAACTGCTGGAGAAAAGAGCTGAATTCTTCATTTCCGCTGGGGATGGAGAACGAATATGATTGTGAGAATAAACCTGCAGGAGAGGATAACTCCGTTGGGGAATAAACTGATGAGGAGATTACTCTGTAGGGAAGAGATGTTTTGCTGAGGATTCCACTGATAAATTCTGCTGGGGATGAATTACCGTTGCTGGTGATACTGAATCCTGTTGGGGATTGGATTCCTGTTTGTGAAAGGAATGAACTCCGCTGGGGATGATCTTCAACTGCGACTTCACTGGGGATAACCTTTTAGACTCTACTGGGACAATTTTCCAAAATCTACTGGGGATGATCCTCCACACTCCACTGGGGAAGCTTTTTTAGACAGCGCTGGGGAAAATTTTCAAACTCCACATGGGATATTTTATACTCCACTGGGGATGGTAAGACTTTCAGTGCTGATGGTAGATAAACTCTGCTTGGAGAGAACATTACCGATTCATTCACAGTTGTGAGTCTCAACTGGGGAGAGTTAACCTTACTGTTTCTTCTTACTATACAGGGAGTGAATGTTACTGGGACGCGTGCTGAGGATATGACGATGGCTTTGCATCAAGACTTTTCTGCCCCTGTATCTGCGGGAGAAGGTGCATGCAGAGGCATTATGGATCGAGTATTATCCCATCCTATGAGGTGCTTGGTATCTTTCGATCGAAACGACAAGTATTCTTCTGGTAGGCAAGTGACAAGATGACGGGACATAGTCGTACGCTTTAATCCATAACTTTTGCCTGGACCGCCCTTTCGGGTTTTCAGTCCACTGGGATACCCTTTCTTGCCCAAGCCGCCTTTTCAGGTTTTCGACTTGCCGGGTGTACAGATCTTTTCATTTTCATCACTTGTTTTTGCCCGAACCCTTTTGGTTTGCCGGGAAGCCCTTATTTTTGCCTAGGCCAGTCAACCTAGCAGGTCTTTATTCATGCACAATATTTTCTGACTATGTCCATGCTCTCCGAGTGTAGGGAGTTGTCACTGTCGGTAGTGTTGTGTTGCCATACTACCAGAAGATGTTCATTTGATCATGCAAGATTCGCTGCTGGAATTCATGTCCAATGCCCCAATTGATGGAGATTTTCCCCTGGCTGTTTGGCATCTTTGAGAGATTCCTTGAATCTTGACTTGACTGCCCCAGATGATGGACAATGATCATGCCGTGCCCCTTGGTTGGAAGTTTTTTTCCACTTGAGATGATCCTTTTTATTGAAAAGGTTTTTGTTCACTAGATATTCGTTGTGCGAATTTCTCTGTTGTTGAACAAATAGTCATATGCAATCAGTGTTATTTTAAGAATGCAAAGCTTATGTCTGTCTTAAAGTTTTTGAAAATGCATTTTTCAATAAAACAAGCGAATTTTTGTAAAATGTGATGTCAACTCAGGATTTACAGCAAGCCCTACAGGAGTCAGGATACATTTTGTAACAGTATGCTTTCAAACTAACCCATGCCTCAGCTAGGACTTTTAAGGGTTATAACGTGGTCTGGTTCACGGTTCAAGAAACAAAGGATAAAGGCTCAAATTTTATTTGTACCCGCCCGTTCTTCGTGATGTTCTTCGATCCTAAACTTAGCTAATTGTGCATTTAGACCCCATTTTGAGTCTTTGCTCTAATATTCCAGTGATGGTTCGGATACTGACATATTCTTTTGAACAGGCAATCATTTTGTTGAGAGTTTGTAGGACCTCTTTCTTTTTGATTTCGTTATGCCTTTCTTTTTGCCTGAACTGTTTCTTTCTTGTGATTACAGTCAGCGGGATGCCCTAGTTTTTTTCTTAAGTCCCCTTCATAGGTTTCGACTTAATGGGCTTTTATTTTTGAGAGATAATGACTGCCTGTATGGACGCTTATGGGGAACCATCACCGTCTTTCATTTTGGAAGGACTTCTTCGATTCCATTCATTGTGCACCTGAATTAACTGAGAAACTACCCTGCCCCAGGTTATAATTAAGGGTTTTAATTTGTGAAAAGAAAAACTCCAACTTCTTTGGCTCAAAGGGGTTGACTAGGAATTATCTTCCTTATAACTCCACTGTTTAGGATTTGAAACAATACCTGTACATCGTCAGCAGGGCCTGTTCAAAAGCATATTGTAGAGATTTTGGTATCATTTTCGTCATCCTCCCTCAAAAAGGCTTAGAATTTTTTAATCGAGAGTTGATCATCACAAAAAATGAAAACAATTTGAATATAATGAATACGAATGGATTGATTCAAAACATACATATACGATGCATTGATAAAGTAACGAAGTTTGACATGAATAAATGTTTGAACAATCAAAAGAAAATTACAAATTGAAAATTCTAATGACCCAAAAACTCTTCTCGTTTCAGGGCTTGTCACTTCAAATGGTGAGCCTTGGAGGGATGGTAGAAGAACTCATCCTGACCATCTTGTGTGAATTCCAATGCTCCTTCATCAATTAGGTTTTGAATTTTGTACTTCAACTTCCAACAGTCTTCAGTATCATGCCCTGGGCTGTTAGAATGGTATGCACACCTTCCATCAGGATTATAATTGGGTGAAGAAGTCTTAGGATTCGGATGAGGTCCTACCAACGTCACCAGATTCAATCTCAACAGGTGTTGCAAAGCTTGGGACAGTGGCATGTTGATCTTGGTAAACTTCCTCTAATTAACCCGTTGTTTATGGCGAGGTTGTTGTTGGACCCGTGAGGTAGTAGAAACATGGAGTGGTCTATTCTTCACCATACCAAACTCTTGTCTTTTTGGAGGCTGATCAATGCCTTCGTCCCCGGCCTTGACTGTTTGCTTCATACTGTTGTATCTGTCTTGATGAAGCTGGTTGATAATGGTTCTCAGTTCTTCTTGTTCCCGAGCTAAGCCTTGGATAAGAGCCATCTGCCTCAACATCTGGGTTTTCATGGCACCTAACTCAGCTTGCAGTTGTTCCAGCCGTTCGTCCTTATTGTCTTCAGGACTTTTCTTGACCAAGTTCCCGACAAGGAGTGTTTTCAACTCTTCCTTCCCCTTGGATAGGTTTAGGAGTACGTCCCTGAACTGAGCTTCTTGAGTTTGAAGATCTTGGTTGTCTTGTTGGAAAGCCATTGCTGAAATAAACAGCGAGAGCATGAGAGACCTGTAATGGGAGACCTGTTATGCAATGATATGTATGATATATGTATGTAATGTTTTCAAGGATCTCGCGGGGTAAACAAGAAACTTGTTAGAATTTGAATTTTGTAGCTTTGATTGAAGAAGCTTCATGTTGTTAAGAGTCCTTCTTCAAGAGTCAAGCTCACTATATCGAGTGGGTCATAGCCACCGACTCAAATTATCGTGTTTTGATCTCTAGATGACATTGGCTAGAGGAAAATAAATCCCCTTTGCCTCTTGCCGGACGTTTGATTTACCATAACCTGCATCACAGACCCTTGAGATCCTTGGAATGGTTAAGGAAATGTTAAGGCATGATGTTATGATGTGTATGTTATGCGTTTAAGCAAAAGTACGAGGTAATGTAAACAAGTAAATCCGGCAAGAAATCCAAGTTATTGGATAAGGACTGTAAGCAAAACCTGTAAGGAACTCAAGTTTTTAGATAACAAACATGTGCAAGTAGTTCAAGTTTGAAAGCACACAAGTCACACAATAGCCCTTAAATTTCAGGCTGGCATGGAGTTTAGGTATTACCCTCTTTCAGTTTAGTTGGTTCAACCTGTCCTAGTAATAGTAACCGGGTTCTAGAGGATCTCAATATCACTAACCACCCTCGATCGGTCATAATTCCAGTTTGGCAACCTTTTCTTGCAGCCAGAATCATCGCGAGAGTTTGGTCTCAATGAGTGTAGCATACTGCTACTTTTCTATGGCCAAGTTGGTCAATTATAGGTTCTAAGGTCAGTTGGTGCTTAATGACCCCTTAGAAGACCCATATTCTCCTTGTTCCACCACAAGGGATATCGGTACAAACTAAAGTGCCACACCAATGTAGCTACTACTTCAATCGTATCGGTCTACGCCGTACAGTTCCCTCACAGTCTATTGCTACTTACCTAAAGGGTATCCCCAGATCCGGGTTAGGATCTATAGTAACTCTGATTCAAACCCACAAAGATAAAGCATACAAATCAAGAAATTGAAAACAATATGAACTATTCCTAAGGTACACCCCACTTATAAAATTCCCCAGCAGAGTCGCCAGTTCTGTTATACAGTGGGAAGAACTTACTGTTTTTTGGAATGCTGGTTTGCGTTTTGCGTTTGTTTTTGCAAAATGTCGCGGTAAGCAAGAGTCGCCACCTACTTTTATTTTATCCAACAAGGAAAGGAAAAAAGCACAGAAAAACTCCTTTTTCGAGATATTTCTCGGGTTTGGGGGGTAGATTATAGAAAGGGAAGGTATTAGCATCCTTTCTATCTGTGGTTATCCACGGGCTCTTAGGTACTTGCTCAATTGTTTTCAAAAGTTGTTTTCTTTATGCTTGTGGATTTTGAAAAAGTTTTGGTTTTAAAACTTCGATTTAACTCTTGCTTCTGTCCTCAAGAGTGTTATGAAGTGTTTTGAAAACTTTGTTCGAAAAGGAGTGTAAGTGTGAAAAAAGTTTTGTTTTTGAAAGAAGAGCAAGTATCTAAGAACTATCTACCTACTCGAAAAAGGAATCGTTCTATACTAATTTCCTTTAGACAATGCTATCCCACTGTTGATGAGTAGGTAGAATCATCATTGGAGTTTGAGGGTCAATTCAAAAGGGACATACGGTTACTAAAGCAATGTTAGGACACCTTAGCAGTAACCCTAATGTCTTAGATTATTTGTTTGAGGCAACAATATCCGAGGCAACCGTTTCGAGGCGACTATGATCTTTTAGACAAGAGGACGAACTCTAAAGCGACCTATACTCAATGACCGTGTACGAAGGCAACCAAGTGGGGGTGTACCCTAAGAGTGCGCATGTGCGAGTGTGTCATTTTCAGTTATTTTTATCTTTGCACATGTTAAGGGTGATCTAATTTGATTTTAAGATTAACATTCAGCCTTGTCATGCAAACCCTATTATCAACTATCTAGCAGTTATAATTTGCGGAAATAAAATGCGGAATTTAAATTACAAGGCGTCGGGTATTTACATCGCCAAAGACAAACCCTTTGAAAAATAAAGTAAATCGGTAAAAATAACTAAATGTCCTATTTAACCATTACAATCCGGAAGCAGGTACATTATTGGATAAAAATAAATAAAGCGCGCGGGAAATTAAATCGAATGTATGATTAGGGTTTTGACCCTTTTGAAAGAAAATACTTTTTTTTGTTGTTTTTATTTTAAGAAAAGAAACTAATCCTAAATTAAATTAATAAATTAATTAATGAAAAATAAATTATTTTTGGAGTTTTTGATTATTTTAAGAAAGAAAGTAAAATTAATTAAATTAGTAGTTAAAAACCTAATTAAATCTAATTAATTTTAATTTTTTACAAAAAATAAGTTAGAGTTTTCTAGAATTTAAAAACTTAAATTAATTAGTCAGTAATTATCAATAAAAATAAAAGTTATTAAAATTTGATTGGATAAAAAAAATTATTTTTTGTGATTTTATTAAAAAATAGAATTTTGTTATTGGTTAAAAAAATAATTAAATGAAATAAAACAATTAAATTAAATAAAACAAAAATAAATAAAAGAGAGAGGAGTTGGGCCTGATTAGGAGGTGTTGGTAGCAATTTTGTAGGCCCAACAATGCTGGTTCGTTTGACTTTTTTGGATCTGGTACACTCGCATTGACCAACGCTTTGGTGGACCTTCAATGCTTGGCCACCAGATCTGGCCCTTTGGCCATCTGGCGCTTGGATAGTGAGGGAGCATGGTAGGTTGCAAGCTAGCGTATACACTGGAATACTTGAAAACAAAAATCATTGAGAAAGTGGGGTACCTGGGATTCGAACCCAGGTCCTAAAGGGAATACACACGCTATGTCTACCACTACGCCAAGCTACTTCAATTGTTAATATAACATATACTAATAATAATATATCAAAACAAAACAATTGCCAGCAAAACAAAAAAAAAACGCGCGTTTCGTTTGAATGGTCCAATGGGCGAGTGACAACTCTTCGTCCCTGTCCTCCCAATACTGTAACATTACCTACGGATTTGAATCTGCAGCTAAAAGCGCAGCCTTGTTCTAAAATCTCCCTCAGGCCATATAAATACATTCCAAGAACATGGTTCAACTCGTCATGACCTTCTGATCACAACCATGTTCTTCTTATGGGTCAATTGTACCTGAAATAGAAAACCCAAAAAAAAACTCCAAGAACCCTAATTATGGTGATTCCTGTTACAACTCATATAAACGAAATTCGTTAATGCCAAAAGCTTGCAAATGTTCTTATGATCACAAATATGCCATTAGTTTGTTCAATGGATGCCAGAATCATGCGAATCAAAAACAAGAACATGGTGGTTTTTCGAAGTACTTACAGTGCGTATGAAGGCCTGGGGGTGCGTGATTTGGATCGAGTTAGCTTGTGTTAATGGCCGGGAATCGTTTGGGATATGTCTCCAGCCTTGAAAATGCCTCCAACACTGATTTTGATCTCTCACTTTTTTGTGATTTTTTGCAAAGTTGTTCAGCCTCTTCCAACGATTTCCAACCCTTATTTCGTGTCCTTCATCTTGCTTATGTATTGTATGTTGCATTAGGTTCACAAACCTGGCCCAAATCTCTCCATATCAATGCTCATGAATTTGATTTGATTCCACCATTAAAACCTTCCAAATTTGATTTGATTTGGATCTTTTTGTGCATACAAGCCTTGATTCGAATTTGATTGCAATGCTAGCTGTGACCAAAGCCTAAAACAATCAGAAAATCATGAGTTATCAATGTCTTGGATTTTATATGATTTTATTTGATTTGAAATGAAGAAATTCAAATAAAAATCAAATTAAATAATAAAAATGAGATATGGGCACATGGCTGGAGCTAGGGCACGTGGGAAATAATGCAAACTCAAATCAAGTGGAAAAGAATGGGCCCATTTGGCAAAATTTGAAGTTTTGGCGATAGTTGACTTTTGGCAATTTTGCAAAAAAGTCCAACTTCAACAATGCATAACTTCTTCAATTTTGAACTTTTCGAGATGTTCTTGGACTTTATAGAAATCTTGAGATGTCCTATAATCAAACCTATTGGTATCATATCATCTTGATATTCCATGCTCAAGTTATAAGCTTTGACAAAAAAGGTGTTTTTGTTGACTTTCAAAAATGACCTATAATGTCAAAATTCATAACTTCTGGTGAGTGAATATTAAAATGCTAGCACAAGATCCTCTTGAAGAGATAGACTTGAGCGAAGGAATGGTGAAGAGACCAACATATATCAGTGTAAAGATAGATCTAGAGCTCAGGATCAAAGTAATCAAATTGCTGAAGGAGTTTAAAGACTGCTTTGCATGGGATTATAACAAAATGCCTGATCTTGACAGAGGATTGGTAGAGCTTCAACTACCAATAAATCCTGGGAAAAAGCCTATCAAGAAAACTCCAAGGTGTTTTGCACCAGATATCTTGTCGAAGATCAAGGAGGAAGTCGAAAGACTACTGAAATGCAAGTTCATCCAAACAACCAGGTATGTCGAATGGATTGCAAATATAGTACCTGTTATAAAGAAAAATGGTACATTAAGGGTGTGCATTGATTTTAGAGATCTAAATGCTGCAACACCCAAGGATGAATACCCAATGCTTATGGATGAAATGCTTGTTGATTCTGCCGCTGACTTCGAGTACATGAGTATGCTTGATGGATACTCTGGGTACAATCAAATTTTCATTGTTAAAGAAGATGTGTCGAAAATAACATTTTGATGCCCTGTGGCTTTAGGCACTTACGAATGGGTAGTAATTCCTTTTGGCCTAAAAAGTGCAGGGGCAACATATCAAAGAGAAATGAATTCTATCTTCCATGATTTTATTAAAACTTTCATGCAGATTTATATTATCGATATTGTTGTCAAATCTGTTTCAGGGAAGAATCACATAAACCATCTTCGACAATCCTTTGAAAGGATGGGAAGCTATGGTCTGAAGATGAATCCTCTAAAGTGCGCTTTCTGAGTAAAGGAAGTGGACTTCTTAGGCTTTGTGGTCCACAAAAAAGGAATTGAAATAAACCAGAACAACACCAAGGCCATTTTGGAGGCGAAAGTGCCAACAAATAAGAAGGAATTACAATCTCTACTTGGCAAGATAAATTTCTTGAGGAGATTTATATCCAACTTAAGTGGAAAAACGCAAGCCTTCTCACCCTTACTTCGACTCAACAAAGGAGGATTCGAATGTGGGCAAGAACAACAAGAGGCCTTCGACAAAATCAAAGGAAACCTCACCAAGCCACCTATTCTGGTGCCTCCTTATAGAAATAGGAGTATGAGATTCGCTGCATCTGATATAACTTTAGGGAGCATGTTGGCTCAAGAGGGTGAGAATGGTGTCAAAAGGCCCATCTACTACCTCAGTAGAGTTTTAAATGATGCATAAACTAGATATAACGAAGTTGAAAAACTATGTTTATGTCTTTACTTCTCATGTACAAAACTCAAGCAATATATTAAACCAGTTGATGTTTATGTTTCGTCTCATTTCGATGTTTTCAAATTAATGTTATCGAAACCCATCTTGCACAGTTGAATTGATAAATGGGCACTTGCATTAACTGAGTATTCACTAACCTTTATGCCTCTCAAGGCTGTAAAAGGACAAGTGGTAGCAGACTTTATAGTCGACCACACAATAAATGAAGAATCCTTAAGTTACTTGGAGATTGAACCCTGGAAGTTATACTTCGACGGTTCCAGTCATAAAGATGGAACTGGAGTGGGAGTTCTAATTATTTCTCCAAATAAAATTCCAACAAAATTCAAGTACAAGATCGAAGGTTCTTGTTCGAACAACGAGGCTGAGTATGAAGCTTACATTGTTGGCATTGAAATCTTGTTGAAATTGGGGGCAACTCGAGTCAAAATAATAGGAGACTCAAAGTTAGTCATAAGGAAAGTTACAAAAGAATACAAATGTATAAGAGAAAATATGATCATGTATTTTGTAATAGCAAATCGCTTGTTGAAAAAATGCGAAGTGGTCAATATTCGACATATACCAAGATTAGAAAATCAAGTGGCTAATGACTTAGCACATATCACATATGGATATAAAATTTCAAAAGAAAAATTGCAACAAGCGATCGAAGTTAGAGGAAGGGTAGTATCAACCAAGTTGTCTCCAACAGATTTAGAAATAACAAAGTTGGGGTACGCTGACCAAGAAAACTTCGAGATTTCGTTCATAGATAGTCTAACAGAGCAAGATTGAAGAAAGCCTATAGTAGATTATTTGCAAAGTCCAACAGCTTCGACAGAAAGAAATACAAAGTATAGGGCTTTGAGTTATATTCTAATGGGAAATGAGTTATTCAAGAAGACGCCTAAAGGAGTACTACTAAAATGCCTAAGTGAAATAGAGGCATATATATCCCTTTCGACTACACATGCTGGAGCATGTGGAGCACATCAACTAGGCCATAAAATGAAATGGTTATTGTTTCGACAAAGATTATATTAGCCTACTATGTTGAAAGATTGTGTTAAGTTTACAAAAGGCTACAAAGAATGTTAAGTACATACAGGCATCCAACATGTACCTACAAGCGAACTTCACTCAATTGTGAAACCTTGGCCTTTTAGGGGATGGGCTTCAGATCTTATTGGAGATATTCGACCAACATCACCTAAAAGCCAAAAATATATATTGCTGGGCATTGACTACTTCACTAAATGGATTGAAGCAATTCCTTTAGTCAAGGTAGACCAAGAAGATGTCATTGAGTTTATTCAAAAGAACATTATACATAGGTTTGTAATTCTTGAGACAATAACAACTGATCAAGGATCAATATTTACTGGTAAAAAAATTCAAGAATTTACTACAGAAATGGGATTCAAGATATTAACATCTACACCTTATTATTCGCAAGCCAATGGCCAAGTCGAAGCGAAAAATAAGGTAGTGATTGACTTAATAAAAAAGCATGTATGGAAAAAGCCAAATAATTGGCATAAGATGTTGGACTAAATCTTATGGGCATGTCGAACTTCTCCTAAAGAAGCTACCAATACAACACCATTTCAATTAACCTATGTTCATGACACAGTGTTGCCAGTAGAGATTTGTCTGCAGTCAACAAGAATTCAGAGACATCAAGATATTCCTTCTGAATCATATTGGAATATGATGTTAGATGAACTGGTTGATTTGGAATATGCCATTAGTTTGTTCAATGGATGCCAGAATCATGCGAATCAAAAACAAGAACATGGTGGTTTTTCGAAGTACTTACAGTGCGTATGAAGGCCTGAGGGTGCGTGATTTGGATCGAGTTAGCTTGTGTGAATGGCCGGGAATCGTTTGGGATATGTCTCCAGCCTTGAAAATGCCTCCAACACTGATTTTGATCTCTCACTTTTTTGTGATTTTTTGCAAAGTTGTTCAGCCTCTTCCAACGATTTCCAACCCTTATTTCGTGTCCTTCATCTTGCTTATGTATTGTATGTTGCATTAGGTTCACAAACCTGGCCCAAATCTCTCCATATCAATGCTCATGAATTTGATTTGATTCCACCATTAAAACCTTCCAAATTTGATTTGATTTGGATCTTTTTGTGCATACAAGCCTTGATTCGAATTTGATTGCAATGCTAGCTGTGACCAAAGCCTAAAACAATCAGAAAATCATGAGTTATCAATGTCTTGGATTTTATATGATTTTATTTGATTTGAAATGAAGAAATTCAAATAAAAATCAAATTAAATAATAAAAATGAGATATGGGCACATGGCTGGAGCTAGGGAACGTGGGAAATAATGCAAACTCAAATCAAGTGGAAAAGAATGGGCCCATTTGGCAAAATTTGAAGTTTTGGCGATAGTTGACTTTTGGCAATTTTGCAAAAAAGTCCAACTTCAACAATGCATAACTTCTTCAATTTTGAACTTTTCGAGATGTTCTTGGACTTTCTAGAAATCTTGAGATGTCCTATAATCAAACCTATTGGTATCATATCATCTTGATATTCCATGCTCAAGTTATAAGCTTTGACAAAAAAGGTGTTTTTGTTGACTTTCAAAAATGACCTATAATGTCCAAATTCATAACTTCTGGTGAGTGCATTTTTTGATCTTGGGGTATGAAGATGGATTGTAGGGAATTGCATCCTCTTAAAAATGAGTTTTGGATGGGTTATTTCTCATAAAGTATGAGAAAGTTATTCTTGGTCAAAGTTGAGTTGACTTTTCCTACAAAACCCTAATTTAGCAACTTTTGAGTCTTGATGAATTATGAGCAATCCTTGAAGAATCATGATCAAACCTTGATAAAATGATGAAATATCCTTAAAAATGATAATGTTGACAAAAAATCTTGAAGTTTGACTGTTTGTGGGTCACAGTTGACTTTTGCCCTAGTACAGTCGATTTTTGGACCTTTTGGGCAATTGACTGAGCAAACTTCCTCTGCAAGGCTTGAAACTTGACATGGATAACCTTGAGAACATATTAAGACATTGGGGAGAACTTAAGATAATTTGGACTCAAGGATATTGATGCAACACCAAACCCTAATTTGGGGTAGACTGCCTTATGAGATAACTTGTCTAACCAATTCTTGAGCAACTTAGAGATTTTTCTTGCAATGTCTTGAGAAATATGGGAGGGAAAATTTTGGTGTACAACAGCTACTATCTCTTTCTTTTCATAGAAAACAATTTTATCACAAAAGCAGCTTTCCACCTGAATTTCGTCTGAACGAAAAGCAGGGCCAGAGGCACAAGTCTAATCAACTGCCAACAACCCCCACTTGTACCCTTCACGTTACCTATATTTTATTATTTTTTTGCAAGCTGGCTACTACAACATTTCTTTTCTTTTCTCTATAAATAGATGAACGTTTACAAAGCTGAGGAGGATTTTTGGGACCAGAGGAACGTCTCCCAAATTTTCTCAAACACAACCAAAACTCTAAAGTTCATCAACACTTGAGAAATCAAAAATCCAGAATCCCTTTGTCACTTTTTTTCGATTCTGAAGAACAAACATTTTACATTCCTTTGAATCCAGCTTGGAAAGAAACATAAGACTTATTTCTTTCCTTCCTTCGAATCCAGCGTTCCAAGCACAACTGTTGGCCCCCTCATTCGAATCTAGTACCCTGGGCCTCCACTCAAGGTCCCACTCCCATTCGAAGCCCCCAGCAAGGTAAGTCACTCTTACCCTTGGACTTTTTCATTTCATGGCATAATATGTAAATAAGCTTTTCTTTCGTTTCAAATATCATGTATATAACCTTTTTTTCTCCTTTCGTTTCCACCCCCTTAACATGTTTTCAGAGCTAACCCCCCTTTCGTTTTGCTGCTTTTTTACTTAAATATACTTTAACTATTATACTATTTAGAAGACAAATATTAGCATGGCCTTACGCCATGTTGCCATTTAGTGCCTTAAACAAAAGAAATAGGGGAAAGGAAACATGAAATGAAGCCTTGGGCTTCCTTGTTGACTTCTGAAGCAGAAAAGGCAGAATTAAAAGGCATGCTTGCACTAAAGTCTAGCCAGAATCGAAGGCCAGAGCCTTGCTGTTTTCAGGCCTCAAGCGAAGGTAGAACCTTAGGCTACACCATACTACTTTCCAGGCCAATAGAAAGAAACGACTTGCTGTTGCCAGTGCCCAATCGAAGGACAGGACTTTGCTGCTGCCAAGGCCCAATCGAAAGACCTGACTTTGCTGTTGCCAACCATAATGGAAGGAGGCCAGCAAAATGCAAATCGAAGGCCATCTCCCCACAATCGAAAGAAACTCATTTTTTTATCACTTTTATTTTATTTTTTCCTTCATATTTTTATGCCTTTCGATATGGTTGTAATAGTGTAGGTTTTATTTCTTGCATTCTTTATTACTTTTGTACAAATGCTAGTAATTAGGTGTGTATGGAAAGATAAAATCAACAAGTAGACAACCTAAAAATCAAAGACAAATGCATGCAATCAAACACACTATTCACGCATGCACCCTTGGGGTAATCTCACTTGTTGCCTATCGGAAAAATAGTCATGTCCCTCGAACATGGGCATTTTAGCAAAGACCATTGATAAAAGATCATAGTCCCTCGATGACCCTCAATATTGCCTTCAGTAAACGATCTAGTCCCTAAACAACATTGCTAAAACGTCCCATAGGTTGCCTTCTATGACTATACAAACGTCCCACGCCCTTCCCTTCACATCCAACGATGGGGCTTCTTACCAAATCAATGGTAAGATAGCAACATCTAAAGGAGGAGGATAAGACCATCTAAAGACCTTTTGAGTAGGTAGATTTGCTCATAGTTGCTCGCTTTCTCACAACAAAAACATTTCATACACCAACACTCTCACTTTGAAACATTTTCAAAAAACAAACACTTTGTACATATTCTTATAGAAATGAGAACCATTACAAAGACACCTTTTTCAAAATCACTTTCAAAAACACATTCCACAAGTACCTCTTTGAACTATTTTTGAAACAACACTTTGTACGAGTTCTTATAGAAACGAGAACCATTACAAAGACATTTTCAAAATACTTTCAAAACCCACACCACAAGAACATTCAAACAAAAGCAAGTGATCTAGCAAGCAACTAAGAGCTCGTAGATAACCACGGATGAAAAGGGTGCTAATACCTTCCCTTTTCATAATCTACCCCTGAACTCAGAAAACATCTCTAAAGGTCTTTCCTGTTCTTTTCAGCCTTTTCTTATTGGACAAAAGAAAAGTCGATGGCGACTCTTGCTAACCGTAACAATTGCGATCAAACACAAAACACCCAAGTCAGTTCTCCCACCGCAATACAATGATGACATGCGATATCCATGAATAGCGAACAGTAGCATCTCGTGCCAATCCTTGTATGTCACCGTCATCTTCTGCAAAATATTCTTGATGTTCTTGTTAGCGGCTTCCACTATGCCATTCATCTTCGGTCGATGCGAAGAAGAGTTGTGGTGTTTAATCTTGAACTGTGTGTAGTCTTCCGTGATCATAGTATTATTGAGATTGGTACCATCAGTTGTGATGATACTTTTCGGTATGCCATACTGACAGATGAGATTATGCTTGATGAACTGGGCCACGACATTGTTGGTAACAGAGGCAAACGAGATTGATTTAACCCACTTCATGAAATAATCAATAGTGACCAGGATGAAACGATGCCCATTAGACGTAGTAGGCTTAATCTCTCCAATAATATCAATGCCCCATGTTGCAAACAGCCAAGAAGAAGTCAAAACATTCAAAGGAACCAGAGGCACGTGCACTTTGTCCATGTAAATTTGGCATTTATGACAAGTTCTAGAATGACAATGGCAATCAGTCTCCATGGTCGACCATTAATAACCCGCTCTTAGAATTTTCTTAGCAATTGTATGCCCACTGGAGTGAGTACCAAAGACTCCTTCATGCATATCTTCCATAATCTTCTCAGCTTCCTTCTTTTCTACACAATGAAGCAGAGTTGAATCGTGATTACACTTGTACAAAGTTTCGTTACTCAGAAAGAACTTGGTAGAGAACTTCCATAGAAATTTCTTATCATTAATAGATGCTCCTTTAGGATAATCTTGAGTCTCAAGGTATCTTTTATCTTCGTGGTGCCAAGGCTTTTCCTCTACTCTATTGGTATCAACTTTGTAGCAATATACTGGTTCATCTAATATTTCAATAGTAATTCGAGGAGTTTCATTATCCCATCTGACTATGAACATAGACGACATGGTAGCTAGTGTGTCTTCCATTTGATTCTCTTCTTGTGGGATGTGTTCAAAAGTGATTTCTTCGAGGTACGAAATTAACTTCAGCACATGCTCTCGATAAGGAATAAGATTTAGATGCTTCGTATCCCATTCTCCCATGATCTGATCGATTACTAGGGCTGAGTCCCCATATACATTCAAAAACTTAATTCTCATATTGACAACAGCCTTGATACCCATGATGCACGCTTCATATTCTGCCATGTTGTTGGTGCAGTCGAAACATAATCTGGCGGTGAAGGGCATATGGAAACCCCTGGGAGAGACAATCACATCACCAATTCCATTACCAAGCGTGTTGGAAGCTCCATCGAAAACCATAGTCCATCAGGATCTTGGTTCAGGTCCTTCATCCGGTCTAGGGTTTTCATAATCAGTAACTAGCATAATATTCTCATCTGGGAACTAAAAATTCATAGACTGATAGTCATCTACAACCTGATGAGCCAAATGATATTCCAATACACCTCCTTTGATTTCCTTCTGAGTAGTGTACTGAATGTCGTATTCTTTCAAGACCATTTTCCATCTTGTTATTCTTCCGGAGAGAGCGGGCTTCTCGAATATGTATTTTGTTAGGTCCATCTTAGAGATTAACAAGGTAGTGTGAGTCAACATATACTGTCTTAGTCGGCGAGCAACCCATACCAAAGTGTGACAAGTTTTCTCGAGTAGTGAGTATCTTGTTTCACAGTCGGTAAACTTTTTCTAAGGTAGTATATTGCATGCTCTTTTCGACCAGACTCTTCATGTTGCCCCAATACACACTATATTGAGTTCTCTAACACTGTTAAGTACATGATCATAGGTCTTCCTTCAACCAGTGGCATCAAAATTGGAGGTTCCTAAAGATATTCTTTGATTTTGTCGAAGGCTATCTGACAATCCTCCTTCCACTTCACTACCTGATCTTTCTTTAATAACTTGAAGATTGACTCACAAGTAGCGGTCAAATGGGAAATAAATCTAGCAATGTAGTTCAATCGTCCCAGGAAATCTCTGACTTCCTTTTCCGTGCGGGGAGCTGGAATTTCTTGAATAGATTTAACCTTGGCGGGATCAACTTCAATACCTTTACCACTGACGATGAGACCTAGGAGTTTACCGGATCTTACCCAAAAGGTGCACATATTTGGATTTAGCCTCAACTTGTATTTCTTCAATCTCTCAAATAACTTGTGCATATGGTCGAGATGTTCTTCTTTAGTCTAGAACTTGGATATCATGTCATCAATGTAAACCTTTATCTCATGATGGAATATATCATGGAATAAGGCTACCATATCACGCTGATATGTTGCACCGACGTTCTTCAACCCAAAAGGCATAACTTTGTAACAGAAAGTTCCCCATTGTGTGACAAAAGTAGTCTTCTCCATGTCTTCAGGTGCCATCTTGATTTGATTATAACCGGAGAAACCATCCATGAAATAAAGTACTTTGTGTTAAAGCGGTGTTGTCAACCAGAACATCAATATGTGGAAGCATAAAGTCGTCTTTAGGGCTCGCCCTATTCAAATCCCTGTAGTCTATACACATACGCACCTTACCATCCTTCTTAGGTACTGGAACCATATTTTCAACCCACTGCGGATAGGATGTAACATCTAAGAACCCTGTGTTGAAATGCTTCATGACCTCAGCCTTGATAATTTCATACATCTCGGGACACATACGATGAACCTTCTGTTTTATAGGGGGAGAACCTTCCTTCATCAGTAGACATTGAACCACATTATCAGTGTCGGCCCCTGGCATGTGTTCATACGACCAAGCAAATATTTCAACATAGTCATGCAACATTTGGATTAATCTCTTCTTGACACTGCTTTCTAGGTTGGCACCTATCTTGATTTCTCTCTTATTTTCCTAGTACCCAAGTTCACAACCTCGACTGGCTCTTCATGTTGTCGTATGGATCTTTCTTCTTACGTTAAGAGCCTATCAAGTTCTCTAGGTATTACACAATCTTCCTCACCTTCGTCCTCGGCTTGGTAGATCGGTTTTTCAAAGTCATAATTGGAAATAGCAAAATTGTTACCAATGGGATCTAGGGTGGATATGGATCTGCAATTTGTGGTGTGGGTGCGTGTAAGAACACATAGCTATTTTGAAAGCAATAACGTAAAAGAGAGACAATGAGCACAAAATTTGAATGCAAACGTCCAATGATTTATTAAATGAACACATGCTAATGAATAATGATAACCCTAACAAATGGAACGTTGTACCACAGGTAAGGCACAAGGCTTAAAGTTCATTATTTAAATTACATAACCAAAAAACTTAAAAGTAAGAAAACAGGAAATAACATTTACTCATGACTAAAGAAGATTGGTATAAAGTCTTTATCCTTCCAATTGTTGAGCCCATGGCCAGTAGTAGGGAAGATCCAACTGTCTATGTCGCAACCACTATCACCGTCTTCCACCGTATTGATATGATTATTGTGAACTCCATTGTTGTTGATGCGGAATAGCGGTCTCCCAGAATGACCGCGAGCATGACAGACAACCTTCTGAGCTTGGGAGGTGAAACCCAAACAAAATTTGTCAAGTTTATAAGCAATATCAGGGAGCTGACCCCAAACAGTACAACCACCTTCTTCAACCATAGCCCTAGCGTCTTTTAGAGAAGCCATTTTTGATGTGGTTTTAGGAACAACAAGAGCAACTTCATCCACCGGGGTTGTCTGAGAAACAACTTCAAAGTTCTAGAAAGGAGTCTCAACGAATTCACCATCCACTTCAACATACTTGAAAGAGTTCAAATGGCTCACCACATATTCTTCTTCGCTGAAAACTGTAATGATCTTCCCCTTCATAGGATACTTCAATTTCTGGTGTAGGGTAGAAGTAACATCACTTGCCCCATGAATCCAAGGGTGTCCCAGCAAACAAGAATAGGTTGGAAAAATATCCATCACATAGAAAGTAGATTCGAAAACCTGAGAACCTACTTTGATTGGAAGATCAACCTCTCCATGCACCGTTCTCTTAGAACCATCAAAAGCTCTTACCACAATATCATTGGGTTTTAGAACAATCCCTTCATAGTCAAGTTTGTCTAAAGCAGCTTTTGGCAATACATTTAACGAGGAACCTGTGTCTACCAACACATGAGATAAGGTAGTGCTCTCGCACTCAAAGGAGATATGCAGAGCCTTATTATAATTCCTTCATGCGGAAGTTAGGTCTGCGTCCTAAAAGCCTAGCCCATTATCAGTCGTTAGGCTAGCAATATAATTTTCGAATTAACCAACCAAGATTTCTTACGGTACATGAGCAGATTCCAAAAATTTCACCAAAGCATGAGCATGAGCTTCGGAGCACAACAACAAGGATAACATAGATATTTTGGAGGGGGTCTTCCCCAGTTACTCAACAATCTTGTAGTCACTCTTTCGGATAATCTTTAATATTTCCTCTATCTCTTGCTTGGAGGTGTCTTCAACAATAGCTTCTTTCGATGCCTTCGTCTGGGCAGACTCGGTCATATGTTCTTCACCTTGAATTTCAGTAGTAGTAGTGATACGAACTGGCGTAGTAATGGCCTTCAGAGAGATCTCTGGAGAGAAAACCCTTCCACTTCTGGTAACCTTACTAGTCCCTGCAATATTGCCAACACCGGGATTAGTAACTTCAGCATTTTCCTCTTCAACAGTCAATGGCTCTTTCTTGACACCATGGTAATAGACATCAGCTCCGTAATTCCGAGGGATAGCCTTATCGAAAGAATATGGAATTGGCCCAAGTGTAGTAATAATCAGTGGGGCGACTCTAGGTTTGTCAGTAATCTTCACAGGACCCTTAGAAGTGATCCTTATAGGGGTACCGAATATTGTAGACATGTCTTCAAGATTCAGATCTTGGGATGTACTCTCCACAAAAGGAGTCTTCTCAAAAGGAATTTTCTCAAATAGGATCTCACGGTCATCCATCAAACACTGAATACCTTCTTTCAGTAATGCACAACCATTGGATTGGGATGCATAGAAGTAGCAGCCTTTAGCACAACCTAGAAATAAACCGTCTTGAAGTAGCCTCTCCTTCACAATCATCAGAGGAGTAGTCAAATCATTCATAGTAGAAACATAGGAAACATCTTCAATAGCATTAACGCCCTTGTCATGATTGGGAATAGGCACAGTAATCACATTAGGAGTCTCAAGAGGATCAAATTCAATTTCCTTAACATCAATCATGTCTTGCATCTTATTACTCAGAGCCCAACCGTTGCTAGTGTTGTGCCCGGGGCTATCAGAGTGGTATGCACACTTTTCATTGGGATTGTATCGGGGAGAGGAAGTGTTTGGATTCTGAGGAGGCTCTCTCAATGTAACCAGCCCTGCCTTCAATACGTGTTGTAATTCTTACGTCAATGGCATGTTGATCTTTGTAAACTGTCTCCTAGGCGCTTCCTGCCTACGCTAATTATTTTATTGTTGTTGTTGTTGCACTGGTGTAGGATTGGAGATCAGAACTACCCCCACAGATTGGTTGCAATCACTATTATTACGAATCTTCTGGACATACAAAACATTTGATCTCTCTTCCCATTATAAGCCTTCTGCACAGTATTTGAAGATGTAGCCACTTGAATTTTACCGCTCCTAATTCCATTTTCCACATGTTCCCCTATCAGAATCAGTTCAATAAGACCAGCAAAAGAAATCTCTAGCAGATGATTATAGAAAGGACCTGTCAGTGTGCTCATCAACATGTCAACCAACTCTCTATCTACCAAAGGAGGTTGGACTCTTCCCACAAGATCTCTCCACTTCTGGGCATACTCTTTAAAGCCTTCATTAGAGCCCATGGACATACTCTATAATTTCATATGGGTTGGTGCAAGATCAACATTATACTGGTACTTCTTATAAAAATAAGCATCCAAATCTTCCCAGGTGTGAATATTGGTCCCTTCTAGCTGATAGAACCATTCCAACTGTGTTTTAGACAGGCTCTCTTGAAAGAAGTGAACCCACAACTTCTTGTCAGCAATGTGCGGTTGGATTTTCCGAACATAGGACCTTAAGTGCAACTTTGAACAAGAAATGCCATCATACTTGGAAAAGACAAGAGTTTTGAATTTAGGAGGGATGACAACTCCTGAGACCAGACCCAAATCATCAAAGTTTAATCCAGGCACCTTCTGGATCTCCATGGCTCTCAAACGCTCTTCCAGCAGCTTATACTTTTCATTAGCAAGAGGATACTGCTCATCTAAGTAATCACCTTCCTCTTCATCAAGACATTTGTCAAAACCAGGATTTCTTCTTTCAATCTTCACACTCTTACTGTCTTCATCCTTCTTGTCATCTTCATCAGATTGGATATCGAGATCTCGAGCTTGTTTGACATAACCTCTGAACCTTCTTCCCATGTTAAGAACACCAATCATTTTCTTTGCCTTCTTCCTTTTCTCACTGGTGACAAGTACTTTCAATTCTTCTTACCCCTTGGTTAAGTTCAGGAACATCTGTTGAAATTGGACATTCTGAGCTTGGAGATCTTTGTCTGTTTATTCAAGATCCATTTTTCTGCTGAAATAAACAACAAGAAGATTAGAAAACCTGCCTTAAAAGTACCTATTATGTAATGAGATGCATGATATGTAGATGCAAATTTAATGTTTTCAAGTATCTCGTGGGATTAGAAAATTGAAAATGAATCTGATCGTAACTTTGACTTGTGGAACTTTGAGTCTTTATTTTTGGACGTCCTTCTATAAGAATCAAGATCACCATATCAAGTGGTTCCTAGCCTCTGACTTTAAAAAACATACTTTGATCTTCAATGACATCCGGTTAGAAGAAAATAAATCCTCTTGCCCCTTGCTAGAAATCCAACTCATGATAATCCTACATCAAAGGTCCCTAAGATCCTTGAAATGGTTAGTAAAAATTCCATGTCATGATGATATGATTTTATGTTTATGTCTAAACAAGCAGCAAACACAAACAAATAACACAAGATCCTTAGGTTTAAAGGCTTGCATGAGGTCCATAGGTAAGTACCCTTCTCTATTGAAGTTAAGTTGGCTCAACCTGTCCTAAAATAGTAATCAGGTTCTAGGAATCTCATAACACGAATCCTTCTCGAAGGTTTTATTTTAGTACAACAACTAACTTGCCACCAAAACATCTTGCGAGTCTAATCTCAATGAGTGTGACATCAACTATCAACCAACCTTGGACTGCACCAAAGTCGGCCATCTCACTACCTTATAATTGCCAAGATGGGTCAATTAATGTTCTAAAAGCTAGTTAGTGCTAATGACACCATGCGGAAGCCTAATGTTATCCTCGACTGACTCAAGGAACATTAGTACAATCCAAAGTGTCACATTAACCGTAGCCATCACTTCAACCATATTGGTCTGTGATGTACAATTTTCATGATCTATTGCTACTTACTTAAGGCATCCCTAGATACGGGTGTAGGATCTTACAAGTAAATAAACCCAAGAAAACCCTTAAATGTAAATCAAGCAAAGAAAATAGTAAAGCAAGTAAAAATGATCTAACCCTAAGGTAACCCCTCCTTTTTTTAGTATCTCCCCAGGAGAGTCGCCAATTCTGTAATACGGTAGGAGAACTGACTTTTTGGTTTTATCCAAATGTGCAGATAGCTAGAGTCTCCACCAACTTTTCTTTTATCCAATATTTATGAAATGTAAAAATAACAGGAAAGACCTTGATAGATTTTTAGTTTGGGGGTTAATTGATGAAAAGGTAAGCTGTTAGCACCCTTTTCATCCGTAATTATCTACGGGCTCTTAACTGCTAGCTCACTTTTGAAAATTTTCTTTTATGTGTGTGATTTGAAAATATTTTGAAATTGCCAATGTAAGGCTAACTTTGTAATGATTCTTGTACCACTCCTCAAGAATGTGTATAAAGTATTTTTGAAAATATTTGTTTGGAAAGTAGTGTGAAAAAATGTTTTGAGAAAAGTTGTCCGCAAGCGATTAAGAGTTTCTTACCCATTAAAGGTTGTTATTATTCCTTTAATTCTACTTTGGAGATAGTATTATCCATACCATTAGTTGGTAGGTAATTCCATCTATTGGATGTGAAGGGACAGGCGAAGGGTCATCGTATGGTTATCAAAGGAAACATATAGAGATCCTTTAGCAATTTATCGGAGGGACTAGATCATTTTTCATAGGCAACATCGAAGGGTCACGAGGGACTATGATCTTTATTCAAAGGGACTTTGCTAAAGTATCCCTATTTCGAGGGACATGACATGTTTCTGAAGGCAACAAAAATAGGTTACCCTAGAGGTGCAAAGTGGGAATAGTGTGTTCAATTCAGTTATTTATCTTGTATTAGGGTAATCTATCGATTGTTTTTAGATCTTTCCATACACGCCTAATTACTAGCAGTATAATATATACAAAAAAGGTAAAGGTGCGAAAAGTAAATCCTAAGCTATTACAACGCTTTGGGACAATTACATAAAAAAAGATACAGAAAATAAAGTGCAGAAATTAAACCCTAGACTATTACACCCCGTAAGCAGTTACATAATAGAAAAAATGCGGAAAGATAAAGCTAAACTATTACAAGAGAACGTCGCGCGACCTATACAATTTCTCTAAGAATTTAAATGCAAAATAATTTTTTTTAAAATGTTTGAATGTGATTTATGTTTTTTTAGAAAATAATTTGATGTTAATTTAATATTTAAAACCCTAAGTCTAATTAATTTTAATTGATAAAAATACTAATTAATTTAATTAATTAATAAAATAAAAATAATTTTAAGAATTAATTATTAGCTAAAAACCTAAATCTAATTTGTTATGTTTTTGAAAAAGAAATTAAAGTTTGTTAAAAGTTAATAAAAAAAAATTAAGAAAAAGAGTGAAATTTGGGTTAGTAAAATAATGAGAAAAAAGAATGTCTGAGGTGGGTGTTGAATCCACGCCCCCTAAGGTATCAACGTGCCCGCTTTACCACTGAACCATTGCTGCTTTGGTATTTAGGAATGGGAATCAATCAAGATATGATAACCTGGATGTTAGTTTGTAAAATAAGCAAAAATATAATGTAAAAGGCCAGGATCGAACCCATGCCCTTCATGATACGTGTGCGCCTGCTTTCCAACTGAGCAATGTTGTTCATCTATTGTTAGAATACAAACCAATAATTATATAATATAAAAAATACTAAAATTAGAAGGCGCCAGAGCCCTAGCTCCATTTGTCTTCTCTAGTCAATTTTTCACCAAAAACCTGCAAAAAGTTAGAACCAAAGCAAATAAAAGACCCTATCTCCCTAAATCCATGGCTGCAAATTCATTGGTGGTCTTATTTTGGCCTGAAAGTGTTTGTATCGTGAGATACAAGAATTCAAGAGCTTCGTGCCCAAACCTTGTTGCTCTCTGATTCCTACATTAAAACTCAAAGGCAATGGTTCTAAAACATTCCAAATATCAGTATAAACATGTATGAATGTTTATAAACGATTTACAACACGAGAATTAAGAGTTTGAAATTGAGAAATTTTACCCAACCGAAGAAACTTAGTCTGCGTGTTCTAGGATGTTTCAATCTTCAAGAAGGATTGGAATAAGTTCCTGGGAACTTTATGAATGCGTTTAGATGCTTGGTTTCGATTGAAAGAGGCTGCAAATAGGGTTTTGTGTTTGCCCTAGTATGAGAAATTTTGAGATTTTTTAGAATTCTTGTAGGAAGTAATTCGTGTTCCTTTGTTGTCTGAATGTGATGAGCATTTATAGGACAATGGTAGGTCAACAAACGTTGGACCAAATCTTGTATGATTATGGCATAATATTTTATTTAATTTTTGCATGAAAAGTTTCTTCTTTTTTTGATCCAAATCCAATCTTTATGATCCCGCACGAATTTTTTTAGCATGGTTATATGATATTGGACTCATGATTTGATTCAAAATAGATCTCTACACCTTGTATCATTTATTTAATATTTCATTTGATTTATTTTTATTTTAAATGAATAAAATTCAAAATAAATGAAATAAAAAAATAATACATGAATGGACTTATGGGTCCTCTAACACGTTACAAACATGTTTGAATCTCAAAAGTTAGGCCCATTAGTCCAAAAGTCCAAAATTGCTCAATTGGGGTTTCACGCATTCTCTCCAAAATTTCCAAACTTGTGCAAATCGTATCTCACTCAATTTTTATTATATGAAGAAAATATTTGGCTTTTTAGAAAGCTCAATATGTCCCCTATAACTCTCATGTTGATCATTTTTCCATTTAAAGACTGTATCTTTATGTAAATTGCTTTGACAAAAAGTGTCTTTTTGTTGATTTTTAAAATGACCTATAATGTTTTGGCTCATATCTCTCAAATGAAGCATTTTTGGGCCTTGAGCTTTGAGAGAAAAAGTTGTAGAGAATTGAACATCCATCCAAATGGGATTTAGTGAGAATTTTCTGGTGAAGCATGTGAAAGTTATGCTTGGTCAAAGTTCAGTTGACTTATAAAGAAAACCCTAATTTAGCAACTTTTGACTTTTGATAAATCTTGAGTTTTCTTGAAGAGTTGTGATCAAAACTTGATCAAATAATGAATGTAACTTAAAAATATTGATATTAACCAAAAATATTGAAGTTTGACTATATGTTGCCAACAATTGACTTTTTACCCAACATAGTTGATTTTCAATCATTTGAGCAATTGATTGAGAAAATTTGTGATGCAAGGCTTGAAACTTGACATGAGGATTCTTTGAAGAATATGAGGAACTATGAAACTCATTTAAGACATTAGAAGCTCAATTTCCTTTGAGAAAACCAAAACCCTAGTTATAGGCAACTGCTTAGGAGGAGGACTCATCTGGTCATTCTTGAGTAGTCTTGAATACTTGATAACCTTAAGAGCATGAGGAGGTACATTGAATCAACTTATCTTGAAAAATGGGAGGGAAAATTTTGGGGTACAACAACTTCCCCTGTTCAATTTTCTTAAACCTGGAGAGTTAGATTGGCATGCTCGCCATTCAGGATTTGAAGGTGGAAGAGAATTGAACAAGTGCCGAGAAATTTTCACTCGCCAGTGCATGAAGTAATGCTGTTGGTTGATTGTATTGCTTGAATAGGCTTAAAGATTCCATTCAGAGAAGTGATATAGTGTCGTCAGAGATGGGCTTACAGATGCCATCCAAAGTAAGTGTTAATAGGATTATTAGAATGGGTCTACGCTTGACCGTATGTGAAGAATGCTTTTCAGGATTCCGTCTCTGAAGGGGAAATGCTTTTCAAAATGAAGCACCGAAGGAGATGCTTTTTAGAATAAACTCCTGAAGGAGATGCTTTTCAGAATGAAATGCTGAAGGGGAAATGCGTTTCAGAACTCCTCTGAAGGAAATGCTTACCAGAACTCGGTCTCTAGGGGGAATGCTTTTCAAGATTCCGTCTCTGAAGGGGAAATGCTTTTCAGAGCGAAGCGCTGAAGGAGATGCTTGTAGAATAAACTTATGAAGGAAATGCTTTTCAGAATGAAGTGCTGAAGGGGAAATGCATTTCAAAACTCCTCTGAAGGAAATGCTCGCCAGAACTAGGTCATTGGGGGGAAGTGCTTTTCAGGATTCCGTCTCTGAAGGGGAAATGCTTTTCATAACAAAGCGCTAAAGGAGATGATTTTCAGAATAAACTTCACAAGGAGATGCTTTTTAGAATGAAGTGTTGAAGGGGAAATGCGTTTCAGAACTCTTCTGAAGGAAATGCTTGCCAGAACTCGGTCTCTGGTGGAAATGCTTTTCAGGATTCTGTCTCTGAAGGGGAAATGCTTTTCATAATGAAGTGCTGAAGGAGATGCTTTTTTGAATAAACTTTTGAAGAAACTGCTTTTCAGAACGAAGTTTTGAAGGGGAAATGCTTTTCAGAACCCCTCTAAAGGAAACTCCCTCCAGAACTCGGTCTCTGGTGGGAAGGCTTTATAAGATGAAGGTCCTAAAGGAGATGCTTTTCAGAATAAACTTCCGAAGGAAATGATTTTCAGAATGAAGTGCTGAAGGAGAAATGCTTTTCAGAACTCCTCTGCTAGAACTCGATCTCTGGTTGGAATGATTTTCAGGATAAAGGTCCTGAAGAAGATGCTTTTCAGAATTCAGTCTCTAAAGGAAATCACTTAGTCTTGTAGATAGTCACTCTGTTTTGTTTTGGGAATTAATTCATAATCTGTCTATAAATTAGTGGTAGTATTGTCTGTTTTCGAACTTAACCTGAAAAGGCAAAGTTAGTTATGTGCAATGTTATGATGCATGTAATTCATTATGTAGTGATGCTCTCAAAATAAATGAGAATGTTATATGCGTTTCGTATGCATATGTTAGGATATTTTTGTAAATAATTTATGAACGAAATATGTAATTGGAGCGTATCAGTAGCTTCGTATAGTAATGTCGGCTAGGGAAAATAAATCCTGACTGTCGCTGGGGATGAAGATAATAGTCTTTTCTGGAGATTCCTATTTTATGTTTTAGGAGATTCTGTTTGGGATCTTCGACTTCTGCTTGGGGATAGAAGCATCCAGGGATAATCGGCATTCATCGTTATTTGGAAGATTTGTATTTGTACTGGAGATGAAAGAGATCAAATTCTTCTAATCTACTGTTTATCCAGGTTTTCGGATACGGGTATTGACTCTTCTGGGGAGGATAACATTGGATGTCATATGATCGGAGAAGAGAATCTTGTCGAGGAATTTTGCAATATTGGAGAAATAAACTTCGTTTGGTGAACTAAAACCTACAGGCTGTGGCGACTTTACTGGGGAAATAATCTTCTTGTGGAGAAAGATATGAGGAAATTGCTCTGTAGAAAATTATGGTCAACTTCAGACATTTATCCCAACTCCCGGAGTCTTTCGCAAATTCTAAACATGTTTTTGTGCATGCATATGTTCATTCAATATATCATTGGACATTTTTTGCAAAAAAACAGAGAAAATAAAATAGTTTTTTGAATTTGAAACTGATTGCATTGATTTGCAAAGTTTGTTGATAAAAAAACAGTTTTATACAAAGAGACTGAAATCTTAGTAAAAGGAAATTATTGTAAAAGAAAAGGTGTATAAAGAGACAAAATTGAAAAACAGTTATGTGGAAATGTTCCCATCGAGTTTCAACTCTGCTATTCCCCTTATGTCTTCAAACATCTCATATCTTGCTGTTGGAAGAAGTTGATTAAACTAAGAACAACACTGCTTAGATGAGACCCAGTTGAAGGTACTAATGTCTTATGAGTAAGTCATAATGGCGTTGTTGCTTTTGACCTGGGAGCCCATGATTCTAAGAGACCTTTAGAACCCTTTAAACACATCTTGGCCTTTTAGGATGTAGTTGTGGTAACCTTTCAGGTGTAGGCTTGGTCTGGTTGATACATGATACTACACTCAGAGGAGGTTCTCTTGAGAATATTATTGGTCTATGAGCAGTCGTTAAACCGGTAATATCTGAGAGATAAATTTATGATTCTTGGAACTTTCTTAGAACCTGGTTATTGTTCAAGACATCCAAAGATATGGAACATAACTTGTGGGATAGTTGTTACCCTACCCACCAGGCTCTATGCTTGTCATGTTGAACCTTTGAACCTACTATGTTTGTGCATGTGGCATAATCATGCATTCGTGAATTCGTAAACATCTTGTTTTCACCTAATTTTCAAGGAACTTAGGAACTTTATTTTCAAACGTCACAGATAATTTGAGCATGAACTCTGGAAGGAGAAACACTCATCAGCTCTGTTTCAAGCATCCTAAGTTGAAAGAGTTGAGGAAGCTAGGATCTTTGGTGGCTTGTCCTTCTGATTTAAAAGATAGGTATGGAATAATTCTGACTGTGTTGAATATTGATGTAGAAGACATAGTTTTGAACACCTTGGTCCAATTATTTAATTCAGCATGCACGTGTTTCACTTTCCCTGATTATCAGCTTGCGCCTACTTTGGAGTAGTATTCTTATCACCTAGGATTTCCTGTATCAGATTAAATATTGTTCAGTAGTTTAGAGGAGATCCTTAAGGATCATGTCATCAGGGAGGCTATATACTTGAGAAGAGAGGATATTGATGCTAATCTTGTGATCCAACGAGGTATTCATGGTTTACCTGCCAAGTCCTTGATGGAGAAGGTTGTTATTCTTACTAGTGTAGGGAGTATGGTTGCTTTCAAAGCTGTTCTTGGCATACTTTTGTTCCCTAACATTGCTAACTTTGTGGATATCAATGCCATCCATATATTTCTGATTCGGAATCCAATTCCTACTTTACTCGCAAATACATACTATTTATCCATTAAAAAGCGAAGAAGAAATGAGGTACTGTTATGTGTTGTGCACCTCTACTGTTGTTTACCGTGAAATTTAGTAAACAACTGCTAGTCTTCCAAATCAAAGAAGAGATTGGTGACTTACAGGATCGACCAGATTGATCCTAAGTACATGTGTTCTTAATCAAACTTTTGTTCATGAAAACAAAGAATACTTTCGACAACATTCCTAATCTTTTAAATGAACCTGATCTCAATTGTTACTTCGAATACAATAATGTAATGCTTTAAATAAAAGACTGGTATATAAAAGGATTTCGACTTAAACTTAAAGGGAATGTATAAAACTTCAATTAAAGTTGAATGACAATAAACATTAAATTGGTGCATCATACGTACATTCTCACAACTCTTTTCTCGAACGCTGGTACTTTGAGTAATTTAGAGTAATTTGTACAAATTTGTGAACACACTGAATCTTAACGCTAAGAACCCTATTTACACTAATTCGACCAAAAAGGTATCTTCATAAGATGCTGCCACGTTCGACATCTGCATGCGCCTCCAAACCTTTTGCTTCCAGGCGTCTCTTTGGATAAGATCAAACTTTCAAATTTGAAAAAACCCTTTTGCCTTTGAAGCGCCAAATAACATAAATGTGACAGTCAAAGCATCTAATCTGATACTTCAAATAAATTAAATCCCAGTGGTTCGCATACGGATCTTTCACCAACATTTAACAAAATAAAGCTCTTATTAGCTTTTCATCTATCGAAATCTTAATAGAGACTCCTTCATTATTCCTTTCGAACTACATTCTTCCCAAAATATATCATTTTATCTTAAAAGCTCATGCATTCGAAATTCCCAATCAAAAAATTGCCCCCAATAAATGTGTATTTCCACATACTTGGAGAGACATACATTGTTTTTGCAAAATAACTATATTTCAAATGAAAAACAATCTTCACGATGATCATTAACTGTTATGACGTTAGAACAGTCATGATTTACTTTTCCAAAATGTTTAATCAAGACGTGCATGAAGAAGTTCCATCATTGCTACTAAAGTAGGTTCCTAATGTGGCCTTTCAACAAGTAACCTTCTTCATTAACTTATTAAAAACCACCACGTGTCCCACTAACTCAAACAAATAAAATATAAACTGAATAATTTCCAGCTATAAATACCTTCTTCTTATTGAAATACAATTTTTCCATCTTCTTAACTTCTAGTTTTCAAAAAACTTACGCTATTTCTTTCTCAAAAAACCTTCAATTGTCCAAAATCTGAACTTTCAACCATGGCACCATCCAAAAAAGGTAGCAAATCCGACAAAAATGTGAAGAATAAGGAAGTTAAGAACACCAATGATGTTGCATTTTAATTGATTCATCATATCAAAAAACCACTTCTTGTTGGAAATCAAGAACTGGTTCCAACACCACATGTTTCTGCTGAACAACAAGCCATTTGCGCTTCTCAGGTAATAATCCCTTTCACCCTTATTGATAAAACCTTAGGATATATGGTACCTATGTTATCCTCTAAATGTTTAGAAAAGAGCTTCCTCATTTAAACATCTCTGCTTGTGATAAACCTGAGGACAAATATGACTTAGCCTTCAAACTTCAACCACCAAAATTCTCAAAGTTGCCTAGCGATAACTTTGGCTTGGCTTTTTTATCTTCCTTACCCAAACTGGTTTGTTTGTGGGGACTACCTTAAATTTTTAAAACAAGATTCTCAAAAACCTGCTAACCGGGTGGTATCGACTAAGCATACTGTGATACGGTGGCAGAACCGACTGTTTAGTACTAGTTTGCATTTTGTATTCACAAATGTCACGGTAAGCAAGAGTCGCCACCGACTTTTATTTTATCCAACAAAGTAAAAGGAAAAAGAACAGAAAAAACCTTTTTCGAGATGTTTCTGAGTACGGGGGGTAGATTATAGAAAGGGAAGGTGTTAGCACCCTTTCTATCTGTGGTTTTCCACGGGCTCTTAGGTACTTGCTCATTTTGAAATTGCTTGTTGTTATGAAATTTTTTTTGTTTAACTTCGTGATGACACTTGTATCTGTCCTCAAGAGTGTGACGAAGTTGTTTTTGAATTTTTTTTTGAAAGTGTTTGTGTGAAAGAGTTTTTATTGTTTTGAGCAAGTACTTAAGATTTTCTACCTACTCGAAAAAAGACTGTTCGTTCTCATTTCCTTTAGATAGTGCTATCCTACTATTAAGGAGTAGGTATCCCCATCGTTGGAGTTTAAGGGACATTCGAAGGGACAAGTACGGTTATAAAAGCAATGGTTAGGAAACTTTAGTAACTACCCTAAAGTCCTAAAGATCTTTCCGAGGCAACATCTCAAAGGGTCATTTTTGATCTTTTGGGACTAGAGGGCGACCACTAAAATTTCCTATGCTTCATGACCGTTTACCGAAGGCAACCGGAGTGAGGCAAACCCTAGGAGTAAACATATGCATGTGTTATTTTTCAGTTTATTTATCTTTGCACAATTAGGGTTATCTACCATTTTAATTTCACTTGTCTTCCGCATATAATCCTATCATCCATACATTTAGCAGTTTATAATAGCAGGAAGTAAAGTGTGAGAAATTAAAGTCCCAACTATTACAAGGCCTTGGGGAAGGGGTACATAACCAAAACTTGGGGAATGAAAACAATAAATAGGGAATGACAGTAAATGACCTAATTAAACTATTACAATCCTCAAAACAGTTACAAAAGTTTAAAAATGAATAAATAAAACGCGCGCGAGGAGGAACACAGGAAATAAATATCCTAATAAATCTAATTAATTAAAAAAATATTTTTGTATTTTTATTGAGAAAAATAATTGAAATTTGCAAGTTCAACCTAATTTTCTAATTAATTTTATTTAACAAAATAATCAATGTTGAAATAATTAAAATAATTAATTTTCAAAAATTAGTTTTAATTATAAAACCTAAATCTATTTTTTTAATTTTTGATTTAATAAAAAATGATTTTTATTTTTTTGTAAAAATATTAAAGCAAATGAAAATTAAATGAAATCAAAACAAAAAAAGAAAGAAAAGGAAATGGGCATGCTGTGAAGTAGTGATCAAGGGGGTGCATTGCTGATTTTTTCCAGGCCCAAGATGGTGGCCCAAACAATGCGTGCGATTCAGTGCAATCAGATATGGCATATCCACCGTGCGCTGCACTCACCGAGCGTTGGATCTGGATCCATGGATGATCCAATGGCTGGATCTGGAGGATGCATGATGGCCTTCATAGGTAATACACACTGGATCCTATAAAGAAGTGATGGAAAAATAAAATGTTTGGACCTGGGATCGAACCCAGGTCCTTCCCCTCATACGCTTGCTTGCTTTACCATCTGGGCCTGATGGTTTATCTGTTAACATAATAACATAAATAAAATATAAAGAACATATTTATCATTATGCCAAAACACGCACGGAATTCAAATCAGCCAACCGGGTTTTGACACACAGTCGTCTTCTTTCTACAACCGTTATTTTAGGCCTGGACTTTTACCTACAGACAATGTCGGTTGCTATAACCTTCATCATTCAAAACTTAAATACAAGCAACATAAATCTTAATGGAGGCCATAAATCAAACGGGCTTGAAGCCCTGAATGACATGGTATCCATATCTAACCCTAATTTTGCCTATATCAGGAAGCCCCAAAACGAGCTTGGAAACCCTAAGAATGGCATCCTTCAATTCCTGCACTTAAAACTCAATCAAACAATTCAGATAGCGTCAAAACCTTATAATAAACATGAATACATGATTAAATTTCATTGAAAACGCATGTATGCATGTAATCGAAGATCAAGAAAAAAATGGAAAACCGAATCCTGTATCTTACGATTCTGGGTGTTTTGTGACATGAGAGTGATTGGAATAGCTTCAATGACCTACGTGAATGATCATTGATGATCCAAAGTTCCTTGAATTGGCCTGTAGGATGAAATCCGATCTGCACTTTTCTTTGGAATTTTGAAACTTTGTTTTTCTCTTGGGAACAAGTTGCGCCTCTGTAATCTCTTCCTTAGGGTTTAGAGTGCCCTGCTATATGTATGTGAATCAAAATAGGTCAACAAATGTGGATCCAATCCAAAGAAATAAAGGCATGGCTTTAAGAGGAAATCAAATCTTGAAAAATTTCCAAATGTGGATATTTTGTGTCTATTCTTGGCTTGCACGATTTGCTTGCTATCATACTGCCTGTATTCTTATTATTTAATGCAAAATCATCCCAAAATAATTTTATATCATTTATGTGATTTAATTTGGATTTTAAATGATTAAAAATCAAAATAAATCTAATAAATAAGCAAATGCTACATGGAGTGGTTCATGGGTCGTGGACCATGTTAGGAACAATATGCAAGCATAAAAAGTTGGGCCCATTTGAAGAAAAATGCATTTTGGGCATGGTTGACTTTGTGCAAATTTCAAAAAATGACCAACTTTGACAATGCACATCTCTCTCAATTTAGACCCTAGAGGGTGTTCTCGGACTTTTTAGAAAACTTAGGATGTCCTATAAAAATCCCTTTTGGTTTCACCTCAATTGGATCTTCCATGTTCATGTAAGAAGCTTTGACCCAAAAGGTGTTTTTGTTGACTTTTTGAAATGACCTATAATGTCCGAATTCATATCTTTTCATGAGTGTATTTTTTGAACTTTAGGGATGAATATGAGTTGTAGGGAATTGAATCCTCTTTAAAATTAGCCTTGGATGGGAAATTTCTGATAAAGTATGAGAAAGTTATGCCTGGTCAAAGTTGGGTTAACTTTTCCTATAGAAACCCTAATTTAGCAACTTTTGACTTTTGATGAATTTGGGGAAATCCTTGAGGAATCATGAATAACCCTTGATCAAATAATGAATGTTAATTCAAAATGTTGATGTTGACCACAAATCTTGAAGTTTGACTGCATGAGGGTCACATTTTACTTTTGACCTAGTACAGTTGATTTTTAGGCATTTGAGTAGTTGACTAAGCAAACTTATTGTGCAAGGCATGAAACTCGGCATGGATGATATTGAGAACATATTAGGGCAATGGAAATTATTTGGGACCCTTGGAACCCAAACATCTTGATGAAAAAGGAAACCCTAGTTTGAGGCTCATTGCCTTAGGAGAGAATTTGTCTGGTTAATTCTTGGGCATCCTTGAGCAAGTTAAGGACTTCAATGAGCATGTGTTGAGTAAAATGATAGGGACAATTTTGGGGTACAACAGCTGCCCCTGTTCAATCTTCTTAAACCTGAGGATATAGATTGGTTGGTCTGCCTTTCGTGATCTGAAGGTGGAAGATTATTGAACACTAGATTCTTCAGAAATTTGCACTCGCATAAAATAATACTGATTGGTGATATCGGGAATGGGCTTACAGATTCCATTTGGAAGTCGATAAAGAATCGTTGGATATGGGCTTAAAGATGCTGTTGTACCCCAAAATTTGCCCTCTCATTTTATCAACATTTCTCATCACAAGGCTCTTGGAATTCAAGATCAAGCTAGGGTTTGCTCTTCTCAAGACCTCTCCTTGCACTAATGACCTAAACTAGGGTTTGAGTTTGCACAGGGATTTTTGGACCTTCAATGCTCAAATTGACCTTCATACTTCTTTTTGGACTCATAAGTTTGTCCATACCAAGTTTCAAGCCTTGAGCCAAATTTTTGCCCAGTCAATTGGACATTTGACCTAGAAATCAGCTGTATTGGGGAAAAAGTCAATTGTGGCCAATTTATAGTCAAACCTCATGAATTTTGACCCACATCAACATTATAAACTCATATGAACCATTTGATCAAGTTTAGACCACAGTTCCATAAGAAATTTGATCAGATCACCAAAAGGGAAAATGGTCATTTTTAGGGTTTTGACTGTACAAAGGCAATTTCTGACTTTTTGACCTAGCCAAGGGAAATTAAAGCTCAACCAAGGACTCAAGGGATCAATGGCATCAACTTGACCTATTCAACAAGTTCAAAAGATCTCAAATGCATGGGATTGACAAATGAATGTTTCAGTTTAGTGATCAAAATTTGACTGTACACTAAAAAGTCAAACTTTGACTTTTTGGTCAAAATCAAGTGCCAAGGGTCATTTTTCATCAAGATATGTCAAATCATGAAACTTGTTCATCAAGAAACCCAAAATTACAAATTAGGGTTTGAAATTGAAAAAATTCATAACTTAGAATTTTTCTAAGTTATGAAATTTTCTTAATTTTTCCCAACTTTGTCCCACATTTTCACCATGATGCAAATGGATTCAAACAAAAATTACAGCATGAAAGTTGTAGTCCTCCACAAAGTCTACAACTTTGATTCACAAAGTTTTCTCAAAAGAAGCTTGGATCTCAAGTTATGATTTTTGGAACAAGGGTCCCTAAAACTTTTAACTTAGAGAAATTTTTCCCTATCTTCTTGGCCATTTTTCACATAGTTCCACTTGGAGTCTCAAGTTTCATTTCAAATATGGATTATAGAACATGTTGCAATATTTCCAAATTGTCCAAGAACTCCTCAAACACATTTGTGGTTAGGGAGAATCGAATGCTTGAAGTTGGCATAAACTCACTTTGTATCCATGGCAAATTCATGTTCACTCAAGTGGCATTTTCAAACCAGCATGCTTTGTACTAGTTTGAAGGCCTCTAAACCAATTCACACCCCTTAATTAAATGCAAATCCATCAGTCTAAGCATTTGTTTTGGCCATTTGGGCATTATACACAAAACTAAGCCTTAAGTAGAAAAAGGCACATTTCCATTCTTGAAAAGTTATGCTTTATGTCAAACCATGATCTTTAAAGCATAGGGCCAAGATCTCAGAAGCCAAATCAAATCCACAAATTCCAGCAACCAAGAGGATTGTATACAGCATATTATATGGCTTGTATAGGCCTGTAACACCAACTTGACATCTTTGCTTCAAAAAGAAGAAATTGTCCAAACACTTGCCAACTTGTAAACCAGTCCATGCTAGCTTACAAAAACATTACACACAACTTTCACACAACCCTTTGAGCAAGAAACACGAGCACTTGAGCCTCAAAACCTCCCATAGCCATAAATCACTCTTCTTTGGCAAAACAGGGCAGGTGCTGCGACTTGAGTGCCATAGCTCATTTGGCTCGTGCGTTTTGCTCCTTTTTGCTTCAAACACCTTACATTCAACTCACTCAAACTATCCCAAACCCCCATTGCCAACTCTAACTCCATTTACAGTGTTCACCATTTTCATTTCAAGCTTATGCAGGTTGAGTTCTAGAGGCTGATTCAGGGACATTCAAGGCAATCTAGCTATTGTAAAATATCAAGTGAAGTTCAGGCAAGCTACCAAACACCTCAAAACTTGTTGAGAAGTACTGCATTGCCCTACTCGAATCCAACTGAAATAGGTTTTTCATCACTTTCTATCTCTCTATTTAGGAACATTTAGTCTTAGGTTTGTGAATGAAAAATGTAGTACTCAATGCCATGAAGCCATATATATGCTCAGCTTTCATTTATATTAAGTGTGCTAGGAGAATTTCATCCATAAACATGCTGAAAAAACTAGGTCAAATTTTAGGGCCAGAGAAATTCTCTCTGGTCTTTGAGAGTTAGGATTAATGCTTTATATGGTTAGAATCGTATTGAAATTCTCTACAAGTTTGATGTTGTGAGTTTTGGCAAAAGATCACGTATACAGGATGTAGCATTTGAACAGGGCAAGCGCGCGTTTTTTGTCTGGAGGAAGAAGATGAAGTTGGCTTGGGCTGGGCCTGGCCAGTTTTGCTTTTAACACCCCTCTCTTCAGTTTCACACCCCCTGGCCCAATTTCTTATATTTTTGCATTTTTGAATTTTTCTTTTCTTTTCTGACTTTGTTATTTTATTTCCAAATATAATAAATGCTCAAAAAATATTTTCATATATTTTTTAATTTATTTGGCATTTTATTCTAATTTTTTCTAACATTAAAAGTATTTAAATATTCTTTTATATTATTAAGACTTGAAAAATATTTACATTTTATACTTTTATTTTTGTTCTTTACTCTTATTTATATTAAAAATATTTTCTTGAATATATTTTATTTTTGTACATATCTTATTTTATTTTTGTACATATTTAATTTGATTAATATACACATAATAAACATATATACTTTTATTTTATTAAATACTTAGAATAAAAATACAAAAATATTACATTTTATTTTTGTTATTATTTATACTAAAAAATACCCTTTTTTAAGTATATATCATTTTGTACATATTAATATATTTTTTGTATGTAAATAATATATTATATTTATTTTCTTAAAGAAATTAGGGTTTACCCTTAAAACAAATAAATTTTTTTTTGTATTGTTTATACTTTTTATATCAAAAATACTTTTACATACATAAATAAACAAAAACCATTTTTTTGCATAATTCATATTTATTTGATATTTATTTATTTTGTTATTTAAATAATTGTCCATTTAAATATTTATGCATTGTGATTCAATTTGGATGTAATAGATAAATTAGGGTTTATATTTCTTGTCAAATACCCCCATTCAAAATTGTACCCCCATCCCCATAATAATATTGTAATAGTTTAGATTTACTTTACGCATTTTACGCTTCCAATTATGCCATGATTAGAGAATTAGGGTTTGTATGCAAAAATCAAAAATCAACAAATAGCTTGACCTAATCAAAGAAAAAAATGCATGAAAATCAAACACAATGCACACTTACACCCCTAGGGTTAAAATCCACTTGTTGCCTTCAAACATGGGCCATGGTATGCATGTTGGGTACTTTGGCAAAACAAGAACAAAACAAAAGATCATAGTCCCTTGATGACACTATCTTGGTTGCCTAAACAAAAATAATCAAGTCCCTCAAGAAAATTGCCAAAGATACTTGACACAATTGCTATCATGGTCTATACGATGACCCGCACCTGTCCCGTTTAACATCCTAACACAAGGTTGTTCACCAAATGCAATGGTGAAACAACACTGTTAAAAGGGTTAAAAACATAAGAAAGATCTTTGAGTATAATAGGGTAGATAGCTCTTAGTTACTTGATCCACAAGCTTGCCAAACATCCTTGCTATTTTCAAACACACCTCACAAACACAATTTCAAAACATTTCCCAAAACAAATTTTCAAAAACATTGAAATATTTTCAAAAGACAAAAACCCCTTTGTATACATTCAAACAAGAATCATTACAAAGGTTGCCATAACGATGGCCTCTTTTCAAAACATCTTTCAAAACCACACACAAATCACCATTTCAAACAATTGAAAAGCACCATTTCAAACAATTGAAAAGAAAAGCAAGTGATCTAAACAAATAACTAAGAGCCCATGGATAACCATGGATGAAAAGGGTGCTTGCACCTTCCCTTTTCATAATCTACTCCCCGAACCCAAGAAAACATCTCAAGGGTCTTTGCTGTGCTTTTTGACCTTTCCTTAGGATAAAATAAAAAGTCGGTGGCGACTCTTGCTAAACCGAAACATTTGCGAACACAAACGCGAAACCTCAAGTCAGTTCTCCCACCGTATCACAGAAATGGCGACTCTGCAGGGGATAATTCTAAAAGTGGAGTAACCTTAGGGTTTAGATCACCTTTGCATGCTTATCTTGTTTGCTTTGATTGCTTTACATTTGGTTCTCTTGTTTGGGCTTGAAATCCTCTACCCGGATTTGGGAAACATTCATAGGTAAATAGTAATATGTTGTGGAAACTGTGCGGGGTATATCGACATGGTTGAAGAAATAGCTATATTAGTGCGATATATTTGTGTGTACCGGTAGCCTTTGAGTCAATCAAAGAGAATACAGGGCCGCTGAGTGATGTCATGAAGCACTAATGAACTCTTAGAACCTTACTTGACCATCTTGGCCTTTTTAAGGGTAGTGAGATGACCGACTTTGGTGCATTCCGAAGTTGGTAAATACTCGATGCTACACTCATTGAGGATTGTTTTCTTGGAATATTTTGGTCGCCAGTTAAGTGGCTAAATCAAAACAATGAACATAGAAAATAATCCAGTGATATTGAGCTCCTTAGAACCCGGTTACTATTTATAGGACAGGTTGATCCAACTAACTTCAAGAGGGTACTTACCTATGAAACCTCATTCAAGCCTGAAACTAGGAACTTGTGCGACTTGTTTGTACATATGCTTGTGCATACATCATGAACATCATAAAGCATCATATGCATCCACTAACCATTTCAAGGGTTTGGATCTTCATCTTTGTTCTTGTTTTGTAGGTCATGGAATCTCTTCGCAGGAAAACAATTCAAGTCAACCTTGTGAGAATCCCTCCTCAACTCAAGGAGCTTACTTCCAAGATTCCAGAGAATTCTCCTTTCAGTGAAAGACATGGTAGACTTCTCAACTTGGTCAACTCCAACATTGAAGAAGACATGGTAAAAGTTCTCTTCCAGTTCTTTGACCCCCTACACCACTGTTTTACATTCCCTGATTACCAACTAATACCTACTTTGGAGGAATTTTCTCAACTCTTGAGGATTCCTATTCTCCATCAACTACCCTACAACGGTACGGAAAGAGAACCAAAGCCTGGAGATGTTGCTCAAGCATTACACGTGTAACCATATGATATCAAAGGACATTGGGAAACCATAAGTGGTGTCAAGGGTTTCTTGGCAAAGTTTCTGTTTGAGAAGGCACAAGACTGCTGGAATTCTCTAGATCTACAAGCCTTTGAGGAGATTGTATCACTTCTCATATATGGGTTAGTCTTGTTCCCAAACCCAAATCAACTTATAGATGTGAATGCTGTCAAGATTTTCATATCTCAGAATCCTGTGCCTACATTACTTGGGGACATCCTATACTCATTCTACACACGAACAATGAGGAAAAGAGGTGTTCTCATGTGCTGTACTCCTCTTCTAGCAAGGTGGTTTATTTCTCACCTTCCCCAAACAGTCTTGAAGAATGATCAGGGTTTAAGGTGGTCACAACGGTTGATGACCCTCACACATTCTGATGTTCATTGGTGTTCTCGGTCCAGAGAAAATGTCATCATCATTGATCATTGTGGAGAGTTCCCTAATGTCCCACTACTTGGCATTAGGGGGGCATCACCTACAACCCCTTTTTAGCTCTAAGGCAATTTGGATATGCTCGAAGGGATGGTCCCCATGATATGCTGATTCCTGACCTAGTTTTTGACTTCGACAACGATGCGTAAGGACTTCGACAAAGGTTTATCAGAGCTTGGAGGATGCCCAACAAGGTGGATAGTAAGACACTGGGGCACAAGAATTCCATCCCCCTTGAGCCTTATCTCAAGTGGGTACGAACCCGCGCCCAGAATCTTATGATGCCATACCCCCACATTCTCCCCGTGATCAAAGAGCCTGTTATGGAAGGAGAGGTTCCATACACCCTCCTACATCCTGACATGACAACATCATTGGAATAATTACAAAAGAGTTGGATCCAACTCAAAGAAGAACAAAATACTTTTGAAGCCAGCTTCTATGCAAGTGAGAAGAAGGTTTTGGAGCTTACCCGTAGAGTTCATGAAGAGGAAACTCTCAACATTTACATCGCACCAAAGAGGATGCGCAATGTCTTTTTACATTAAGAATTTTGTAATATTTTGCCCATGGGGCATTTATGTACTAACAAATTTCTTCTTAATATGACGTGTGTTCTTTTTGTTTGCAACAAATTTGAATTTATGAATCCTTGAATGCATTACATGAATAACATATCATTCATCATATGCATAAACAAGTCTTCACACCAGGTTTCCTTATCTTTCTGATGTTTATTTCAGCAAGATAGATTTGGAGCAGACGGTTAAGGATCTGCAAGCACAAAATTCGTAATTCCAGCAACTCCTCATGACCTTAGCAAAGGGTCAAGAGGATATTAAAGCACTGTTGGAGAAAGAGAAGGAACCAGAAAGGAAGAAAAAGAAAAGAATTGGGTTAGCCACTATGGGAAGGAGATTTGAGCATCAGGCTAGGAGAGTTCTGGAGTTCCCCTCGACGTCTGACGAGGGGGTTGGTAAAGGAAAAGGCGTTGCAATGCCTTATGAATCTGAAGTTGAAGAAGAGGAAGAGGAGGAGGATGAATATTAATCCGAACAACAATATCCCCCGGCGGATGACAAGTATAAAAATCTTGAGGATCGGTTGGCAGCCATGGAGTTGCAAAGGGTACCTGGTTTAGACTTCGAAGAACTAGGGTTGGTCGCTGGGATCGTCATTCCTCCCAAGTTCAAAGTACCTACTTTTGCTAAGTATGACGGTTTGTCCTGTCCAAAGATACATCTGAGATCCTACGTCAGAAAGATCCAATCTCACTCATCTGATAAGGATCTTTGGATCCATTTTTTTCAAGACAGTTTGTCAGGTATACAGTTTGACTGGTTCTATAAACTTGAGAGGTCTGAGGTTCATAACCGGGAAGATTTAGCTACTGCTTTCTACCGACAATACTAATACAATGCAGATTTAGCGCCTACTCGTACTCAGCTACATAGTATGGGTATGGCCTCTAATAAAGGATTTAAGGAATATGCCCAAAAGTGGCGTGATTTGGCTGGAAGGGTGCAACCACCATTGTCGGATAGAGAGCTAGTTGACATATTTTTAGGGACATTGTCTGGCCCTTTCTTCAATCATTTAATCGGGAGTTCCTCTGCAGGATTCACCGAATTGATTCTGACCGATGAAAGGGTCGAGGCTGGCATTAAAAGTGGTAAAATTTAGAAAGATGCCTCCGCTTCCACTGCTATTAAGAAGACCTTCCCAGCTAAGAAGGAAGTTTCTACTGTTCACAACCAGAGGAACCAAGGAAGAACAGAGCACCGACCAACGGTGGGGGATGTGATGATCCAAAATTCTTCAACCGATCAACCTCGCAGCAATCAACCAAGAGCAAATCAGCAAAGGGTAGAAAGGACACAACGACAATTCACCCGAATCAACATGACACCGGATCAAGTCCTCCCTCATTTGTTAAAGCTGAATCTCACCAACTTGAAAGAAGCGCCGAAGAACCCCAATATATCTTCTCCTTATTATCACTCCAATGCAAAATGTGCGTACCACTATGACAGTGTAGGGAATGATACCAACAACTGTTGGGCTCTTAAAAACAAAATCCAAGACTTGATAGATGCCAAGGAAGTAGAATTCGAGGCGCCCGAAAAGCCGAATGTGATTTCTGCCCCAATGCCGAAGCACGGTCATAATATCAATGTCGTTATGGAATATCTTCATGTTACCACTGTTGATGACATTTTGACTCCGTTACCAGTGATTAAAGAGAATTTGATGAGAGTCGGGATATTCCAAGGCTGTGGAAAAGACTGTTACTTTTGTTCAAACTTACAAGCTGACTGCTCACTGTTGAAATCAGGCATCCAACGCCTGATGGATACCCAATAGATCCTCTTTCAAAAGACTCCTGTTGATACTATCACTCATGTTACTCCTGCTACCTTTGATACTACAACCAATGACATTGCCATAATAACCATCTTCGACGATCTTTCCAAGACCTGCAAAGGGCCTGTTAAGATCACGCCTGATCCTAAGTTTGTGCCATTGAAAATCACCATGCCGGGGCCTGTCCCGTATAAATCTAACAAGACGATACCATGGAACTACAGAGGAGAAATCTTCTACCATGGTGTCAAACAGATTGAATCAGTCCAAGAGAATTCCGATGATGAAACCCCTGATATAGGGAATATTGCAGGAACGAGCAAGATAACTCGTAGCGGAAGGCTTTTCTCTCAGGAGATTGCTCCTCCACGAGAAGTCTTCGGACCCTCGAGAGTTTCTCTGCCTGTCAAGCCATCTGTGCAAAGCCCGATAATTGAATAAATTGACGTTCCTGAAGTTAGACCCTCTGATGTTGCTACCAATAAGGGTAAGGGGATACTAGAAGCGCCTATCAGGACGAAGGCTCAAACTGTGGTAATCCCCGAGACCACCCAGAAAGAGATGGAAGAAATCTTAAAGATAATCAAGAAGAGCGACTACGATGTCGTGGAGCAGCTAGGGCAGACCCCTTCCAAAATCTCCATGCTGGCTCTCCTACTCTTCTCTGAGGCTCATGCCAAGGCCTTAATCAAATTTCTAAAGACGGCACACGTGCCTCAAGAAACTTCCGCTGACCAGTTTCAAGAGTGCATGGCTAGCCTTACTACCGATAATGGCCTTGGCTTTTCCGATGCTGATTTGACCCCTAGGGGAAGGAAGCACAATGATGCACTGCACATCCCGGTAGAGTGCAGAGGGACTACACTTGCCCATGTTCTGGTTGACACCGGTTCATCTTTAAATGTGCTGCCAAAGAAGGCGTTGGATAGATTGGATTGTGAAGGATTGACCCTAAAGCCCAGTAACATCGTTGTCAGAGCCTTCAACGGTTCTAAATAGATGGTTCACGGAGAAGTGGACATTCCAATCAAAGTGGGCACACAAATTTTCAACTCTACCTTTTATGTGATGGACATCCGTCCTTCATATTCATGCTTGTTGGGAAGGCCGTGGATCCACAATGCTGGGGCAGTCACTTCCTCTCTGCACCAAATGCTAAAGTATCCAGTTCAGAGTAAGATTATAACGGTGCACGGTGAGTAAGAGTACATGATAAGTCACCTCAACTCCTTTCGCTATGTGAAGTTAGATGGAGAATTCATAGAAACGCCTTTCCAACATTTTGAGGAAGTTTCTCCTGAAGTCGCAGTTGCAAAGACAATGACTGATGTGCCTATCGTTTCCAAGCCTGTGTCTAGGATGGCATCCCTCAAGGATGCGGAGGCTGTAATCAAAGAAGGAGGGAGTACAGTGTGGGGGCAACTTCCTAATTTTTCTCACAAGACAGACAAGTTCGGACTAGGGTTTACTGCTGCTGGCCAGAAAGCTGTGCATCGCTCCAGGGCTGGAGGACCACCCGTAAAAATCACTCACCATGGAACTAATGCCTTAGAAGATGGTGATGAAGAAGACAACTTTGAAGATTCCAACCGTTGAAGGAGGATTAAGCAACTGGGAAGCGAAAGACTTCGTTCCCATCACTTTCATCAACCAATAATTTATCTTTGAACAATTTCCTATTTTGGTGTGTAATAATTAAACAATTCGTACACTATTTTCACCTTATGCCTTACCCGGGGCATATAGGTCCATTTGTAAGGGCTTGATTTCTTCATTATCATATGCCATTTTTAAGTGAATCATTGGACGTTTTCATCTATAAACTGTTGTGTTCATTTTCTTTCCTTTTACATTTTGTTTTGTTTAAGGATGGCTATCCCTTACACACACCCACACTCACAAAATTCAGGTACCCATCCACTCCGGATTCCATGGGTGACTATTATACTTTAGCCTTCGGTGACTCTGAAGACTTGGTCAATCATGCCGAGTACGAAGGTGATGAAGACTGTGAAGTGCCTGGAGAGTTAGCCAGACTTTTGCAACAAGAAGAGAGGGATATTCTGCCCCATGAAGAGTTGCTAGAAACCTTTAATCTGGGAACAGAGGAAGACAAGAAAGAGGTTAAGGTGGGTGCCAACCTGGAGCCAAGTGTCAAAGAGCGTCTAGTTCAGCTGCTGAATGAATATGTTGGGATCTTTGCCTGGTCCTATGAAGACATGCCGGGACTAGATACAGATATTGTGGTTCACCGTCTCCCTACAAGAGAAGACTGTCCACCAATCAAACAAAAGGTCCACCGGATGAGGCCCGACATGTCTGAAAAGATCAAAGCTGAGGTGATGAAGCAATTAAATGTTGGATTTCTGGCTGTTACTTCCTATCCATAATGGGTTGCTAACATTGTGCCCGTGCCTAAAAAGGACGGCAAAGTCAGAATGTGTGTGGACTATCGAGACTTAAACAGGGCTAGCCCTAAAGATGATTTTCCACTGCCACACATTGACATCTTAGTTGACAACACAACTCAATACAAGGTATTTTCCTTCTTGGATGGATTCTCGGGATACAACCAGATCAAAATGGCCCCCGAAGACATGGAGAAGACTACTTTCGTTACGCAGTGGGGTACTTTCTGCTATAAAGTGATGCCATTCGGACTGAAGAATGCCGGGGCAACCTATCAGCGAGCCATGGTAGCTTTGTTTCACGATATGATACATCATGATATCGAAGCCTACGTAGACGACATGATAGCCCGTTCACAGACAGAAGAAGAGAACCTTGATCATCTGCAAAAGCTGTTTGTCAGATTAAAGGAATATAAGCTCAGGCTGAACCCTAGCAAGTGCACTTTTGGAGTCAGGTCTGGTAAACTTTTGGGATTTATCGTCAGCAACAAAGGCATTGAGGTTGATCCTGCTTAAGTCAAAGCTATACAAGAAATGCCTACCCCCTGCACTGAAAAGGAAGTTAGAGGTTTCTTGGGACGCCTAAACTATATTGCAAGGTTCATTTCTCACCTAATATCTACCTGTGAGCCAATCTTCAAGATGTTGAAGAAAGATCAGGTGGTTGAATGGAACAATGATTGTGAAGTTGCTTTTGATAAGATCAAGGAGTATTTGCTGAAGCCTCCTATCTTGATGCCACCCGTCGAAGGAAGGTCGTTAATCATGTATCTGACTGTTTTGGATAACTCAATGGGGTGCGTACTGGGCCAACATGACGAGTCTGGCCGAAAAGAGCATGCCATTTATTACCTTAGCAAAAAGTTTACCGACTGTGAGACTCGCTACTCACTACTCGAGAAAACTTGCTGTGCTTTGGTATGGGCTGCTCGCCAGCTAAGGCAGTATATGTTGACACTACCACTTTGCTGATTTCCAAGATGGATCCGATCAAGTATATCTTCGAGAAGTCTGCTTTATCTAGAAGAATCGCTAGATGGAAAATGATCCTGACATAGTATGATATTCAGTACACAAATCAAAAAGCTATAAAGGGGAGTGTACTAGCTGACCATCTAGCTCATCAAGCCGTCGAAGATTACCAATCTATGAGATTCGACTTCCCTGACGAGGACATCATGACATTAGACAACATTGAAGGTAACGAACCGTATGACAGACCTGAACAAGGATCCCGATGGACCCTGTACTTTGATGGTGCTTCAAATGCACTTGGCAACAGTATCGGTGCAGTACTTATTTCTCCGGAAGGTTGCCATACACCCTTCACTGCAAGACTCTGTTTCAGTTGCACCAACAACATGTCCGAGTATGAAGTCTGCATCTTTGGTCTCAAGGATGCAATTGACTTGGGAATCAAATCTTTGGTCGTATTTGGGGACTCAGCTTTGGTTATCAGTCAAATCAAAGGAGAGTGGGACACGAAACATCCTAATCTTATCCCATACAAAGAACATGTCCTGACATTGTTGCCTCATTTCGAGCAGATTACCTTTGAGCATTTCCCGCGAGAAGATAATCAGCTAGCAGATACTCTGGCTACAATGTCTTCCATGTTTAAACTCAACTGGGATAATGATGTTCCCCAAATCACCATCGAACGAATAGACGTACCTGCGCACTGTCATGAGATTAATACCGAAGAAGTAGTGGAACAACCCTGGTTTCATGAAATCAAAAGGTATCTCCAAACTCGAGAATACCCTGAAGGAGCTTCAGTCAATGACAAAAAGTTCTTAAGGAGATTTGCTGCCAAGTTCTTCCTGAGCAATGGTATCCTTTATAAGCGCAGATATGATTGTGTTCTACTTCGTTGTGTGGACAAGGTTGAAGCAGAGTTGATCATGACCGAAATACATAGTGGCACATTTGGCACCCACTTAAGCGGACATACGATGGCAAAGAAGATTATAAGGGCAGGCTACTACTGGTCTACCATGGAAGCTGATTGTCATCAACATTCCCGTACTTGTCACGAATGTCAAGTCTATGCTGACAAGGTACATATTCCTCATGTTCCTCTCAACGTTCTAACAGCTCCTTGGCCATTCGCAATGTGGGGAATTGACATGATTGGAGAGATCAAGCCCACGACATCCAATGGACATCGCTTCATCTTAGTCGCTATTGATTACTTTACCAAGTGGGTCGAAGCAGCTTCCTACGCCTCCGTTACAAAGAATGTGGTTGCCCTCTTTATTAAGCAGAATCTCATATGCCGGTATGGTATCCCCGACAAGATTATCACGGACAACGGTACAAATCTGAATAACACTGTGATCACCGCTCTGTGCGAACAGTTCAAGATTTAACATCATAATTCATCTCCCTATCGGCCAAAGATGAACGGTGCTGTTGAAGATGCAAACAAAAATATCAAGAAGATCATTCGAAAAATGACGGTCACCTACAAGGACTGGCATGGGATGTTACCATTTTCTCTGCATGGATATCGTACCACGGCGCGTACTTCGACTGGGGAAACCCCCTTTTCTTTGGTATATGGCATGGAGGATGTTTTACCTATGGAAGTTCAGATTCCTTCCTTAAGGATCATGAAGGATACTGGTTTGAGTGAAGACGATTGGATTCAGACCCAGCTTGATCAACTTAATTTGATCGATGAGAAGCGACTTACTGCTGTTTTTCATGGTCAGACGTATCAAAAACGGATGATCAAGGCTTTTAACAAGAAGGTCAGGTGTCAGGTATATCAAGTCAGAGATCTTGTAATCAAGCGAATCATCTTGCCGCAAAGTGAGCCCAAGGGCAAATGGACTCCTACTTATGAAGGACCGTTTGTGATCAAGAACATCTTTTCTGGTGGGGCAATGATTCTGACCACCATGGACGGCGACAACTTGCCACACCATGCGAACGCAGACATAGTCAAAATATACTACGTATAAAACGATCCGACAAGTTGAAAACCCGAAAGGGCGACTTGGGCAAAAATGGGCATCCCGGTGAATCGAAAACCCAAAAGGGCGGCTCAGGCAAAAATTAGGGATAAAACAAAAAAATCTGTACACCCGGCAAGTTGAAAACCCGAAAGGGCGACTTGGGCAAAAAAGGGTTTCCCGGTGGACTGAAAACCTGAAAGGGAGGTCCAGGAAAAAGTTAGGGAATTAAAGCGTATGACTATGTCTCGTCGGATCACTTTAAGGACAAGCTCTTCACCAACAAGCTTCAAGCTTCTGATCAATCCAATCATCCGCGGACGAAGCAACGAATGGATAAGATACTCAGAGTTGTGAAGGATATAACAAAATGGGAATCCCATGGAATTGTTACACATAGCCATCTTTCTTTTTTGTATAAATTTTTTCTCAATTTTTCGACAACATTCTCTTACTAGGATGTCTGTCTCCTTTGTACAAAAATACTTACAAAAGTTAATACAAATATACTTCAAAGTGCAGAAATTTGCTTGCCTTTCTTTTCTTTTTTACACTTATGTTTTATTTGAAAAGTCCAATGGTTTGTTAAAATAGGCATATGCATTTGAATATAATCACTGCTTACAAATAAAACGGAATGAAAAAGGATAATTACTGATAGGTTGAAAGTGTAGAAAGATGACTTTGTGCTATTCCAGAAGAAATCCCCTGCAGTATGTCATTCAGATCCTCAACAAAGCTAAAACCTTGGAGTATATATCCCCAGCGGAGTTAAGTTTCAATATTCCCATCAAAGTTAAGTCTCCAAACTCCCGATCCCCAGTGGAGCCCGAAAACCCTGAAGTACATATCCTCAGAGGAGCTAGAATACTCTAAACCTTCTTCCCCAGCGGAGTCAAATTTCCAACTATCAATCCCCAGCGGGAACCATTCAGCTTTCCCCAACTTCCCCAACAATTTATCTTAAAAGTATGAGAATCAATCAGATACAGTTAACTCTTTGTCTTATCCCCAACTAGGAATCCCCAGTAGATTGGCATACAACCCAAGCTCCTGATTTCCCAAGCAGAATAAACACTCTCCCCACATAGTTATTCCCCGACAGAACGAAGATTCTAGTTCTTGTTTATCCATTTGAAGCCTCCCAGGTTTTAAATCCCCAGTAGAGATTGTCGGATTTTTCCTTATTTCCCCAAGAAAGTCATGAATAATTCTCACATCCCCACAAAAGTTGTCAAAGCTCTTGTTAATCCCCATGAGTCACCAAGGATTTTCAGTCCCCAGCAGTGGTCCCAGGATTTCTCATCTTCAACAATCAAAGATTTTTTGAATCCCCAGCATCGGTCAAGGATTTACTTCCCCCGGCAGCAGTCAAAATTTCATTATCTCCAATTATCGAGGATTTATTTTCCTCAGTAAGGCAGCTAATCAGCTTACACGCATATCCATTACATTCATATATCATAAACATTGATAGAATGCATTCTATTGTATCATACATATCATGCAACATAACTTTGTGTTTTAGCTAACATTTTACCCTTTTCAGGATAAGATTAAAAAGCTATTGTTAACAACTATTCAGAGATTTCAGATACAGTATGGATACACCCCGGACACGGCGGTCATTCTATTACTCATTCAGACTTCAGCAATCAGATACAGACTAGATACGCTCTAGAAACGACAGCCATTCTATTTCTCATTCAGATGCAACTATCAACTTCAAGTTCGGATACACTCCAGACACAAAAGTTATTTTGTCACTTGTCCAGATCCCAGTTACAGTACGAATATACTCCAGACACGAAAGTCATTTTGCTACTCATACAGGTCTAAACTTCCGATACAGTCCAGATACGCTCCAGACACGGTTGCCATTCTGTCACTCATTCGGAATTTATCCCCAGCACATAGATGCTCCATATGCAGATGTTTCTCTGTTACCCATTCAGAATACAGATACACTCCAAACACATCAGTCATTCTGATATTCATTCAAGAATCAAATACAGTTACAGCTCGGATACGCTCTAGACACAGACACCATTCCCTTGCTCATACAAACCCAGTCTCCAGATATAACTCAGATACGTTCCAAATACGGATACCATTCTGATGTTCATTCTAATGATTTTCAACCAACAATCTTGGATGGCATCTTTAAGCCCATCTCCAGCAAGATTCTCCCATCTCCAAATGGCACCTTTAAGCCCATTCCCTCAGCCATATTTTGACAAGTGCAAATTTATGGGCACTCTAGTGTCCAATCCTCTTTTACCTTCGAGTCACGAAAGGCAAACTTGCCAATCTAACTCTTCAGGTTCAAGAAGATTGAACAGGGGCAACTGTTGTACCCCAAAATTTTCCCTCTCATTTTATCAACATTTCTCATCACAAGGCTCTTGGAATTCAAGATCAAGCTAGGGTTTGCTCTGCTCAAGACCTCTCCTTGCACTAATGACCTAAACTAGGGTTTGAGTTTTCACAGAGATTTTTGGACCTTCAATGCTCAAATTGACCTTCATACTTCTTTTTGGGCTCATAATTTTGTCCATACCAAGTTTCAAGCCTTGAACCAAATTTTTGCCCAGTCAATTGGACAGTTGACCTAGAAATCATCTGTATTGGGGAAAAAGTCAATTGTGGCCAATTTACAGTCAAACCTCATGAATTTTGACCCATATCAACATTATGAACTCATATGAACCATTTGATCAAGTTTGGACCACAATTCCACAAGAAATTTGATCAGATCACCAAAAGGGCAAAATGGTCATTTTTAGGGTTTTGACAGTACAAAGGCAATTTCTGACTTTTTGACCTAGCCAAGGGCAATTCAAGCTCAACCAAGGACTCAAGGGTTCAATGGAATCATATTGACCTATTCAAAAAGTTCAAAAGATCTCAAATGCATGGGATTGACAAATGAATTTTTCAGTCAACTGATCAAATTTTGACTGTACACTGAAAAGTCAAACTTTGACTTTTTGGTCAAAATCAAGTGCCAAGAGTCATTTTTCATCAAGATATGTCAAATTATGAAACTTGTTCATCAAGAAACCCAAAATTGCAAATTAGGGTTTGAAATTGAAAAAATTCATAACTTAGAATTTTTCTAAGTTATGAAATTTTCTTAATTTTTCCCAACTTTGTCCCACATTTTCACCATGATGCAAATGGATTCAAACAAAATTTACAAAATGAAAGTTGTAGTACTCCACAAAGTCTAGAACTTTTATTCACAAAGTTTTCTCAAAAGAAGCTTGGATCTCAATTTATTATTTTTGGAACAAGGGTCCCTAAAAGTTTTAACTTAGAGAAATTTAGCCCTAGTTTAGGCAGGATATTGCCCTATCTTCTTGGCCATTTTTCACATAGTTCCACTTGGAGTCTCAAGTAGCATTTCAAATATGGATTATATAACATGTTGCAAGCTTTCCAAGTTGTCTAAGAACTTCTCAAACACATTTGTGGTTAGGGAGAATCGAATGCTTGAAGTTGGCAAAAACTCACTTTGTATCCATGGCAAATTCATGTTCACTCAAGTGGAATTTTCAAACCAGCATGCTTTGTACTAGTTTGCAGGACTCTAAACCAATTCAAACCCCTTAATTAAATGCAAATCCATCAGTCTAAGCATTTGTTTTGGCCATTTGGGCATTGTACTCAAAACTAAGCCTTAAGTAGATAAAGGCACATTTCCATTCTTGAAAAGTTATGCTTTATGTCAAACCATGATCTTTGAAGCATAGGGCCAAGATCTTAGAAGCCAAATAAAATCCACAAATTCCAGCAACCAAGAGGATTGTATTCAACATATTATATGGCTTGTACAGGCCTGTAACACCAACTTGACATCTTTTCTTCAAAAAGAAGAAATTATCCAAACACTTGCCAACTTGAAAACCAGTCCATGATAGCTTACACAAACATTACAAACAACTTTCACACTACCCTTTGAGCAATAAACACGAGCACTTGAGCCTCAAAACCACCCATAGCCAGAAATCACTCTTCTTTGGCAAAACAGGGCAGGTGCTGCAACTTGAGTGCCATAGCTCATTTGGCTCGTGCGTTTTGCTCCTTTTTGCTTCAAACACCTTCCATTCAACTCACTCAAACTAACCTAAACCCCCATTGCCAACTGTAACTCCATTTACAATGTTCACCATTTTCATTTCAAGCTTATGCAGGTTGAGTTCTAGAGGCTGATTCAGGGACATTCAAGGCAAGCTAGCTATTGTAAAAGATCAAGTGAAGTTTAGGCAAGCTACCAGACACCTCAAAACATGTTGAGAAGTATTGCATTGCCCTACTCGAATCCAACTGAAACTGGTTTTTCATCACTTTCTATCTATCTATTTAGGAACATTTAGCCTTAGGTTTGTGAATGAAAAATGTAGTACTCAATGCCATGAAGCCATATATATGCTCAGCTTTCATTTATAGTAAGTGTGTTAGGAGAATTTCATCCATGAACATGCTGAAAAAACTAGGTCAGATTTTAGGGCCAGAGAAATTCTCTCTGGTCTTTGAGAGTTAGGATTAATGCTTTATATGGTTAGAATCGTATTGAAATTCTCTACAAGTTTGATGTTGTGAGTTTTGGCAAAAGATCACGTATACAGGATGTAGCATTTGAACAGGGCAAGCGCGTGTTTTTTTTCTGGAGGAAGAAGATGAAGTTGGCTTGGGCTGGGCCTGGCCAGTTTTGCTTTTAACACCCCTCTTTTCAGTTTCACACCCCCTGGCCCAATTTCTTATATTTTTGCATTTTTGAATTTTTGTTTTCTTTTCTGACTTTGTTATTTTATTTCCAAATATAATAAATGCTCAAAAAGTATTTTCATATATTTTTTAATTTATTTGGCATTTTATTCTAATTTTTCTAACATTAAAAGTATTTAAATATTCTTTTATATTATTAAGACTTGAAAAATATTTACATTTTATACTTTTATTTTTGTTCTTTACTCTTATTTATATTAAAAATATTTTCTTGAATATATTTTATTTTTGTACATATCTTATTTTATTTTTGTACATATTTAATTTGATTAATATACACATAATAAACATATATACTTTTATTTTATTAAATACTTAGAATAAAATTACAAAAAATATTACATTTTATTTTTGTTATTATTTATACTAAAAAATACCCTTTTTAAAGTATATTTCATTTTGTACATATTAATATATTTTTTGTATGTAAATAATATATTATATTTATTTTCTTAAAGAAATTAGGGTTTACCCTTAAAACAAATAATTTTTTTTTTTGGTATTGTTTATACTTTTTACATCAAAAATACTTTTACATACATAAATAAACAAAAACCATTTTTTGCATAATTCGTATTTATTTGATATTTATTCATTTTGTTATTTAAATAATTGTCCATTTAAATATTTATGCATTGTGATTCAATTTGGATGTAATAGATAAATTAGTGTTTATATTTCTTGTCAAATACCCCCATTCAAAATTGTACCCCCATCCCCATAATAATATTGTAATAGTTTTGATTTACTTTACGCATTTTACGCTTCCAATTATGCCATGATTAGAGAATTATGGTTTGTATGCAAAAATTAAAAATCAACAAATAGCTTGACCTAATCAAAGACAAAAATGCATGAAAATCAAACACAATGCACACTTACACCCCTAGGGTTACAATCCACTTGTTGCCTTAAAAAATGGGCCATGGTATGCATGTTGGGTACTTTGGCAAAACAAGAACAAAACAAAAGATCATAGTCCCTCGATGACTCTATCTTGGTTGCCTAAACAAAAATGATCAAGTCCCTCAAGAAAATTGCCAAAGATACTTGACACAATTGCTATCATGGTCCATACGATGACCCGCGCCTGTCCCGTTTAACATCCTAACACAAGGTTGTTCACCAAATGAAATGGTGAAACAACACTGTTAAAAGGGTTAAAAACATAAGAAAGATCTTTGAGTAAAATAGGGTAGATAGCTCTTAGTTACGTGATCAACAAGCTTTCAAAATATCCTTGCTATTTTCAAACACACCTCAGAAACACAATTTCAAAACATTTCCCAAAACAAACTTTCAAAAACATTGAAATCTTTTCAAAAGACAAAAACCCCTTTGTATACATTCAAACAAGAATCATTACAAAGGTTGCCACAACGATGGCCTCTTTTCAAAACATCTTTCAAAACCACACACAAAGCACCATTTCAAACAATTGAAAAGCACCATTTCAAACAATTGAAAAGCAAAGCAAGTGATCTAAACAAATAACTAAGAGCCCATGGATAACCATGGATGAAAAGGGTGCTTGCACCTTCCCTTTTCATAATCTACTCCCCGAACCCAAGAAAACATCTCAAGGGTCTTTCCTGTGCTTTTTTACCTTTCCTTAGGATAAAATAAAAAGTCGGTGGCGACTCTTACTAAACCGAAACATTTGCCATCCAGAAAAGATATCGGTTGCATAAGATATTCCTTTGCGAGAATTCCTGTACCCGCCGTTGAGGAGGACTTTACCGGGGAATGTTGATTAATGTCCTGGGAAATAGAGTATAGGAGCTTCGGTTGTCCATTACTCTATTGGGGAATTATCTCCTGATTGAGGAGGTGGAAGTAAACTGCATATATGTTCAAGGTTCAGGCTGCACAGCGACTTACTGAGCAAATGTGAAATCGACTGTATCTTGTCGGGTCCCGGTCTTACAGTGTGGTAAACTGTTGTCTGGATATAAGAGAAAAGAAACTTGTATAGTAAGGTTATGATAAGGAACCTGGATAATAATGTTACTTCAAGGTGAAAGCCAGGATAGTAGGCCTATGGGAAGGAACCTGGGTCGTAGGGTTACTTTGAAATGAAAGCCTGGATAATAGGGCTTATGGGAAGGAACCTGGGTAAGGTTGCTTTGTGAGGAGTTTGGGTAATACAAATCGAGAAGGAACCTGGATAAGGTGGCTTCGTGAGGAGTTTGGGTAAAACTACATCTTAACCGAGAAGGTACCTGGGTAAGGTGGCTTCGTGAGTAGTTTGGGTAAAATTACATCAGAACCGAGAAGGAACCTAGGTAAGGTTGCTTCGTGCTGAGTTTGGTTAAAACTGCATCTGAACCGAGAAGGAACCTGGCTAAGGTGGCTTTGTGAGGAGTTTGGGTAAAACTACATCAGAACCAAGAAGGAACTGGGAAAGGTTGCTTTGTGCTGAGTTTGGGTAAAACTGCATCTGAACCGAGAAGGAACCTGATTAAGGTGGCTTTGTGAGGAGTTTGGGTAAAACTACATTGGGAAATTGTAAAAAGGAACCTGGGTAGGGTTGCTTCAGGATGAGTCCGGGTGAAACTACATCGGGACCGAGAAGGAACCTGGGTAAGGTTGCTTCGGGATAAGTCCGTGTAAAACTTTATTTGGAAATGTATGAGAAGGGACCCGTGTAAGATTTCTCAGGATAAACCCGTGTGAAGCTGTATTTAGGAGAAACCCGTGTAAGATTGCTTTGTGACGAACCCGTGTAAAGCTGCAATTGGTCGCGCAGATAATTACTCTGTTTAGTTTCAGGAGCTAATCTTGGACCTGCTGGAAATTGTTGATGATAGCCATCTTTCCTGAAAAAGGTACATGATTAATTATATGTGATGCATGAAATGCATTTTATGATGATGTTCTTAAAATAAATGAGATTATGCTGTATGCAATATTTGTGCGCACGTCATGATGTATGAACATGAAATGCTATTGTGACACATCCGAGTCTGGGAAATTAAATCCATGACTGCTGTTGGAGAGTATTAGAAATTGAGTTCCTGACTGTTGTAGAAAACATTGGTTCTTCTACTTCCGCTGGGGATGGTGAACGGAGATGACTATGCCGTGGATTTTCTCCTGTTTGTGAATATTCTACCGGGGAGAGACTCTGCTTGAGAATAACTCTACGAGGGAATATCTCTATTGGAGGATGAACTTCCATAGTTTAAGGGATAAACTCTGTCGAGGATTGAACTTCTGTATTCAGAGAAATAAACTCTGTTTAGGAGAAAACTTCATGACCCGCTTGCGATTATGAAATTCGGCTGGGGAATATAGATGTCAGTTTTCTGAAGGAACCTGGATGGGGATAGTAACTCCTGTTCGGGGAAGCCTAAGTCAAAGCTTTGGTTTCCTCTACTATGTGGGGAGTGTAGATGTCACTAGGACGCATGCTAAGGATACAACAATGAATTCACATCAGGACTTTTCTGCCCCTGTACCTTCCGGAGAAAGTACCTGCGAAGGCTTTGTGGATAGCTTCAGTGTTATCCCAACTCATGAGGTGCCTGGTAACTGCCGATCAGAATGATAAGTCTTCTACTGATAGGCAAGTGGAAAGATAATGGGACATAGTCATACTCTTTAGTCCCTAACTTTTGCCTGGTCTGCCTTTTCATATTTTCAGTCCACCGAGATACCCTTTTTTGCCCAAGCCGCCTTTTCAGGTTTTCGACTTTCCGGGTGTACAAATTTTTTTGTTTCTATCCTTCATTTTTTCCCGAACCATTTTGGTTCGCGGGGATGCCCTTATTTTTCCTAGGCCAGTCAACCTAGCGGGTGTTTTTCATGCGTGGTCTTTTCCGACTATGTACAAGCTCTCAGGATGTAGGGAGTTGTCATTGTCCATAATGTTATGTTGTAGTACTGTCAAAAATGTTTTCTTGATGGCACATGATTCGTTGCTGGAATGCGTGCGTAATGCCCCAAGTGATTCGGACGGAGATCTGCCCCTGGTTATTTGGAACCTTTTGGAGAGACTACCCCAAGTGTGTTGGACATCATGTCATGCCCCTTGCTTATGGGAGACCTGTTATAGGAAGTCTCTTTCCCACTGAGGTGATTCCGTCCATTGATAGGATGTCTGTTCATTGAATATCCATTGTGCGAACTTCTCTGCTGTCAAACAATTAGTCATATGCAAACAATGTCATTTAAAGAATGCAAAACTCATGTCTGTCTTGAGAAATTTTTTTTGAAAATGTGTTTTGTGTAATAAAACAAAATTTGCAAGAATGTGATATCAACTCAGGATTCGTACCAAGTCCTACAGGAGTCAGGATACCTTTGTAACAGTATGCTCTCAAACTAACCCATGCTTCAGCTAGGACTTTTAAGGGTTATAACGTGGTTTGGTTCATGGTTTATGAAACAAAGGGTAAAGGATCAAAATTTATTTGTACCCACCCATTCTTCATGATGTCCTTCAGTCCTATGCTCAGTTAATTGCGCGTTTAGAATCCCAGTTGAGTCCTGGGGTATTGTCCTTGATGTTCCAGTGATGGTTCGGATACTGAAAGTTTATTTTGAATAGACAATCATTTTTTTTCTCGAGGATTTGTAGGACCTATTTCTTTTTGATTTTACTATCCTTGTCTTTTTCCTGAACTGTTTCTTTTTGTGATTACAGTCATCGGGATGCCCTAGTTTATTCTTAAGTCTCCTTCATAGGTTTTGACTTAACAGGCTTTTATTTCGAGAGATAATGAATTCCGGTCTTGACGATTATACGGAACAATCACCGTCTTTTAATTTGGAAGGATGTCTCTGATGCCATTCATTGTGCACGAAGTTGAAGATTGCGACCTAAAGCGCGTCTGAATTGATTGAGAAACTACCCTGCCCCTGGTTATGATTAAGGGTTTTAATTTGTGTGAAAAGAAAAACTCCTACTTCTTTGGCTCAAAGGGGTAGACTAGGGATTATCTTCCTTATAACTCCACTGTTTAAGATTTGAAACAACGCTTGTACATTGTTAGCAAGGTTTGTTCAAAAGCATACTGTAGAGATTGTGGTATCGTTTTCGTCATCCTCCCTCTAAGGCTTAGATGTTTTTATTGATAGTTGAATATCACGAAAAGGAAGTATAAAGCAGTTTAAGCATAGTGAAAACATATTAATTCAAGACAAACATGTGTAATGCATTAATGAAATAACAAAGTTGTGACATGATAATAATTGTTCGAATAAGCAAAGAAAATACAAATTGAGAATTAAATGAACACAAATGCTTTCAATCCTAGCCATGTTTTGGAAAGGGAGCGGTGATCACGTTGGGAGTCTCAGGAGGGTCGAATTCAATTTCCTTGGTGTCAATCATATTCTGAATCTTGTATTTCAGCGCCCAACAATCGTTAGGATTGTGCCCCGGGCTGCCATAATGATAAGCATACCTTGCATCTGGATTGTAGTTTGGAGAGGAAGTCTTAGGGTTCAGATGAGGGTTTATCACCGTAATCAGATTCATATTCAACATGCGTTGCAATGCTTGTGACAATGGCATGTTTGGGTGAACTGCCTTTGCGGTCTTTCTACCCTTTGCTGATTATTTCGTTGTTGGGTAGCCGCAGGCCTAGGTATCATCACAGCACCTACCGTAGGACGGAGTTCAGCTCAGCTCTAACCTCTTGGGCTATAAATGGCACTGTCCTCTTTCTTACCTGTGAACGGCTTCTTCACTGTACTTGACGAGGTATTTTTATGGATCTTGCCACTCCGGATCCCAACTTCTACTCTTTCTCCAGTCAATATCAGCTCGGTGAAACCAGCTGAGGAGCTACCAATCAAGTAATTGAAGAACGGACAAGACAGCGTACCAAAAAACATATCTACTAACTCCCTATCAGAAAAAGGGGGTTAGACTCTCCCTTCCAAATCTCTCCATTTCTGCGCATAGTCTTTGAAACCTTCGCTTGCACCCATGGATATACTCTGGAGTTGAGTACGGGTAGGGGCAAGGTCAGTGTTATATTGATACTGCTTGTAAAAAGTAGCAGCCAAATATTCCTAGTTGGGGACATGGGTTCCCTCCAGTTGATAGAACCATTCAAGTTGAGTCCCAGACAGACTGTCCTGAGAGAAATGGACCCACAAATTACTATCAGCAGTGTGAGGCTGAATCTTCCTCACATAGGAATGAAGATGAAGCTTGGGAAAAGGCAACCCATCATACTTCGCAAATATCTGAGCCTTAAACTTCTGTGGGATGACTACCCCAAATATCAAACCCAGCTCTTTGAAATCCAGCCCTGGTATTCTTTGGATCTCCATTATGCTCAGACGATCCTCTAACTGTTTGTACCTATCCTCAGCCGGGGGATACTGTTCATCATTGTAGTTAGATTCATCCTCAGAAACTCTCGGACTAGGGTCTTCCTCCCTTATTTCGCCCTCTTGGTTCTCCCCTTCTTTAGATGAAGAGGTCAGATCAATCGTTTGCTTCAAAGGTCCCCTAAATCTTCTGCCCAGATTCAGGACACCGATGGTTTTCTTCTTCTTCTTCTTCTTCTCTTTCAGAATAAGGGACTTTTGATCTTCCTGCCCCTTGGCCAAGGCCACGAACATTTGTTGAAATTGGGAATTTTATACCTGTAGATCCTTGATGCTTTGTTCAAAAGAAATTATTGCTGAAATAAACGGTGAAGAAGATGAGAAACCAGTTATGGTACCTGTTTATGCAATGTCATGGATGATATGCGTATGCAATGGTTTCAAAGATTCTTAAATGCTCAACTTTGTTTAACCAAAAGAAACACACGTTAATTGTATTAATAAGTTTGAATTGTTACAAAGGGTTCCTTTTAGGCTTACAATTAAACAAAACAAAACTTAAATCCAAAAGAAAAATAGGTCTCCCATGAGCGCATCCTCTTTGGAGCAATGTAGGTGTTTATATTCCTTTCTTCATGAAGTAGCCTAGTGAGTTCTAGGACCTTCTTCTCGCTGGCATAGAATTAAGTTTCAAACATATCCCGCTCCTCTTTAAGTTGAACCCATGATTTTTGTAACTCCTCATGATCAGTTGGCATGTCAGGATGAAGAACAAGATAAGAAGTGTCTCCTTCAGCAACTGGTTCCACAATCATTGGTAGGACAGCAGGGTAAGGTATCATAAGACTTTGGGCGCGGTCTCGTAACCACCTGAGATAAGGTTCAAGAGGGATGGAATTCTTGTGCCCCAGTTTCTTGCTATCGACTCTATGTACCATGCCCCAAGCTCACATGAACCTTTTACGGTAACCTTGAGCAACATTCTCATAGTCGAAGGAGATTCCTTGGATAAGTGTATCATGAGGACCATCCCTTCTCGCATAACCAAACTGTCGCAGTGTCAAACAAGGGTTATAAGTGATTCCTCCCATAATTCCTAAGAGAGGGACATTAGGGAATTCACCATAGCGACCAATGATGGTAATATCTTCCGAGGATCGTGAACACCAATGAATGTCTAAATGTGTAAGGGACATCAACCTATGAGACCATTTCATACCCTGCTCATTCTTCAAAATAGACCTGGGTAGGTGCGAAATAAACCACCTAGCCAATAGAGGGGTGCAACACAGGAGGATCCCCCTTCTCTTTAGAGTGCGAGCATGCAGAGAGTGTAAAATATCCCCAAGTAATGTAGGCACCGAATTATGAGACAGAAAAACCTTAATCGTATTCACATCTACGAGTTGGTCCGCGTTAGGGAATAGTACCATCTCGTAGATGAGGAGTGCCAATACCTCTTAAAAATCTTGTAAATCCAGAGTATCCCAAAAATAGTGAGCCTTCTCGAATAGAAATTTGACCGGGATTCCTTGGACACTTCCCCTAGTTTCCCAATTTGTCACTACATCAGACCATTGTAAGGACAAAGCTCGAGAAATCTCTTCAAGCTTTGGATGTATTTCCATACCTTTGAAAGGTAACTGATAAGGAATATGTTCCCCCAATAACCGAGAAAATTCCTCCATAGTCGGCACTAGCTGGTAATCCAGGAAGGTGAAGCAGTGGTGCAAATGATCAAAGAACTGAAATAGCACTTTTAACAAATCTTCATCCCATTTTAAAGTGGCCAAGTTTAGAAGCCGACCATGTTTTTCAGTGAAGGGAGATATTTTAGGAACCCTTAATGCTAAGTCCTTTAGTTGAGGAGGTACTTTCACAAGGTTAATCTGGATAGTGTTCCTGCGGGCGGATGTCATGTCCTACAAAACAAAGCAAAGATGAGCCCTAGAAAATCCTTGAAATGGTTAGTATGATATGCCATGCTTATGATGTCACGATTATGCTAAGAAATCACATGTATAGCAAGCAACAAACAAGTCACACCAAGTCCTTAGGTTTAAAGCCTGCATGAGTTTTAAGGTCATACCCTCTTGAAGTTGGATTGGTTTAACCTGTCCTATAAATAGTAACCGGGTTCTAAGGGGTCTCAATATCACTGATCTTTCCCCTAAGCTTCGTTCAATAGGCAATTGACTCGCAACCAAATAAAACTCAGGAGTCAAACCTCAATGAGTGTAGCATCGAATATCTATCGACCTTGGGAATACACCAAAGTCGGCCATCTCGCTACGTCCTACTGGCCAAGTTGTGCAATTAAAGGTTCTAAGGTCAGTTGACGCTTTATGGCACAACACAGCGGTCCTGTATTCTCCTTGATTGACTCAAGGGCTACCGGTACTAACCAAAGTGTCGCATCAACGTAGCTACTGCTTCACCGTGTTGGTATACCCCACACAGTTCCCTCACAGTTTTATTGCTACATACCTAAAAGGAATTCCATGATCCGAGTTTAGGATCTAAACAAACCCAAATAGATACCCTTAAAATAAATCAAGCAAGACAAGCCAAAGAAGAAAATTAAAATGACCTAGATCCTAAGGTAAACCCCATTTTTTATGTCTCCCCGGTAGAGTCGCCAGTTCTTTGATACGGTGGCAGAACCGACTGTTTAATACTGGTTTGCATTTTGTATTTGCAAATGTCGCGGTTAGTAAGAGTCGCCACCGACTTTTATTTCATCCAATAAAGCAAAAGGAAAAAGAACATGAAAATCCTTTTTCGAGATGTTTCTGAGTACGGGGGGTAGATTATAGAAAGGGAAGGTGTTAGCACCCTTTTTATCCGTGGTTTTCCACGAGCTCTTAGGTACTTGCTCATTTTGAAATTGCTTGTGTGTTTTGAAAAAGTTTTTGTTTAACTTCGTGACGACCCTTGTATCTATCCTCAAGAGTGTGACAGAGTTGTTTTTGAAAACTGTTTTGAAAGTGTTTATGTGAAAAAGTTTTTATTGTTTTGAGCAAGTACTTAAGATTTTCTACCTACTCAAAAAAAGATTGTTCATTCTCGTTTCCTTTAGACAACTCTATCCTACTATTAAGAAGTAGGTAGCCCCATCGTTGGAGTTTAAGGGACATTCTAAGGGACAAGTACAATCACAAAAGCAATGGTTAGGAAACTTTAGTAACTACCATAAAGTCCTAAAGATCTTTCTGAGGCAACATCCGAACGGGTCATTTTTTATCTTTTGGGACTAGAGGACGACCACTAAAATTCCCTATGCTTCATGACCGTTTACCGAAGGCAACCAGAGTGAGGCAAACCCTAGGAGTAAACATGTGCATGTGTTATTTTTCAGTTTATTTATCTTTTCACAATTAGGGTTATCTACCGTTTTAATTTCATTTGTCTTTCGCATACAATCCTATCATCCATACATCTAGCAGTTTATAAAAGCAGAAAGTAAAGTGCGAGAAATTAAAGTCCTAACTATTACAAGACCTCGGTGAAGGGGTTCATAACCAAAACACGGGAAATGAAAACAGTAAATAGGGAATGACAGTAAATGACCTAATTAAGCTATTGCAATTCTCGAAACAGTTACAATAATTTAAAAATGAATAAATAAAACGCGTGCGAGGAGGAACCCGAGAATTAAATATCCTAATGAATCTAATTAATTAAAAAAAAATTTGTATTTTTTATTGAGAAAAATAATTGAAATTTGCAAGTTCAACCTAATTTTCTAATTAATTTTATTTAACAAAATAATCAATGTTGAAATAATTAAAATAATTAAATTTCAAAAATTAATTTTAATTATAAAACCTAAATCTATTTTTTTTTTATTTTTGATTTAATAAAAAAATGATTTTTATTTTTTTTGTAAAAATATTAAAGCAAATGAAAATTAAATGAAATCAAAACAAAAAAAGAAGAAAAAAAAAGGAAATGGGCCTGCTGTGAAGTAGTGATCAGGGGGGTGCATTGCTGATTTTTTCCAGGCCCAAGATGGTTGGCCCAAACAATGCATGCGATTCAATGCAATCAGATCTGACATGTCCACTGTGTACTGCACTCACCGAACGTTGGATCTGGATCCAAGGATGAATCAATGGCTGGATCTGGAGGATGCATGATGGACTTCATAGGTAATACACACTGGATCCTGTAAAGAAGTGATGGAAAAATAAAATGTTTGGACCTGGGATCGAACCCGGGTCCTTCCCCTCATACGCTCGCTTACTTTACCGTCTGGGCTGGATGGTTTATCTGTTAACATAATAACACAAATAAAATATAAAGAACATATTAATCATTATGCCAAAACTCGCATGGAATTCAAATCAGCCAACCGGGCTTTGACACACAATCGTCTTCTTCCTGCAACCGTTGTTTTAGGCCTGGACTTTTACCTACAGATGATGTTTGTAGCTATAACCTGCATCATTCAAAAATTAAATACAAGCAACATAAATTTTAATGGAGACCATGAATCAAACAGGTTTGAAGCTCTGAATGCCATGGCATCCATATCTAACCCTAATTTTGCCTATATCAGGAAGCCCCAAAACGAGCTTGAAAACCCTAAGAATGGCATCCTTCAATTCCTGCACTTAAAACTCAATCAAAGAATTCAGATATCATCAAAACCTTATAATAAACATGAATGCATGATTAAATTTCATTGAAAACGCATGTATGCATGTAATCAAAGATCAAGAAAAATTAGAAAACCGAATCCCGTATCTTACGATTCTGGGTGTTTTGTGACTTGAAAGTGATTGGAATAGCTTCAATGACCTTCGTGGATGATCATTGATGATCCAAAGTTCCTTGAATTAGCCTGTAGGATGAAATCCGATCTACACTTTTCTTTGGAATTTTGAAACTTTGGTTTTCTCTTGGGAACAAGCCGTGCCTCTGTAATATCTTCCTTAGGGTTCTGAATGGCCTGCTATATGCATGTGAATCAAACTAGGTCAACAAATTTGGATCCAATCCAAAGAAATAAAGGCATGGCTTTAAGAGGAAATAAAATCTTGAAAGTTTTCCAAATTTGGATATTTTGTGTCTATTCTTGGCTTGTACGATTTTCTTGCTATCATACAGCCTGTATTCTTATTATTTAATGCAAAATCATCCTAAAATAATTTTATATCATTTATTTGATTTAATTTGGATTTTAAATGATTAAAAATCAAAATAAATCAAATAAATAAGGAAATGATGCATGGAGTGGTTCATGGGTCGTGGACCATGTTAAGAACAAGATGCAAGCATAAAAAGTTGGGCCCATTTGAAGAAAAATGCATTTTGGGCATGGTTGACTTTGTGCAAATTTCTAAAAATGGACAACTTTGACAATGCACATCTATCTTAATTTTGAACCTAAGAGGGTGTTTTTGGACTTTTTAGAAAGCTTAGGATGTCCTCTAAACAACCCTTTTGGTTTCACCTCAATTGGATCTTCCATGTTCATGTAAGAAGCTTTGACCCAAAAGGTGTTTTTGTTGACTTTTTGAAATGACCTATAATGTCTGAATTCATATCTTTTCATGAGTGCATTTTTTGAACTTGAGGGATGAAGATGAGTTTTAGGTAATTGAATCCTCTTAAAAATGAGCTTTGGATGAGAAATTTCTGATAAAGTATGAGAAAGTCATACCTAGTCAAAGTTGGGTTGACTTTTCCTATAGAAACCCTAATTTAGCAACTTTTGAGTTTTGATGAATTTGGGGCATTCCTTGAGGAATCATGATCAACCCTTGATGAAATGATGAATGTTACTTCAAAATGTTGATTTTGACCACAAATCTTGAAGTTTTACTGCATGAGGGTCACAATTGACTCTTTACCTAGTACAATTGATTTTAGGCATTTGAGCAGTTGACTGAAGAAACTTGTTGTGCAAGGCATGAAACTTTGTTTTGTACCCCAAAATTTTCCCTCCCATATTTCTCAAGACATTGCAAGAAAAATCTCTAAGTTGCTCAAGATAGTCCAAGAGTTGGTCAGACAAGCTCTCTCCAAAGGCTGTCTACCCCAAATTAGGGTTTTGTGTTGCATCAATATCCTTGAGTCCAAAGGACCTAAAGTGCTCCCCAATGTCCTAATATGTTCTCAAGGTCATCCATGCCAAGTTTCAAGCCTTACAGAGGAAGTTTGCTCAGTCAATTGCTCAAAGGTCCAAAAGTTGACTGTGCTAGGGCAAAAGTCAACTGTGACCTACATACAGTCAAACTTCAAGATTTTTTGTCAACATTATCATTTTGAAGGATATTTCATAATTTTATAAAGGGTTGATCATGATTCATCAAGGATTGCTCACAATTCATCAAGATTCAAAAGTTGCTAAATTAGGGTTTTGTAGGAAAAGTCAACTCAACTTTGACCAAGCATAACTTTCTCATACTTTATGAGAAATGAACCATCAAAAGCTCATTTTGAAGAGGATGAAATTCCCTAAAATCCATATTCATACCCCAAGATCAAAAAATGCACTCACAATAAGTTATGAATTTGGACATTATAGGTCATTTTTGAAAGTCAACAAAAACACCTTTTTTTTCCAAAGCTTATAACTTGAGCATGGAATATAAAAATGAGATGAGACCAAAGGGGTTTGTTAAAGGACATCTCAAGCTTTTTAAAAAGTCCAAGAACACCTCCAAAAGTTCAAAATTGAAGAAGTTGTGCATTGTTGAATTTGGACCATTTTGCAAAATTGCCAAAAGTCAACTATCCCCAAAACTTCAAATTTTGCCAAATGGGCCCATTCTTTTTCACTTGATTTGAGTTTGCATTATTGCCAACGTGCTTTAGCCTTGGCCATGTGTCCATATCTCATTTTTACTATTTAATTTGATTTTTATTTGAATTAATTCATTTTAAATCAAATAAAATCACATAAAATCTAAGGCATTGATAACACATGATTTTTTGGCTATTTCAGGTTCCAAATACAGCTATCATGGCAATTGAATTCGTATCAAAGGAATTGGGTACAAAAAGATGTGATTTAGGCCAAGTTTGGAAAGCTTTTATGGAAGATCAAATCAAATATGTAATCATCAATATGGAGAGATTTGGACAAAGCTTGTTAAACCTAATCCAATGTGCAATACATAAGGAAGCTACAGGCACGAAAATCAGGGTTAGAGAGCATTGGTAGAGGCAGAACCAACTTTGCAAAAATCACATAAAAGCTTGAGATCGAAATCAAGGTTGGAGGCATTTTCAAGAGTTGAGACGTATCCCAATCGCTTCCTAGCAACGCACACAAGCTATCCCAATCCAAACTAAGCATTCTCAGGCCCCCATACGCATTGTAAGTCTCACGCAAGTTACCCCTGTTCTTGATTTCATATTTCAGAAATTAGACATTGTTTTCACGAAATAACTGCATCTTCTTAACCCTCACATCATTTGCAAGCTTTTCATAATAATCAATTGCATTTATCTGGCTTATATGGAGAACAACCATTGTTGGGGTTTGGTTCGTGTTTTTGGGCATTTTCGTTTCAGGTGCAATTGGTCCACATGAAGGACATGGTTGTGATCAGGAGTTTGTCACGAATCCAACCATGGTCCTAGAGTCCATTTTTGTGGCCTGTGCAGGATTTTGGAGAGGAGCAAGGTTGTAGCGACGGACTGCTGTCCGTTGGTATAAGTGGTTGCATTTTTAGCCACAGTTGGGAGGTCAGGGACGATGCGTGTCACATCCCCATTGGGCTATTCAAATCACGCGCATTTTTTTCTTCTTTTCTGGCCATTAATTTTGTTTTATTATATTATCTTTAATTCTTATTATACTAACATTTAGAACATCATGGCGTAGTGGTAAGCTGGATGTTGGATTTCCCTTCAGGACCTGGGTTCGAATCCCAGGTCCCCCCTTTTTCAATAGTATTTGTTTTCAGGTATTCCAGTGCATGCGCTAGTCTGCAGTCTACCATACTCCCCCACCAATCCAAGCACCAGATGGCCAGATCTGGAGGCCAGCAATCAAAGGAGCACCATGAGCCAAGTCAACACGCGTGTACTGGATCAGAAAAAGTCAAATGGGCCAGCAAAAAATTGCTTTCAACACCTCCAGATTTCAGGCCAACTCCCTCTTTCTCTCACTCTTATTTATTTAATTAAATAATTTTTATTTTTATTTAATTAATTTCTAACCAATAATTAATTTTTCTTTTTATTAAAAAAATCACAAAAATATCATTTTGTCCAATAAAAATTCAGCACTTTATTTTTCTTTAATAAATTTTAATTAATTAATTAGGTTTTTTTTTATTCTAGAATAACTTTAACTTATTTTGTAAATAAATAAAATTATTTAGACTTAATTAGGTCTTAACTACTAATTTAATTATTTTATTTCTTTCTTAAAATAATAAAAAAACCCAAAAATATGTCATTAAATATTTTTTCCATTAATTTATTTAATTTCTAATTTAGCATTTAATTTAGAATTTAATTTCTTTTCTTAAATAAAAACAATAAAAAAGGCATTTTTCTTTTAAGGGTCAAAACCCTAACCCCGCATTCGATTTAATTTCACATCGCGCTTTATTTTTCTTTATCCATATTAATGTATCTGCTTCCAGAATGTAATAGATAATTAGGACATTTAATTATTTTATCGCTTTATTTTATTTTCAAAGGGTTGCTTTTGGCGATGTAAATACCCGACGCCTTGTAATTTAATTTCCGCACCTTTAATTTTTGCAAATTATAACTGCTAGATGTTTGATAATATGGTTTGCATGACAAGACTGAATGCCTAATCTTAAAATCAAATTAGATCACCCTTAACATGTGCAAAGATAAGAATAACTGAAAAAGACACACTCGCACATGCGCACTCTTAGGGTACACCCCACTTGGTTGCGTTCGTACGATCATTGAGTATAGGTCGCTTTAGAGGTCGCCCTCTTGTCTAAAAGATCATAGTCGCCTCGGAACGGTTGCCTCAGATATTGTTGCCTCAAACAAATGATCTAAGACATTAGGGTTACCGTTAAGGCATCCTAACATTGCTTTAGTGACCGCATGTCCCTCATTCGAATTGACCCTCAAACTCCAACGACTGTGCTACCTACTCACTAATAGTGGGATAGCATTGTCTAAAGGAAATTAGCATAGAACGATTCCTTTTTCGAGTAGGTAGATTAACTCTTTAATACCTGCTCTTTTAAAAACAAAACTCTTTCACACTTACACTCCTTTTCAAACATAGTTTTCAAAAACACTTCATTACACTCTTGAGGACAAAAGCAAGAGTTAAATCGAAGTTTCAAAACAAAAAAATTTTCAAACCCACAAGCATAAAGAAAACAATTTTGAAAACAAATGAGCAAGTACCTAAGAGCCCGTGGGTAACCACGGATAGAAAGGGTGCTAATACCTTCCCTTTCTATAATCTACCCCCCGAACCCGAGAAATATCTCAAAAAAAGGAATTTTTCTGTGCTTTTTTCCTTTCCTTGTTGGATAAAATAAAAGTCGGTGGAGAATCTTGCTTACCGCGACATTTTGCAAAAACAAACGCAAAACGCAAACCAATATTCCAAAAACAGTCAGTTCTTCCCACCGTATCACACTTGGCATGGATGATCTTGAGAACATATTATGGTAATGGAAATCATTTGGGACCCTTGGAACCCAAACATCTTGATGAAAAAGGAAACCCTACTTTGAGGCTCATTGCCTTAGGAGAGAATTTGTCTGGTTAATTCTTGGGCATCCTTGAGCAAGTTGAGGACTTCAATGAGCATGTGTTGAGTAAAATAAGAGGGAAAAGTTTGGGGTACAACACATGCCTTGGACAGTTTCAAAGTCTTCCTTCACTATGACTTGTTAGTTATCTCTATTACTTCTCCGACAGGTGAAGGTATAGAATCAAAGGATTCCCCTGGTCCTTTCGATTAACTTTGTTTTTTCTTATACATGGTACTAACTAATTTTATCATGTACATTGCTCTAGCTGTCGAAAAGAAAACCAACAAAAACTAACAACCTAGTTCAAAGACATGTTCAACTGCAACTTCCAAACCAGCCAACACTTCAACAAAAAACTTTACCCCAGACACCAAGAAATCAAAAGCGTCAAAGGTATCATTCAAAACTTTGTCTACTTTTTGTACTGTATTACTTTCTAACAGCAATACCCTTTCAGGCTAGTCAATCACCTCCAAATTCTTCACACAAAAGAAAGTCCACCCATGACATTCTAGTAGAGCTCAAAGATGATGAAGATGCCCCCCTGATCCTCTACAAACTAAGAATTCAAAGAAGAAGAAGACAAAAACTTCTGATGCAGCCTCTTCGCAGTCAATTAAACAAAATCCCGAGCTCACTATACTTCCCCCAAATCCCAAAGATAAAAACATGTCTCAACCATCTGGAGGCGTTATCCTGGAGCGGGTCAAAAGTGACAACTCAAGTCCTGATGGACTAAAGGTATAACTTTTATTATGTATACTTCTTCGATCACCATTGTTCTTTGTTCGAATTAATGTTTTCTTTTATTTTGCAGGAAAATAAAAAAACTCTTATTAAGTCTCCAACCAAGCACAGTTTTCTTCCTGATAGTGGTACTGCCTCGTACCATCCCTTGTCTAGTGACAAACAATTTAGCAAAGGGTCTTCGTCTGCAATTAACAAACTTGATGAAACCATACCATTGGAAAAGGAAACCATTACATAAATTGAGAATGACCCAGAGATACATCAAAGGACCAAGAGGGCTAGTGATGACGAAGGAAAGAAGGATGATAGTCCTAGTGACTCTTCACCAAAAAAGTTTAAATTCGGTGATGATCTTCTTGATGATGACGAACCTCTTACTGATGATGAAATTGCACAGTTCTTCGCTGAAGATGAAGAAGTAGAAACTCAAGGAGAAAAAGACAAGAAACCTAACATCCAAGCTAGCTCCCAAGATAAAATTACTTATGCAAATCAACAATCTTGAAGCAATGCCTCAACAGAGCTCTCTCAAGAAACACTGGATGCTCTGAAGAAGAATAAGCCTCTTGAGTATGTAAGGCTAATGATGGCGAAAAAGGTACCATTCGCCCAAAAGACTTTGTCCATATGCAACTTCAAGTAGGATTTCCCAAGATGAAACTAATGAACAACTTCTCCAAAAAATCCAAGATAAAATCTTCAAAGCTGATTGGTTCAAAGTCTTGAAGGATAATGCCACTGCAAGCGATGTACAAAAGAAGTTAATAAACCAAATTGACATAGTTACCTGTCCTTCAGAGGCTGCTGAAATAGTGATGGATATGACTACTTTGATAAACAAATCAGCAAAAATTTCCTTAGGGAACAGGATGTAGCTACGAAACTTCAAGAAAAACAAAATCTTCAGGAGACTGAATGGTCGAAAGCTCCTGACTCAAACAACAAAGCTAAGAAACTTGGAAAATATTTTAACAATGCCAAAGAGGAGTTTGAGACTAATGTTCACTCTATCTCTTTCTGGAAAGAACAAATCAAGGATTTGGAAGAAAATATTTCTCCGACTGAAGCACGCCAAAAAGTCATTGAACATATGGATCATACTGAAATGGAGCGTGAAATTGCTCAAAACGTGCAACATGTGGATGCAGCCAAAAAACTTGAAGATGAATTAGCTTCTCTTTATGCTGCTAAATCGTCTATTGACCGCATGCTAAAACTAGCGAAGACCAAGTCTGACAGGATGAAAGCTAACTTGCCTTTCGAAATCTGCTAAAAACTTTGATGTATTGTTATTTTGTGTTTTGTGCACTTTTTCTTATATAATTTTAAGACAAAGCCATTTTGGCACTTTATGACACCATGTTGTCCTTTATTTCTTTACCTTTACTATTTTGTCAAAATATTTAGTTCTAGAAGGATAGGTTTATATCTTTTTAAGTATTTGCCATTTATCTTCAAGACTCTTTGATCTTGTGCCAACTCTTCTATTTCGTAGGTGTTATTTGTGAATGTTTGAATAATTCGAAAAGGTCCTTCCCAATGTGGAGATCATTTTCCTAACGTTTTATTCTTTCGATCCATTGGTAATATTACCTTCCACACCAAATCATCATTCAAAAAGATTTTTCTTCTGACTCTTTTATTGTATGCTATATCTATTCTTTCTTTTTGTCTTCTCCAGACCTCCAAAGCATGTAGCCTTTCTTCGTCTAGATCAACTAGTTCATTCATCATCATTTCCCAATAATAATCAGAAGGAATGTTGTTCTGCCTCTGAATTCTCACTGGCTATAAATATATCTCCACTGACAGAACTGCATCATGCCCAAAAGTCAAACAAAATGGGTTGTGTTTGTTGCTTCTTTTGGAGATGTTTGACAAGCCCACCGAGCTTGATCTAAAGTCTAATGCAAATTATTTGGTTTTATCCCTACATGTATTTTTATTAAACCAATAATTACCTTGTTTGGGACTTTGACCTTTCCATTCGCCTGAGCATAATAGGTTGTAGAAGTCAATAATTTGAATCCCATTTCCTTAGCGAATTCCTGCATCTTTCGACCGGTGAAGACTGATCCTTGATCAATTATAATTTTTTATGGGATTCCAAATCTATAGATTATGTTCCTTTGAATAAATTTGATAATACTCTCTTGATCCACATTTACCAAAGGTATTGCTTCAATCCATTTTGTAAAATAATCAATCCCTATTAGGATGTATCTCTGTCCTTTAGAAGAAGCTGGTCGAGTCTCTCCAACCAAATCTAATTCCCAACCTTTGAAGGGCCATGGTTTAATTATCAAATGAAATTCGCTTGTAGGAACATGTTGAATACCTGCATGAGCTTGACATTCTTGGTATCCCTTGGCGAATTCTATGCAATCTTTTCAGCATGGAGGGCCAATACATGCCATAACAGAATAAGAGCCACTTCATCTTGTGATGTGCTTTATGTGATCTACATGCCCCACCATGTACATTCGACATCACCAAGCATGCTTCACTTTCTCCTAAACATTTGAGTAAGACTCCTTCTAGTGTTTTCTTGAACAATTCGTTTCCTACTAACATATAGCTTAACGCATGATACTTAACCTTCCTTTCGACATCCGCTGTTGGATTCTTTAATAAGCTATTATTGGGCTTCTGCAATTTGTATTTGTTAAGCTATCTATGGCCAATAGTTTGAAATGTACTTCATTTGCATATCCTAGACTTGTATTCTTTAAATCTACTGGAGATAATTTAGTATCTAGTACCTTTCCACGAATTTTGACTAATTCTTCCAACTTCTCTTTGACACTTAGTATCCTGAAGCAATTTGGGCTAAGTCATTTGCTTCCTGGTTCTTCAATCTAGGGATATGCTTGATATTGACAAACTAAAATCTTCACAGAAATCTATTTTCTACCACAAAGTACATTATTATATTTTCTTTTATGCACTTGTACTCCTTGGTTATTTGTTTGATCACAAGTTCATAATCGCTTCTTATTTCGACTATAGTTGCTCGCAATTCCAACAACGCTTCAAGTCTTGCTATCAAAGCTTCATATTCAGCTTCGTTATTCGAACAAGGAGGAACTTTGATCTTGTACTTGAAGTTAGTTGGAATTTTATCAGGAGAAATAATTAGTATTCCAACTCCAGTTCTATCTTTATGTGTATAACCATCGAAAAATAATTTCCAAGGTTCTAGTTCCACAAGATTTAGAGGAATTTTGACCATTGCATGGTGGACTATAAAGTTAGACACTACTTTCCCTTTCATTGATTTTAAAGGCATGAAAGTCAAGGAATACTCAGTTAAAGCAAGTGGCCACTTTCCAATTCGACTGCACATGGTTGGTTTAGAATACATATGTTTAATAACATCAAAATGCGAAGAAACATAGACATCAACTGGCTTTATATAGTATTTCAACTTGGTGCATGAAAAGTACAAACAAAGACACAACTTTTCGACAGTACTATATCTAGTTTCTACATCATTTAATACTCGAATGAGGTAATATATGGCTCTTTCGATGCCATTCTCACCCTCTTGTGCAAGCATACTTCCTATAGTTACATCTGATGCAGATATATACAATCTCAGACACTTATTTCTACAAGGAGGTGACAAGATATGAGGATGGACAAGGTATTGTTTAATCTTGTCAAATGCCTCTTGATGCTCTCACTTCAAGTCGAAACCACCTTGTTTTAGGCGCAAAACCAGAGAGAAGGCTTGAGTGCGTCCACTTAGATTCAAAATAAACCTTCTTAAAAAGTTTATCTCTACCATAAGTGACTGTAACTCCTTTTTTGTCGATGGCGCTTTTGATTCCATAATAGCCTTCATCTTGTTTTGATTAATCTTTATTCCCTTATTATGGACCCTAAAGCCCAAAAAATCACCAGTCTGCACAAAAAGGCACACTTAAGAGGATTCATCTTCAACCCATGCTATCTCATTCTTTCTAATGACTGGTGAAGGTGATTCGTATGAATTTCTGATATAGATTTCACTACTATATCATCAATATAAACCTGCATGAAAGTCTCAATAAAATCATGAAATATAGAATTTATTTCTCTTTGATAAGTTTCCCAAACATTTTTTAAATCAAAAGGCATGACTACCCATTCATAGGTGCCTAATGCCTCAGGGAATCAAAAAGCTGTTTTGGGTACATCTTCTACAACAATGAAAATTTAATTATATCCAGAGTATCCATCAAGCATACTAAGATACTCGAAGCTTGGGTTTGCAGAATTTAAATCTCAAAAATCTATGCAAACCATGAGAGACCCATTTTCTTAATAATAGGAACAATATTTACAATCCATTCGACATACCTTGTGGTCTGGATGAACTTATATTGGAGGAGTCTTTTAATCTCTTCCTTTATCTTCGAGAGAATCTCTAGTGCGAACCTTCTTAGGGTCTGTTTGATGGGCTTCTTTCCATCCTTGATAGGCAGCTTCAGTTCAACCAAATCTCTGCTCAAACCAGGCATCTCGTCGTAATCCCAAGTGAAACAATCCTTGTATTCTTTTAACAATTGTATCACTTTGGATTTAATCGTAGGATTTATTTTTCACTCACATAGGTGGGTCTTTTGATGTATACCTCACCCAGGTCCACTTCTTCGAGAGGGTCCCGCGCCATCATCTTTGTACTTGACGCTGTTGGATCTTTCTCGAAGCCTAGAGGCTCTTCGTCATATATTGCATCTAGCCTCTGATATTTTCCTTCAAAAGGTGTTTCTTCATCAGGGGGTTTTGGTTTGAAATATACCCCAGGACCCTTCGTATGTATTACTTCATCTTTGGCTTCGACATTCATGTGCTTTACTTCAGCCTCTAAAGCTATTTTAATTTATTTTTGGAAAAATAAGCTGAAATCTGTTTGAAAAATTGGGACTCATACATTATCAATGTCTTCGTCAACCCAACTAGTTAGCCGTATTCCTAGAACTCCTTCCATATCCTCTTCTTCTCCCATAATTTCCTTATCCCATTGGAATCCATGAGTGGGATGTAGAGTAAGGAAGTAAAGAGAATTCTTGTTATGTGAATATGCATTATCAACAGTGTGATATGGTGGCAGAACCGACTGTTTAATACTGGTTTTATGTTTGTGTTTGCAAATGTAGCGGTAAGTAAGAGTGGCTATTGACTTTTCTTTTATCCAACAAAGGAAAGGGTGACAAGAACAGAAAATGACCTTTTTAAGAGTTTTCTGAGTAAGGGGGTAGATTATGGAAAGGGAAGGTGTTAGCATCCTTTTCCTCCGTAGTTTTCTACAGGCTCTTAGAGGTTTTCTCATTTTGAAATACCTTTGTGCTTTGTGTTTTGAAAGTGTTTTGAAAACGCCTTAGTACGACGAACTTTGTAATGTTTCTCGGGATAGTGGAGAAAGCATACAAAGTGTTTTGAAAAGTAGAATTTGTGTAAGTGCAAAGATGTTTTGAGCAAACTTCTAACAGCTATCTACTTTGTACTCGAAAAGGTTTATTCTTTTCCTCCTATCCTTTAGACAGTTCTATCCTACTATTAGTGAGTAGGTAGCCTTGTCGTTGGATGTATGAGGGACATTCGAAGGGGCGTAAAGTTATAAAGGAAACATGTGGAGATGCTTTTAGCAAATTTGGTTAGGGACTAGATCATTTACCGAAAGGCAACTGTAGGGTCATTGAGGGACTATGATCTTTTGATTTACGGGTCTTTGCTAAAACGTCTCCATTTTGAGAGACATGATTGCTTTTCTGAAGGCAACCGAAGTGGGATACCCTAGAGATGCGTATGTGCAATTGTGTTTAGTTCAGTTATTTATCTTGCATATTTAGGTATGCTAACGTTTATTTTCAGTCTTGCCATACAAGCCTAATTACTAACAGTAATATTATACAGAAAATAAAGTGAGGAAAGTGTAAATTTAAACTATTACATGGCTTTCGGAGAGGGGGATATTTACAATGTACAAAACTTGAGAGAAGGAAAATAAAGAAAGCAGATAAAATCCTATTCATTATTACATCCAGTATGCAGTTACATGAATATAAAGATGCGGAAAATAAATAATGCGCGAAAGGTTGAAAGTTCTAATAAAACCTAATAAGAAAAATCTTTTTTATTGTTTGTTATTTAATAAAAATAGTTAAATTAATTATCCTAAAGTCTACTTAGAAAATTAACTTAAGAAAAATAAACTAAGCCTTTTTTGTGGTTTTTTTATTATGAAAAGAAAGTAATTAGACTTAAATTCTAATTCATTTTTAATTAAGAAAAAGGTTAAAGTTTTAATTAATTAATTAATTAAATAAAAATTAATTATTTAATTAAAAAAATTCTAAGCCTAAATTTTTTGTGAGTATTTTATTATTATAATTAAAATGATTAAGAGATGAAATAATTAAATAAAGCAAAAAAAAAAAAGGAATTCGCCTTGACGACTGAAGTAGAATGGGGGGTGCAATTGAAATTTCACTAAGCCCGGATTGTGAAGCCCAGGTCCATCCTTGGATCCAGTGTGGGTAGTACTTGATGGAACATGGCATCTCATTTTCTAGACGTTATACATTCCATGTAAGTCCCCTAACATGCTCTAAGGATATCCAAGAACTCATATACACACATTAGAACATTCAACAATTAATAAAAATAGAGATTCGAATATGAGATTATACCAAAATGGTGATAGCTTGGATTCAGTGATCTGGGACCTTGCAAGTTTTAAGGATGGTTGGAACAAGTCCCTGGGAACCTCAAGATAAATGTATGATTACTAGTTCGGACCAAAAGTACCTGCAAAGTGGGTTTCAAATTTTTTACCACTTTTGATAATTTTTCAAAAATGGTAGATCTCTCTCTAGGTTGTGTAGGCCTGTTGAAATGCTTGCTAAATGCTTGTTTATATATAGAGGAATGAGGAGACAAGAAAACAAAGGTTTAAACAACCTTAAAGCAAATGTTTCAAAGCCATGAATGAAATTTGTAACTTTGGCCAAAAATAAGGAAACTTGACATTTTTTGAATTTGAATGAATATGGACATGGCTGCACGAACTCTTGGGTTTCAAGGAAAGCTAAAACACCAGCCCAAATGCCAAAACCTATTTGCAATTATTTTATACACTTTATTTTATATTTATTTGAAATAAATTAAAATAAATATGTACAAAATAAGTAAACAATGTAAGGCATGGTAAGAGTGTTTTTGGAGATACTCTATAATCTTAGGAAGATGTTTGAAATCCAATAAATTGAGCCCTGGCCTTAAAATTTCAAATTTGCTCAATGCATAATTCTTGAAAATTCCTAAATTTTCCCAACTTGGGCAAGCCATAACTTTCTTAATTTTTATCTCATGATGATGATCTTAGACTTTTTGGAAATCCCAAGATTTCTACTTCAATCCCTCTTTTTATCAATTTTGCATTTGAAGATTTTGTCTTGATGTAAATGGTCTTGACAAAAAGTTCCTTTTGTTGACTTTTGAAAATGACCTCTAATGTATAAGCTTGTATCTTTCAAATGGTGCATATCTTGAACTTGTGGGATGAAGAAAAGTTGTAGGGAATTGAATTCTTTTCAAAATGAGCCTTGGTTGGGGAAAAATGGATTAGGCATGTGAAAGTTATGCCTGGTCAAAGTTTGGTTGACTTTTCCTATAGAAACCCTAATTAGCAATTCTTGACTTTTGATGAATTAGGAGCATTTCTTGAGGAATCATGATCAACCATTGATCAAATGATGGATATCACTTCAAAATGTTGAGGTTGACCAAAAACCTTGAAGTTTGACTATATATAGGCCATAGTTGACTTTTGACCTAGTACAATTGATTTTCAAACATTTGGGTAATTGGCTGAGCAAACTTGTAGTGCAAGGCATGAAATTTAGCATGGACAATCTTGAAGACATATTAGGACCCTGGAAAATATTTTAGACCTTTGAAGCTCAAACATCTTGATGAAAAATGAAACCTTAATTAGAGGTTCATTGCCTTAGGAGGAGAATTTATCTGGTCAATTCTTGGTCATCCTTGAGCAATTGGGAACCTCAATGAGCATATCTTGAGTAAAATGGGAGGGAAATTTTTTGGGTAAAATAGCTTCCCCTGTTCAATCTTCTTAGACATGAGGATGTAGATTGGCTTATTGGCCTTTCGTGATCTGAAGGTGGAAGATGATTGAACATTAGAGTGCCCAGAAATTTGCACTCGTCTGAAGTAACACTGTTGGTGGATAATACCGGGAATGGGCTTATAGATGCCATTTGGAAAAGATGACTGAAAGTCGTTGAAGATGGGCTTAAAGACGCCATCTAGAGAATATGACAGAGAGTCGTCGGAGATGGGCTTAAAGATGCCATCCAGAGTAGATGCTGACTTCATAAGAGATATCTTTATGGGGATTCCTGTTCCTGTTGTCTGAGGAGGAGTCCACTGGGGGATGTTGATTTCTGTTGTTTTCCTGTTTGAGGAAAACTCTGTGGGGAATAGAGTCTACGAACTTCAGTTGCCCATGACTCTACTGAGGGGTTATCTCTGGATTGGAGAGATAAAAGTTTGCTATTTTCTGGTTGAAATCCAGGCTTCGCAGTAATTTGTTGGGGAGAATGAAATTAACTTCTATTTGAAAATGTATCAGAAGAAACCTATGTAGGGTTGTTTCAGGATGAGTCTTGGTAAGACCTCATCTGGAAGTGTATGAGAAGGAACCTGGGTAGGGCTATTTTAGGAGATATATGAGAGGGAGCTTGGCTAGGGCAACTTCAGGATGATTCTAGGTAAAACTGCATCTGGAAATTGTAAGAAGGAACATGGGTAGGGTTGCCTTAGGATGAGTCAGTGTAAAATTGAATCTGGAAATTGTGAGAAGGAACCTGGGTAGGGTTTCCTCAGGATGAGTCAGTGTAAAACTGCGTCTAGAAATTCAAGAGAAGGATCCTGGTTAGGGTTGCTTTAGGATGAGTCCATGTGAAACTGTATCTGGAGATTATGAGAAGGAACCTGGGTAGGGTTGCTTCAAGATGAGTCAATGTAAAACTGCATCTGGAAATTCAAGAGAAGGAACCTAGTTAGGTTGCCTCAGGATGAGTCAGTGTAAAACTACTTCTGGAGATTGTGAGAAGGAACCTGGGTAGGGTTGCTTCAGGATGAGTCAGTGTAAAACTGCATTCGGAAATTCAAGAGAAGGAACCAGGGTAGGGTTGCCTCAGGATGAGTCCGTGTAAAACTGCATCTGGAGATTGTGAGAAGGAACCTGGGTAGGGTTGCTTCATGATGAGTCAGTGTAAAACTGCATCTGGAAATTCAAGAGAAGGAACCTGGGTAGGGTTTCCTTAGGATGAGTCCGTATAAAACTGCATCTGGAGATTATGAGAAGGAACCTGGGTAGGGTTGATTCAGGATGAGTCCGTGTAAAACTGCAGAAGGAGGGAGAAGGAACCCGTGTAAGATTGCTTCACAAAAAGCCCGTATAAAGTTGTATTTGGAAGTCAGAAGAAACTCGTGTAAGATTGCTTCATGAAGAGCCCGCATAAAGTTGTATTTTGAAGTCAGAAGAAACCCATGTAAGATTTCTTCATGATGAGCCTGTGTAAAGCTGTATTTGGAAGTCAGAAGAAACCCGTGTAATATTTCTTCATGTTGAGCCCGTGTAAAGCTGTATTTGGAAGTTAGAAGAAACCCGTGTAAGATTTCTTCATGATGATCCCGTGTAAAGATATATTTGGAAGTCAGAAGAAATCCGTGTAAGATTGTTTCATGTTGAGCCTGTGTAAAGCTATATTTGGAAGTCAGAAGAAACCCTTGTAAGATTGCTTCATGATGAGCCCGTGTAAAGCTGTATTTGGAAGTCAGAAGAAACTCGTGTAAGATTGCTTCATGTTGAGCCCGTGTAATGCTGTATTTGGAAGTCAGAAGAAACCCGTGTAAGATTGCTTCATGATGAGCCCGTGTAAAGCCTTATTTGGTCGCACAGGTGATTATTCGGGTTTGTTTCAGGAGCTAATCCTGGACCTGTTAAATATTGTTGATGATAAATATCTGTTGATTGATCTTTCCTGAAAAGGTAAAGCGTTAGCTGTATGCAATGTCATGATGTATGAAATGCATTGTGTAATAGTGTTCTTAAAATAAATGAGATTGGGATGTATGCATTTGTACTGTAGATGTTATGACGTTTGTAGAATAATGTATGGATGTAATATGTGAATATATCATTTGTTCTATTGCAGTGCTATTGAATTAGGGAAAATGAATCCATAATTGTTGCTGGGGATGAAAAATGTATGTCTTCAATATTGTTGAAGCTGATTTGCTGGGAGATGATCTTCCGTTGTTAGAGAAATGAACTCTGTTGGGGAAGGAAAGCTCTGTGCACTGCTTGAGGATTTTGTGAAATCCTGTTGGGAAACCCTGAGAAGTTAGATGACTTTATTGGGGAAAACCTGATGTCAGAGTAATAGTTGGAAATTTCTGTTCTGTCGGGAATAGAAGAACACCTGACATCACTAGGTTATAAGCTAAGGATATGGTAACAAATTTTTAGTAAGATGCCCTTGCCTCTGTACCTGTTGGAGAAAGTACCTGCGGAGACTTTGCGGATGGTTTGAGTGTCATCCCAACTCTTGGGGTGCTTGGTAAATGCTGACCAAGATGATAAGTTTTCTACTGATAAATAAAGGATAAGATGACAGGACATAATCATACGTTTTTAATCCCTAACTTTTTCCTGGACCGCCCTTTCGAGTTTTCAGTCCACCGGGATACCCTTTTTTGCTCAAGCCACCTTTTCAGGAAATCTACTTGCCGGGTGTATAATTTTTTTGTACATATGCCTAATTTTTTCCCGAACTCTTTTGGTTCGTCGAGATGCCATTAATTTTTCCTGGGCCTGTCAACCTAGCGGGTCTTTTTCATGCGTAGTATTTTATGACTATGTCCGCGCTCATAGGATGTGGAGAGTTATCACCGTCTATGACAACAAGTGTTGTAGAAATGCCAAAAAATGTTTATGTGACCGCATGTTCCCTTTCATACGTGGGAGCCTGTGTGGGGCTACTTCAAGTTGAATCTGGTGCACCTGATGTTTGATCAAGTTTCTGATAGTCTTGAATTTCCTAGGTATTTTTTCTAAGAGCTATCATGGAAGGATTCAAAGACATGATACTAACACCATCTGATACTACTGGCACAGACAAGAAATTTGGTGGTACCAAAGATTCAAATTTCACGGTGATTTTCTGCTGGAATCCCCAATCAATGTAACAGCCCCCGAGTGATTCAGATGGAGATCTGCCCCTGGCTATTCAACATTTTTGGAGATATTCTTTGCATATTGGCTTGACTACCCCAGATTAATTAGACATCATGTCATGCCCCTTGATTATGAAAGGCTTGTTATTAGGAATATTTTTTCCGTCTGAGGTGATTCTGTCCATTGAGGGGGTCTTCGTTCACTGAATATTCGTTGTGTGAATTTCTCTGCCATTTGAACAATTAACCATATGCAAACAATGTCATTTTAAGAATACAAAGCTTATGTCAGTCTTGAAATTTTTGAAAATGCATTTTTTGTAGTAAAACAAAATTTGAAAGAATGTGATATCAACTCATGATTTATTGCAAACCTTACAGGAGTCAAGATACCTTTTGTAACAGTATGCTTTCGAACTAACCCATGCTTCAGCTAGGACTTTTAAGGGTTGTAACGTGGCCTGGTTCACGGTTTAAGAAACAAATGATAAAGGCTCAAAATTTATTTGTACCCAACCCGTTCTTCGTGATGTTCTTCAATCCTATGCTCAGTTAATTGTGCGTTTAACTCCTGCTTGAGTCTTTTCTCTGATATTCCAGTGATGGTTCAGAAATTGAATGTTTGTTTGATAAGGCAGTCACTTTTGCAACTTTTTTTTTGTTGTTGAAGATTTGGAGGACCTCTTTTTATTTTATTTTGTTATCCATGTCTTTTGCATGAACTGTTTCTTTTGTGATTACAGTCAGCAGGATGCCCCCGTTTTTTCTTTTAAGTCTCCTTCATAGGTTTTGACTTAGCGGGTTTTTCTTTTGAAAAATAACTGCCTGCTTTAATGATTATGTGGAACCATCACCATCATTCGGAGAGTGTCTTCTACACTATTTGTCGTGTGTGAAGGGGAAAGTTTGCGATTGAATGCACATCTAAATTAACTGAGAAAACTATCCTGCCCCAGGTTATAACTAAGGGTTTTAATTTGTGTGAAAAGAAAACTCCTACTTATTAGGCTCAAAGGGGTTGACTAGGGATTATCTTCCTTATAACTCCATTGTTTAGGATTTGAAACAACGCATGTACATCGTCAGCGGGGTCTGTTCAAAAGCATACCGTAGAGATTGTGGTATCAATTTTTTCATCCTCCCTCTAAAAGCTTAGAGCTTTTAATAAAGAGTTAAATATCACAAAAAGGAAGTAAGAAAGAAGTTTAAGCATAATGAAAACAAATTAATTCAAGACCAACATGTGCAATGTAATAATGAAATAACAAAGTTTGACATGACAATAATTGTTTGAACAAACAAAGAAAATACAACTTGAGAATTCAAATGAACAAGAATGGTCTCAATCCTGGCCATGATTTGGCATGGGAGCAGTGATTATGTTGGGAGTCTCAAGAGGGTCGAACTCAATCTCCTTGGCGTTAATAATTTTTTGAATCTCATATTTCAGTGCCTAACAATCGTTAATATCGTGCCCAGGACTGCTAGAATGATAGGCACACTTTGCATCAGGATTGTAGTTAGGAGAAGAAGTCTTAGGGTTTGGATGAGGTCCTATCAACGTAATCAAATTCATCCTCAACATATGTTGTAATGCTTGATACAACGACATGTTAATCTTGGTAAACTGTCTCTTAGGCTCGTCTTGCCTTTGCTGATTACCCCATTATTGTGGTCGTTGCATGCGTGCCGAATTAGAGACCAACACTACCCCTACAGATTGGTGGTAGTCTACCTTTTTACGACCTTTTTGGCCATACACAACATTGGCTTCCCTCTTACCATAAATGGCTTCTTCTCAGCATTAGAAGATGCAGCCATCAGGATCTTCCCACTCTTGATACCACTTTTGATCCTTTCTCGAGTCAGAACCATCTCTGTGAACCCGAATGAGGAACTCCTAATCAGAAGATTAAAGAACGGGCCTGTCAGAGTGCCCATGAACATGTCTACCATTTCCTGATCATTCAGAGGGGGCTGTACCATACCAGCTAGATCCCTCCATTTTTGGGCATATTCAATGAAGCCTCGTTGGAACCTGTAGACATGCTTTGAAGTTGTGTATGAGTCGGAGTGAGGTCAACATTGTATTGGTACTGTTTGTAGAAAGCAGCAACCAAGTCTTCCCAGGTATGGATGTTGGTTCCTTACAACTGATAGAACCAATCCAGTTGACTGCTGGCCAAACTTTCTTTGAAGAAATGGATCCATAACTTTCGGTCAGTAGTGTGGGGTTGGATATTCCTGACTTAAGACCTCAAATGAAGCTTGGGATAGGAAACACCGTCATATTTTGCAAAGATAGGGACCTTGAACTTAGGTGGGATGACCACCCCTAGAACCAACCCTAATTCTTTAAAATCCAGACCGGGTACCCTCTGAATTTCCATTACATTGAGGAAATCCTCCAACTGCTTGTATTTGTCATCGGTAGGAGGATACTGCTCTTCAGTATAGTTGGCTTCATCTTCCTCAGACGCTGGATTATTGTCTCCTTCCTCGGATTTCTCGTCACCCTTATCTTGATTATCCCCCTACTTTGATGGGGTTATGAACTCTAGAGCTTGGTTAGCTGGTCTTCTTCTTCCCACACTCAAGACACGAACTTGTTTCTTTGCCTTCTTCTTATGGTCTTTGAGAACAAGAGCCTTCAGATATTCTTATCCCTTAGCCAAATTCATGAACATTTCTTAGAATTGAGCATTCTTTACCTGAAGCTCCTTAATTGTTTGTTCAAGAGCCATCTTTTTGCTGAAATAAACAACAAAAAAGATAAGAAACTTGTTGTTAAACCTGTTTATGCAATGACATGTATAATATGTGTATGCAATGTTTTCAAGGATATTACGGGGTAAACACAAGAAGATGTTAGCAACTGAATCCGACTGCAACTTCAATTGAAGAACTTCGTATCATTGAATGTCCTTCTACGAGAATCAAGCTCACCATGTCAAGTGGGTCATAGCCTCTTACTCGTGCTTGGTCTTTTTATGGCATTGGCTAAAGGAATATAAATCCCCTTTCCCCTTTCTAGACGTCTGGTTCATTATAACCTGCATCACAGGCCCTTGAGATCCTTGAAATAGTTAAGGAAATTCTATGGTATGATGTTATGATGTGTATGCTATGCTTCAAGAAAAACTATAAGGTGAGAAACATAACCCTGCAAAGAATTCAAGTTGTTAGACAATGAAGGCAAACAAGTCACACAAACAGACTTAGGTTTATGCTTGCATGGGGTTTGTAGGTAAGTACCCTATTAAATTTTAGTTGGCTCAACCTGTCCTAGTAATAGTAATCGGGTTCTAAGGGATCTCAATATCACCAATCTTTCCCACAAGTTTCGTTTCGATCGACAACGGAATTGCCACCAAACAAAACTCGAGAGTCAAATCTCAACGAGTGTAGTATCGAGTATCAACCGACTTAGGACTATACCAAAGACGGCTATCTCACTACTTCCTAATGGCCAAGTTAGTCAATTAAAGGTTCTAAGGTCAGTTGATGCTTTATGACACCACGCAGCGGCCCCGTATTCTCCTTGATTACTCGAGGGCTACCGGTACCAACCAAAGTGTCACATCAACGTAGATATTGCTTCAACCGTGTCGGTATACCCTGCACAGTTTCCATGATCTATTGCTACTTACATAAAAGGTGCCCCAGATCTGGGTGTAGGATCTATAGTAACCCAAATAAAGACCTCAAAAGTAAAGCAATCAAAGCACATACAGTAGTTAAATAATGAACTAACTCTAAGGTAACCCCAATTTTTGTATTCCCCAACAAAGTCGCCTGTTCTGTGATATGGTGGCAGAACTGACTGTTTAATACTGGTTTTACGTTTGTGTTCGCAAATGTTACGCTAAGCAAGAGTCGCCACCGAATTTTCTTTTATCCGACAAAGGAAAGGGTGAAAATAATAGAAAAATACATTTTCGAGAGTTTTCTGAGTAAGGGGGGCAAATTATGGAAATGGAAGGTTTTAGCATCCTTTCCATCCGTAGTTTTCTACGGGCTCTTAGAGGTTTGCTCATTTTGAAATACCTTTGTGATTTGTGTTTTGAAAATGTTTTGAAAACGCCTTAGTACGGAGAACTTTGTAATGTTTCTTGGGATAGTGGAGAAAGTATACAAAGTGTTTTGAAATTGTTTTTGAAAAGTAGAATTTGTGTAAGTGCAAAGATGTTTTGAGCAAACTTCTAACAACTATCTACTTTGTACTCGAAAAGGTTTGTTCTTTTCCTCCTATCCTTTAGACAGTTCTATCCTACTATTAGTGAGTAGGTGGCTGTTGTACCACAAAATTTTCCCTCCCATATTTCTCAATACATTTCAAGTGAGGTCCTCAAATTGCTCAAGGAAGTCCAAGGGTTGACCAGACAAACTCTCTCCTAAGGCAGTCTACCTCAAATTAGGGTTTCAGTTTGCATCAAGATGCTTGAGTCCAAAGGATCCCAAATGCTCACCATTATCCTAATATGTTATCAAGATCATCCATGTCAAGTTTCAAGCCTTGTAGAGAAAGTTTGCTCAGTTAATTGCTCAAAGGCCTGAAAATCGACTTTACTAGGGCAAAAGTCAATTGTGGCCCACATGCAGTCAAACTTCAAGATTTTTGGTCAACATTCTCATTTTGAAGTATTATTCATCATTTTATCAAGGGTTGATCATGATTCCTCAAGGATTGCTCACAATTCATCAAAACCCAAAAGTTGCTAAATTAGGGTTTTGTAGGAAAAGTCAACTCAACTTTGACCAAGCATAACTTTCTCATACTTTATCAAAAATTACCCATCCAAAGCTCATTTTGTAGAGGATGCAATTCCCTACATTTCATCTTCATCTCCAAAGTTCAAAATATGCACTCACAAGAAGATACAAATTTGGACATTATAGGTCATTTTGAAAAGTCAACAAAAACACCTTTTTTGTCAAAGCTACATACATGAACATGGAAGAATCAATTGAGATGATAACAAAAGGGTTGCTTAGGGGACATCTTAAGCTTTCTAAAAAGTCCAAGAACACATCTCTAGGGTCAAAATTGAAGGAGTTATACATTGACAAAATTGACCATTTTTGCAAGATTGCCAAAAGTCAAACGTGTCTCAAATTGCAATTTTTGTCAAATGGACCCAACTTTTTGTGCTTGTATTGAGTTTGTAACATGGTCCACGACCCATGATCCTTCCCACTTGTATTTATTTTATTTTTATCATTTATTTTGATTTTTATTTCATTTAAATTAAATAAAATCAAAATAAAATCATGAAAATATCAAAACTAATCAAAGCTTGAGATTTTATGCATGTTTAGGTCTCTTATACAGCTGGAAAGAGAATCAAATCATGCAAGCTTCATTTGGACACAAAAATATTGGATTTGGCTTGATTTGGAAAGATTTACATAAGAATCAAATCATGATTCAATCATCTTAATTGAGTTGGATTTGAAGCAAGTTTGTAACCTAATTCATTCTAGGGTACATATAGGACAAGTGCAGATCAAAAACCAGGGGATTAGAGGCGTGAAAAGAGAAGAACAAATCTCAAAATTTCATAGAAAAGTGGCAATTTGATTTCCTAGTTCCAGGCTTCCTCAAGCTATTCCAGGCACACCACTCGTTTGCTAGACTTCTGAGGACCCTATTCCAATCATTAGCAATAATTTTCGTGCCCTGAAACGCCTTGTAAGCATCTCACGACCTTCATACTTTTTTGAAAACAAACATCATGATTCTGGCATTTGTAGCATGATTTCTTTACATATTCTTGATCATAGAATCATTTGCAAGCTATTGGTTATGTTCAATTGCATTTTTATTAACTGTAATGCAAGATGCCATAGTTAGGGTTCTTGGCTCATTTTTGGGGTTTTTCGTTACAGGTACAATTGGCCATGGATAAGGATACCATGATGCTCGTGAGGTTGTCACGAGTTGATTGGTACCATTATTGTGTATTTATCATGCTTGTACAGGATTTTGCAGAAGCCAAGGGTTATACCTACACCCTTTGTCAGTAGGTAAAAGTTGCTGAACTTTTAGCAACGGTGGGAGGAAGAAGAAGGGTAGCGTGGCATCCTGTGAATGGCCAATTCAAACTGCGTGTGTTTTATAACTTATCATTTCGTTTTTTCCATATAATCATATTTCGTCATTAGGTATACAACAAGGCAAGCTAGCTCAGATGGTTAATGTACAAGGGAAATTGCCAAAGGGCCTGGGTTCGATCCCCAGGTCCCCATATTTGTCACTATTATTTTCTTTTACATGATCAGGTATACGCGGATGCAATGAGTCCACCATATGCCATCATCCTTCAACCACCAGATCTCCAGCATACCAGATCCGATGCCTATCACATGGAGGTCCACCATAGGCCTAGTCAAACTTGCAACATGGGATTTGGAAAAGTCAAGTGGGCTAGGCGTTTTGGGCTCTGAAATTGCAATTCAGACCCCCCTGTTTGCTAGCAAAACCAGGCCCATTTCTTTTTCTTTTATATTTTTTCATTCTATTTAATTTCTTCATTTATTTATTTTCTAACAAAAAGTTAATTCTTTTTTTTTATAAAAATCACAAAATCAATTTCACCAATTTAGATTTAGGTTTTATTTTTTTATCAAATTTAATTTAATAATTAGTTTAATTTAATTTTAGGGTAATTCTAACCTTTTTGTAAATAATTTAAAATCAATTAGAAAATTAGGTTTTGTTCTTGATTATATTTTTATTTCTTTTCATAAAATAACAAAATACAAAAATAGGTCAAATTAATTATTTTTCTTAATTTAAATTAATTAGTAATTAGGTTTGTATTTATTCAATTAAAACCTTATTTTCTCAAAAATAATCGAAAACAACTAAAAATGATTTTTCTTTCAATTAGGTTTAGACGGGGTCAAAACCCTAATTTTTTCTCGTTCTCGATCCATCGCGCGCATTTATTTTTTTTACGATATTAATGTAACTGCTCATGGTATGTAATAGTTTAATTAGTATTTTTCTTTTATTTATCGTTTTACGGGTTTTTGGCTATGTAATTAATCCCCCTCCCCGAAGCCTTATAATAGCGTAGTTTTATTTATCGCATTTTAATTTTCGCAAATATTAACTGTTAGATGTATGATAATAGGATTGCATGACAAGACTGTATGTTAATTTTAAAATGGTTAGCAAACCCTAAATGTGCAAAGATAATAACTTGAAATCAAATCACTCGCACATGCACACTCCTAGGGTATACTCTCACTTTGGTTGCCTTCGGTAAACGATCATTAAGTATAGAGTGTCTTAGTGGTTTCCCTCTTGTCTAAACAAAGATCAAATTTCCCGTTCGGAAATGTTGCCTCGGAAATGTTGCCTCGGAAATGTTTCCTCGAATATGATCTTAAGACACTAGGGTTATTACTAAGACGTCCTAACATTGCTTTAGTGATCGTACGTCCCTTTCGAATTGACCCTTACAACTCTAACGACGGTGCTACCTACTCGTTAATAGTGGGATAGTTTTTTCTAAAGGAAACAAGAACATAAACATTCTTTTTTCGAGTAGGTAGATGCTAGTAGGTACTTTCTCAAGATCAAACTTTTTTCACACTTACACTTTTTCAAACAAAGTTTTCAAAAACACTTCGTAACACTCTTGAAGACAGAAGCAAGGGTTAAAACAAAGTAAAAACAAAAACTTTTCAAAACACACAACCACAAAAGCAATTTTTAAAATGATGAGCAAGTACCTAAGAGCCCGTAGAAAACTACGGATAGAAAGGGTGATAATACCTTCCCTTTCTATAATCTACCCCCTGTACTCAAAATATCTAAAATGGAATTTTTCTGTGCTTTTGTCCTTTCCAGTTGGATAAAATAAATGTCGGTGGCGACTCTTGCTTACCGTGACATTTTATGAATAAAAACGCAAAACGCAAACAAGCATTTTCCTAAAACAGCCCGGTTCTGCCACCGTATCACAGAACTGGCGACTCTGCTTGGGAGTTAATAAGTGGGGTATACCTTAGGATTTAGTTCATCATAAAATTGCTTCTCTTGTTTGTTTTTGTTGCTTTACTTTTAAGGGTTTTTGTATTGGGAGTTACTATAGATCCTAACCCAGATCTAGGGACACCTTTTAGGTAAGTAGCAATAAACTGTGAGGGAACTGTACAACGTAAACCGATACGGTTGAAGAAGTAGCTACATTGATGTGGCACATTGGTTGGTACCGGTATCCCTTGTGGAGAAACGAGGAGAATACCGGGATGCTATGTGTGTCGTTAAGCATCAACTGACCTTAGAAGCCATAATTGACCAACTTGGCCATTAGGAAGTAGTGAGATAGCTGGCCTCAGTGTAAAGCTGAGAACTGGTTGATACTCGATACTATACTCATTGAGACCATACTCTCGAGATAGATCCGACTGCAAGAAAAGATTGCGTGAGCTGAAACCATGACCGATGGAGGATGGTCAGTGATATTGAGAACCTCTAGAACTCGGTTAATTTTGCTAGGACAGGTTGAAACCAACTGAACTTCAAGAGGGTAGTACCTAGACCCCATGCAAGCCTGAAACTTAAGGGATCTTGTGTGACTTGTTTTCCTTTACCATGTATGTTATCTGCTATACCTGTGTTGTTTTTATCATGACATCATGCATCATAACATAGCATGCATACTTCATTATACTAACCATTTCAAAGACCAAGGGATTTATCTTTGTTCTATTTTGCAGATTATGGCTTCCGTGCGCAGAAACACCATTCGAGTTAACTTTGTGCAAATACCTTCTCAACTCAAAGATTTAGCCTCGAGAGTTTCTAATACTTCTTCATTCATTAGGAGACATAGTCAGCTTCTTAGCTTTGTTACCTCAAAGTTTGATGAGCAGATGATGAGTGTGCTTTTCCAGTTCTTCGATCTGGTGCATCATTGCTTCACTTTCCTGGATTATCAGCTAGTTCCCACTATTGAAGAGTTTTCTCACTTATTGGGTATATCCATCCTTGAGCAGATGCCCTTCACCGGTTTGGAAGACACTCCTAGACCAGAAGACATTGCTTCAGCTCTACATTTGAAACGGGTTGATATGGTATCTAATTGGGAAACACAAAGCAGGGTTGAAGGTTTCTTAGCCAAGTTTCTGATAGATCAAGCTCAACTATTCTGGGATAACTTGGATTTTCAGGCTTTTGAAGACATCATGGCACTCTTTATCAACGATTTGGTTCTCTTCCTGAATCCAGATTCCTTCGTAGATGTGAATACGGTTAAGATCTTCCTATCTCACAATCCTGTACCTACTCTTCTGGGTGATATCTTGCATGCCCTCTATACTCGTACTGTGCGAAGAAGAGGGACTCTCACGTGTTGCATGTCGCTGTTGGCGAGGTGGTTTATTTCGCACTTCCCCAAGTCCGTGTTGAAAAATCAGGAAGGTGTAGGATGATCTTACAGGATAATGTCCCTTGCCCATACAAAAATTCTTTGGAGTTCCAAGGCTATGGAAAGCACTGCTGTCATTGATCGATGTGGGGGATACCCTAATGTCCCTTTGCTTGGAATTAGAGGGGGAATAACCTACAATCCTTGTTTAGATTTGCGGCAATTCGGTCGTGCCCGGAGAGACGGTCCTCATGAGCTACTTCTTAGAGATATTGCATTTGACTACAAGGAAGACGTTGACGAGCATCACTGAAGGTTTATACGAGTTTGGGGCATGGTAAATAGATCTGAACCTCAAGAGCTAGGATCAAGGATTTCCCTCCATTTGCAGCCTTATCTCCAGTGGGTCCGAGCTCGTGCTCAGAAGCTTGGGATGCCTTATGAAGCTGTGTTACCAGTGATTGTGGAACCCACCAATGAAGAGGGCATTCCTTATACAGTCCTTTATCCCTACATGCCCACTGATCTTTGGGCATTGAAGAGATCCTGGATTCAGCTGAAGGAGGAGAGGGATACCTACCAGGAGAAGTACCATGAGCAAGAAAGGAAGATCTTGAAGCTCACTAGGAAAATTGAGAATGAAAGAACAATCAATGACTATGTCAGCACAAAGGGGAAGCGTCCATGGGATTTCTAATTTTTCTTTTTCTAGTTTAGATTTGTTTTTCATTTACTTCTTTGTAAACGCCTTAAAGGCATTGTTGAACCTTTTTACAAGTTTAATCTAATAAAGTTTGTTTTATTTTTTGGGTTGCAAATTTAAATCTCCCAAGGTCTTTGAAATCATTACATACGCATCCCATTATCATGCACACCATTACAGGTACCATTACAGGTTTCTCATCTTCTTCGCTGTTTATTCCTTCAGAAATGTCTTCCGATCAAGCAATCAAAGATCTTCAGGCACAAAATGCCCAATTCCAAGAGATGTTCTTAAGCATGGCTAAAGGACAAGAGGACTTGAAAGCTCTCATTCTGAAAGAGAAAGAAAAGAATAAGAAGAAGAAGGTCATTCTTCTGAGTATGGGAAAAAGGTTTGGGGATAGGTTAAAACATCAAGTTGATCTGTCCTTTTCATCCAAGGGAGGGGAGGACCAAGAAGAAGAAAAGGGCCCCAGTCCTGTAGTTTCTAATAATGATACAAATTATGATGAGGAACAGTATCCTCCTGCTGAGGATAGGTACAAACAACTTGAAGACCATATGAGCGCTATGGAGATTCAGAAGATCCCTGGTTTGGATCTCGAAGATTTGGGACTGGCATCTGGGGTGGTGATCCCTCATAAGTTCAAAGCTCCGGTTTTTGCCAAGTACGATGGAGTATCCTGTCCAAAACTCTATCTCCGCTCGTACATCAGAAAAATCCAACCTTACATTGCTGATAGAAATTTGTGGGTGCACTTCTTTCAAGATAGTCTGTCAGGTACTCAGCTTGAATGGTTTTATCAATTGGAAGGAGCTAATGTCCGAAACTGGGAGGACCTTGCTGCTGCTTTCTACAGGTAGTATCAGTATAATGCCGACCTTGCTCCCACTCTTACTCAGCTTCAGGGTATGTCTATGGGTGCAAGTGAAGGTTTTAAGGACTATGCTCAGAAGTGGAGAGATTTGGCTGGAAGAGTCCAACCCCCTTTGTCTGACCGGGAGTTGGTTGACATGTTTCTAGGGACGTTGTCCGGTCCATTTTTCAATCATCTGATCGGCAATTTGTCATCTGGGTTTACTGAATTGATTTTGACTGGGGAGAGAGTAGAAGCTGGTATTAGAAGTGGTAACATACAGAAGGATACATCGTCAAGTGCAGTAAAGAAACCTTTCACTGGTAAGAAAGAAGCTAGTGCAGTCTATGGCTCAAGGAGCCAAAGCAGACCTGAACATCGTCAAGCAGTAAATGCGGTGGTAATATCAATACCTATAGTTTCTCCATAATGCAACAATCAACAAAGGATGGAAAGACCACAAAGGTAGTTCACGCGCCTCAATATGACCTTATCTCAAATTCTACCACAGTTATTGAAGACCAACCTGGTAACTCTGAGGGAAGCCCCGAAGAATCCCAACACCACGTCTCCGCTATATAACCTGAATGCCCACTGCGCCTATCACTCCGATGGCCCAGGTCATGATACAAACAACTGTTGGGCCTTGAAGAATAAGGTGCAAGACTTGATCGAAGCTAAAGAGATTGATTTTGACGCTCCGGAGAAACCGAACATCATAACTGCTCCTATGCCCAAACACGGTCATGGAGTAAATGCTGTGGACGATGATTTATTTATGACCTCCGTGGAAGAAATTTCTACTCCTTTGATGACAATTAAGAAGAATATATTGTTGGTCGGTTTATTTCTGGGCTGTGGCGAAGGTTGCCATATGTGTTCAATTCTGCCTGCTGGTTGTCGCTTATTGAAATCAGGTGTTCAACACCTGATGGATAACAAAGAGATCATGTTCGAGAAGACTATGATTCTGTTGGTTCCAATTCAAGATGTTTCCATCATAACCATTTCCGCCAATCCTTCCAAGGCTTCCTCGAGAAAGCCTTTTAGGATTACACCCGTTCTAAGAATCGCTCCGTTAATCATTACTATCCCTGGTCCTATCACATACACTTCGGATAAGGCTGTCCCTTGGCACTATGGGGCCAATGTGTATTACCATGGAGTTAAGCAAGACTTAGAGAGTGAGGGAGCTGATGCTGATGTCATTGTCGAGGCTAGCAAGGTCACCAGAAGTAGAAGACTCTTTTCTCCCGAGATTCCCCCTCCGACTGTCCACAAACCTGTTGTCATTTCATCTGCTGGTACATCAACTACTGTCCCAGTTTCTACTCCAGTTATCACCTCTGTCGCCGAGCCATCTGGCACTCGGGGCAAAGAAATCACAGGTGAGCCTTCCCGGACGGAGGCACTTAAGAAGATCATTGTAGAAACCTCTAAGCAGGAGATAGAGGAAATTCTGAAGATTATCAAGAAGAGCGACTACAACGTAGTCGAACAGCTGGGGTAGACCCCGTCAAAAATCTCCATGTTGTTCTTATTATTGTGTTTTGAAGCCCATGCAAAGGCTTTAATTGCTTTCCTCAAAGCTGCGCATGTGCCACGGGAAACTTCTGCCGATCAATTCAAAGACTGCGTAACTAGTTTGACTGCCGATAACGGGTTGGGTTTCTCAGACGCAGATCTGACTTCTAAAGGAAGAAATCATAATGATGCTCTGCACGTCTCGATCGAGTGCAGGCGCACTACTATGGCCCATGTACTGGTGGATACCGGGTCCTCATTGAATGTTTTACATAAGAAAGCACTAGACCGTCTGGACTGTGAAGGTTTGATTCTGAAGCCGAGCAATATTGTGGTTAGGGATTTCGACGGGTCAAAAAGGATAGTGCATGGGGAAGTGGACGTCCCTGTTAAAGTTGGCTCTCAGACTTTTGCATCTACGTTCTATGTGATGGATATCAGACCATCATATTCTTGCTTATTGGGTCGCCCTTGGATTCATAAGGCTGGGGCAGTGACTTCTACGCTCCATCAGATGTTGAAATATCCAGTAAAGGGGAAGATCGTCACGGTACAAGGTGAGGAGGAGTACATGGTGAGTCATCTCAATTCCTTTTGCTATGCGGAGATGGATGGGGAGTTCATCGAAACCCCTTGTCAGAACTTTGAAGAGGTCCCCCATACTTTGGCGTCGACTAAAAATGCTATTGACGAACCTCCGATGAAGATGGCTTCCCTTAAAGATGCCAGGGATGTAATTGAAAAAGGTGGGTGTGCAAATTGGGGTCAGCTCCCCGATTTCACACACAAAACTGACAAGTTTGGTTTGGGCTTTACTGCAGAGGCTCAAAGGGATGTTCGGTGCGCGTGGATTAGAAGACCTCCTCTGCATATCAGTAATCAGGGAGTGAATGCAATTGAAGATGGTGAAGAAGATTCAGATATCGACAGCTGGATCTACCCTACAACCAATGATGGCTTGAACAACTGGACGACGAAAGACTTCATACCCGTTTCTTTTATTACACAGTAATTGACTTTTGTTTTGAGATTTGTAACAGGAAGTTTGAAACTTTACGGCCCGGTGCCTTGCCCGAGGCACTTTGGCTTTGTTTGTGAGGGCTTATTATTTGTCATTTTCATATATCATCAATAAAGCATTGGACGGTTTCTTGCATTACAAATTTTGCGCTCCTTGTTTTTCCTTTCTATGTCGCACTTTATCAAAAACAAATATTGTCTTACACACACTCACGTATCATAATGCAGATCCACGTCCACTCTGGATCCCATTGATAACAACTCTACTATTTCCAGTTATGACTTCGAAAATCTGATTAACCAAGCCGAGGACGAAGGTGAGGATGATTATGAGGTGCCTGGAGAGCTTGCTAGACTGTTACTACAGGAAGAAAGGGCCATACAGCCTTATGAAGAGCCGGTGGAATCAGTGAATTTGGGTACAGAGGAAGACAGGAAAGAGGTCAAGATAGGTGAAAATCTGGAACCTAGTGTCAAGCAACGGTTGATACAGATGCTACGCGACTATGTCGAGATCTTCGCTTGGTCTTATGAAGATATTCCTGGTTTAGACACTGATATTATGGTACATCGCCTGCCAACTAAAGAAGACTGTCCTCCGGTAAAGCAAAAGGTTCGCCGTATGCGCCCTGACATGTCTGAGAAAATCAAAGCCGAAGTCATGAAACAGTTCGACACCGGATTTCTAGCCGTCACTTCTTACCCACAGTGGGTTGCCAACATTGTTCCAGTACCTAAGAAGGATGGTAAGGTACAGATGTGTGTGGACTATAGATATCTGAATAGGGCGAGCCCCAAGGATGACTTCCCACTTCCTCACATTGATGTTTTGGTCGACAACACCGCACAACATAAGGTCTTCTCCTTTATGGATGGTTTATCTGGTTATAATCAGATCAAGATGGCTCCTAAAGACATGGAGAAGACAACCTTCTCTACACAGTGGGGCACCTTCTGTTACAAGGTAATGCCTTTCGGGTTGAAGAATGCTGGGGAAACTTATCAGTGCACCATGGTCGCTTTGTTCCATGACATGATTCACCATGAGATTGAGGTTTATGTTGATGACATGATTGCAAGGTCCCAGACTGAAGAAGAACACCTAGACCATCTCTAGAAACTGTTCGATAGGTTAAAGATGTACAAGTTGAGGTTAAACCCGAACAAGTGCACCTTCGGGGTAAGGTCTATTAATCTGCTGGGTTTCATTGTTAGTGATAAAGGTATTCAAGTGGATCCTGCAAAGGTGAAGGCTATATAGGAGATGTCGGCTCCCCGAACGGAAAGGGAAGTTAGAGGCTTTTTGGGACGTCTAAACTACATTGCCAGATTCATTTCACATCTGACTGCTACTTGTGAGCCGATCTTCAAGCAGCTGAAGAAAGATCAAGTGGTAAAATGGAATGATGAATGTCATACCGCTTTCAAAAGGATAAAAGTATACCTCCAAGAGCCACCTATTCTGATGCCTCCAGTTGAAGGAATACCTTTGATTTTATACTTGACGGTACTGGATAATTCAATGGGGTGTGTGCTGGGGCAGCATGACGAGTCTGGCCAAAAAGAGCATGCTATTTACTACCTTAGCAAAAAGTTTACCAACTGTGAGACCCGATACTCACTGCTTGAGAAAACTTGCTGCACTTTGGCATGGGCTGCTCGCCGGCTGAGACAGTATATGCTGACTCGCACTACCCTATTGATATCAAAGATGGATCCAATCAAGTATATCTTCGAAAAGCCTTCCTTGTCCGGAAGAATAGCAAGATGGAAGATGATCTTAACTGAGTATGATATCCAATACATAACCCAAAAAGCAATCAAGGGGAGTGTGTTGGCGGATCATTTGGTGTATCAGGCCGTGGATGATTATCAATCCATGAATTTCGAGTTCCCGGATGAGAACATCATGTTGGTGATTGACTGTGAAGAACCTGGACCGGATGAAGGACCCGAGGAAGGATCCCGATGGTCCATGTATTTTGACGGAGCCTCAAACGCATTGGGTAATGGCATTGGCGCTGTGATCATATCTCCTGAGGGCTGTCATACTCCATTCACCGCCCGATTATGTTTTAACTGCACCAATAATATGGCATAGTATGAGGCATGCATCCTGGGTCTTCGAGTTGCTATATACCTAAGGATTAAGTTCTTGAGTGTATTCGGAGATTCCACTCTAGTGATCAGTCAGATCAAAGGCGAGTGGGATACGAAGCACCCAAATCTTATTCCTTACAAAGAGTATGTACTGACGTTGCTCCCACACTTTGAGGAGATAACCTTTGAACACTTTCCGAGAGAGGAGAATCAGTTAGCGGACGCTCTAGCTACCATGTCTTCTATGTTCAAAGTCAGGTGGGACAATGAAGCTCCCCATATTACCATTGAGAGGTTGTCTGAACCCGCACATTGCTGTGACATCGAGACTAAAGAGGTAGCAGATAAACCCTGGTTCCATGAGGTAAAGAGGTATCTTGAGGCTCAAGAATACCCCGAAGGTGCATCTGTTAATGATAAGAAGTTCTTGAGAAGATTCAATGTGAAGTTCATCATCAGTAATAGGATTCTTTATAAGCATAACCATGATTCAACCTTACTGCGATGCATGGACAAAAGCGAGGCAGAAAGGATCATGGCAGAATTACATGAAGGTACCTTCGGGACTCATTCCAGTGGACATACCATGGCAAATAAAATCCTACGGGCAGGATATTATTGGTCTACTATGGAAACCGATTGTTATCAGCATTCTCGAACCTGTCACAAGTGCCAAGTTTATACTGATAAGGTACATGTACCTCCAGTTCCTCTATATTTTTTGACAGCACCTTGGCCTTTCGCAATGTGGGGCATTGATATGATCGATGAGATCAGACCTACTGCGTCTAATGGACATCGCTTCATTCTGGTGGCTATTGATTACTTTACAAAGTGGGTTGAGGCAGCTTCATTTGCTACATTAACCAAGAACGTTATGGCGTAGTTTATCTGATACAACTTGATCTGTCGATATGGTGTACCAGAGAGGATCGTCACAAACAATGGTACAAATCTCAACAATACGATGATCACCGAGCTCTGTAAACAGTTTAAGATACAGCATCACAACTCTTCTCCTTACCGGCCGAAGATGAATGGGGTTGTTCAAGCAGCTAATAATAACATCAAGAAGATTGTGCAGAAGATGATGGTGACATACAAAGACTAGCATGAGATGTTACCATTCGCTCTTCATGGGTACCGCACCTCAGCATGGACATCAACAGGGGAAACACCATACTCTCTGGTATATGGCATGGAGGCAGTCTTTCCCATTGAAGTCCAGATACCCTCTCTCCAGATTATGAAGGAGGCAAGTTTAAGCGAGGACGATTAGATCCAGACCCGACTTGACCACCTGAATCTAATCGATGAGAATAGACTTACTGCTATTTGTCATGGTCAGACATATCAAAAGCGGATGATCAAGGCTTTTAACAAGAAAGTCAGATGACAAGAGTATCAGGTCAGGGATCTGGTGATCAAACGCATCATACTACCGCAAGGTGATCCCAGGGGCAAATGGACCCCCACTTATGAAGGTCCATTTGTGGTTAAGAACATTTTCTCAGGAGGAGCTATGATTCTAACCACCATGGATGGTGACGACCTTCCTCACCCCGTCAATGCAGACATAGTGAAAAAATACTACGCATAATCAAAGACGCACTAGGTTGACTGGCCTAGGCAAAAATAAGGGCTTCCCAACGAACCAAAAGGGTTCGGGAAAAAGTAAGGGATGAAAATAAAAAAAACTATACACCCGGCAAGTCGAAAACCTGAAAAGGCGGCTTGGGCAAAAAAGGGTATCCCGGTGGATTGAAAACCTGAAAGGGCAGTCCAGGAAAAAATTAGGGATTGAAGCATAACACTATGTCTCATTGGATCATCCTGCAACCAGACTTCAGTATCGACTATCAAGCTCGGACGGCGCCGATCAATCTGATCTACCTTCAACCAAGTAGCAAAGTGATGAGATGCTCGAAGATATAAAGGAAATAGCAGAGTTGGAACCCAGTGGGATTGTTACCATAGCTATTTTTCTTTGTTTTTCACAAATTGTATAATTTCTATCTTTCGGCGGAGTTCTCTTACTAGGACGTCAGTCTCTTGTACAAAATGCCTATTACAGGACAACTTCAAAATCAATACAATTCATTTTACAATAAATTTCAAAATTGTTTTTCTTTTCCTGTTTTGTTTTGCAAGAACGTCCAATGATTCATTTTTTATATATGCATTTGAAAATAATTGTTGCTTATAAATATTTACATGCGAAACAAAAGACGATTACTGGTAATTTCAGGAACAGGGGCAAACAGAAGTGCCCAAACCTGATAGTTGCTCTACCCACCAGGTACAGGGACAGAGCCAGCCTGAGAATATGACTAAAAGTACATACACTCCCCGCAGAGTAAAAGGTACCCAAAGACAGTGGTGTTAGTTCTCCCCAAGCAGAGTTTATCTACCACCAGCACTAGAAGGTTATCCCCAGTGGAGTTTGTTTCTTCCACAAGCAGAAACCTAATCCCCAATATAGTTCATTATCACCAGCAACGGTAATTCATCCCCAGTCGAGGTTATTTCTCCCAAATCAGCAGATCTTCTGGCAGAGTGTCTCTCTTCCCCACAGAGACATTTTCTCGCCAGTTTATTCTCCAACCGAGTTACTCTCCCGCCAATTTATTCTCAAATCATCTTCGGTCGTTATCCCCAGCGAGAACGAAGAACTCAACTCCTCGAACTCTTCAACAGTAGTTCGGGATTCATTCTCCCCAGCTAGAGAACATCAAAAAAACTTTGCATATCCATACATCATGGCATGTGCATACGCATCATACAACACAATCTAATTTATTTTGAAAGCATCATTACTCAATGCATTTCATACATCATGACATTACATACAAATAACTCTTTACCTTTCAGGGAAAGATACAATCAAATTCTCACAAGTTTCCTCTAGTTCAGTCAAATCAATTCTAAGATTTCCGTTCCAGTTCAAGTTATAAAGCCCGGATGCGACCGAATAATATCTTGATTTCTCTAAATACTACGAAGCCTGGAATCGACCAGATAGTGGTATATCTCAAGTTCAAGCTATGAAGCCCAGAAATCGACAGGAAAATAGTTGAATCCTCAACAAGTTATTGTGAAGACTGGAAATCGACCAGATAGCAGTACAAGACAACATGAAGCCTGGAATCGATCAGATAATGGTATATCATAAACACAAGCTATAAATCCTGGAGATCAACCATAAAACAACTTAACCTTCAGCAAGTTATTATGAAGCCTGGAAATCGACCAAATAGCAATACAATATACCATGAAGCCTGGAATCGACCAGATAATGGTATAAGACACTGTGAAGCCTGAGACATGACCAGATAACAGTATAAGGTACTGTGAAGCTTGGAATTCGACCAAATAGCTATTTACCCAGCTAATTATTGTGAAGCCTGGAAATCGACCAGATAGAAATACAAGATACCATGAAGCCTAGACTCGACCAGATAATGGTATAAGACACCGTGAAGCCTGGATCACGACCAGATAGCGGCAAAAACACCGAAGCCTGGGATTACATCCAGATAAGAGTATAGGATACTGCGAAGCTCAGAGTTCGACCGAATAGTAGTTCACCTGGCCAATTACTAAGAAACCTGGAATCGACCGGATATTAGTACGCCTTAAATTCGAGTTGAAGCCCGGATACGACCGGATAACAACTTATTTCATTCTAAAGCCTGGGATTACGACCAGATAACAATATAGGATAATATGAAGCTCGAAGTTTGACCGAATAGTAGTTCACCTGGCCAATTACTAAGAAGCCTGGAATCGATCGGATATTAGTATGCCTTAAATTCAAGTTGAAGCCCGGATGCGACCGGATAACAACTTATTTCATTATGAATCATGGATTACGACCAGATAAGAAGTGAGAAATTGCGAAGCCTGGATGACGACCAGATAGCAAGTTTAATCTCATTTCCCCAGTAAGTCAATGTGAAGCCTGGAGCAAGACCAGATAACAGTCGATCTTATTTTCCTCAACAAATCACTATAAAGCCTGGAACACGACCAGATAACAGTTCATTTTCACATCCCCGACCAAGAGATGATTCCCCAGTAGAATAAAGAACGACTGAAGCTCATAAAATTCTATTTCTCCCAAGACAGAGATCAACATTCCCCAGCGAAATCTTCCTCAACAACAGGTATACGGGCTCTCGCTAAGGAATCTCTCATGCGGCCGACGCTTCCTCTGATGGCATCTTTAAGCCCATCCTTTGTCATCAACTTACAAATGGCATCTATAAGACCATTCCCGACATCACAAGATAAGTACCACCTAATGCGAGTGCAAATTTCTGGGCACTCTAGTGTTCAATCACCTCTAACCTTCGGATCACAAAAGGCAGACAAGCCAATCTACATCCTCAGGTTTAAGAAGATTAAACAGGGGCAGCTGTTGTACCCAAAAATTTTCCCTCCCATATTTCTCAATACATTTAAAGTGAGGTCCTCAAATTGCTCAAGGAAGTCCAAGGGTTGACCAGACAAACTCTCTCCTAAGGCAGTCTACCTCAAATTAGGGTTTCAGTTTGCATCAAGATGCTTGAGTCCAAAGGATACCAAATGCTTACCATTGTCCTAATATGTTCTCAAGATCATCCATGTCAAGTTTCAAGCCTTGCAGAGAAAGTTTGCTCAGTTAATTGCTCAAAGGCCTAAAAATCAACTATGCTAGGGCAATAGTCAACTATGGCCCACATGCAGTCAAACTTCAAGATTTTTGGTCAACATTCTCATTTGAAGTATTATTCATCATTTAATCAAGGGTTGATCATGATTCCTCAAGGATTTCTCACAATTCATCAAAACCCAAAAGTTGCTAAATTAGGGTTTTGTAGGAAAAGTCAACTCAACTTTAACCAAGCATAACTTTCTCATACTTTATCAAAAATGACCCATCCAAAGTTCATTCTTAAGAGGATGAAATTCCCTACAATTCATCTTCAGCTCCCAAGTTCAAAATATGCACTCACAAGAAGATATAAATTTGGACATTATAGGTCATTTTGAAAAGTTAACAAAAATACCTTTTTTGTCAAAGCTTCATACATGAACATGGAAGCCTCAATTGAGATGCGACCAAAAGGGTTACTTAGGGGACATCATAAGATTTCTAAAAAGTCCAAGAACACATCTCTATGGTCAAAATTGAAGGAGTTATGCATTGGAAAAATTGACCATTTTTGCAAGATTGCCATAAGTCAAATGTGTCTCAAATTGCAATTTTTGTCAAATGGGCCCAACTTTTTGTGCTTGTATTGAGTTTGTAACATGGTCCACGACCCATGATCCTTACCACTTGTCTTTATTTTATTTTTATCATTTATTTTGATTTTGATTTTAATTAAATAAAATAAAATAAAAATAAAATCATGAAAATATCAAAACTAATCAAAGCTTGAGATTTTGTGCACGTTTAGGTCTCTTATACAACTGGAAAGAGAATTAAATCGTGCAAGCTTCATTTGGACACAAAAAGATTGGATTTGGCTTGATTTGGAAAGATTTACATAAGAATCAAATCATGATTCAATCATCTTAATTGAGAAATATTTGAAGCAAGTTTGTAACCTAATTCATTCTAGGGTACATATAGGACAAGTGCAGATTAAAAACCAGGGGATTGGAGGTGTGAAAAGAGAAGAAATAATCTCAAAATTTCATAGAAAAGTGGCGTTATGATTTCCTAGTTGTAGGCTTCCTCAAGCTATTCCAGGCACACCACTCGTTTGCTGGACATCCAAGGACCCTATTCCAATCATTAGCAAGCATTTTCGTGCCCAGAAACGCCTTGTAAGCATCTCACGACCTTCATACTTTTTTGAAAATGAACATCATGATTCTGGCATTTGTAGCTTGATTTATTTACATATTCTTGATCATAGAATCATTTTCAAGCTATTGGTTATGTTCAATTGCATTTTTATTAACTGTAGAGCAAGATGCCATAGTTAGGGTTCTTGGCTCGTTTTTGGGGTTTTTCGTTATAGGTACAATTGGCCATGGATAAGGGTACCATGATGCTCGTGAAGTTGTCACGAGTTGATTGGTACCATTGTTGTGTATTTATCATCCTTGTACAGGATTTTGCAGAAGCCAAGGGTTATACCTACACCCTTTGTCCGTAGGTAAAAGTTGTTGAACTTTTAGCAACGGTGGGAGGAAGAAGATGGGTAGCGTGGCATCCTGTGAATGGCCAATTCAAACTGCGCGCGTTTTATAACCCATCATTTCTATTTTTCAATATAATCATATTTTGTCATTAGGTATACAACAAGGCGAGCTAGCTCAGATGGTTAGTGTACGAGGGAAATTGCCAAAGGGTTTGGGTTCGATCCCCAGGTCCCCATATTTGTCAATATTATTTTCTTTTACATGATCAGGTATACGCGCATGCAATGAGTCCACCATATGCCATCATCCTTCAACCACCAGATCTCCAACATGCCAGATCCAACACCTATCACATGGAGGTCCACCATAGGCCTAGTCAAACTTGGAACATGGGATTTGGAAAAGTCAAGTGGGCTAGGCGTTTTGGGCTCAGAAATTGCAATTTAGACCCCCCTATTTGCTAGCACAACCAGGCCCATTTATTTTTCCTTTATATTTTTTCATTCTATTTAATTTCTTCATTTATTTATTTTCTAACACAAAACTAATTTTTTTTTTACAAAAATCATAAAATCAATTTCACCAATTTAGATTTAGGTTTTATTTTTATCAAATTTAATTTAATAATTAGTTTAATTTGATTTTAGTGTAATTCTAACCTTTTTGTAAATAATTTAAAATCAATTAGAAAATTAGGTTTTGTTCTTGATTATATTTTTTATTTCTTTTCATAAATTAACAAAATACAAAATAGGTCAAATTAATTATTTTTCTTAATTTAAATTAATTAGTAATTAGGTTTGTATTTATTCAATTAAAACCTTATTTTCTCAAAAATAATCAAAAACAACAAAAAATGATTTTTCTTTCAATTAGGTTTAGACGGGGTCAAAACCCTATTTTTTCTCGTTCTCGATCCATCACGCGCATTTATTATTTTTACGATATTAATGTAACTGCTCATGGTATGTAATAGTTTAATTAGGATTTTTCTTTTAGTTATCGTTTTACGGGTTTTTGGCTATGTAATTAATCCCCCTCCCCGAAGCCTTGTAATAGCGTAGTGTTATTTCTCGCATTTTAATTTTCGCAAATATTAACTGTTAGATGTATGATAATAGGATTGCATGACAAGACTGTATGTTAATTTTAAAATGGTTAGCAAACCCTAAATGTGAAAAGATAATAACTTGAAATCAAATCACTCGCACATACGCACTCCTAGGGTATACTCTCACTTCGGTTGCCTTCGGTAAACAATCATTAAGTATAGGGTGTCTTAGTGGTTTCCCTCTTGTGTAAACAAAGATCAAATGTCTCGTTCAGAAATGTTACCTCGGAAATGTTGCCTCGAATATGATCTTAAGACACTAGGGTTATTACTAAGACGTCCTAACATTGCTTTTGTGATCGTACGTCCCTTTCGAATTGACCCTTACAACTCCAACGATGGTGCTACCTACTCGTTAATAGCGGGATAGTGTTGTCTAAAGGAAACAAGAACAAGAACATTCTTTTTTTGAGTAGGTAGATGCTAGTAGGTACTTGCTCAAGATCAAACTTTTTTCACACTTACACTTTTTCAAACAAATTTTTCAAAAACACTTCGTAACACTCTTGAAGACAAAAGCAAGGGTTAAAACTAAGTAAAAACAAAAAATTTTCAAAACACACAAACACAAAAGCAATTTTTAAAATGATGAGTAAGTACCTAAGAAGTTTCGACAAAGAAATTTTTATGTGCTTTTGTCCTTTCCAATTGGATAAAATAAAAGTCGGTGGCGACTCTTGCTTACCGCGACATTTTGCAAATAAAAACGCAAAACGCAAACCAGCATTTTCCTAAAACAGTCTGCTTCTGCCACCGTATCACAGTAGCCTTGTCGTTGGATGTATGAGGGACATTCAAAGGGGCGTACATTCATAAAGGCAACATATGGAGATGCTTTTAGCAATTTTGTTTAGGGACTAGATCATCTACCGAAAGGCAATTATAGGGTCATTGAAGGACTACGATCTTTTGATTTATGGGTCTTTGCTAAAGTGTCTCTGTTTTGAGGGACATGATTGTTTTTCCGAAGGCAACCGAAGTGGGATACCCTAGAGGTGCGTATGTGCAATTGTGTTTAGTTCAGTTATTTATCTTGCGTATTTAGGTTTTCTAACGTTTGTTCAGTCTTGCCATACATGCCTAATTACTAACAGTAATATTGTATAGAAAATAAAGTGCTGAAAGTGTAAATATAAACTATTACATGGCTTTTAGGGAGGGGGATATTTACAATGTACAAAAGTTGGGAGAAGGAAAATAAAGAAAGCAGATAAAATCCTATTAATTATTACATCCAATATGCAGTTATATGAATATAAAGATGCGAAAAATAAATAACGCGCGAAAGGTTGAAAGTTCATCTAAAACCTAATAAGAAAAATCTTTTTTGTTGTTCTTAATTTAAGAAAAATAATTAAATTAGTCTACTTAGAAAATTAAATTAAGAAAAATAAACTAAGAATTTTTTGTGGTTTTTTTTATTATGAAAAGAAAGTAATTAGACTTAAATTCTAATTCATTTTTAATTAAGAAAAAAGTTAAAGTTTTAATTAATTAATTAATTAATTAAAAAAATTAATTATTTAATTAAAAAAAGTCTAAGCCTAAATTATTTATGAGTTTTTTTATTATTATAATTAAAATGATTAAGAGATGAAATAATCAAATAAAGCAAAAAGAAAAGGAATTGGACTTGACGACTGAAGTAGAATGGGGGTGCAATTGAAATTTTACTAAGCTCGAATTGTGAAGCCCAAGCCCATCCTTGAATCCAGTGTGGGCAGTGCTTGATGGTACATGGTATCTCATGTTCTATACGTCATACATTCCATGTAATTCCGCTAACCTACTCTAAGGATATCCAGGAACTCATATACACACATTAGAACATTCAACAATTAATAAAAATAGAGATTCAAATTTGAGATTATACCAAAACGGTGATAGCTTGGATCGGTGATCTGGGACCTTTCAAGCTTTGAGGATGGTTGGAACAAGTCCCTGGGAACCTCAAGAGCAATGTATGATTACTAGTTCGGACCAAAAGTACCTTAAAAGTGGGTTTCAAATTTTTACCACTTTTGATAATTTTGAAAAAAATGGTAGAGCTCTCTCTAGGTTGTGTAGGCCTGTTGGAATGCTTGCTAGATGCTTGTTTAGATAGAGAGGAATGAGGAGACAAGAACACAAAGGTTTAAACAATCTTAAAGCAAACGTTTCAAAGCCATGAATGAAATTTGTAACTTTGGCAAAAAATAAGGAAACTTGTCATTTTTTGAATTTGAATGAATGTGGACATGGCTGCATGAAATCTTGGGCTTCAAGGCAAGCTAAAACACCAACCCAAATGCCAAAACCTATTTCCAATTATTTTATACACTTTATTTTATATTTATTTGAAATAAATTAAAATAAATGTGTACAAAATAAGTAAAAAATGTAAGGCATGGTAAAAGTGTTTTTATATGTACTCTATAATCTTAGGAAGATGTTTTAAATCCAAGCAATTGAGCACTTTCCTTAAAATTTCAAATTTGCTCAATGCATAATTCTTGAAAAATCCCAAATTTTCCCAACTTGGGCAAGCCATAACTTTCTCAATTTTTATCTCATGATGATGATCTTGGACTTTTTGGAAATCCCAAGATTTCTAATTCAATCCCTATATTTATCAATTTTGCATTTGAAGATTTTGTCTTGATGTAAATGGTCTTGACAAAAAGTGCCTTTTGTTGACTTTTGAAAATGACCTCTAATGTATAAGCTTGTATCTTTTAAATGGTGCATATCTTGAACTTGTGGGATGAAGAAAAGTTGTAGGGAATTTAATTCTCTTCAAAATGAGCCTTGGTTGGGGTAAAATGGATTACGCATGTGAAAGTTATGCCTGGTCAAATTTTGGTTGACTTTTCCTATAGAAACCCTAATTAGCAATTCTTGACTTTTGATAAATTAGGAGAATTTCTTGAGGAATCATGATCAACCCTTGATCAAATGATGGATAACACTTCAAAATGTTGAGGTTGACCAAAAACCTTGAAGTTTGACTGTATATAGGCCACAGTTGACTTTTGACCTAATATTGTTGATTTTCAAACATTTGGGCAATTGACTGAGCAAACTTGTAGTGCAAGACATGAAATTTGGCATGGACAATCTGGAAGACATATTAGGACCTTGGAAAAATTTTAGACCTTTGAAGCATAAACATCTTGATGAAAATTGAAACCCTAATTAGAGGTTCATTGCCTTAGGAGGAGAATTTATCTGGTCAATTCTTGGTCATCCTTGAGAAATTGGGAACCTCAATGAGCATGTATTGAGTAAAATGGGAGGGAAAATTTTGGGGTACAACAAACAGGGTTGCATGGCCCAATGTTAGCCATATTCCTATCAAAATTCCTTCTATCCACATGGTTAACTTCTTCCATGTAATAACTCTGATCTGCTTCAATGTTTTCGACAATTTCGTCCACTCTCCATATTGATATTCGTTGATGCACTGAAGAAGGCACTGCCCCTATACCATGGATACATTCACGTTCTAGCAACAAGATATAATTTGTATCCACTACAATGACCATAAACATGACGGGTCTTGTAATTGAACCCACATTTAGATCCATCTGCACCTCTCCTAAAGTGTGGCCTATTTTACCTTCATAGTTTGAAATTACCATGTTGTGGGGTTTGATGTCACTGTCGAACATGCCAATTCTTTTCAACATGAATTGAGGCATTAGGCTCACTGCAGTGCCACCACCTACCATAATTTTTTTGATTCCCACGCTTTCCACCTTTCCCCTTATTAACAAAGGTTTAAGGTTATTCTTCATTCCCTGATCAGGCCATTTAAAGAATGCATTTTGTTCTTTAACATCTCCATTATTCAGGATATAATAACACATTGGCTTGTGTTTTGCCATCTCAATCTCATCAGTATCCTCTGATTCTTTGACTTCAATCATCTGATCATACTCATGGGGAAGCACTGAGACCACATTATAGTTGATGTTGAGGGAATATTCTCCATTTGATGCAAAATCATCAGTGAGCATGTCCTTGTCATTTGCTGAGTCTTTTTGATCCTTTTCTCCAACTTCTTCTTTATCTGGGGAAAACAGTCTTTCCCCGTAGGTTGCTTCTCTTCGGCCATGATGGTTGAGGGAAGTTGGTTACTACTGGAATCTCCCACTTTTTTTTTTGCTAACTCTTGTTGTGCCTTCCCTACCCTTTGGTATCTTCTCCATTTGGATATGGACATGAGGTTTTCCCCCCTTGTAGTTCTATGACCTGTATGCTTTTTGCTTTGAAACTTGGAATTTCTTTCGATATGCTATTGACGTCCTTCCTCCTATTTTAAAACTCCTACATTTCCTTATTCTGCTCCCTTACATTCGTTTGGGTTTATCCACTTGTCAATAGGGATGTTTGCATGTGGCTTGAAGGTAACACTTTTATTTTCTTTGGGGTAAGGATTATCAGGTCTCCTAGGAATTCTACTCTTGACGAATGTGAAATTGCTCCTAAGACTTCTCTGGCTGTCCAAACAACGAGCATATGGGATTCTCTCAAAAGTTTTTGATGCTTTTCGATCATAAGTCACACTGCACCTTGGGCACACTAGGAATTTTGATTTTAATGTATGGTAGTGGACAAGGAAACCCAACAAACTTTCCCCAGCTTTTGGATAGACAATTTCCATCTGATCATTTTTCCTCCAATTACCCCCAGTTCGAGCATGTTAGATTCTTTCATAAGTGTCTACTGCCTTTCGGTCATAGATTAGACTGCATTTGGGACACATTAGCCTCTCATAATTCTTTTTGTGGTAGCGAACTAAATAATATAGTAAAAACTCTCCAGCCTTTGGGTAACCTTTTCTCATTTGATCATCTTCCATTTTGAGGCGCCTCTCAACTTCCTCCATCTCAGTAGCATGTGATTCAAGTCCACCATGTTAACTTCAAGGATAGGACCTTTAGTAATCCTAACCTTCTCAAACTTGACTCAAAGGCCCTCAATGGCCTTTTTCATTCCAATATTTGAGGCAATATCATCATTATCTTGCCTTTGATATCCTAGTTAACTAGACCTTCAGTAGTCTTTTGCACTTCATACCTGCAACAACATCCTCAGTAATTTTGTTCAAGTTTTTGGCAAGGCCTTCATAAGCCTCCTTTGTTTCAATGTTTGCAAAAAAATCATCAGTGATCTTATCTTTAGGGTGTTGGCTAATATTGAAACCAGTAACTTTAAGCACATGAACATCCGCAGGTTCAGCATAATTGGTCTCTACTACATGGAGAGGGTCCGAATCAACCTTCATTTGGCTTATATTCTTTTTTCCAAACTTCAATCTCTCTTCCTTGATAGCATTTTGAATCAAATCCTTGAAAAGAAAACATTGTGAGGTTTCATGTCCCAAAAACTTTTGATATTTACAAAAACCTCTTTTCTTCTGTTGGTCTAACAGAGGAATTTTGGCACCAGGTGGCACTATCATCTGGCCATCCTTTACAAACAAATCAAATATTTCGTCATATTTTGTTACGTCGAAGGTGTATGTTATCTTAGGGAACTTGTTATTCTTTTCTGGATCTGCAGGATTCTTCCCATTCGAAGGGGCTAAAACTTTGCAAAGATATGGTGGCCCTTGATTTAATTCAACCAAGTCTACTTCACATTCCTCGAAGTTTGAAAAATCACTGCAGGCTTCTTGTTCATCTACACCTATTTCGACATAAGCAACTCTCTTTTTTCTATGGCTTTTGTTTGCTCTGGCTTTTTCGACTTTTATGTACTCCACTTGTCAAACTCTATCTGCCAATTGGGCCATATCTCTTAAGTAGTGAGGATCTAATTTCTTTCTAATGGATAAATTTAATCCTCTTGCAGCCATCTCAACTAATTCATGTTCAGGAACTTGGGTAAAGCATCTTGCCTTTAACAGGTGGAATCTGTTGAGGTAATCATCAATTGGCTTACTAAAGTTGCGCTTAATGCTATCCAATTCGCTTAGGCTTATCTTCGACTGACCTACAATTTTTTTTCATGAAACAGTCTTTCTAATTGCATCCAATCTTGGATAGAATTTGCTATAAGGGTAGTGAACCATGTGAAATAATTTTTGGTTAGTGAACTAGGAAAATATTTTATCCTTAAGTTTTCATTATTCGCTATGTCCCCAGCCTTAGTAAGGTACCTGACTATATGTTTAACAATTGATTTGCTTGTGTCACCAGAGAATTTTGTGAACTTTGGGACTTTCCAACCCCTGGGCAATTCAGTTTGTAAAATGTATTCATATAAAGGAGAAGTGTAATTTAGCCTAGTAAGGCCTATATTTACACCATTTCGTGCCATGATTCTTTCGATCATGGCTGCCAGATTGTCATTGTCTGCTGCCATGTTGTCTTGTTGAACTTAATATAAGACTTCATCCTGATTTTTATTTTTATTTTTATTTACCATCATAACTCTGGGTTCTGGTTGCCTTAAAATTTGTGGTTCTTGCCTAAAGGGTTCAACTCTAGGTATTTGGATATTCGTAACTCTAGGCACTTCGACTATCCCTCCTTGATTTACCATATTCTCTTGGGGTGGATTTCTTTGATTTTGTTGTATTTGATTAATTTTTGGATCCTCTTCTAAGATTACCCCTTGATTTTCTATAACCCTCTCCCTCTGAGGATGTGTTGGGGGTTGAGGCACACCAAAAAATTCAGCAATGCGCGTCATTTGTGCAGCCATTTGTTAGTTTTCTTGTATGGTGTTTTGAATCAAAGGGTTAAATATTGTACCCATTGTTTGGGAAAGCATTTGGACCATTTCCTGCCTAATCACTACTACAAATTGATTTGTTAAATTTGGCATTTGGGAAGAAACTCCTTCGATTCGTGGTTGGACATTTTGACCCCTGTTATTAACAGCAGATCCAGAACCTTGTAATGGCGAAGTAACCTTCATCACAAGATCAGAATATGTTAAAGTAGATTTATGTAAGCCCATTATAAATGAAGGTGGCATGCCATAAGGCCGTTCACGACCATTTTGAGACATGAAAAAACAAGGTGGCCCATGAGGCCTATGAAAATTATTTCCCCTAAAGGGAGGGGGGGGGGGGGTCCTTTGTGAACCTTATGGGCCTATGTAAGTCAAAAGAGGGTCGGTATAAGTGTTCGACTGAGTTAGTGTCAAACATGTTGAAGATGGTATAGCCTCTGAAAAAGGCTCAAAAACTGTAGTTCCCCCTGTCGAAGTGACTGAGGGTGGTACTTCATCATTTTTAGGAGGATTTCGATTACTTCTCTGGCCTTGATTTGCCATTTTCCTAACATAATTCCTTTTAGGTATTATTTTTGTTATTTGTGGCTAATTTACCACTTCTAAGTCTCATACATTGCAGAAAAAATACAAAGGGATGATGAAGATTTTCAAAACTTTTTCAATAGAACAGAAACATTTGTTTATTGAATACAAGTCCCATTGGGCACGCCAATTTGTTTACTATGAAATTTAGTAAACAACCGCTGATCTTCCAAATCAAAGAAAAGATTGGTGACATACAGTATTGACCAGATTGATCCTAAGTACTTGTGTTCTTAGTCAAACTTTTGTTCTTGAAAACAAAGAATACTTTCGAGAGAATTCTTAATCTTTTAAACTAAACTTGTCTCAATTGTTACTTAAAATACAATAATGTAATGCTTTAAAGAAAAGATTGGCATGTAAAAGTATTTCGACTTAAGCTTAAAGGGAATGTATAAAACTTCAATTAAAGTTGAATGACAATAAACATAAAATTGGGGCATCATACATGCATTCTCACAAATCGTTTCTCGAATGCTAGTACTTTGAGTAATTTAGAGTAGTTTGTAGAAATATATGAACACACTAAATCCTAATGCTAAGACACCTATTTATACTAAGTCAACCAAAACGGTCTCTTTATAAGATGTTGCCACGTTCGAAATCTGCACGCGCCGTCGACCATTTTTCTTCCACGCGTCTCTTTGGATAAGATCAATCATTCAAATTTTAAAAAACCCTTTTGCCTTTGAAGCGCCAAATAACATAAACTTGACGGTCGAAACATCTAATCTGATACTTCGAATAAATTAAATCATAGAGGTTCACATACAAAACTTTCACCAACACTTAACGAAATAAAGCTCTTATTAGCTTTTCATCTATCTAAATCTTCATAGAGACTCCTTCATGCTTCCTTTAGAACTACATTCTTCCGAAAATATATCAATTCAGCTTAAAAACTCATGCAGTCAAAATTCCCAATAAAAAATGTACAAGTGATTTATTTAGCACTTGTTGCGGTCCAACTCATTCAGAGATATCATGAATCATTTATGGTGGTATCATAGGACTATGTCTCTCACAAATGTAGATTTGACTTGGTAGAGTCTACGACGACGTGAAGATTATTGACAATTGTACTGAATTCCCTAATGTACCTCTTCTTTGTACAAAAGGAGGTATATACTACAATCTGATTTTGGCTCGACGTCAAATTTCGTATGCTATGAAGGATAAACCAAGAAACATTCTTTTGGAAGGGTTCTTCATTCAAGAAGGTGTTGATAGTAAGGGATTGAAGGAGAAAATATTATGCACCTGGCATAAGATTCATAGGAAAGGAAAAGATGAATTAAGAAAGAAGTATTGTGTTGCCTTGGAGTCTTATACTCAGTTGGTGCAAGCAAGATCTACTCGGATCAAGATGTCTTATCCTCATGAAGAACCTATGTTCCCTTAAATCATATGATCTACTCTTGTTCCAGTTGAAGATATGAAAGAAATCTAAGTTTCTTAGGCTCAAATGAAGCAAGAAATTGATGCTTGAGAGAAGAAGCTTCATGTGTCAATTGTAGAAAAGTTAGAGCTTCAAATGTAGTTGAAGGAGAAAGATGATCTGCTTTTCCAGAAGGATGGTTTGCTTTCACACATGTAAAGAAAAAGAAGAGGGTTCAAGAGGATCTATTTTTCTCCAATAAGCTACTATCTTAACGTAAAAAAGAGCTTTTATAATACTTAGGCTAAGCCTGGCGCTTGGAAGGGTGTTATTGACAAGATCTTGAAAGAAAAAGCTGAAATGAATCAGAATCAAAATCAGATGTCTGTTGGTTATCCCAAGGGTATGCCTTACAACTTTATGCTAGAAAATTACAACCCTACTGTTGCACCCCAAAATTTTCCCTCTTAATTTATTGTTATTTGGGTTAGGCTTAACATTGTTAGAACATAGTGTTATTCTACAATCCTTGTAAGAGTTTTGATGATAAAAAACACAAAGAAAAAATATGCACTCTAAATTTGTGTTCTATGTTGTACAGAAGTTATGACGGAAGTGGACAAGAAGTTAAGCTACAAAGGTGCTCAAGCTGAGTACGCAGATTGAGATCAGAATGTTCTGATGAATGAAGATCAAGATTTGCGCTAAAGAGAAAGACATCTTAATTATGAACAGAAGTCTAACGTGCAAACATAACCTTATGATTCTGACTTCCCAAATTCTGAAGCAAAGTAGCAAGCAAGTTCCTCATGTTGTGAATCGTTACTTTTCCATCAAAGCAGTATCAATTACAATGGCTACAATCAGACACAGATCTTCGTATTATCGAAAGTGCATTAAGTGACAATTATCATGTTTTCATTTGGACAGATTGACGCACCTATTTAAATAAGCATCAAGGCTAAATTGTTCACGATTTACACAACTGCTTTCATACAATCTCTCAATGCTGCAAAAATTATATTCATACTATTCTCTAAAATTGTGTAATACACCACAAGTTTGTGATGCGGTTTTTGTAACGAAAAACAACTAGTACACAAATTATTCTTATCTTTTGATTATTGAATTTCCTTGAGATAAACCGGGTAGTGGTTGTACTCAAGAAGACTTTGGCAGTTGTCGAAGTAGAATTGTAATCAGTTTGATTAGTGAATTAAGTCCTCGTTGGAGAGAGGCGAAATCACCTTGGCGGGTGGACTGGAGTAGTTTGAGATCAAGCGAACTAGGATAAAAATCATCGTGTCATTTGCATTTGATTTTTAAGTTTCAATTCAACCCCCCATTCTTGTGTTTTTCACTTCTTCAATTGGCATCGGAGCGCCTGGTTCTGAGTTCATACACTTAACCGTGTCAATACAAGATCCAAGCTTAAGAAAAACACTATGGTGGGACCAAGTCAGAACATTAGCAATGAATATCATGATGATAAGGACAAAATCAACAGCAAACCTCTAGTCTTTGATGGAGAAAACTTTGACTATTGGAAAGACAGAATTAAGAGTTTCTTTCTGGCTCACGATGCTGATTTATAGGATATGGTAATTGATGGATACATGCATCCTGTAGATGAAAGTGGTCAGAAGATTGATAGAAAAAGAATGTCTGACCAACAAAAGCGTGACTTCAAAAACCATCACAAGGCCAGAATAATTCTTCTTAGTGCCATCTCATATTGAGAGTATGAGAAGATCTCAAACAAATAGACAACTAAAAACATGTTTGACTCTCTGAGAATGACGCGTGAAGGAAACATACAAGTTAAAGAAACCAAGGCCCTTGTGCTCATTCAGAAATATGAAGCCTTCAAGATGGAAGAAAGTGGATCCATTGAAGCAATGTTCTCAAGATTCCAGACAAAGGGTATTCTACTGCTGATCATGTAAAGAAGATCATCAGAAGTTTACCGAAGCAATGGAGGCCAATGGTCACTGCTCTCAAGCTGGAAAAGGATCTCAACAAGATATCTCTGGAGGAACTTGTCAGCTCACTCAGATTAAGAGCTTGCTGGAAGTGTTGTTCACACGACTTCCCCCTCCATCTTAGATTTTTTTAACTTGTTTTATGTATTCTTATCTTATTTTATCTGCTTCTTAAATGTTATTGAAATTTGTTTTAATACAAATCATCCATTTTGAATCTGATTATTTATGATTATATTGCTTTTTGATTCCTGACAAAAAGGAGGAGAACGTAAGATATTTTCAATAACAGTATACCAAGACAAAGTCTCAAACATTCTGAATATCTTAACTTCTTATTTTTTCTGAAAGCATAAACAGGAACAAAACTCTGATAAAGACAGAAGGAGATGCATCAAAAGCTCTGATGAGAAGGAACTTCATTGAAGTATTTCATCTCTATTTGAGTACTCAACTCAGGGGAAGACTCTCTTAAGCTTTTTGTTCTGTATATTTTTATTGAAAAATCCTAGTTTTTATCATCATCAAAAAGGGGGAGATTGTTAGAACATAGTTTAATTCTAAACTCTCTAAGAGTTTTGATGATAACAAACACAAAGAACAAATATGCACTCTAAATTTGTGTTCTATGTTGTACAGAAGTTCTGACGGAAGTGGACCAAAAGTTAAGCTACAAAGGTGTTCAAGCTGAGTACGCAGATTGAGATCAGAATGTTCTTATGAATGAAGATTAGAATTTGCGCTGAAGAGAAAGACATCTTAATTCTGAATGGAAGTATAACGTGCAAACAAAACCTTATGATTCTGACTTCCCAAATTCTGAAGCAAAGCAGCAAGCAAGTTCCTCATGTTCTGAAGCGTTACTTTTCCATCAAAGCAATATCAATTACAACGGCTACAATCAGACAAGGATCTTCATATTATGGAAAGTGCATTAAGTGCCAGTTATCATGTTTCCATTTAGAAAGATTGTCGCACCTATTTAAACAAGCATCAAGGCTAAATCATTCATGATTTACACAACTGATTTCATACAATCTCTTAATGCTGCAAAACTTATATTCATACCATTCTCTAAAATTGTATAATACATCACAAGTTTGTGATACAGTTTTTGTAACAAAAAATAACTAGTACACAAATTATTCTTATCTTTTGATTAGTGAATTTCCTTGAGATAAACCGGGTTGTGGTTGTACTCAAGAAAACTTTGGCAGTTGTCGAAGTAGAATTGTAATCAATTTGTTCAGTGAATTAAGTCCTCGTTAGAGAGAGGTGAAATCACCTTGGTGGGTGGACTGGAGTAGTTTGAGATCAAGCAAACCAGGATAAAAATCACCGTGTCATTTGCATTTTATTTTGAAGTTTCAATTTAACCCCCCCATTCTTGTGTTTTTCACTTCTTCAAACATTACATCTGCATGCATATCATTAGGTCATTAACATAACATGTATTCTCATTCAATAAAACACCTTGGTTAAAAAGGTCAATGATCACGCAAGGTAGGTTTCTTTTGGTGTGAGGTGCACATATCAAATAAGGCTTTATTCTTATGGTTCTTCTTGAAGCATGTGTTATAGAATTAGGGTTTCAACCCCTTGTGCTTAAACATGATATTATTTCAACTAAATAAATGAGAATTAGGGTTTGGCATGCATGGCTATCCTGAGCATCTCTAAAGTTGATCTTCATCCAAATGGTTTCATTACTACACTTCAAGTCTTATCCTCACCTTCAAGGAATTCTCAAGTTGTTTCCTTTGTGATCTTTGGTCATCAAGAGTTGTGAAATCTCGGGAGTTGTTACAAAATAAGAAGCAAGAAATATTTGTGACCAGGGCATGTTCATCATTTCGTTTGCTTGTGGCTTTTCATGCAAGATGCTTTTGAGGCTTGAGATAAGGTTTTCATCGAATTAAGGATTAATTCACATGATGATTTAAGTTCAAATTGTACAAATTTTTCAATGTTGAATTAAGGTGCGGATGGAAGTTTTTAGTGATTTTCTTTACATTCAAATAACAAAGGCATTGGTTCATCATCATTCATTTTAAGCCCCAATGATTCGAGGTCTATTCAAATGGGATCCATGTTCTTAATCCACAAAATTTGAAGAAGGTCCATAAAAGTGGATTTTATGGAAAGTATGATGCAAATTACAAGAACTTGTCTCGAAGTTCAAATCATCATCATCCATACCATTTCAAAACAAAAGAAATAGCTATACATTTTGTACAAGAGGATGTGTAGAATATAAAGTTTTATCATTGAGGACAAAAGCAAGTTGCAAAAATACATGTTTAACATTGTTCAAGTTTCATCAAATCCTTCCAACTTAATTCAAATTTTATTCATATAAATCACAAGTTCAATTACATTACATATGAAAAAACTACAAAATTCTATCCTATGAAAACCCATCCTAATGCCTTCCTCGCAAGCTTTAAACCATGTGAAACCTCGTCGAATCTTTCCAATATCCATGCGGAAGCTTCTTCTGAAACTTTGCACTAGCTTTAATTAAGCATCTCGCCAAGTAAGATTTTTCAACTTGTTAAAGGTGCCATGTTACACACAGTCCTAGCATGCACATAAGAAAATAAAACCATTACAAACATTTCTCTACACAAACCGCAACCTACCCAAAGTTAAACAAAAACCGAATTATTCAGAGATATAAAATAGAATTTCCAGTTAAGTTTAAAAACTCAAACAAAATAAGAGGCAGACACCTAAAATAAAAATAAAAAATCCATCTCTGCATTTGAATAGAAAATCAGTTCAGAAAACATTAAATTAGGAGAAACTATAAGTTTAGGATTTTATCAGGAAAAACATTCAATTGAGAAAATCAGAAAACCAATTATCCAAATTAGAAAACCAAGGAAACCGTGGAAATTCATGAACTGATAAAAACCATAAAAAAATTAAGCTATAACATAATTCATTTTTTTCCAATCCTATCCATTGATTGTCTAACTAACTATCTAATTCAATGGCCCAAATTCCATTTTTTCCTAACAAACTTTCAGATCTAACAAAAACTATGTAAATCGATTACTCACCAGATTCAAGATCATTCTTCAAACTCCCAGAACAATCACACCAAAACTCTCTCAAATTCTCTCTTCTTCCTCTCCCAATATTCATCCTCCATCACCAAAAGACCAAAAAATCCTTCAAACTCCCTCGGAGATTCACTATCGTTCTTCACCAAAACCTTCAAGAGATCCTCTCAACTCTCGACAACATCTCCGACCTTTAATCATCATCATCTTCATCGATAATTTTGCATCATCATCTCTCGGCTTCCAATCTTATCTGCGTAGAAGAGGAACTTCATCAATGCATCAATCAACATCATAACGCATCACCAACTCAGCATCATCACTACTCAAATCTACATCATCTTCATCGTTGCTTCTGAATCAACAAACTACTATTTCTCACTATCAAAAACTTATACGAGCGTGCAAACAAAAAAATCTTTGAAGGAGACGAAGAAAAATACAAAACATGTACTTGAATTCATATCTCTGGATTTCTGGCTTCACTATTACATTTGAATCATCGTCGGAATGACTCCGATTGCCAAGATTTTTGTGATAGTATTGATGCAACTTTTGTGATGTGGAATGCTTGGAGATTAACTAGTTTGATCACTTGTCTGAAGCAACTTCTACTTAGTTTCCTATTTGGTTGCGTGGCTTCGAAGAGGCAACAAATTTTTATTTCGTTTGGTATTTTTTCTCATTTGTCTTATTCCCGCATTAATGTTTCAATTTCTTTGCCATGAGAAGTAGGAATAGAGATGCATGTATGGAAGCCAATTCCTACTTTGTAGGAAATATTTTTGTGATTGTTAGCTTGTGTGCTTTTTTACTTTCTTCTTGAAATCGAGTCAATAAAGTGGAAGAAGGGCTCGCAATCAACCCCCACATTTCAAGTCCCTTGGTCATTCTTAGACCGCGTCCTACATTGATGCTTTGAATCGTGATTCTCTTATTATTGTGTAAATAAAGTGGAAGAAGGACTCACAATCTCCCCCCACATCTTATCTTTGTTTCAATGATACTTAGCTCACGTTTCTTAAATGTTGATGCTTTAAGTTTTTACTCGATTTGTGTTTGAGCTATTCTAGTGGAAGGAGAGTCTTTCGACTCCCACGCCTAAATCCACCTTGGATCCTTGTTTTCTAGCTCATGATTTGTTCTTAGGTGGTCACATATAGAAAGTGTGATTGTTTGATACTTACTTGGTTAAGTGAGTATGCTTTGGACATCTTGGTTAAATGCCTACTTCGTGAGTAAGTGGTTACTTCTCATATGTTGTGTGCTTGCTTTCATATCTTGTTTAATTTATTGATTGCTTGCATTCTTATCTTTCTCTTGTTGTGTTAACACATGCTCCCCATATGATATTTAGTTCATTCTTGGTCAAGATTGAACTAAGTAGACTTTAGGATTGACATCCATGCATGTCAACATTAGGTAGAATTCTCTTTATCCTAACTTTAGGTTCACCATTGTATGATAACATTAGGATCTATAGTCTCCTTTAGAATTTCCATCCTCCTCTTGCATATTCTAAAACTAAAACTCTTTTTCTTTATCAAACTCATAAAACACTCTAACATTACAAAATCCTTTTTCAAAGTAAAAAACACAAACCAAAGCAAACCATTTTTATTGTCTTCAGACTTTTTCTTTTAAAACCTTTTTGATAAGGGTGTGTTGTTTCAAGTTCGAGCAACCTGGAAATGCTAAGTGTGCGAGTGCGAGCATGAGTGTCTTTACGAGCTGCAACACCAAGCACGAATTGCAATTATAACCACAAGGATGCGAGCATAGCATTATCCATAAAAACAAACAACAAACCAAAACTTTTAAGGTGAACTACAAGTGCCTTGATCTCTCATTGCACGGAGGGGGTACATAGGCCCGAAGGTCGTAGCTGAGGCAGGCACAACTAATAAAAACTTTCCTTTTTGTACGTAATCCTTTTCATCCATGCGTTCCATTTGAAACTTAGCTTTAGATATAGAACCCACGTTTTGATTAGAGCAACAAGAGTGGATACCTTAGAGTACCACAGATGTGAGGGGTGCTAATATCTTCCCCTTCCATAATTGACTCCCGTACCCGATCTCTTGGTTGCGAGACTTTAATTTCTCCCTTCTCAGGTTTTCTTTGATGTTTTCTTTTCCCTTTTATGGGATAAATAAATATTCGATGGTGACTTTATTGTTTGATATTTTTTCTCTTGTTGCTTCAGCTGGAAACTTTACTAGGGGAACCTAAGTGAGTAAATTCTAACTCTTGTTTGTTGTGTCTTTGGATGTTTATTTCTTTTTTAACTTTATAGCTTGATCATTTGTATATATGTTTGCATTGAATTTTATTTTCATTGTTCCTATATTCTGGATATACTTGACTGTCTGTGTTTTCTTGGTGGGTGGGTTGTTAATATGAGGTAAAAGGCTCAATACACCGACCAAAGTTGTAAACACCTAGGAACACATACGAATAGAGTGGGGGAGTCATGAAGGCTAATAGGTGTATTCCCTATCAAGTCCGATCGTGAGAGCCACACTCAGACGCGAATCAAATGGGGTACTATCATTATCACGTATGTTGTTACGACGATAGTACTTTCACGTGAACTGTTGACTATGTTTCCCTTTGACCTTACCCTGACCTAGACTTCATCCGTGAGTAGGGAGGGAATGATATTACTGGTACTGTTGGTGACTATCCATTCTTTTGATGCCTATGCCAGACCTTTGATCATGCAATATTCCGACGTGGTTTCTTTATGTTCCAAGATGGTGCCTGTTTGATCCTATGATATTTATACTTGGTTCCTTGTGTTCTGATACTGGTTTCAGACCTTTGATCCTATTATATTCAGCTTATTCAGAGACTATACAAAAGTTATTTAGAGGATTGCACATATGTTATCTGTTGTTATGCTGAACTTTTGAACCTATGGTGTTTCATTACATCAATCATCATAAAAGTTTATCTCTCTTATCATACATGCATTATCATGAATTTCATTCATTTCAACCCAAAGACTCATTTGCAACCTGGATTCTTATTCAGAATCTTAAGACCGTAAGCCTGATTTCCCGACATCGTCATTATCATGGATCAGTTACAAGAAGATATGGCTGAGATGAGAACTCAGATGGGGACCCAGATGGGTCAATTCATGGAGGTTATACAGAACCTCGCCCATGGGAAATAAGAGTTAAGACATGCTGTTTAGAGGCCCGTTGCTATGATTGTTGATCATGTTAATCCACCAGGTGTTAATATTATTCCAGAGGAGGTTCTTTTGAATTAGAATGTCAGGAATAGTGTTCAGATTCCTGTCAACGGAGCTCCTCACCATAAGGATAATTTTGAGCCATCATTTGATACCTTCAGGTTCCAGATTGATGAGACTAAGGCAAAGAAAAAGTTCCGCCTCCTAGAGGAAAAGATGAAGGTTGTTGAGGGTCCTAACTCCTTGAGTTTAGATGTTACTAGTTTGTGCTTGGTGAATGGAATGAAAATATCTGCTAAATTCAAGGTCCCCAGCTTTGAGAAGTATAAGGGTATCACTTGTCCAATGACTCACATCAATGCATTTTGCAAAAAGATGGATCCCTATGCGAGAAATGACAAGCTTGTAATGTACTTCTTTCAGGATTGCCTCCGTGGGGCATTTCTTGAATGGTATACCCGTCATACCCTAAAATTTCCCAATCAAATTCAATGATCACATTATTACTTTGTTTCTAAATTATAAATCATATTGTGTAAATTTGCTTGTTTTTAAGTCTTGTTCTAATATGGGTTAAAAGAACATAAGGGGGGGTTCATTTTTAAGTAAACTGGCACATTAAGGTGTGGGTTCAGAAGCCCATTTTAAATAGTAGAATGGGTGTATATATTAAGTCATTTGACTTAGCTTGCCAAAATAACTAAGCACAATCTATTTTATCGTGTGTGGTCTAATAGTAATGGGGGTATGATGTTAGTAAGGGTGTGTGTTTTATTTTAGGGTCTTTGCAACAATTTCTAGATCGTCCCATCAATTTATTTTTGAAGGCCCATTATTTTCTATTTTAGTTGACCAGAGACAACGATTTCCATGTGTTTTAAAATATATCCTTTTAATTTCTTGGTTTTGATTTTCATTATTATTATTATTATTATTCTACTATTCTCAAAAACAATTATTTCAACTATTATCATTTATTATTACATTGATGTTGGCATTAAGGTCACATTAGTATTATTATTAATTATTTTTACAATTTATAATATATCATTATTTTAAAAGAAAACATTGACCAAAGTCAACATAGGGCAAAAAACCCTAATCACAAATCTTGCAAACGACGACACTATTCTTCTTCTTCCTCGCTAAGCTTTCAAGGCCCATATCTAGAAACAAAAAAAATTGAAATTCATTAAAATAGAATCAAATAATAACAAAACTGAATCAAATCTTTGTGAATCAAATACAAAACAGATCAATTATTTACAAAAATCGTCTGATTATACATAATTATTTCAACTACAAATCTTCAATCATCTAATTATAACAACAAATCAAAACCTAATTTCTAATCAATAAACTCTAATCATCTAATTCTAATGGAAATCAAATCAATATTTCCTAATTTATCTAATCCTAAACCACTATAAATAAACCTAGAAATTCTAAGAGAGAGGGGAGAAACAGATTTTGCGAGGGAGGAGAAAATTAGGAAGTAGAAGAAGTAGAAGGAGAGCCATCTTCATCCGAGATATGGGTTTCAAAATTTAAACCCTAGATCTATTTCTACGCCGCTGCCAAATGTCGATCCCTAAGATCTCCACTCAATCCATCATCGCCGCTGCACCTGCAAACAAAGAGATGAAGGGGTTAGAGGCCAAGATCGAGGACAAAGCACACAAAATCACTGTAAACCAGGTATATCGACCACTTAGCTTCTTGAATCGTTGCGATTTCATTTGTTTTGCTCGATTGTTGCAAAATAGGATTAGAGTTTCTTTTGGGGGTTTCTATGCATTCAGGGTTTTCTGGTTTTGACTGTTGTTGCTGTTTTGGTTTGTTGTGTTTTTCTGGGTTGAGGGGGGTCGCCGCCGCCTTGGGATCGCTTGGGGTTGAGGTTGGTTGTTCTTGTTGTTTTTTTTAAAGAGAGGAGGGGGGAATGAAAAGAGTAGAAAAGTTTATAAAATGAAAAGAAGAATAAAGAGAAAGATAAAATACTCACTCCATCCATTAATCAGTGGCGACACGTGGCCAACATTTGACCACATGATCCCATACACCGCTACTGTGTACCCTCAATCATGCTCCTTCAATCAAAATCAAACAATCACAAAGATGTCTCTCCACCATAAGGCCTTACGCTCGTCCCCACGAAGTCCATACGGACCCATCCCCAATTCCACTATGGGCCTAAGCCCATTTATAAACACCCCCCCAATAATTTAATTTTTTATTTCATACCCCCTAACCGTATAGACTCCAAACGAAATATAGGCTCAGGCCCAATGCTACCAAGGCCCTTTAAATTGCTACAAAGTTAAAATCCACACCCCTTTTACGTAATGGGCCAAGTCCAAATTCTGGACTTGGGCCCTTAATGTCCACACCCCTCTATTTTACTACCAAGCGCTAATTTACACCCCCCTGTCATTTGGGTTCAAAATTACTTTGAACCCAAATATTTTAATAATACACACCTAGTCTCTACTTTTACAACCCCTTTTAACTAAATTAAATTATTTTATAAATTTTTACTTATTTACTTATCTTATTTATTTTCATTGCCACATTTTTTTTAGCATTTGCATTAAATATATTTTTGCATAATTATTAGTAAATAATTATTAAATTGTTATTAAAAATATTTAATATATTTGTAATAATTAAAATAGTTATTTATTAATAAAAATTCTTTTCTAAAATTCTAATCCTGGTTTTTTTGCATTAAATGTTTTTCTCATGCATTAAAAATCTATTTTTCTCATGTTGCACCATATACTTGAAAGCAACTAACTCATCAACTACTAACAAACTTTTACTAACTTAATTCAAATTTATATATTTAAAAAAAGATAATGGAAAATTTCTTTTATCGACTGCGAACTTCGTCTATAATTCTGCTATTCACACACCCAGACATGGTTCAAGAAGAATTCTAGATATTTTCATAACCCACGAAAAAACTAACCAAACAACTACGAACTACGAATTGGGACATTGATTCCTCATAAGAGGATACGTAGGTATACAATTTAAAATCGTGGCGAGTTCCCCTAACTAAAATAATTAACACTCTATTCCCAAACCTTTAACCTAAACCCTAGTATACTTATGAACAAGGTAGATGAGGGGGTACCTCACACCTTCCCTTCATCTAAATTGAGTCAACAACTTAGAATCTCTGATCCAAATTAGGGTTATCCGTTATATTCGCTTCCTTAGGATAAAAATTAATGATGGTTAATCTATATTTTAGAAGCCTTTTCATTTGGTTCAGGTATTTTTAGGGTTGTTCTTATTTTTCTATATTTGCTTTGTTTAATTATTTACTTACTTTTTTTTATTATCATATTATTTGTCATTTTTATTCATTTATTTGATGGATTTTATTATTTCAAAATAAATTCAAAACCTTAGAAAGAAGATTCATCTATTGGCCAAGGGGATATCATCCCTATGAATTTTTGTGCCAACTTCGCCTAGAGTCGATGGAATTCCAAAAAAAAAGTCTCAAGATGTATCCTCTTAGGGGTAGGACTTTGTAATGAAACCTATGACTTTTTGTATAACCCTAAACCAAAATCTCATGGTGAGACCTTTTATGACCTTAGAGACGAAAGTTTTGGTCTACAAAGATGTCCCGCTTAAGGGAGGTCCTTGTGCTTTTCTCTATAGTATTATCCATGATACCCTTAAGGAAACTGCCTTGTGGGGAGGGTAGAATATCTGTAGGTCAAAACTAGGAATCTACCAACTAAGGATACCTGTCATAAACCCCGTCACTATGTTACATCATCATGCATTCATACATCTCACATATTCATCATTTTCCACTCTCTTTGTTTGTCTTATTCACAAGATTTAAAAATAATCAAAGGTTTTTGGTGAGTGTCTTGAAAATAGATGCCAGAGGGAAACAACTTGTCCGTGTTAGTTTTGCCAAGCCATATATGAAAAAGATAATAATAATCAAGGAGAAACTGTCTGAAAGAGCCATAAAGATGTTAGTGCTTCCAATATTTTCTTTATGGTTCGAATATTTTTCAATATCTAAATTGTATTCCCTTTTGAGGATGATTATTATTAATGAAAATACTTTTGTTTCCATATTTGAACTGCATATTCATTTCAAGATGCTCACCAATAAAAAGCAAAACCTAAAAAAAAATTTATATATACAAAAATAATATATGTATATATATAAATCCAAGTGAGTAAGACAATAATTAAACATTTTTAGCATATTCATACGCATCCATGCATTCACAAGTATCACATTTCACACTTCATGCAAAAACTCACTATTTTAAAAAAAAACATCTCCAGTTAAACCATTGGTGGAAATGCACCGCCTCTCTGACTGCCATATCAAACAAGAGCCTATCAAAATAAAGTGATGGAACAAATCGAAGAGAATCAAGCTGGCTTTAAGGAAGATTTGGAGAAAGTGAAAGGCGATATCGACTTAATAACGGGAAACATGAGACAAGTTCTTCTATCCTTGAAGAACATCATTGAGAGGCAAGAACAAATTCCTAGGGCAGCCTTTGAAGAAGTAGCCCAGACTATAGGTGCATCGAGCGGTCACCAGCCAACAAGAGAACATGAGTCAGGACCTCTAAAGTCAATTACAGCTCAACAAGAGGTCAGACAAGCTGATACTGAAGGGTTTTTCCCACCTCCACCGAAGGTAGGGGATTCTCATACCCTGCAGATTCAAGTCAATAATCCACACAACATGGATAATTACATAGACTTGCAGTATAGAGACCATGGCTTAGAAGACCTCAACCATGTACCTCAAAGAATAACCCATACCCATGTCACTGAAAATTCCTTGGTGCTCAATCAGCATAATGCTCTTGAAGAAATATTGAAGGTTGTGGAGGTTATGATGCTTTCAACATCGATGCTCTTGAAATGGGCCTAGTTCTAGATGTGGTAATCTCACCAAAATTCAAAGTACCTGACTTTGTAAAATATAAGGGACTCACTTGCCCAAGAAACCATCTACCTATGCATTGTAGAAAAATGAATGCCTATGCTAAAGATCAGAAGAAGATGATCCATTGTTTACAAGACAATTTGAGTGGGGCATCTCTAGATTGGCACATGCAATTGGAGCGAATTCATATCCAAACATGGGAATATTTTGCCAACTCTTTCTTAAGACATTACAAGTACAATTTGAACATGGCTCCTAACCGTATGCAGCTCCAGAATTTATCTTAAAAGAAAGATGAGTCCTTCAAAGAGTCTGCTCAAAGGTGGAGGGAAATGGTAGCTCGTGTATAACCACCACTCCCGGAGAAAGAATTGGTTGATATGTTCATGGGTACTTTACAAGGGTTGGACTATGATAATATGGTAGGAAGTGTCTCTTCTGGATATTCCGATTTGGTAACTATTGGTGAATGAATTGAAGCATGCATAAAGAGTGGCAAGATACAAGGGACATCATCCAACATCCATTGCAATTCAAAGAGACATGTCCCTAACTTCTCGAAAAAGAAGGAAGGAAAAATTAATGTTGTGGCATTACATCCAAGAATAGAGAAACCATTGGTGATTCCATGAGAACAACAACAACATAACAGGTTTGAAAGACCTCTAAGAAGATTTGACCTTCTCCTTATGCCGTATAGTAAATTGTTGCAACACTTACTCAAAGCATCTTTGGTAGAGCTGAAGCCTCTAGCTCCTCCAATTGATGCATTCTCGTTGTAGTATGATGCAAATGCTAGGTGCGAATATCATGCCAACTCTCTGGGGAATACCATAGAAAAATATTTGGCCTTCAGACATAAGTTTCATGATTTGTTGGATTCTCATGATATCACTTTTGACAAACCGAACATCAAGACGAACCCAATGCCTCCGCATGATGGGCCAACTGTGAATGCAATTGAAGTGATGATTGACTTTGGGGCAGCCAGACAAGTAAAAGCTCTGATATATCTCTTGAAAGAATATTTGTTTGAATGTGGGTTCCTCTTGGAACACAATGAAGCTTTTGAGAAGAGGTTACAAAAGTTGGTGGACCAGGGGATAGTCCAATTCGAGTAATAACCTAAAGAAGAATACATAGTTGTGATCGGTAGAAGTACAAAGAAGCCATTGGTAATTCCCTGCCAAGGGCCAAGTCCTAATAAGAAAAATCTTGTGATTCCATAGGGAGAGCCAATAGAAGCACCCATGATGATACCACGCCAGACTCTGAGAATTCTGGTGATTCCAAAGACTACAATGGTGATTAGAGGACCATCCCCCATGTCGTATGAAAGTGACAAAGCTGTATAATGGAGTTATGATTCTACTGTTTATGTTAATGATTTAAAGCAGTAATGTGAGCCATCGACAAGTCAAGGACGTGCAATAACAAATATAGTTGGAACATGGGGCATGACTCACAGTGGATGAATCTATGATCCCGAACCACAAAAAAGGAATGATGTTATGGTGAAGGATAAGGGAAAAGCTATGGTGGAGGCAAGTCAAGCACAAGAACCTCCAATCAAGAATTTTACTGACCAAGAGGCAGAAGATTTCTTAAAGATAATCAAGAGGAGTGATTATAGGGTGGTGGATCAGCTACACCAAACCCTGACCAAGATTTTAATACTCTCATTGCTACTAAATTCTAAAGTGTACTGAGACTCTCTAAAGAAGGTTCTAAGTTCTTCTCATGTTGCAAAAGAGATTACAGTGAATCAGTTTGACAATTTCATAGCAAACCTAACATCTGGATCATACCTAGGCTTCAATAACAGCAAGTTGCCTCCACAAAGTAGATCTCACAACTAGGAGTTGCACATTTCAATTCAGATAGGTACAACTAACCTATCCAGGGTACTCACCAATACTGGTCTTGTTCTCAATGTGTTACTGAAATCCAACTTGATGAAGTTAACACTAGATGGTGTTGTAATAAGGCCAAGTTCAACGATAGTCAAAGCTTTCGATGGTTCTCAAAGATTAGTGTTTTGAGAAGTGGATCTTCTTGTCAAGTTCAATCCACATATGTTTTATATCACTTTTCAAGTAATGGATATAGAGCCATCATATATATGTTTGCTCAGACGACCTTGAATTCATGCAACGGGGGCTGTTACTTCAACTCTACATCAGAAATTGAAGTTCTTTGTTGAAATAAGATAGGTTATAATCGATGGCGAAGAGGAAATCTTTGTAAGTCACATAGAGTCCTAAAGATATATCAGTAAGGATGAATATTGCATAGCAATACCATTCCAAGTCTTAGAGGTTGCTTCAATGGTAACGCTACCAGTGGAGTAAATTAAGAAACATATCTTGACTTAGTGGAGAGATTTACACGCAAATATGGAAGATGATACCTCAAAAGGTTGGGGTAAACTTGTGGACATACCATAGAAGAAAAATTATCTTTCGTTTGGGCTACGAATCATCAAAAGAAACCTTCATCAACAAAGAAATAAAGCATGTTGGACAAGTGACGATGATATCTAACAAGAGCAGCACCAAGAGAGCATTTGACTTCATCCGTGAATATGCTCCAGGCGAAGAACTCAAGAATTGGACAATCATGGAGATTCCAAAGATCTTTTTCTTTCCAAAGTAATTTTTCTTGTTTTCGAAAGAACCTATATCAAGCCAGAGGCATAAGGGTAGCTTGTAAGGGTCCCCCAATTTGTTTCAAATAGTATTCTCAATTAATTAGAGTTATATTTTGCATTCAATTAAGATCCATGTCTTTCTCTTACATTTATCTCTTATATTTTAAAATGGAAATAATTTTGTTCATATGCATTTTCAAAGTCACATACTAAAATTGCACTAAAACATGATAAATATGAAGATCCATGCCTAAAAACACTGATAATGTTACTGTTACTATCCGATATAATATTGATGCACCCATCGACCTAGCAGAAGAGAAAGATTATGAAGATCTTGAACTCTCCGCAGAATTGGCAAGGGAATTATAGAAAAAATCTAACAATATAAAACCATACCAAGAACCTATTGAGACCATCAACCTTGGCACAGAGGACGATCAGAAAGAGATTAAGCTAGGTGCAACATCGGAGGAAAGCATCAAAGAAATATTGATAAAGCTTTTACATGAATATGTGGATATATTTGCCTGGTCTTACAGAGATATACCAGGATAGATAGATATATTGTGGTGTATAGAATACCTTTCAAGGAAGGTTATTCTCCAGTTAGACAGAAGCTCAGAAGAACTAGTCCAGACATGTCTAACTATATTCGAGAAGATGTCCTTAAACAATTTGATGCAGGGTTCTTAGTGGTGGTAGATTATCCCCCTTGGATAGCTAATATCATGCCAGTTCCCAAGAAGGATGACAAAGTACGGATGTATGTATATTATCGGGATCTGAACAAAGAAAGTCCTAAAGACGATTTCCCGTTACCTCACGTAGATGTTTTGGTGGATAATACATCTCAAGCGTCAGTATTTTCATTCGTGTATGGTTTCTCAGGTTATAATCAGATCAAAATGGCACCCGAAGACATTGAAAAGACTACTTTCATGACTCTTTGGGGAATTTTCTGTTACAAGGTAATGCCTTTCAGTCTAAAGAACACGGGGGCAACTTATCAACGAGCTATGGTCACACTATTTCACGATATGATCCACAAGGAACTTGAGGTATACGTAGATGATATGATTTCCAAATCTCATATAGAGGAGGATCCCATCATACATTTACAAAAGTTATTCAAGTTCCTGTGAAAGTTAAAACTGAAATTGAATACAAACAAATTTACATTTGGTGTCAGGTCAGGAAAGTTATTGGGTTTTATTGTAAGTCAGTATGGTATTGAGGTGGATCCCGACAAGGTAAAGACTATACAAGAAATGCCAGTTCCAAGAATAGAAAAAGAGGTTTGTGGTTTCTTAGGACGATTATACTACATTTCGAGGTTCATGTCGCACTTAATTGCTACATGCGAGCCTATATACAAATTACTTTGAAAAGATCAGACAATTGTGTGGAATAATGATTGTCAGACAGCCTAAGAGACAATAAAGCAATATTTCAAAGATCCACCAATCTTGATGCCACCAGTTCCTTAAATACCGCTCATTATGTACTTAACAGCGCTTTAAGGGTCAATGGGATGTGTATTAGGACAACATGATGAAACTTGTAGAAAAGAGCATGCAATTTACTACTCAGTAAGAAATTCACTGACTGTGAAACAAGGTACTCACTTTTCGAGAAGATATTTTGTGTATTAACTTGGGATACTAAATAATTGAGGCAGTACATGTTAAATCACACCACGTGGTTAATAGAAAGAATGGATCCCTTGAAGTATTTTTTTGAAAAAATAGCTCTTACAAGAAGAATTGCTAGATGGCAAATGTTACTATCTGACCATCTAGCTCACAAACCATTTCCATAATATCAACCAATGAAGTTATACTTTCTAGACGAAGATGTCATGGTTAGAAGTGACTAAGAAATACCAGGACACGACGAAGGACCTGAACCAGGGGCACGTTGGACACTCATGTTTGGCGGTGCTTCAAATGCATTGGGGCATGATATTGGAGTAGTATTGACTTCCCTGAAGAATTTTCATAAACCTTATACTGCAAGTTTATGTTTTGAATACACCAACAATATTGTTGAATATGAAGCTTTAATATTGGGACTAGAAGCTGTTATTGATCTAATAATTAAATACCACGGAGTGTATGGAGACTCAACATTAGTCATATACCAAGTCAACAATGAATGGGACACTAAACATCCTAAACTGATCCCATATTAGGATCATGTTTTGAAGCTAGCTATGAAATTTACTGAGATTACATTCAGTCATATTCTGCGAGAAGAAAATCAGATGGCAGACACCTTGGTAATTATACATTTTGAAGAACCTACACATTGCCTTGCCATTGAACAAAGACCAGATAATAAGCCTTGGTTCTATGACCTCAAAAGTATCTCGAGAAGCAAGAATATCTAGAAAATGCCTCTATGATTGACAAGTGAACTCTACAGAAGCTTGCATCAAAGTTATTTCTAAATTGTGATGTGTTGTACAAAAGAAACTATGATATGGTGTTACTCGGATGCATGGAGAAACATGAAGCATTTATACTTATGTGAGAAATCCATGAAGGTACTTTTAGAACTCATACAAATGGATATGCCATGGCTAGAAAGATCTTGCAAGCAGGTTATTATTGGTTGACAATGGAAGCCGATTGCCACCATTATACATAGACATGCCACATATTCCAAATCTACGCTGAGAAATGCATGTGCCATCAGCTCCTTTAAATGTCCTGAGTTCTTCTTGGCCATTTTCGATGTGGGGAATTGATATGATAGGAATGATCGAACCGAAAGCCTCTAACGGACACCAGCTCATACTAGTTGCCATCGATTACTTCACCAAATAGGTGGAAGTTGCGTCATACGCAAATGTGACAAGACAAGTGGTTACTCGGTTCATCAAGCAGAATCTTATATGCAGATATGGGGTTCCTAGAAGAATCATTACAGACAACGGGTCCAATTTGAACAGCAAAATGATGAAGGAGTTATGCGATGACTTCAAGATCGAGCATCATAATTCCTCACCATATCGATTAAAGATGAATGGGGCCGTTAAAGCTAAAAATAAGAATATCAAGAAAATCATTTAGAAAATGGTGAAGACATACAAAGATGGGCATGGAATGATCCCTTATGCTCTACATGGCTACCGCACTTCTGTACGTACGTCAACAAGTGCAACTCCTTTCTCTCTAGTATATGGCATGGAGGAAGTATTCCCTATTAAAGTAGAGATTCTGTCACTACGAGTTCTAATGGAAGCAAAGCTTGAAGAGTCAGAATGGGTTCAAATGCAATTTGACCAGCTTAACCTCATCAAAGAAAAATGCTTGACAGCTCTGTGCCATGGTCAGTTATACCAAAAGCGAATGAAGAAATCATTTGACAAGAAGGTTCATCCTCGAGTGTTCAAAGAAGGAAATTTGGTGCTCAAGAAGATTCTACTACATCACCTTGATTCATGTGGTAAATGGATACCCAACTACAAAGCTCCGTTTATGGTTAAAACAACATTTTCGGGTGGTGGTCTCATCCTCACAACAATGGATGGGGAAGAACTACCACATCCGACAAACTCTGACGCAGTCAAAAAATACTATGTATAAATAGATCGCTAAGTTCGAACCGTAAACGGGTGACTTAGGCAAAAAGGAGCGTCCCAGTGGATTGAAAATCCTAAAGGGAGATCCAGCCAAAAATCAGGGACATAAACAAAAAAAACATCTCGGTGGATTGAAAACCCGAAAGGGTGGTCCGGGAAAAAGTTAGAGATCTTACTCAGAAATAAAGAAAAAATAGACTGTGATCAGAGAACCATGACTACGACCACGAAGGACCTGGATTAATCCAAATCATTTGACTCTGAAGCAAAGGAGATTAGAGCTATCAAAAGGACATTGGAGAAATAGCAGTAGCGATTATCATTTTCATTGAGATTTCCAGTTTTTGTCAAAAAAATTTGTGATTACATCTTTGTAGGAATTTCATCTTATACTCTCTCCTATTCAAAAGCATGTTTATCAATAAAACATTTACTTTTTCAATCTTTTCAAATAATGTTTTTTCTTTTTCGGACTTGTTTGCAAAATACTACGATTATCTCTTGTGAATACTGCATTGAAATCATTTTGGGGATTTGAAAAAAAAATAGAATAATTTTAAAAAAACATCAAAGAGAATTTTGGTTAGAAAAAACATCGAAAGAAAATTTGCGCCCATGTCCACGCCTGCGTTCATGTCTATGCCTACGCATGCGCCTGCAATACAATCATCAAAATTGAGCTGTCGCTGTTTCAATCTTGTTCAAATCAAAAACACCACGACAACGTAACATACAACATTGGGGAAGCGATAACACAAAATAAAGAACCAATGGTTTAAAAGGAAAAAAATATCAAAATGAATTGGATGCATGTACAAACATTTGGTGCATATACAAACATTTGGTGCATATACAAAATACTCAGTTCATATACATTTTTAGGTTCCATATCAATCTAGGAAATTATGCATATATATCATACATGGCATTTTTTCAAATTCCATATTGGTTAAAACTACAAACTTTTCTTGGGGCCCATTGTTGAACCATCTCATCCACAAAATAAATGAATACCTTGGTTAAGAATAGACACAACCGGTAAACTCTGATCTTATCTTTGGTTTAGTTATCTAAAGATTCGATAATCAAATCACTTTTCAATTATCTATCCTCTAGGTCATGGTAGGTATACAAATTATCTAGATTACGTTATTTTATCCTTTAGGTTATGATTAATATGTAAGCCCATTCTCTTGTCGTTTATCCTCTAGGTCGTGATAAACACACAAACTCTTCAAATATCTATCCTCTAGGTGTTTGTAGGTATGCGAATTATCTGGATTATGTTATTTATCCTCTAGGTTGTGATAAATACATAAGCATATTCTCATGTCGTTTATCCTCTAGGTCGTGATAAACACACAAACTCTTCAAATATCTATCCTCAAGTTTCTGGTAGGTATGCGAATTATATGGATTACGTTATTTATCATCTAGGTTGTGATAAATATGTAAACCTACCCTCATGTCATTTATCTTCTAGGTCATGATAAATTCACAAGCATATCCTCGTTTCATTTATCCTCTAAGTTGTTGTAGATATGTGAATTTTCAGGGTTATATTGTTCATCCTCTAAGTCAAGATGAATACGTAAGCCTATCCTCATGTCGTTTCCTCTAGGTCGTGATAAATACATGAGTTCATCCTCGTATTGTTTACTCTCTAGGTTGTAGTACATATACGAATCTGCTATATAATTCATTATGTTAGTCTCCATGTGGCAATGGATTATCAAAATCTGTGTTATTCATCCCCTAGGCTATGATGAATATACAAAATTTGCATTAAGTTTACTATGTTAGTCTCGAAGCATTAGTAAGTCAATTTTCAAACTTGTGTTATTTACCTCCTAGGTCATGGTAAATACGCAAAATCTACGATCACTTTTCTAGGTATTGGTGAGTTATCCACGTCGTCATATCTAAATCAATCATAATTTTCTTGCTCTAACTCTGGTAAGATGATACATCATCATATTTGCCTATCTTTCTTCATTCTCTGGGATATGCTTTACAGTGTATCCTTATCTAGCCAACCTTGGGTCAAATTTTGGGGGTCTTCCATTATTTAATAACCCTTTGATACGAATGTGTGAGACCTGCGTATTCTTGCAGCCTCAATCGAAGAATAATTAAATAGGGGTAGCTGTTATATCCTAAATTCGCCCCATCAAATTAAATGATCACATTATTACTTTGTTTGTAAATTATAAGTTATATTATGTAAATTTGCTTGTTTTTAAGTCTTGTTCTAATAGGGGTTAAAAGAACATAATGGGGGTTCATTTTTACGTAGACTGGCCCATTAAGGTGTGGGTTCAGAAGCCCATTTTAAATATTAAAAGAGGTGTATATATTAAGTCATTGGGCTTAGCTTACCAAAATAACTAAGCCCAATCTATTTTATCTTATATGGTTTAATAGTACTGGGGGTATGATGTTAGTAAGGGTGTGTGTTTTATTTTAGGGTCAGTGCTTCAATTTCTAGATCAGCCCATCAATTTGTTTTTGAAGGCCCATTAGTTTTTTATTTTAGTTGACCAGAGTCAACAATTTTCATGTGTTTTAAAATATATCCTTTTAATTTCTTGGTTTTGATTTTCATTATTATTATTATTATTATTATTATTATTCTAGTATTCTCAAAATTCTTATTTCAGTTATGATTATTTATTATTACATTGATGTTGGTATTAAGGTCACGTTAGTATTATTATTATTATTATTATTATTATTATTATTATTATTAATTATTATTAATTATTATTACAATTTATAATATATTATTATTTTAAAAGAAAACATTGACCAAAGTCAACATAGGGAAAAAAACCCTAATCACAAATCTTACAAACGACGAAACTATTCTTCTTCTTCCCCGCTAAGCTTTCAAGGCCCAGATCCAGAAACGCAAAAATTGAAATGCATCAAAATAGAATCAAATCATAACAAAATTGAATCAAATTTATGTGAATCAAATACGAAACATATAAATTATATATAAAAATCGTCCGATTTAACAGAATCATTTCAATTACAAATCTTCAATCATCTAATTATAACAGTAAATCAAAACCTAATTTCTAATCAACCAACTCTAATCATCTTATTCTAACGGAAATCAAATCAATATTTCCTAATTTGTCTAACCCTAAAACACAATAAATAAACCAATAAATTCTAAGAGGGAGGGGAGAAAAAGATTTTTCAACGGAGGAGAAAATTGGGAAGTAGAAGGAGTAGAAGAAGAGCCATCTTCATCCAATATCTGGGTTTCAAAATCTGAAACCCTAGATCTATTTCTACGCCGCCGTCAAACACCAAGCCCTAAGATATCCGATCATTCCATCGTCGCTGCCACACCTGTAAACATAGAGAGGAAGGGATTAGAGTTTAGGATCGAGGAGAAAGCACAGAGTATCACTTCAAACTAGGTAGATCGACCACTTAGCTTCTTGAATCATTGCAATTTCGTTTATTTAGTTCGATTATTGCTAAATAGGATTAGGGTTTCTTTTGGAGGTTTCTGTGAATTTAGGGTTTTTGGGTTTCGGTTGTTGTTGTTGCTGTTTTGGGTTGCTGCATTTTTCTGGATTGAGAGAGGTCGTCGTCGCCTGGGGATCGATCAGGGTTGAGGCTGGTTGTTGTTGTTGTTTTTGTTAAAGAGAGGAGAGGGGAACAAAGAGAGAAGAAAAGTCCATAAAATGAAAAGAAGATTTAAGAGAAAGATATAATAATCCCTTCGTCCATTAATCAGTGGCGACACGTGGCAAACATCTAGCGACGTAATCCCATGCACCACTATTTTGTACCCTCAATCATGCCCCTTCAATCAAAATCAAACGATCACCGTAAAGCCTTATGCTCACCCATACAAAGTCCATACAAACCCATCCCCAATTTTGATGTGGGCCTAAGCCATTTATAAACACACCCCCAATATTTTATTTTACTATTTTATACTCCCTTGACCTTATGGACTCCAAATGAAATCTGGGATCAGGCGCAATGCTACCAGCACCCTTAAAATTACTACGAAGTTAAAATCCATACCCATTTTGCGTAATGGGCCAATCCCAAATTTTGGACTTGGATCCTTAATGTTCACACCCCCTCTATTTTACTATCAAGCGCTAATTTTCACCCTCCTGTTATTTGGTTTCAAAATTACTTTGGGCCCAAATATTTTCATGATACACACCTAGTCTCTACTTATACATCCCCTTTTAAATAAACTAAATTATTTTATTAATTTTAACTTATTTACTTATCTTATTTATTTTCATTGCCATATATTATTTTTTAGCATTTTCATTAAATATATTTGTGCATAATTATTAATAAATAATTATTATATTGTTATTAAAAATATTTAATATATTTTTAATAATTAAAAATAGTTATTTATTAATCAAAATTCTTTTTTAAAATACAAACCCTAATTTTTGTGCATTAAATATTTTTCTCATGCATTAAATTTTTTTTCCTCATGTTGCATCATATACTAGAAAACAACTAACCCACCAACTACTAATAACTTTTTACTAACTTCACTCAAATTTATATATTTAAAAAAAAAAGTATTATGGAAATTTTCTTTTATCAACTGTGAACTTCGTCTACAATTCTGTTATTCACACACCCAGACTTGGTTCAAGGAGAATTCGAGATATTTCCATAACCCATAAAAAAACTAACCAAACAACTATGAGCTATGAATTGGGACGTTGATTCCTCATAAGAGGATACATAGGCATATGACTTAAAATCGTGGCGAGTTCCCCTATCTAAAAAAATTAAAACCATATTCCTAAACCTTTAACCTAAACCGTAGAATCCTTGTGAACAAGGTAGATGAAGGTGCCTAACACCTTCCCTTCGTCTAAAGCGAGTCAATTACTTAGAATCTATGATCCAAATTAGGGTTATCCGTTATATTTTTTTCCTTAGGATAAAAACTAATGGTGGTAACTCTATATTTTTTGTCGGTTATCACAATACCCAACTTGAACAGAAACACATCCAAACGTGGAAAGAATTAGATGATGAATTTCTCAAGCAGTACAATTATAATAGTAACATGGCTCCTACTAGAATTCATTTCCTAGGCTTGACTCGGAGGTTTGACGAATCATTCAAGGAGTATGCATAGAGATAGACAGAACTAGCTTCCAGAGTTTAACCTCCTCTCTTGGAACTAGAGCTTGTGGACATGTTCACAGATACTCTTCGAGGTCCCTATCTGACGGTTGGATATACAGCTTCTAAATTTTCATACTTGATTGTCGCGAGAGAACAAATTTAAAATGTTATTAAGATTGGTAAGATCTAGGATGTCACTACTTTCGAAGGAGAAACAAGTGCAGTTTCCGAAGACGAATATGAAGCCCCTGCTTATCTACCAATTCAGATCCCTTACCATCAAGTGAGTGCAGTTACTCCTAATCGGAATGCTCCACAACAATAATATGCTCTTCAGGAGAAAAACTATTGACAAAACCGTCAACATTGAGGTAGGAAGAATATGATAAGGCCAAGAATAGTATATGACGAAATTCATATGCCTCATAGTCAGTTGCTCTCTCACTTATTCCAAAATTCTTTGGTGGAGTTAAAGCATCTCGGGCTTCCTCCTTCTCTTTATCCTGTGGGATATGATCTCGACGCCTACTGTGAGTTCCATTTTGGGGAACCTAGCCATACAGTTGAAGGTTGCAATGTGTTCAAAGGCAAAGTTCAGAAACTCATTGATTCCAAGGCAATCACGTTTACTCCGGAGGGCCTGGATATAAATTGAAGTTTTCTTACCCGAGTAAATGCGAAGAGTGCAGAGAGCATCCTCTGAAGCAATAAAGCCATACAAAGTCGAGCCTTCTCAACAATGGAAATCTTTAGGTTCAATTGCATTTCTCATTTGTAATTTTTCTTGTTTTGTTATGTTCTATTTGTATGCAAAACTTGTTTATTTGTGTATAAAAATCATAATGCATTGAATATGTGTATCTTGAATTAAACCATTTATATTCACTAACAAATGTTTTTCTTTGATTTTTGATACGTAAATCTTGTGAAATAAAGCAAATAACTCTGGAGGAAGGATGATGAGAAATATACTTAGAATCTTAGACAGTGTGGGCTTGAATAAAAACCATGCTGACGATGTACATGCATTGTTTCAAATCCCCAAACACCAGAGATATAAGGGAGATCGAACCTTGTCAACCCATTTGAGCCTTGAAGTAGGAGTTTCTTTTCTATTAAAAAAACACTCATTTTTAACCCGGGGTTGGGTAGTCTTCAATTAATATGATCGAGCGTTCAAATTTCAAAGGGAGTGTCCTATTTTACAATCAAACCACACTTTATCCCTCACATATCAAGATGTCGAAAATAAATCAAATTAGTAATGGTTATTCCTCATCAACCTAGGATTGAGGCAATCATAACTCTTCAACAAGTCAAAAGACCTTGAGTCACACAACTTGTTCAGAAAAGAAAAATGAATGAAAAACAAAAGAAAAGAAATCCCGCTAAGTCGAAACTTGAAAACAAGTAACTTAGGAAAAAATCAGGGCATCCCGCTTGACTTCAAAATAAAAAATAAAAAAGAATCAGTCCAAGAAAAAGTTAGGGAAATGAAAAATATGAAAAATAGAGAAGCAAAAAGGATTGCAAGAGAAAAAATCCTAAGCAAGAACAAAGTCGTGTGATCAGACACCAAGAATGAATGTGAGTGACTGTCATGTCCAAAAAACCTCAGTGGTTCCTCAACCATAATAAAATCCTCTTGATAGATGAATGCTCGTCTCGAGTTAACTGAACGTAGGAATGGAGAACATTAAGGAGTATGGGTGGGTACAAATAAATTTGAGCTTTAAATCCCTTTTTTTGAAATCGTGAACCAGGCCACGTTATAACCCTTAAAAGTCCTAACTGAAGCAGGGGTTTATTTGTAATGCAATATTGTAATGATAGTACGGTAATATGACTCTTAGGAGGCTTGATAAAAAAAATTGAGTTGGTATCACACCATCTTTTTACTTTCTTTCATACAAGAAAAGTCAATGTTTTTACATTTTTTCAATAAAAAGTTTTTATACTTCAAGACAAACATGAGTTTGCATTAGAAATAACATTCTCATAATAAACATTTTTTGCATATAAACAAGTGCTTGACATCAAGTAAGCTTTCATAATGAGCATATGATGAAAAGTTTGATTATCTCGAAAGACAAATTGCTTCAGGAATCTATGGAAGAGAAAATCATTTTGAAGAATGATCTTAATCTGGGGCACGCCATATAATGACTGTTGAGTAAAAGAAGACCAGTTTGTGAAATGATCAAAAGAATTGCAAAAGTATAATCGCCCAGAAGTCCCTGTTGAGCAAGGGTATAGTATTTTCAGTTGGTCCTAAGGGACATGTTACTTCCAGTATCTGTTTGAGCATGAAGTGGATCTTGTGAAGAAGTACGATTGTGAAGTAGCCTATTTTCAAGGCGTAAGTCAATCACCTTAAGTGGATGTTGTCTTCGAGACTCTATGAGCCTATCATTCCTTCGTGATCATGGGGTAAAGAAGTAGTATGTCAGTACTCCGATTGAGCAGGGGCAAGATGTTAAAATGCTAATACTCCGATGAACGGAGGTAAAAGTATCTCGAGGTCTGATTACCCTAAGGGTCAGAGAAGCATTTGAATACTCTGTTGAGTAAGAATTCAGTCAATATAGGGAAATCAGATCAAGATTCAAAGAATCTCTCAAAGTGATGAGTAATCAGGGGCAGTAACCCAATTGTTATTGAAGCCATCTCCAACATTGGTTAGCCAGGGGGCGCGTTCCACAATTCATAATACTGGGGCAGATTATATTTGATGGTAGAAATCTCAAAAAGTCCTCTCGGGGCATGTTTCTTCAAAAGCCCTACAAGCTTGAGAAAGGCAGTATGCAGGGGCATTCCTCTTCTTCAAGGTTTGATCAGGCTAAGTCCAGGCGCAAGCTAAATAACTGAGTTCGAATATAGTGTCAGGAAATCAGGATTATTATCCTCATCAAAATTCAGAATAATTATCCTCGAAAAGGATTAAAGATGTAAGTCTGGACTACTAGCATTTCTTCAATAGAAATCAGAGATTTAAGTCCGAACTACTAGCATTTCTTCAGCAGAAATCAAAGATTTAAGTCTAGCTTATTGGTGTTCCCCAGAAGTCAGGACATAATCCTTTGAGTTTCATTGAATATCCTTGCTTCATCATATTTCATATAGTAATCATCATGGAATTGCATTGCATCCACCCAAAAACGCATAACATTTCCATCGATATGGAGCATTACACTAAAAAAATATCAAACATGCAATGAAGCATAAGCCAGATTAAATTCTTTCTCAAGCACTCCTCTCCAAGAGAATTTTATCCTCCGCAGAAATCCCAAGTGGTATTTCCCATAGGTTTTCCTCAAAAATATATCTTCTTGTTGTTGCCATCTGCAAGTATTCTTGACCTTGTGTCATACTATTCCCATAAATCCAAAATCTGATTCATTTACCAAGCATCTTGCTTTTTTGAAAACTCTTGTTGCGGTATGCTTACCCGCATTTGCCTTTGCAGTTAGAGTGTGAGACAGAGTTGGTGTATAACCTGTCTTTCTTCTTAATTGTTTAAGTATCCACACTTTATGTGTGGCAATTTGGATAATTGTCACTCTTGAAGAATTACACCCTGCTTTGGCCTGTGGGAAAATGTAGTTCTTTTGCTTTCTGCAGATAACCAATCTTGGTTGTTGCTTACCTTTTGTAAGTTTGTCCCCTCAGCCTTTCGCACGAGGGATGTCTCCTCAGAAGAGTCTGGTAGTGATTCTTATTCCCCCCAGTGTCCTTTTTAAAACCCAGTACCTGTCTGGTAACCTTTCCCAATCACCTAATTAAAGCCTTCCAGTAACCCTACTAATGCCAATAAACTTACTATATGTCTTATTTTCCAATCACTTGATTGAAGCCTTCTGGTAACCCTACCAATATTAGTAACCCTACTGATTGTTCATTTCCTAAACTGCATAATTTGTTGTCTTCCAGTAGCCTTACAGATGCCAGTAACCTTACCGTGTGCCTTGTTTTCTAATCACCTGATTGAAGTCTCCTTGTAACCATACCGTTGTCAGTAACCTTATTGTTTACCAAATCACTCTTGTTGTTACCAGGTAACCCTACTTATGTTCATATTCTTAAGATGTTTGCCTTTTCCAATCACCCGATTGATATTTCTCGGTAAACCTATCGATGCTAGCAACCATGTGATAACGCAAAATTATATCATATATTCAACTTGACGCACATGCATTTTAGTTTCGTTTTCGTTCATTTTTATATTGTTATGCCAATATTTCTATTTCATTTCAATCACTTTCTAACATGAGGCGTCCATGTGAACAAGATAGAGAAATGACCAAGATGATAAGAAAAATGGAAGAAATAAGAAAAAAGAGAAAAAACTGCATTTTGGACCTGTGGCCCTCGCAACACACCTTGTGGCCTTCGCCACACTCTTCACACATGTGGCCCTCGCCATGCATATTGTGGTCCTCGCCACAGTTCATTCAGCAGCCATGTATTTATTCCCTTGTTCTGTTTTATGGTTTTCTCCATGTTAGGGACCCACGAGTTGAGTCCCCCGACTATTGATCCACGAAACCCACTTCTCCTTATTTTTCTCCACGAAAATTCTGAAGATGAAGGTTACAGAGCATAGGGGATATAAAAGGAAGGGGAGTTCTTCATGAACTAAGAGGGAGAGTTTTGGCAAGACGATTTATTTCATTATAGTTTTAAGCAGAAAAGTGTACTTGTAAAAGTGGTAGTTTCTCACATTGAGGAACTACCACACCATTAGTTTTAGTTGCTTTTTTTTCTTTTCAATTATGTACCTGATTATCAAGCATACCAGTGTGCCGACATATTCTAAATTCACTTCCTATTATTGTACGCGAAGATAATTTTAATAGTAATTCCAATTGCATTCATTTTAGTTTTTACAGGTTTCTTTTTATCGCATTTCTCATTTATTTTGTTTCGTTTGTTTAATTTGATTGCCATGTGGTTCTTAATTGCGATCTTTATGTTTAGTTTGTTTAAGCTTAATTCCATGTTTAGCTAATTTGTCTTGAGTCTGGTATGTGAGGACCGTCATTCCCGACGGGACTCAGTAATAAGTTGGCTTAATATCTGTTTCAAAATTCAGTTTCGTTCTTTGTTTTTAAACTTAATTTAAATAGCTTTGTCATGAGAGTGAGAGGTTACTTCACAAGATTTGGCCACGAGAGTGGGAAATTAACTAAGGTTTGAGTCGGCACTGCAAGAGCGTACGGGTCGAACCAGATAGTAGAAACTAGGCATTAATTCTAAACAAAGTGAGAACACTTTAGGATTAATTAGAACTTGTTCAGTTTTCAAAACATGTTCCTCGATTAGAATGAGCGAGCGAGTGCAAAATCCCATGGTCAAGGAACATGAGTTTATTCAAAACCACGAGATTGTGAGATATTGTCTTTTAAATTGATATTTTCTACTAAACACTTTTCTAACGACATTGTAGGCCAACAAGTTACAGAGTCCCTGAGATACATGAAATCCACATTTCGGCCTCTCTTTTATTATATATTTTTTTAATATTATTTTAGTCTTTATTTTAGTCTTAGTTTCCCTAAAAATCAATCTTTCATTAGCCTTAGATTTACAAAGCGACAATAGATTACAGCAGGTTAACATTGGTCTATGTGGGTTCGACAATCTCTTATATCACTTTGATATTTTCGTGAACTTGCAAACGCATTAAGTTTTTGGCGCTGTTGTCGGGGACCAACAGTAAATATTATTATTTCCGTTGCTACACCGTATAGACTAAGGCACTCTATACTAAATTACTATGTATCACCCAATTTTTTTCTACAACTCCCACTCTCAGTATTTCGAGGAATCACAAGAATCCCATAAATCTGACCTCGAAATACTAATGGAGGACTTCAATGCGTCACTAACTCACTCTCACTCATATTACCTCTATAACTACCAATGCCAACATTTTGAGGAGTCCCAAGAATCCCATAAATCCGATCTCTAAACATTATTGGAGGATTACAATCCGAAGCTAACTTATCCTCAACCAAATTTCTTCTACAATCACCACGCCTAATATTTTGAGAAGTCGCAAGAATTCTAAAATACCACTCTCGACACATTAATGGAGGATCTCACTGCAACAATAACTCGCTCTAGGCTAGAATCTATGATGATGGAACGCTATGTGGAAACACAAAATGTGACGCTAACTCACTTTGAGGAACCACAAGAATCCCATTATTTAAACCTCGAAACATCAATGGAGGATTTCAATGCAATGCTGACTTACTCTAGGATATAATCTTTGATAGAGCACTTTGTAGAGACCCAAATTGTATAAAATGAAGATTTAAGAAAACAAAGTCTTCATAATAATGAAACCCTTAGGCAGATGATAATGCGGTTGAGTCCCTTGCGATTCACAACATATACTTAGAGACTCAAATCTCCTTGCTTGAACAAAATCCTCTAGGACCCTTACCTTAGGAGCATGTGAATTTTGTAACAACCAGTAGTGAAAAAAAATCAAAAACCCTAAGGAGAGTGATAATGAGGTTGAAGAGAGTAATAATGAGGTTGAGAAGAGTTCAGGTGAGAAAAGAGTAGAGATTTAGAAAAATACGTTAACGTCATCCGAAAGGGAGGTTGTCGAAGAGGTAGAGAAGGAAACACTTATTGTTGTTCCTCCTCCCTATACCCCACTGATTCATTCCCTGCAAAGGTTTGTGGAAGCCAAGATAGATTCTCAATCCAAACGTATGTGGAGGTATTGAAAAATATTCACACCAATGCACCTTTGCTTGAGGTCCTACATAAAAAGACAAAATTTAAGGACCGTGAAACTAGGGAAATCAAAAGTTTTAATAGGAGAAGGTTAACCTTTGAGGTGGTGGATGAATTAACTAAACCCAAACTTGAAAAGTTGATACTCATGATAGATCCCGAACCACCACCCCAAATTCAAAAGAACGAACCACCACACAGAAGAAAGAAAAGAAAAGGTTAGGGATATGTGAGATGGCTTAATAATTGTCCATAGAAACCAAAGACGATTAAAAATTTGATCGATCTTGAGAAAATCACCATGAGTGTTGACACTCTTGAGTCTTCGAGCTACCGACGTTAAAAGAAGTGTTGCGTGGGAGGCAACCCACGAGTTTTGTAACACCCTATTTCCCCAATGATAATTTTATTAAAAATAATAGTAAAATAAAACTCCAAGAATAGGATGTCACATCATTCAACATATTCAAAAAATGTATCAATTATAATTAAATGGATACATAACACATATTTCGGATGAACCGACAATATTTCAACATAGTCTTAAAACTTCAACATTATTAATGCAGCAGAAAGAAATTCATAAATTGTTTTCAACATTTTCAACTCATCGCAAAACAAAATTTTTAATCAAATAAAATACAGTCTATAGTAATCACACAATACTCCAAAATAAAAACATCAATTAAATAAAACAAACAAAATTTTATCCACCCGGTGTTACGTATCATACAAATGACACCAACTCAAAATAAGAAGAGCGGTCTCTTCTAGACTCCACGACTTCACACTACTCATGGTTATTTGCACGTTACCCATATAGAGGCAACATTCAAATAGTAATGGTGAGATATCATGACAATATAATAATTCATATAATCATGAGTAAGCAATGAGTATATCATCCAAGATTTCAAGTTTGATAATCATCAGATGTGCAACTCAACAATTCCACAATTTAACAATTCAACAAATGCAGTGCAAGTGACTCCGATGCAAGATGTACGTGGTACAATTAGGGCATAAGCCCTCTGCCAACAAATTTCCATATAAGGCTAGAGCATAAGCCCTAAACAATTTCTAACACAGGCCAGAGCATAAACCCTCAACAAGTTTCTAATACAGGCCAGATCATAAGCCCTCAACAATTGCCAATACAGGCCAAAGCATAAGCCCTTAATGACGCATGAAGTACGACATGCCACAACCGAAATTATGTAATCACAAGCATAACCATCAACATCTTGCCAATTCCAGGCCAATAACAACATCTTCACCATATTGCAATATATTATGCAATTCATTTATAGATCATTCATACAACACCATCACGTTCAATCACCACAATATGCATCAAACTTCATACAACATTAAAACATAAGCAATATTCCTTCACCAAGGTAATCATCATAAGATATAAAACATCCGGACAATCCCAATTAATCTACTATACAAACCATTTGCCTACATTTCACCACAACGACATAACTTAACAGTAAGAAACTCCCCGACGCACCTCAAACAGTTGGAATTATGGTATTGAAAACAGCCTTAAGAGAAATTACGTTAACCCAGTATTCCAACGATCTAAACTACGTGTCAATCAGATACCTGACACTCGAGTTATGAATTTTTGAAGTTTTACAAAATTTACCAACAATAACAACCTACAGCAACTGACACTGTCACCCAAGGCATAAGCCTCCAACCCAAAAATAATTCACCTACTATTATCAAAATTATTATCACATTGTAGAATATGTTTTTATCTTTTCAACGGTCCAAACGGTGCATCAAATGGACACCAAGGCGAAAGTTATGACTTTTTAAAGTTTCCAAAATTTTTGTTAGCTTCAGCGGTAACCGGTTACCTAGTTATGGTAACCGACACTGCTAAATATAGTATCTTATTTTTCCAAAATTTGTTGTGATAACTCGTTACCATATCTGGGTACCCGGATACCCAACTCTGGTAGCCCCAAAAACTACAATTTTTTGCTACAAAATTTCATTCTTTTCATCTAAAAACCACTTTTGAGACATACCCAAACACATCAATTGTTTGTAATCATCAACACACATCATAATTCTAACATAAACATCACACCAATTTCATCTATTACAATCAATTACCACAATCAATCTAACAATTAATCTACACCCAAAACCTAACAATCAAACCTTCATCTACCCACAATTATACCACCTATTAGAGAGCGAGAACCCCATCCTTACCTTGGATTGACGATTCAAAATCTCTACGGTGAAATTCCTTGCTCTAGCTTCCTAATGCTCTTCCTCTTCTTCTCTCTTCTGCTTCTTCTCTCGTTTTCTACGATCGATCAGAATAATCAAAACAACTTCTCTCTTTTAGACCCCTAATATAGATGTCCTCTTCTTATTACTAGATTAATCTAATCATTTAATTATTAATATTATAATTACTATTTATCTCATATAATAGCAATAATAAATATAATAATAATAATTACAATGATATTAATATTCTCCATTCACCCCCATGTCTCTACACTTTTAGCCACACACCCCTACACCTTAACTTCTACAATTCTTACTACTTCTAATCTTTCAATAATCCCATCAAAATACATATTAAAATTCATCAACACATATAAACACATCATATCATCTAATTATTTTTAATAAAATAATTCTAATTAAATCAGGGTGTTACGAGTTTCAATTTAATGTTTTTGCTTTTGTTTGAGTTTGCAGAAAATAAAGATTATGATCGTTTGGCACCTATCAGTTGCATGTAGGAAACTATCGAGGCAAAAATTAATCAGGTTCTTATTCCTTTTCCCACTTTTTACTGAAACATTAAGGACAATGTTTGCTTTAAGTGCGGGGGAGGAACTTTACCGCTTTCCATTTATTGCATTTAATTTGATTTATTTGCTTTCTAATTTATTGCATGTTTTTAGGATTTTATGTTTAGTATTTGGTCGAGTCTTTGCATGTGATGTCGAGTATGTATGCCTGTTTTTCAATTATTACTAAATTTCCCCGAATTTCTAAAATTTTAACCTCCAACAAAATTTTTATTTTTTATGCATGGCACACACACTCTGAAAGTATTTAGGTTGTCACACTTTAGGCTGTGTTAGAGAGACTTGAGAAAGTTTCAATAAAATCGATACTGTTATGATGCCCTAAACACCCTCATTATGTGATATCGATTTGGGTACCCATTATGTCAATACCTTAGGCTCAAGTTTCCAAAGTAGCTCTTAAGTAGTTTATATTAGCAGTTAACACCATCTTAAACACAAAATACGTAGGGAGTCGATGAATATAAGTGAATGATCCCAAAAATTCTAAAAAAGATAAAAATTATTTGCCATAATAAATTTAAAATAGGGAATGCACCTATTAAGTTAGGTGACCATCACTCGGTCACTTAATCCAACGGTTGTGAAACCTATAAAAATATAATAAAACAACCTGTTGTTAGTTAGTTCAGAGCTATTTGGTGCTGAAGTTGGTAGGGTGGGCTACGGTCTGATCCCCCACAACTGCGATTGGTTAAATAAAAGGGGTTATCAAACTTATGTACCAAAACCCCAAGAAAAGGACCACAGTCTCTAATTGATTTCTCTACTATGTGCGTGTACAGATAACGAGCTTAATGTGATTTCACTTGAATGAAAAGATTGAAATAAAAGCGAGAGATATAGGTTGAGCTATAATGGCATGATTAAAATTGGTTTGCATAAAGAGGGAGTCTTTGAACGTCGTGTCGTTACGGTGTCCTTGGTATTGAACACTTTGTACCTATTGATCTAACATTAGCCTAGCAACCACATATGATTAGGATTTGTGTCGTGCCCTTGTATCAAATCGTTCTTTTATGGTGTTGCTTGATTTCTTGAGGACAAGGAATGATTTAAGTGTGGGGAAATTTGTAACGCTAAATTATATCGTATATTTGACTTGACGCACATGAATTTTAGTTTTGTTTTCATTCATTTTTATCTAGTTATGTCAGTATTTCTATTTCATTTCAGGTACTTTCTAACACGAGGCTTCCATGTGGAAAAGATAGAGAAATGACCAAGATAATAAGAAGAATGTTAGAAATAAGCAAAAAGTGAAAAACTAGATTTTGGACTTGTGTCCCTCGCCACACTCTTCACACATGTGGCCTCTCCACGCATACTGTGGCCCTCGCCACAACTCATTTGGCAGCCACATATTTATTCTCTTGTTCTGTTTTATGGTTTTCTCCATGTTAGTGACCCATGAGCTGAGTCCCATAATTATTGATCCACGAAACCCACTTCTCCTTATTTTCTCCATGAATATTATGAAGATGGAGGTTACTGGGCATAAGTGATATAAAATAAAGGGGAGTTCTTCATGAATGAAGAAGGAGAGTTTTGGCGAGAGGATTATTTTCATTAGAGTTTAAAGAAGAAAAGTTTACTTGTAAAAGTGGTAGTTTCTCACATCGAGAAACTACCACGCCATTAGTTTTAGATGATGTTTTCTTTTATTTCAATTACGTACCTAATTTTCAAGCGTATCGGTGTGTCGACATATTCTAATTTTAGTACCTGTTATTGTACGCGAAGATAATTTCAACGGTATTTCCAGTTGCATTCATTTCTGTTTTTACAGGTTTCTTTTTATCGTTCTCATTTCTATTATTTCATTTGTTTAATTTAATTTCCATGTTATTCTTAAATGTGATCTTTATGTTTAGTTTTTTTACGCTTAATTCCATGTTTATCTAATTTGTCTTGATTTCGGTATGTGAGGACCATCGTTCCCGACGAGACTCGGTAATAAGTTGGCTTAATATCTGTTTCAAAATTCAGTTTCGGTCTTTATTTTTAAACTTAAATTAAATAGCTTTGTCACGAGAGTGAGAGGTTACTTAACACGATTTTTCCACGAGAGTGAGAAATTAACTAAGGTTTGAGACGGAATTGCGAGAGCATGGGGGTCGAAGCAGATAGTAGAAACTATGCATTAATTCTAAACATAGAAAGAGCACTTTAGGATTAATTAGAACTTGGTCAATTTTTAAAACGCGTTCCTCGATTAGAATGGGCGAGCGAGAAAAAAATTCCATTGTCAAGAAACGTGACTTTATTCAAAACCACGAGAGTGTGACATATTGTCTTTAAATTTATATTTTCTACTAAACACTTTTCTAACATCAGTGTAAGCCAACAAGATATAGAGTCCTTGAGATACACGAAATCCACATTCATGCCTCTCTTTTATTTTATATTTTTAATTTTATTTTAGTCTTAGTTTCCCTAAAAATAAATCTTTCATTAGCCGTAGCTTTACAAAGCGACAATAGATTACAGTAGGTTGACATTGGTCTTTTGAGTTCGACAATCTTTTATGTTGTTTCGATATTCCCGTTTACTTGCAGACGCATCACCCGACTATCCTATTTTTTCCAATCACCTGATTGAAGCCACCCGATAAACATACCGTTGTCAATAACCTTAATATTTTCCAGATTATTCTTATCATCTCCCGGTGACCCCACCGATGTTAGAAACCTTACTACCTCGTTTTGTTTTCCAGTAACCCTACCGATGCTAAGGACCTTACTGTGGCTTTCTTTCCTAATCACTGGATTATGATACCCTGGTAACCCTACCAATTTCAGCCTCCTTGATATCCTTTCTTGCTTAGTCACTCGATTGAAGCCTTCCGGTAACCCTGCTGATGTTGGTAACCTTACCATGATCCCTTTTCCAAATACATGTCTTATGGTAACCCTAATGACGCCTATAAATTGAAATGATTGTCATTCAAACCACCTGGTTGATTTGTAGTCCAGTAACCATATTGAGGCTAAACATTTTCTCCCCATGAGTTTTTTTTCAAAACCTGATCATTATTAGTAACCTTATTGTCGAGTCTTTCATTCGTGAATCCCCTCTATGTCTATTCTCTGCCTTGTGCACGACAAGTTTTATTCTTCAGCGTAGTCCGTATTCACCTTTTGTAAGAATGATTGGTCAAGCATCATTTCCATCTTTCTTTTACAGATATGCAACAAAATTCCTCTTTCCTTTGTGGAAATCCTGTGGGAATATCTTTTGTCACCAGCCAAAGCTTGTTTGTGGAGGCATCCAAAAAATATATCATTCACTTGTACTTCGGAGCAAATATTTTCAGGTTCTTTTGGTATTTAATCTTCTTTTACCTTGAATGTTTGAAAGGCTAGCACAAATCTCACCTTTCAGTTTAAGATGATTAAAAAGGGGCAGATGTTGCACCCCAAAATTTGTCCATCTAATTTATTGTTATCTGGCTTAGGCTTAACATTACATCTGCATACATACCATTAGGTCATTAACATAGCCTGTATTTTCATTCAATAAAACACCTTGGTTCAAAAGGTCACTGATCACGCAAGCTAGGGTTTATTTTGGTGTGAGGTGCATGTATCAAATAATTCTTTATTTTTCTGGTTCTTCTTGAAGCATGGATTGTAGAATTAGGGTTTCAACCCTTGGTGCTTAAACTTGGCATTATTACAACTAAAGATTGTGAGAATTAGGGTTTGGAATTCATGGCTATCCCGAGCATTTCTCAAGTTGATTTTCATTTATAGGGTTTCATTGCCACACTTGAAGTCTTATCCTCACCTTCAAGGAGTTCTCAGGTCGTTTCCTTTGTGATCTTTGGTCATCAAGAGTTTTGAAATCACATGAGTTGGTACAAAATAAGAAGCAAGAAATTATTTGTGATCAGGGCATGTTCATAATTTTTTTTTGCATGTGGCTTGTCATGCAAAATGCTTTCGAGGCTTGAAATAAGGTTTTCATCGAATTAAGGATTAACTCACGTGATGATTTAAGTTCAAATTTTACAAATTTGTCGAAGTTAGATTAAGGTGTGGCTGAAAGTTTTAAGTGGTTTACTTGACATTCTAATGACAAATGCATTGGTTCATCATCGTTCATTTATTTTAATCCCAAATGATTCGAGGTATATTCAAACGAGATCCACGTTCATAATGCATAAAATTTGGAGAAGGTCCATAAAAGTGGATTTTATGGCAAGTATGATGCAAATTACAAGACCTTGTCTCGAAGTTCAAATCATCATCATCCATACCGTTTCAAAACAAAAGAAAGAGCTATAGTTTTTGGACAAGAGGATGTGTGGAATATAAAGTTTTATTTTTTAGGACAAAATCAAGTTGGAAACATACATGTTCAACATTATCCAAGTTTCATCAAATCCTTCCAACTTAATTTAAAATTTATTCATACAAATCACAAGTTCAATTACATTACATCAGAAAAAACTACAAAAATTCTATCTGTTGTACCCCAAAATTTTCCCTCCCATTTTAAATACAAATTAACTAAAGATACTTCCCCATGCTCATGAAGGTCTCAAACACTCAAGACTACTCAAGGGTTGACCAGACAAACCCTCCTTCTAAGCAATGACCTACAACTAGGGTTTTAATTTTATCAAAATAAATTAGACTTCTAATGCCTCAAGTGGATTTCATAGTTTCTCATATGCGTCAAAGAGTCCTCATGCCAAATTTAAAGCATTGCGGCACAAATTTGCTCAGTCAATTAGCAAGATGATTAAAAATCAACTACATTGGACAAAAAGTCAACTTTGACCAATTTATAGTCAAACTTCAAGATTTTTGGTCAACATCTACATTTTTAAATCATATTCATCATTTGATCAAGGGTTGATCATGATTCATCAAGAAAACTCAAGATTCATCCAAAGTCAATAGTTACTAAATTAGGGTTTTCTTTAGAAGAAGTCAACAAATTTTTGACCAACTATAACTTTCATATGCTTCATTATAAAATTCTCAACCAAATCCCATTTTGATGGACATTAAATTCTCTACAACTCTGTCTCTCAAAGCTCAAGGCCAAAAATCCTTCATTTGAGAGATATGAGCCAAAACATTACAGATCATTTTAAAAGTCAACAAAAAAACACTTTTTGTAAAAGTAATTTACATCAAGTTAAAATCTTGAAATGAAAAAATGACCAACATGAAGATTGTAGGGGACATCTTAAGGTTTCCAAAATGTCAAAGATCACCTTCTTATGAAGAAACTTGAGTGAGATATGATTTGTGCAAGTTGGGCAATTTTGAGAAAATGCTTGAAACCCAAGTGGAGCAAATTTGAATTTTTGGGCTAATGGACTTATCTTGTCCAAACGTGTTCTTGGCCTCATAATAGACCTGTAAGTCTATTTATTTATTTTTGTGGTTTTTATTTCTTTTGATTTTGATTTTATTCAACTAAAAGCAAAATAAATCAAATAAAATATTAAATCAAAGATATGAGGCGCATGGTTTTTGTTTTGAATCAAATCATAAGGCTACAAAAGAGATAATCAATTAGCAAAAACATGTGGGATTGATTGGCACGTGATTTTCCTCAAATGAGGGAAGATTTCATGCAAAATTTATGATCAAATATTTTGTCATGAAATATAAAGATTTGGCTCATGTTTGTTGACCTAATTCATGGCCTATAAATAGAGAACATGTTTATACATCAAAGCACGCGAAATTGCTTCAAGAACATACTCCTAAAAATTCCAAAATTTGTCAAAACTAGGGCAACATAAAAACCTTGTTTACAGCTATCCTCAATCTACTTCTAGCATTCCATCATCATCCTGACGCTCCTAGGAAGCTCTCCAAGCTCTTAAGCAACCAAAATTGTGCCCATAACACCACATCTCATCCTCGCCGATTTTTGTTTTTTTTTTTAAATTTAAACCTTTAATTTATTAATTTTTAACTAATTTGATGCATCTACATGTGTTCATATCCTTCATTAGTAGATGTTTGATGCATAATATATGAGCTTCAGCGCAGGGATAAGGACTTGCCATTATTAAGGCATAATTTGAGTTTTGTTTCGAAGCTAATGATATAATCACTTTCAAGCCAAAACAATGCCACAATTGGATTCAGAAGGTTCAAATTATTGGGATAGGGGCTCTTTTGTCTTTAACACACGCTTGCAGGTAGAAGAAACACCTAGCCAGAGAAGACGATCGGAGCTAGGGCTCCGACGCCTCTCTGGTTCATGTGTTTTATAATATAATTATTGGTTTCTATTTTGATAACAGATTGGAAGCATAGCACAGTTGGTTGAGGCAAAGGTGTTGTACCCCAAAATTTTCCCTCCCATATTTCTCAATACATGTCTAGTAAGGTCTTCAAATTGCTCAAGGAAGTCCAAGAGTTAACCAGACAAACTCTCTCCTAAGGCAGTCTACCCCAAATTAGGGTTTCATTTTGCATCAAGATGTTTGAGCCCAAAGGATCCCAAATGCTCACCATTGTCCTAATATGTTCTCAAGATCATCCATGTCAAGTTTCAAGCTTTGCAGTGAAAATTTGCTCAGTCAATTGCTTAAGTGCTTAGAAATCGACTATGCTAGGGCAAAAGTGAACTATGGCCCACATACAATCAAACTTCAAGATTTTTTGTCAACATCCTCATTTTGAAGTATTATTCATCATTTGATCAAGGGTTGATCATGATTCCTCAAGGATTGCTCACAATTCATGAAAACCCAAAAGTTGCAAAATTAGGGTTTTGCAGGAAAAGTCAACTCAACTTTGACCAAGCATAACTTTCTTATAATTTATCAAAAATGACCCATCCAAAGCTCATTTTGAAGAGGATGTAATTCCCTACAATTCATCTTCAAATCCCAAGTTCAAAATATGCACTCACAAGAAGATATGAATTTGGACATTATAGGTCATTTTGAAAAGTTAACAAAAACACCTTTTGGGTCAAAGCCTCATATATGAACATCGAAGAATCAATTGAGATGAGACCAAAAGGGTTGCTTAGAGGACATCTTAATATTTCCAAAAAGTCAAAGAACACCTCTCTAGGGTCAAAATTGAGAAAGTTATGCATTGGCCAAGTTGACCCTTTTTGTAAAATTGCCAAAAGACAAATGTGTCCAAAATTGCATTTTTTTGCCAAATGGGCCCAACTTTTTATACTTGCACTGAGTTTGTAATGTGACCCACGACCCATGAGCCCTTCCAATTGTAATTATTTTATTTTTATTATTTATTTTGATTTTATATCATTTAAATCAAATAAAATCAATATAAAATAATGAAAATATCAAAAACTAATTAAATCTTGAGATTTTGTGCATGATTAGGTCCATTACATAGCTGGAGACAAAATCAAATCGTGCAAGGCTTCATATGGACACAAAAAGATTGAATTTGCTTGTTTCAGAAAGATTTGGTGCAAGGATTGAATCATGAATCAATATTCATAATTGGAAGAGATTTGATATAAAATTGCAACCCTAATGCACTCTAGTATACATAAGGAACAGAAACAGATCAAAAAGGAGATGCTAGAGGCGTGCAAAGGCAGAGAACAAATTTCAAAAAATCAAGAAAAAGTTGCAAACCAATTTCCAATTTTCAGGACATCCCAAGATCGTTTTTCAATCGTTAGCAAGCTTCCCCACGCCTTGAAATGCATCGTAGCAGTCACACGATTTGGCTCTTTTCTTGAATTCGATTACATTGATTCTGGCATATTTAGCATGATTAATTGACATATTTATAATCCTTGAGATTTTTGCAAGCTAATGGTTGTATTCAATTGAATTTTTATTAATTATGCATCAAACTGCCATGGCTAGGGTTCGTGTTTCATTTTTAGGGATTTCTTGTACAGGGAAAATTGGACAATGATAATGGTACCATGATGCTCGTGGGCTTGAAATAAGTTGATTGGTACCATTGGTTTTCATTTATCATGCGTGTACAAGGTTTTGGAAGTGCACATGGGCTATACCTACGCTTAAATGTCTGTAGGTAAAAGCCAGGAAACTTACAGCGACGGTGGGAGGAAGAAGAAGGATATGTGGCGCTCCCTGACTTGCCAGTTTGAATTTCGTGTGTTTCAAAGTTTAGCCTGTTGTTTTTATCATATAATATTCATTTGTTATTTTTTATACAACTAACACAGCCAGCTCAGTTGGCAAGCGTGCAATGGGAGAATGCTTAAGGACCTGGGTTCGATCCCCAGGTCCCAACCTTGGCTTCATATTATTTTTCTTTACATGATCAGGTGCACAAGTATCTCATGTGTCCACCATACATCATCAACATCCAACCATCAGATCATCAACATGCCAGATCCAAGGCTTCTCCAATGAAGGTCCACCATGCGCCTGAGTCAAGCATACACACAGGATTGGGCAAAGTCAATGGGGCCAAGAGTTTGTTGGGCCAAGGAATTGCAAACAACACCCCCCTTCTTGCTAAGCTACCATGCCCATCCTTCTTTCTTTTCTTTTTATTTCTTTTATTTATTTAATTTGCTTATTCATTTTTAACCAAAATTAATTTCTTTTTCACAAAAATCATAAAATCAAGAGTTTGTAAAAATTAGAATTAGTTTGTTTTTTTTATCAAATTTAATTTAATTTAGTTCCATTTAATTTAGGGAAATTCTAACCTTTTTTTATATAATTAAAATCAATTAGAAAAATTAGGATTCAACTCTTGATTTAATTTTATATTTCCTTCTCAAAAATAAAAATACAAAAAATAGGTTAATTTAATTATTTTTCTTAAATAAAAATTAATTAGTAATTACGTTTTATTTAATTAAGCTTTATTTTCTCAAATAACAAAAAAACGACAAAAATGATTTTTCTTATAAATTGCAATTAGGTATAGTTGGGTCAAAACCCTAATTATTTTGCACTCGGTTCATCACGCGTGTTTTTTTTTATTATTTTTTACAATATTGATGTAACTGTCCACGGTATGTAATAGTTTAATATAGGGTTTTCTTTTTTATTTATCGTCTTTTATGGGTTTTTTGGCTATGTAATTAATCCCCACCCCGAAGCCTTGTAATAGCATAGGTTTTATTTCCCGCATTTTAATTCTCGCAAATATTAACTGTTTAGATGTATGTTAATAGGATTGTATGACAAGATTGCATGATAATTTAAAACGGCTAGAAAACCCTAATGTGCAAAGATAATAACTGAAATCAAATCACTCGCACATGTGCACTCCTAGGGTATACTCTCACTTCGGTTGCCTTCGGTAAACGGTCATTAAGTATAGGGTGTCTTAGTGGGTACCCTCCTGTCCAAACAAAGATCAAAAGTCCCATTCGGAAACGTCGCCTCGGAAATGTTGCCTCGAATATGATCTTAAGACTCTAGGGTTATTACTAAGGTATCCTAACATTGCTTTAGTGATCGTATGTCCCTTTCGAATTGACCCTTACAATTCCAACGACGGTGCTACCTATTTCTCAATAGTAGGATGGAGCTGTCTAAAGGAAACGAGAATATAAACAATCCTTTCTCGAGTAAGTAGATGCTAGTAGGTACTTGCTCAAATCAAACTTTTTCACACCAAACACTTTTCAAGCTAAAGTTTTCAAAAACACTTCGTAACACTCTTGAGGACAGAGACAAGGGTTAAAACGAAGTAAAACAAAACTTTTCAAAACAAGCACACACAAGCAATTTTAAAGATGAGCAAGTACGTAAGAGCCCATGGAAAACCATGGATAGAAAGGGTGCTAGAACCTTCCCTTTCTATAATCTACCCCCCATACTAAGAATATCTTGAAAAAGGATTGTTTCTGTGCATTTTTCCTTTCGGTTGGATGAAATAAAAGACGGTGGCGACTCTTGCTTACCGCGACATTTTGCGAATAAAAAACGCAAAATGCAAACCAGTATTAAACAGTCGGTTCTGCCACCGTATCACAGAACATGCGACTCTGCTAGGGATTAATAAGTGGGGTATACCTTAGGATCTAGTTCATCATAATTGCTTCTCTTGTTTGTTTTGGTTGCTTTACTTTTAAGGGTTTTTGTTTGGGAGTTACTATAGATCCTAACCCGGATCTGGGGACACCTTTTTAGGTAAGTAGCAATAAACTATGAGGGAACTGTACGACGTAGACCGATACGGTTGAAGCAGTAGCTACGTTGATGTGACACATTGGTTGGTACCGGTATCCCTTGTGGAGAAACGAGGAGAATACGGGGCCGCTGCGTGTGTCATTATGCATCAACTAACCTTAGAACCCTTAATCGACCAACTTGGATATTAGAAAGCAGTGAGATAGTCAGCCTCGGTGTAAAGCTGAGAACTGGTTGATACTCGATGCTACACTCATTGAGACCATACTCTCGAGATAGTTCCGACCGCAAGAAAAGATTGCGTGAGCTGAAACCATGCCGATGGAGGATGGTCAGTGATATTAAGAACCTCTAGAACCCAGTTAGTTTTTCTAGGACAAGTTGAAACCAACTGAACTTCAAGAGGGTACTACCTTTGACCTCATGCAAGCCTTAAACTTAAGGGCTTTGTGTGACTTGTTTGTCTTTTCCATTCCCATTATCTGCTATACCTGTTATTTTTATCATGACATCATGCATCATAACATGGCATTCATACTTCATTATACTAACCATTTCAAAGACCAGGGGAATTTATCTTTGTTCGGTTTTGCAGATTATGGCTTCCGTGCATAGAAATACCGTCCGAGTTAACTTTGTGCAAATACCTGCTCAACTTAAAGAGTTAGCCTCAAGAGTTTCTGATACTTCTATGTTCATTATGAGACATGGTCAGCTTCTTAGCCTGGTCACCTCAAAGCTGGATGAGCAGATGATGAGTGTACTTTTCCAGTTCTTCGATCATGTGCATCATTGCTTCACCTTTTCAGATTACCAGTTGGTTCCCACTTTGGAAGAGTTCTCTCACTTATTGGGAATATCCATCCTTGAGCAGGTACACTTCACAGGTATGGAAGAGGTTCCTAGACCAGAATACATTGCCTCAGCTCTGCATCTGAAACGGGCTGATGTAATATCCAATTGGGAAACACGAAGCGGGGTCAAAGGTTTCTTAGCCAAGTTTATGATAGACCAGGCTAAGTTATTCTGGGATAGTTTGGATTTTCAGGCTTTCGAAGATATCTTGGCTCTCCTTATCTATGGTTTGGTTCTCTTCCCGAATATGGATTCCTTTGTAGATGTGAATGTTGTCAAGATTTTCCTTTCTCGCAATCCTGTGCCTACTCTACTGGGTTATATCTTGCATGCCTTCTAAACTAGTATTGTGCGAAGAAGAGGGACCCTTATGTGTTGCATGCCGTTGTTGTTGAGGTGGTTTATTTGGCACCTCCATAAGACTGTGTTGAAGAACGAAGAAGGTTTGGGATGGTCCTACAGATCCCAGGGCATGTAGAGATCCTGGATTCAGCTGAAAGAGGAGAGGAATACTTACCGAGAAAAGTACCATGAGCAAGAAAGGAAGATTTTGAAGCTCGCCAGGAAGCTCGAGGAAGAAAGAGTGGTCAATGACTACGTCAACACCAAGAGGAAGCGTCCATGGGACTTTTGATTTTACTTTTCTAGTTTTAGATTTGTTTTCCATTTATTTCTTTGTAACGCCTTAAAGGCATTGTTGAACTTTTTACAAGATTAATCTAATAAAGTTTGTTTATTTTTGGTTTGCAAATTTAAATTTCCCAAAGTCTTTGAAATCATTACATGCGCATCCCATTATCATGCACACCATTACAGGTACCATTACAGGTTTCTCATCTTCTTCGCTGTTTATTTAAGCAGAAATGTCTTCTGATCAAGCCATCAAAGATCTTCAGGCACAAAACGCCCAATTCCAACAGATGTTCTTAAGCTTGGCTAAAGGGCAAGAGGATTTGAAGACTCTGATTCTGAAAGAGAAGAAGAAGAAGAAGAAGAAGGTTGGTATTCTGAACATGGGTAGAAGATTCGAAGAAAGGATAAGACAATCAGCTGATCTGAGCTTCTCATCCAAGGACGGGGAGAACCAAGAAAGGACAAAGGACCCTAGTCCAGTAGTTTCTGATTATGATACGAATTACGATTAGGAGCAATATCCTCCTGTTGAGGATAGGTACAAGAAGCTAGAAGATCGTCTGAGTGCTATGGAGATTCTATAGATACCTAGTTTGGATTTTGGAGAACTGGGACTGGTATCGGGAGTGGTGATCCCTCATAAGTTCAAAGCTCCGGTTTTTGCCAAGTACGATGGAGTATCCTGTCCAAAACTTCATCTCTGCTCGTACGTCAGAAAAATCCAACCTCATACTGCTGATAGAAATTTGTGGGTGCATTTCTTCCAAGATAGTCTGTCTGGGACTCAACTTGAATGGTTTTATCAGTTGGAAAGAGCCAATGTCCAAAACTGGGAAGACCTTGCTGCAGCTTTTACAGGCAGTATCAGTATAACGCCGACCTTGTTCCCACTCGTACTCAGCTCCAGGGTATGTCAATGGGTGCAAGTGAAGGTTTTAAGGACTATGCTCAAAAGTGGAGAGACTTGGATGGAAGAGTCCAACCCCCTTTGTTTGATTGGGAGTTGGTTGACATGTTTCTATGGACGCTATTTGGTCCATTTTTCAATCATCTGATCGTCAGTTCATCATCTGGGTTCACTGAGTTAATTTTGACTGGAAAGAGAGTAAAAGCTGGTATCCGAAGTGGTAAGATACAGAAGGACACTTCATCAAGTGCAGTAAAGAAGCCTTTCACCGGTAAGAAAGAAGCTAGTGCAGTCTACGGCCCGAGGGGCCAAAGCAGACTTGAACACCGTCTAGCAGTAAATGCAGTAGTGATATCAAGACCCACAGTTGCTCCACAATGCAACAATCAACAAAGGGGGGAAAGACCACAAAGGAAGTTCACTCGGCTCAATATGACCTTGTCTCAAATTCTACCACAATTATTGAAGACTAGTCTGGCAACTCTGAGGGAAGCCCCGAAGAACCCCAACACCACATCTCCCCACTATAACCCTAATGCCCGTTGCGCCTATCACTCTGAAAGTCCAGGTCATGATACAAACAATTGTTTGGCCTTGAAAAATAAGGTGCAAGACTTGATCGAAGCCTAAGAGATTAAGTTTGACGATCCGGAGAAAACCAACGTTATAACTGCTCCCATGCCCAAGTATGGTCATGGAGTAAATGCTATAGACGATGATTTATTTGTGACCTCCGTGGAAGAAATTTCTACTCCTTTGATGACAGTTAAGAAGATTTTGTTGTTGGCTAGTTTATTTCTGGGATGTGATGAAGGTTGCCACGTGTGTTCAATTCTGCCTACTGGTTGCCACTTATTGAAATCAGGTGTTCAGCGCCTGATGGATAATAAAGAGATCCTGTTCGAAAAGACTATGATTTCGTTGGTTCTAATTGAAGATGTTGCCATCATAACCATTTTCACTAATCCTTCCAAGGTTTCCTCGAGAAAGCCTGTTAGGATTACACCCGTCCCAAGAATTTCTCCATTAATAATTATTGTCCCTGGTCCTATCCCATACACTTCGGATAAGGCTGTCCCTTGGCACTATGGTGCTGATGTGTATTACCATGGAGTTAAACAAGACTTAAAAAGTGAGGAAGATGATGTTGATGTCAGCAATATTTTCGGGGCTAGCAAGGTCACCAGAAGCGGAAGACTCTTTTCTCCCGAGATTTCCCCTTCAATTGTTCACAAACCTGTTGTCATTCCATCTGCTAGTACATCAACTACTGCCCCAGTTTTTACTCCAGTTATCACCCCTATCGCCGAGCCATCTGGGACTCGGGGAAAAGAAATAACAGGTGAGCCTGCCCGAACGGAGGCACCTAAGAAGATCATTGTAGAAACCTCGAAGCAGGAGATATAGGAAATATTGAAGATTATCAAGAAGAGCGACTACAACGTAGTCGAGCAGCTGGGCCAGACCCCGTCAAAAATATCCATGTTGTCTTTGTTGTTATGTTCTGAAGCCCATGCAAAGGCTTTAATTGCATTCCTTAAAACTGCGAATGTGCCGCAGGAAACTTCAGTCGATCAATTCAAAGATTGTATAGCTAGCTTGACTGCCGACGATGGGTTGGGTTTCTCAGATGCAGATCTGGCCGCTAAGGGGAGAAATCATAATGATGATCTAAACGTCTCGATCGAGTGCAGGGGCACTACTTTGGTCCATGTACTGGTGGACACCGGGTCCTCATTGAATGTTCTGCCAAAGAAGGCATTAGACCATCTGGACTGTGAAGGTTTGATTATAAAGCCGAGCAATATTGGGGTCAGGGCTTTTGACGGGTCAAAAAGCATGGTGCACGGAGAGGTGGACATCCCTGTTAAAGTTGGCTCTCAGACTTTTGCGTCCACCTTTTATGTGATGGATATCAGACCATCATATTCTTGCTTGCTGGGACATCCTTGGATTCATAAGACTGGGGCAGTGACTTCCACGCTCCATCAAATGCTGAAATATCTGCTAAAAGGGAAGATTGTCACGATATGAGGTGAATAGGAGTATATGGTGAGTCATCTCAATTCCTTCCGCTACGTGGAGATGGATGGGGAGTTCATCGAAACCCCTTGTCAGAACTTTGAAGAGGTCCCTCAAACTTTGGCGTCAACTGAAGTTGCTACTGACAAACCTCCGATGAAGATGGTTTCTCTCAAGGATGCCACAACTGTAATTGAAGAAGGTGGGTGTACAAATTAGGGCCAGCTCCCTGATTTCACGCACAAAACTAACAGATTTGGTTTTGGATTTACTACAGGGGCTCAAAGGGCTGTTAGGAGCGCGCGGATTGGAAGACCTCCCCTGCACATCAACAATCATGGAGTTAATGCAATTGAGGACAGTGAAGAAGATTCAGATATCGACAGCTGGATCTATCCCACAACCAATGGTGGACTGAACAACTGGACAGCGAAGGAATTCATACCTGTTTCTTTTATTCCACAGTAATTGACTTTTGTTTTAAGAGTTGTAATAAACAAGTTTGAAACTTTATGGCCCGGTGCCTTGCCCGAGGCATCTTGGCTTTGCTTGTGAGGGCTTATTATTTGTCATTTCAGATATCATTAATAAAACATTGGACGTTTTCTTGCATTACAAAATTTGCGCTCCTTGTCTTTCTTTTCTATCTTGCACTTTATCAAAATAACTACTTTCTTACACACACTCACATATCATACTGCAGATCCATATCCACTCTGGATCCCGTTGATAACAACTCTGATACTGCCAGTTATGACTTCGAAAATCCGATCAACCAAGCCGAGGACGAAGGTGAGGATGATTGTGAGGTGCCTGGAGAACTTGCTTGACTGTTACTGCAGAAAGAAAGGGCCATACAGCCTCATGAAGAGCCAGTTGAGTCAGTGAATATGGGTACAGAGGAAGACACGAAAGAGGTTAGGATAGGAGAAAATCTAGAGCTTAGTGTCAAGCAACAGTTGATACGGATTCTACGCTACTATGTTGAGATCTTCGCTTGGTCTTATGAAGATATGCCTGGTTTGGACCCTGATATTGTGGCACACCGTCTGCCGACTAAAGAGGACTGTCCTTCGGTAAAGCAGAGGGTTCGCCGTATGCGCCCTGAGATGTCTGAGAAAATCAAAGCTGAGGTCATGAAACATTTCGACGCGGGATTTTTAGCTGTCACTTCTTATCCGCAGTGGGTTACCAACGTTGTTCCAGTGCCTAAGAAGGATGGTAAGGTACGGATGTGTGTGGACTATAGATATCTGAACAGGGCAAGCCCCAAGGATGACTTCCCACATCCACACATCGATGTTCTGGTCGACAACACAACACAACATAAAATCTTCTCCTTCATGGATGGTTTTTCCGGCTACAACCAGATCAAGATGGCTCCCGAGGACATGGAGAAGACAACCTTCGTTACACAGTGGGGAACCTTCTGTTACAAGGTAATGCCTTTTGGGTTGAAGAATGCTATGGTAACGTATCAGCGCGCCATGGTTGCTTTGTTCCACGACATGATTCACCATGAGATTGAGGTTTATGTTGATAACATGATAGTAATGTCCCAGACTGAGGAAGAGCACCTTGACCATCTCCAGAAACTGTTCGACAGGTTGAAGGCGTACAAGATGAGGTTGAACCCGAACAAGTGCACCTTCGGGGTAAGGTCTGGTAAGCTGTTGGGTTTCGTTGTCAGTGATAAGGGTATTCAGGTGGATCCTGCAAAGATAAAAGCCATGCAGGTGATTCCGGCTCCCTGCACCGAAAAGGAAGTTAGAGGCTTTCTGGGACGTCTGAACTACATCGCCTGGTTCATTTCACATCTAACCGCCACTTGTGAGCCAATCTTCAAGCTGCTGAAGAAAGATCAAGTGGTAAAATGGAATGATGAATGTCAGACCGCTTTCGAAAGAATCAAAGAATACATCCAAGAGCCACCAATTCTGATGCCTCCAGTTGAAGGAAGACCGTTGATTTTATACTTGACAGTGCTGGATAATTCAATCGGGTGTGTGCTGGGGCAGCATGACGAGTCTGGCCGAAAAGAGCACGCTATTTACTACCTTAGCAAAAAGTTTACCGACTGTGAGACCCGATAATCATTGCTCGAGAAAACTTGATGCGCTTTGGCATGGGCTGCTCGCCGGCTGAGACAGTTATGCTGAGTCACACCACCTTATTGATATCGAAGATGGATCCAATCAAGTATATTTTCGAGAAGCCCGCTCTCTCCGAAAGGATAGAAAGATGGAAAATGATCTTAACTGAGTATGATATCTAATACACAACCCAAAAAGCAATCAAGGGAAGTGTATTGGCGGATCATTTGGCGCATCGGGCCGTGGATGACTACCAATCCATGAATTTCGAGTTCCCGGATGAGAACATCATGTTGGTGACCAACTGTGAAGAGCCTAGACCGGATAAAGGAACTGAGGAAGGATCCTGATGGTCTATGTATTTTGACAGAGCCTCGAATGCGTTAGGTAATGGCATTGGTGCTGTAATTATATCTCTTGAGGGATGTCATACTCTATTCACCGCTCGACTATTTTTCAACTGCACCAACAATATGGCGGAGTATGAAGCATGTATCATGGGTCTTCGAGCTGCTATTGACCTGAGGATTAAGTTCTTGAGTGTATTAGGAGATTCTTCTCTAGTGATCAGTCAGATCAAAGGTGAGTGGGATACGAAGCACCCAAATCTTATTCCTTACAAAGACTACGTACTAACATTGCTCCCACATTTTGAGGAGATAACCTTTGAACACTTCCTGAGTGAGGAGAACCAGCTAGCGGACGCGTTAGCTACCATGTTTTCTATGTTCAAAGTCAGGTGGGACAATGAAGCTCCCCAGATCACCATCGAGAGGTTGGACGAACCTGTACATTGCTATGACATTGAGATCGAAGAGGTGGCAGATAAACCCTGGTTTTACGAAGTAAAGAGGTATCTTGAGGCTCAAGAGTACCCCGAGGGTGCATCTGTTAATGATAAAAAGTTTCTGAGAAGGTTCGCTGTGAAGTTCTTCATTAGCAATGGGATCCTTTATAAGCGTAACCATGATTCAACCTTACTGTGATGTGTGGACAAAAGCGAGGCAGAAAGGATCATGGCAGAGCTACATGAAGGTACCTTCGGAACTTATTCCAGTGGACATACCATGGCAAAGAAAATCCTACGGGTAGGATATTATTGGTCCACTATGGAAGCCGATTGTTATCAGCACTCTCGGACCTGTCATAAGTGCCAAGTTTATGCTGATAATGTGCATGTACCTCCAGTTCCTCTGAATGTTTTGACAGCTCCTTGGCCTTTCGCAATATGGGGAATCGATATGATAGGTGAGATCAGACCTACTGCGTCTAACAGGCATCGTTTCATTTTGGTGGCTATTGATTTCTTTACCAAGTGGGTCAAGGCAGCTTCCTTGGCTACAGTAACCAAGAACGTCGTGGCACGGTTTATCCGACACAATCTAATCTGTCGATACGGTGTACCCGAGAGAATCATTACGAACAATGGTACAAATCTCAATAATATGATGATCACCAAGTTCTGCAAACAGTTCAAGATACAACATCATAACTCTTCTCCCTACCGACTGAAGATGAATGGGGCTGTTGAAGCGGCTAACAAAAACATCAAGAAGATTGTGCAGAAGATGATTGTGACATACAAAGATTGGAATGATTTGTTACCATTCGCTCTTCATGGGTACCGTACCTCAACACAGACTTTGATAGGGGCAACACCCTACTCTCTGGTGTATGGCATGGAGGCAGTCCTACCCATCGAAGTACAGATACCCTCTCTCATGATTATGAAGGATACAAGTTTGAACGAAGAAGACTGGATCAAGACCCGACTTGATCAGCTGAATTTAATCAATGAAAAGACACTTACCGCTATTTGTCATGGTCAGACATATCAAAAGAGAATGATCAAGGATTTTAACAAGAAAGTTAGACGTCAAGAATATCAAGTCGGGGATCTGGTGATCAAACGCATCATACTATCGCAAGGTGATCCCAGGGGAAAATGGACCCCTATGTACGAAGGGCCATTTGTGTAAGAACATTTTCTTGGGAGGAGCTATGATTCTAACCACCATGGATGGTGACGACCTTCCTCACCCCGTCAATGCAAACATAGTGAAAAAATACTACGCATAATCAAAGACCCTCTAGGTTGACTGGCCTAGGCAAAAATAAGGGCTTCCCGGCGAACCAAAAGGGTCCGGGCAAAAGTAAGGGATGAAAATAAAAAATAAAAATTGTACACCCGGTAAGTCGAAAACCTGAAAAGGCGACTTGGGCAATAAAGGGTATCCAGGTGGACTGAAAACCCGAAAGGGCGGTCCAAGCAAAAATTAGGGATTAAAGCGTAACACTATGTCTCATTGGACAATCTTGCGGCCAGACTTCGGTATCGACTATCAAGCTCGGATGATGCCAATCAATCTGATCCACCTTCGACCTAGTAGCAAAGTGATGAGACGCTTGAAGATATAAAGGCAATAGTAGAGTTGGAACCCAGTGGGATTATTTCATATAGCTGTTTTGCTTCCTTTGTCACAAAGTGTATAATTTCTATCTTTCAGCGGTGTTCTCTTACTAGGACGTCAGCCTCTTGTACAAAACACCTACTACAGGCCAACTTCCAAAATCAATACAATTCATTTTTACAAGAAATTTCAAATTGTTTTTCTTTTTCTGTTTTTGTTTTGAAAGAACCTCCAATGATCCATTTTTGATATATGCATTTGAAAATAATTGCTGCTCATAAATATTTACATAAGAAACAAAAGACAGTTACTCGTAATTCTAGGAACAGGGACAAACAAGAAGTGTCCAAACCATACAGTTGCTCTACCCACTAGGTACAGGGATAGAGCCAATTTGAGAATATAACTAAAGGTTCAAACACTCCCCGGAGAGTTGGAAGTATCCAAAGACAGTGGTGTTAGCTCTCCCCAGCCGAGGTTCATAATCGCGAATGAATCGGCAATTTCTCCCTAAGTAGAGTTTACCTATCACCAGAAATATTAGTTCACCACCAGCTGAGTTTATTTCTCCAAATCAGAAGACCATCCAATAGAGTATCTCTCCTTCCCACAAAGTCATTCTCCCTGCGGAATGTTCTCGAGCAGAACGGACGCAAGTCTCCAGCTAATCATCTTCGGTCACTATCCCCAGCAAGAACGAAGACCTCAACTCCTTATATTCTCCAACAGTTGTTCGAGATTTATTCTCCCCAGCCGGAGAATATCACAAGAACATTGCATATCCATACATCGTGGAATGTGCATATGCATCATACAACACAATCTCATTTATTTTGAGAACATCATTACTCAATCTATTTCATACATCATGACATTACATATGACTAACTCTTTACCTTTCAGGGAAAGATGCAATCAAGTTATAACAAGTTTTCTCTGGTTCAGTCAAATCGATACTAAGATTTCTATTCTAGTTCAAGCTATGAAGCCTAGAGATCGACCGAATAATATCTTAATTTCTCCCAAAATACTACGAAGCCTGGAATCGACCAGATAATGGTATATCTTAAATTCAAGCTTCGAAGCCCGGAAATCGACCAGAAAACAGCTTAACCCTCAACAAGTTATTGCGAAGCCTGGAAATCGACCAGATAGCAGTACAAGATACCATGAAGCCTGGAATCGACCAGACAGTGGTATAAGACGTTGTGAAGACTGGAGCATGACCAGATAGCGACAAATGACACTGAAACCTGGGACACGACCAAATAACAGTATAAGGTACTACGAAGCTTGGAATTCGACCAAATTGTAGTTTACTCGGCCAATTACTATGAAGCCCGAAATCGACCGGATATTAGTATGCCTTAAATTCAAGTTGAAACTCAGATGCGACCGGATAACCACTTAATTCCTTCTGAAGCCTAGATAAGAATTGAGATATTGCAAAGCTTGGAGGACAACCAGATAGAAAGTTTAATCTAATCTTCCCAGTAAGTCACTGTAAAACCTGGAGCATGACTAGATAGCAGTCAGTCTTATTTTCCTCAGCAAATCACTGTAAAGCCTGGAGCACGACCAAATAACAGTTCATTTTCACCTCCTCAGCTAAGAGATAATTCCCCAGTAGAGTACAGACAACTGAAGCTCCTAAAATTCTATTCCTCCCAAGACAGAGACCAGCATGCTCCCAGCGAAATCCTCCTCAACAACAGGTATACGGTTTCTCGCAAAGGAATCTCTTATACGGTCAACACTTCTTCGGATGGCATCTTTAAGCCCATCTTCCATCATTGACTTCCAAATGGCATCTATAAGCCCATTCCCGATATCGCAAGACTAGTACCACTTCATACGAGTGCAAATTTCTGGGCACTCTAGTGTTCAATCATCTTCCACATTCAGATCACGAAAGGCAGCCAAGCCAATCTACATCCTCAGGTTTAAGAAGATTGAACAGGGGCAATTGTTGTACCCCGAAATTTTCCCTCCCATATTTCTCAATACATACCTAGTAAGGTCTTCAAATTGCTCAAGGAAGTCCAAGAGTTGACCAGACAAACTCTCTCCTAAGGCAGTCTACCCCAAATTAGGGTTTCATTTTGCATCAAGATGCTTGAGCCCAAAGGATCCCAAATGCTCACCATTGTCCTAATATGTTCTCAAGATCATCCATGTCAAGTTTCAAGCCTTACAGAGAAAATTTGCTCAGTCAATTGCTTAAGTACTTAGAAATCGATTGTGCTAGGGCAAAAGTCAACTATGGCCCACATACAGTGAAACCTCAAGGATTGCTCACAATTCAACAAAACCCAAAAGTTGCTAAATTAGGGTTTTGCAGGAAAAGTCAACTCAACTTTGGCCAAGCATATCTTTCTCATACTTTATCAAAAATGACCCATCCAAAGCTCATTTTGAAGAGGATGTAATTCCCTATAATTCATCTTCAGCTCCCAAGTTCAAAATATGCACTCACAAGAAGATATGAATTTGGACATTATGGGTCATTTTGAAAACTCAACAAAAACACCTTTTGGGTCAAAGCCTCATTCATGAACATGGAAGACTCAATTGAGATGATACCAAAAGGGTTGCTTAGGGTATATCTTAAGCTTTCTAAAAAGTCCAAGAAAACCTCTCTAGGGTCAAAATTGAGAAGTTATGCATTGGCCAAGTTGACCCTTTTTGCAAAATTGCCAAAAGACAAATGTGTCCAAAATTGCATTTTTTTGCCAAATGGGCCCAAATTTTTATGCTTGCACTGAGTTTGTAATGTGACCCATGATCCATGATCCCTTCCACTTGTCATTATTTTATTTTTGTTATTTATTTTGATTTTATTTCATTTAAATCAAATAAAAACAATATAAAATAATGAAAATATCAAAAACTAATTAAATCTTGAGATTTTGTGCATGATTAGGTCCATTACACAGCTGGAGACAAAATCAAATTGTGCAAGGCTTCATATGGACACAAAAACATTGAATTTGCTAGTTTTGGACACAAAGGCAGATAACCAATTTCAAAAATTCAAGAAAAAGTTGCAAACCAATTTCTAAGTTTCAGGCCATCTCAAGCCATTCTAATCATACCAATCATTTGATGTACATCTCAGGATCGTGTTTCAATCGTTAGCAAGCTTCCCCACGCCTTTAAACGCATCGTAGCAGTCACACGGTTTGGCTCTTTTCTTGAATTCGATTAGATTTATTATGGCATATTTAGCATGATTAATTGACATATTTATAATCCTTGAGATTTTTGCAAGCTAATGGTTGTATTCAATTGCATTTTTATTAACTGTGCATCAAACTGCCATGGCTAGGGTTCGTGTTTCGTTTTTAGGGATTTCTTGTACAGGGAAAATTGGACAATGATAATGGTACCATGATGCCCGTGGGCTTGAAATAAGTTGATTGGTACCATTGGTTTTCATTTATCATGCGTGTACAAGGTTTTGGAAGTGCACAGGGGCTATACCTACGCTTAAATGTCCATAGGTAAAAGCCAGGAAACTTACAGCGACGGTGGGAGGAAGAAGAAGGATATGTGGTGCTCCCTGACTTGCCAGTTTGAATTTCGTGTGTTTCAAAGTTTAGACTATTGTTTTTATCATATAATATTCATTTGTTAGTGTTTATATAACTAACACAGCCAGCTCAGTTAGCAAGCGTGCAGTGGGAGAATGCTTAAGGACCTGGGTTCGATCCCCAGGTCCCAACCGTGGCTTCATATTATTTTTCTTTACATGATCAGGTGCACAAGTATCTCATGTGTCCACCATACATCATCAGCATCCAACCATCAGATCATCAACATGCCAGATCCAAGGCTTCTCCAATGAAGGTTCACCATGCACCTGAGTCAAGCATACACACAGGATTGGGCAAAGTCAATGGGACAAGAGTTTGTTGGGCCAAGGAATTGCAAACAACACCCCCCTTCTTGCTAAGCTACCATGCCCATCCTTCTTTCTTTTCTTTTTATTTCTTTTATTTATTTAATTTGCTTATTCATTTTTAACCAAAATTAATTTCTTTTTCACAAAAATCATAAAATCAAGAGTTTGTAAAAATTAGAATTAGTTTGTTTTTTTATCAAATTTAATTTAATTTAGTTTCATTTAATTTAGGGAAATTCTAACCTTTTTATATATAATTAAAATCAATTAGAAAAATTAGGATTCAACTCTTGATTTAATTTTTTATTTCCTTCTCAAAAATAAAAATACAAAAAATAGGTTAATTTAATTATTTTTCTTAAATAAAAATTAATTAGTAATTACGTTTTATTTAATTAAGCTTTATTTTCTCAAATAAAAAAAAAACGACAAAAATGATTTTTCTTATAAATTGCAATTAGGTATAGTTGGGTCAAAACCCTAATTATTTTGCACTCGATTCATCACGCGTGTTTTTATTTTTATTTTTTACAATATTGATGTAACTGTCCACGGTATGTAATAGTTTAATCTAGGGTTTTCTTTTTTATTTATTATCTTTTACGGGTTTTTTGGCTATGTAATTAATCCCTACCCCGAAGCCTTGTAATAGCATAGGTTTTATTTCCCGCATTTTAATTCTCGCAAATATTAACTGTTTAGATGTATGTTAATAGGATTGTATGACAAGATTGCATGATAATTTAAAACGGCTAGAAAACCCTAATGTGCAAAGATAATAACTTAAATCAAATCACTCGCACATGTGCACTCCTAGGGTATACTCTCACTTCGGTTTCCTTCGGTAAACGGTCATTAAGTATAGGGTGTCTTAGTGGTTGCCCTCCTGTCTAAACAAAGATCAAAAGTCCCATTCAGAAACGTCGCCTCAGAAATGTTGCCTCAAATATGATCTTAAGACTCTAGGGTTATTAATAAGGTATCCTAACATTGCTTTAGTGATCGTATGTCCCTTTCGAATTGACCCTTATAATTTCAACGACGGTGCTACCTATTTCTCAATAGTAGGATGCCGTTGTCTAAAGGAAATGAGAATAGAAACAATCATTTCTCGAGTAAGTAGATGCTAGTAGGTACTTGCTCAAATCAAACTTTTTCACACCAAACACTTTTCAAGCTAAAGTTTTCAAAAACACTTCGTAACACTCTTGAGGACAGAGACAAGGGTAAAAACGAAGTAAAACAAAACTTTTCAAAACAAGCACACACAAGCAATTTTAAAGATGAGCAAGTACCTAAGAGCCCATGGAAAACCATGGATAGAAAGGGTGCTAGCACCTTCTCTTTCTATAGTCTACCCCCCGTACTAAGAATATCTCGAAAAAGGATTTTTCTATGCTTTTTTCCTTTCCGGTTGGATGAAATAAAAGTCGATGGCGACTCTTGCTTACCGTGACATTTTGCGAATAAAAAACGCAAAACGCAAACCAATATTAAACAGTCGGTTCTGCCACCGTATCACAGAAGGAGTGTAATGTGAAGGGTGTGGGTTCGACCCCTGCGTCCTGCATTTTTTTGTTATTTTCAAATTAACATGCATGTTTCAAATATAATAATCAAATTCTATTCCCTATCACAATCAGCATGCTGGTGTAGTGGCAAGGAAGGGCGTTGTGAAGCTAAGGGGCGTGGATTCAACACCCACCCCTTGCAATATATTTTTTATCCTATATTTGTTTTAACCTAATTCCTTTCTACTTTCTTTTTCTAAAGCTTGATTAATTTTTAATTATCATTAAATTAACCTAATTATTTTTCTTAATACTAATAAATTAGGTTTAAGTTTTTAACTAATATTTAATTTTCTTTTTATTTACTAAACTAATTAATTAATTAATTAAACTCTATTATTATTAAAATCAATTAGAAATTTAGTTTTATTAATTATTATCATTTAAATTATTTTCTATAAAACATCAAAATATTAATACTGAGATCTTTAGGTCTTCTAAATCCTTTTTCAAAACTTTTTCATATTTTATTTCTATTTAATTTTCTTAGATAAAATGTATAGGTCGCAGTATCGATTATAATAACTTAGGTTTATTTTCTCACATTTTTTTATAAATATGTATCTGCTCCGAGGATGTAATAGCATAAATTTACTTTCTCGCAAGTTTTAATTATTATGTAGCTGCCCCAAATCCATGTAATAGCGTAGTAATTTTACTTTCCGCACTTTATTTCCTGTACACTTTATATTTGCTAATAGTTAGGGTTTATATGGCAATACTAATAATTGAATGTAGATAATCCTAATCTCAAGAATAATAACTGAATTAACACACTCTTTACACTTGCAACTCTAAGATATCCTCTCTTGTTGCCTTACGATTATTGGTCATGTTCCTCAACAGTGGGAATGCTTTAACAAAAGACCCTTACGAATAAATATCATAGTCCCTTGATAACCTTTTTAATTAGCCTACGAACATGATCTAGTCCCTCTGATAAAAATTGCTAAAGCATCCTTACATGTTGCCTTCAATGACTATTCGATGACCATACCCCTGTCCCTTCACATCCAATAGATAGGGCTACCTACCAACTAATGGTATGGATGGCACTATCTCTAAAGGAGAAGGAAAAGAATAAGAATGACCTTTAGTGGTGTAGCGATAAAAAATGTAGCAGGGTAAATCGGAGATCGAATTATTGATTAATTCGTCTCACAAAAGCAAGAGTCGCCACCGCGCTTTATTATTTACAAGGGAAAAGGGGAAAGAGCGAAATAAAACCCTAAATATGCAATGTAAAATAATACTTTTAAAAGTAATGAAAATACAAGGCGTTTTTGAAAAGAGATCTATGGTTCGGGGGTTGGTTATACAGTGGGAAGGTATTAGCACCCAATGTATCTATAGTACTCTATAAGAACCTTTTGAAATATCTGTTTATTAAAATGTTCGTTTGATTAAAAATAAATTGTTTTGGCCGAAAATGGGTACGGACGGGTTTTTCGAAGATACGACGACCTAATGTCGAAGTTTTTTGCTTAAAAGGTATAAGTTTTGAAAAGATTGAATATTTGGGGAAAAATTATCCTAAGTTTTAATGAAATGAAAATATTCGCGTGACTGGATTTGAGGACATGAAGTCAACAAATTCAATCGTTTTTCCTCTTGGATTTAGATGTAAACGGAATAATCAAATAAAGATGAAATAAACAAACAGAAAATTAGATAGATAAATAATATACAACCATAACAATTAAATAACAGACTAAATGGCGTGAACACGCATTTTTGTATTTTTGTTTAATATTAATTAAAGCGAGGGAATTAGTTAAAGAAAATAACATGTTTTTAATTTTTTATGTTTTTTATGTTTTTTATGTTTTTTAATATTAATATAAAGTATTATAAAATGACTTAATGTCTTATGCTAATTTAAGTATTTTAACTAATTTTTTTATATAAGGTCCTAATTAATATATAACAAGGTATTGTTCATTAGTAATCAATATAAATAAGAGTAATATATTTAATTAAACTACATATGAAAAAAAATGGTTTATTATTTAAAAAAAGGTAAATTAAATTTGGTTTATGAATGTTAAAACAAAATGGAAAGAAAACAAAAAATGGGCCAAATAGTTCTAAGGGGCCTAATTAAAAAAACAGAAATGGGGGGTGTGTCTTAAGGAATTCGTTGGGCTTTGGCAGGGAAAAGGGTTAAGGTCCATTCACAAGTTGCTTAGGGTTAATAAAGTTTGTTTTAATTTGGAGAAAAAGGGATTAGGGTTAAGGTTACAGCGCCGTCTTCTTCATTTCATCTTCTTCGCCTCCTTTTGCCTGAGCTTCAGGATTCCTTGCCCATGGCCACCGACATCCCAAGCTTCTTCTTCCCTCCAATCAAAGCGTTAGGGCGACAGATTCACGGTACAATTTTCATCTTTTATTCCGTTAGGGTTTTTGGTTACTGCATGTTATGATTTTGTGTCCATTTTTTGATTCTGACTTCAAATTATTGTGATTATTGAGGTATTTTGAAAGAAAAAGAAGGTGAAATGTTACCTTTGGAGACGGAGGAGGAAGGTTGGGGGTACTGTGGCGGGCCGGACGGCGAGGAATACGGCGGAGGCGCGCTAGCTACTTTGACCCTGGTATTTCGTTTCTTATTTTGTTTTGTGATGAAAATCTTGAAAACAAAACTTATCTTCTTCCTCTTGGTAGCCTTTGTATATCTTTCCTCTCTTATTTTGGCCTTGCTTCTGTTGCCTTTACACGCTTCTGTTGCCTTGGACGCTTTGAATGCTATTGTTGAAAAAATTATTTTGACTAGCTTGACAATGTTGATGCTTGATTGCTGCCTTCGTTTGTATGCTTTTCCTCTTCTTCTTCTTGCCTTACTACCGTTGCTTTCTTTTATTGGCCTATGATGAGTAACTTTGAGGCTTGATGCTTGACATTGGTTTGATGAGATGTGTTATTTGGTATTCTGGTTTTTTGGCTTTGACAAGGTTTAAGGTTTGATGGTGTTTTTTTTAGGCCATTACAGGTTTTTGAACCAAGGCTTTGGTAAGGCTTGAACAGGTTTTATTGTTTAGGCCATATTGGTCTTGATCTTGAGGCAACAGGTTATATTGGTTTTTGTTGGAGATAGCAGGTTTTATGGTTTAGGCCAAGGTTGTTGGTTTGACATGGTTTAACAGGTTATGGAAACATGTTTGTGGTTTAGGCCATGGTTGAGGTTTAGCTTCAGGAAGGTGCTTGAGGTTTTCGTTTAGGCCATGGTTTTAGTTTAGCTTCAGGCAAGTGCTTGAGGTTTTCGTTTAGGCCATGGTTTTGGTTTATCTTCAGGCAGGTGCTTGAGGTGAGGTTTAGGTACTTTTAAAAATTGGCTGCTTGTATTTGTTTGTTTTTTTGAAGGTTTTCCCACAGGTTGAACTCTTAACTCTTTTTGAAGGGGTTTTGTTGTTGTTATAACCGTTTCTTGGCCTTGATGTTTATGCTACAGGTTTGGTATATTTTACTATATTTCTTTGATACTCTGCCCTCTCTACTGCTACATCAGTTTGTCTCTATTCTTTTTCCATGCTTTCCTTTTCTTATTGTGTTACTGCTGATTTGTTTTGTATCTCTTTTCTGCCTAAGCCAAAACCTGTAAAACCCACACTCTTTCTCTCTTCTCTCTCCTCAGTACAATTGAAATTAAAATGATGTATGTACTTTACTATTCTGAAAAAGCATAAGCTGGAAAATGATGTAAAATAGAAATATTGCTTGCATAGTTTGATTTGCACACTTCCTCTTTGTCAATTGCAATGTAACAGTAGAGGAGCCTTGTGTTTTTTGGCCTCTTCCTACCTTGGGTAGTTTACGTTACATATTGGCTTGTGTTGAAAATTGCATATGTTGTTTTGCTATTTTATTTGAAATATGCAGTTGGCTTTTGAAAATGTGCAATTGATTTTGGATTATGAAGTTTTCAATTAAAATGTGCAATTTTGACAAAAAAATGAATTTGTGCATATTTTTAACTTGTGCATTCATTTTTATCAATAAAAATTCATCCCTTTTTGTTAACCGGGAGAAATCCCGTGATTTGCAAAATGGGTAAAAACTGATTCCAGCCGTTTGCTTTTAATGATGAACGCTAAATTAATTATCCGCTTTTAATTATATTTATTTCTGACTTTTCTTTTAATTCTTTTGCAGGTAAAATCAAATGAGCATTAAAGAAGCATTGGATAGGAGATGAAGATTTAGAATCTTAGAAAAATAGTTTTTATTTTACTTTAAACATTTTATGTAATTGTCATTGTAAATACTTTGTACATAATACAGTATTTAAACAACAATTGTAATAATTAGAATAAAGATGAATAAAATCTTATTATTTCAGTTAATTCTTTTCTTCTTTCCAATTATTTATTTTATCATTTATAATTCTTTAAATTATATAATAACTTAAAATCAATTCCAATTATTTAAATTTAGAATGATAAATAATTAAATAAACATCATTGATCAATTAACTTCTCTTCAATCATTTACTTCATTATTTATAATTCTTCTAAATTATAATAACTGAAAATAAAATTTCAACTATTTAAACTTAGAATAATAAATAATTAGATAAACATTGTTGATCAATTAATAAACTCTTTTCAAATATTTATTTTATTATTTATAAATCTTTAAATTATATAATAACTGAAAATAAATTCCAATTATTTAAATTTAAGATAATAAATAATTAATAAACATTGTTTTAGCATTGATCAATTAATAAATTTAACGTTCAAAAAATAAACAGCTCTTGACTTGAAAAAGTTATGAATTTTAAATCTGCTTTGAAAATTGATAAAAATAGGTCAAAACACTTACAATGTAATGATGCAGATGGGAGATGGTATCTTAGGTCAAAATTTGGGGTACAACAAGTGGGTAAGGAACTCTTAATCGCTTATTCACAATCTTTTCTAAAAGACATTTTTTACACATCATATTTTCAAACGGAATATTTTCTAAAAAACTTTGTACACATTCTTGAGGATCGATACAAGAGTCATTACAAAGTTAGCCTTACATTGGCTTTTCAATATATTTTCAAATCACACACACAAAGCAAGATTTTCAAAAGTGAGCTAACAATTAAGAGCCCGTAGATAACTACAGATGAAAAGGGTGCTAACACCTTCCCTTTTCATAACTTACCCCCCGAAATAAAAGTCTATCAAGGTCTTTCTTGTTCTTTTCACCTTTCCTAAATATTGGATTAAAGAAAAGTCGGTGGAAACTCTTGCTATCCGCATATTTGGATAAAATCAAAAAAGTCAATTCTCCCACCGTATTACAGAACTGGGGACTCTGATGGGGACTTACTTAAAGAGGGGTTACCTTAGAGTCTAGATCACTTTACTTTTATTATTTGCTTTGTTTGCTTTAACTTTAAGGGTTTTGTTTGGGTTTAATTATTTGTAAGATACTACACCCAGATCTAGGGAGTCCTTAGGTAAGTAGCAATAGATCATCGAGACTGTACATCATAGACCGATATGGTTAAAACGATGGCTACGGTTAGTGTGACACTTTGGTTTGTACTGATGTTCCTTGATCCATTCAAGGATAACATTAGGCTCCGTGTGGTGTCGTTAACACTAACTTACTTTTAGAATCTTAATTGACCCATCTTGGCCATTAGAAAGTAGTGAGATGGTCGGCTTTGGTCATTCCTAGGTTGGTTGATACTCAAAACTACGCTCATTGAGATTCGACTCACGGGATGTTTTTGTGGCAAGCCAGTTGTCGTGCTAAAATAAAGCATGCGAGAAAGATCAGTGATATGAGATTCCTAGAACCTAGTTACTATTTTAGGACAGGTTGAGCCAACTAGACTTTAATGGGGAAGTGTACTTACCTATGGACTTCATGAAAGCCTTTAAACCTAAGGCTCTTGTGTGACTTGTTTATGTTTGCTTATTTAACATAAACATAACGTCATCACATTATATCATCATAACATGGCATTTTTGTTAACCATTTCAAGGATCTTAGGGATTTATGGTGCAGGATTATCATAAGCCAAACTTCTAGAAAGGGGCAATAGGATTTATTTTCCTCTAGCCAGATGCCGTCAAGATCAAAGTACATTCTATTTAGTCAGAATTTATGAACCACTTGATATGGTGAGCTTGAATCTTATAGAAGGACGTTCAAAGATGAAGACTCAAAGTTCTTCAGACAAATTTGCAACCAGATTCATTTTATAATATTTCAAATTTAAATCCCACGAGATCCTTGAAAACATTCCATATGCATCGACATACTATACATATCATTGCATAACAGGTTTCCAAGATAGGTTTTCTCATCTTGTTGCTGTTTTTCCAGTAGAAAAATGGCTGTTGAACAGACGATCAAAGAACTCCAGGCTCATAATGCTCAATTCCAAGAAATGTTCCTAAACTTAGCCAAGGGGAAAGATAAACCGAAGGCACTCGTCACCAACGGGAAGAAGAAGAAAACAAAGAAACCAATCGGAATTGTTGTACCCCAAACTTTTCGCTCCCATTTTCACACCAGACATACCCCTAGAGGTTCTCAATTGCTCAAGGTGGACCAAGGATTGACCAGAAAACTCTTCTACTAAGGCAATGAACCCCCAACTAGGGTTTCCATTTTCATCAATATGTTTGAGCTCCAATGGTCTCAAATGCTTCCCATGGTTCTAATATGTCCTAAAGATCATCCATGCCAAGTTTCATTCTTTGCTCAATAAGTTTGCTCAGATAATTGCTCAAGAATTAGAAAATCAACTATGCTAAGTCAATAGTCAACGATGACCTATATACAGTCAAACTTCAAGATTTTTGGTTAACATCAACATTTTGAAGTGATATCCATAATTTGATCAAGGGTTGATCATGATTCCTCAAGAAATACTCCTAATTCATTAAAAGTAAAAAATAACAAATTAGGGTTCCTATAGAAAAAGTCAACCAAACTTTGACCAAGCATAACTTTCTCATAATTTATCAGAAATTTTCCAACCAAGCTCATTTTGAATAGAATCCAATTCCCTACAAATTCTCTTCAGCCCTCAAGTCCATGAAATTCAACATTTAAAAGATACAAGTTCATACATTACAGGTCATTTTTAGAAAGTCAATAAAAGCCACTTTTTGCCAAGACCTTTAACATCAAGATAACATCTACAAAAGCAAAATTGATAAAAATAGGGAATGAAGTAGACATCTTGGGATTTCCAAAAAGTACAAGATCATATTCATGAGATAAAAATTGATCAAGTTATAGCCTGTCCAAGTTGGGAAATTTGGGAAATTTCAAGAAATATGCATTCGGCAAATTTGAATTTTTAAGGCAATGGCTCAAATTTTTGAACTTCAAACATATTTCTAAGACCATAGAGGACCCCTAGGACCATTTTTTCATAGTATTGATTTTATTTGCATTTTATATTAATTTTATTTAATTAAAAATCAAATAAATCAATATTATTGCAAAGTATATGGGCCATCATCATTTGGGCTTGGTTTGGTACATGGAGAGGCCCCAATTTTTGTGTGCAGCAAGGTCAGTTCAGTCTAGGTACATTCAAATTTGAAAATGGACAAAATACGTTAACTTTGGACAAGGTTACAAATGGACATTCATGGCATTCAAAAGCTTGTCCATAGCTGTTACAAACATGGCATTTTCGTGTCCTCTCATCATCCTTTATATAAACAAGCTTCTGGGAAGCATCAAACATAGATACATGACCTGGAGAAACCCTGTCCAATTTGCAAAAAAACACTAAAGTTGTCAAACTCAAATTTCCATTTCCAGCTTGTTTCAATCCCGAACAAATATCAAAACATACTCCTGGAGAGCCTCTGAAGCTGATGCCGTTTATTCGCAAGTGTACGAATTACGTCAAAGTAATATAAAAGATTATCGATCCACAGAGACCAATTATCAATCTATCGTTTACTATTGTTACAGTTTTTAGCTAAGTCAATATTAAACAGGGAATTGAGCATGCAAGAAAGTAAAGTGCGGTAAGGTTCAGCCTGACATGGGAATGTAAACAGACATGTTAAAATAAATCATGCGAGAAAGTAAATAATTTAAAGTGCGGTGAGGAAAATAAACAAAGTATAAGCAGGTGCAGAAAATAAACAAAGTAAAAGCAGGTGCAGAAAATAAACAAAGTAAAAGCAGGTGCGGGAAATAAACAAAGTAAAAGCAGTGCGGAAAATAAACAAAGTAAAAGCAGGTGCGGAAAATAAACAAAGTAAAAGCAGTGCAGAATATATAAATAGAAACCTGCTCCAAATGGGGAGGTTTTAAATCTGGTACAAACTGGAAGTAAAATGCGACTGGAAATAAACAGCAGTTGAAAATAAATGTGGCAAGATAAACTTCTTCTGAAATGCTCCAAACTCGATTACAGACTCAATCTACGAACTCGATCACAGACTCAATCAACAGTGCAATAATTCCATGTGTAGAATTATCGCATTACAATGGTGAAATTATATGGCTTAAGTTCGCAACTATGGTTGGATAAAGTTTGCAACTAAGCTTGGGTCATTTGAAATGAAATCAGGAACTTCTATTTATAGAGGATGAAGAATGCAGGAAATCACAAGAATTCCCCCCAACTCCTTTTTTTTGGGGGGGGGGGGGGGGGATATCGTTCAAAGGTGGCGCCCTCCATGGGGGACATGGCTCCCTCCATGAGTGTAGATGAAAGGAAGTGGGGAACGTGGCAGTTGTGGTCAACAGGGGGTGGTCCACGTCATGGCCTACCCTATGGCTAGCGCCATGGTGGACCCCATGAGTGAAAATTTGACCTAAACTCCTGTTTTTCAGTCTGTTTTCCTTCATTTCTTCAGGGGACCTCTGGATAATTGAAATACCTGAAAAGGAAACAAAAGATAGGCAGAATACGAGAAAACAATAATAAAAAACCTAAGTAACATGTGAAATCAGAGTAAAAAACAAGTGTAAAGTAAGTGTAATCAAATTTTCCCACGCTTAAACCTTTGCTTGTCCTCAAGCAAAAAACTCTAAATAGATTAAGAAGAAAAAACGGTGTTGGTGAACATGTTGGGCCGTAAGGGGCCTCTAGAATTAAAACAGGGATGTATTGATAGGTACTGACTGATTTAAACCAATGATATCATAGTGACACTCTTCCGTAAAACAGACATAAGCTTCGTTCTTTTACGAACCAATCCATATCATGCCACTATGCTTAGGCCTATATTTTTCCTATTTTCAAATCCTTTTTCATTCAAGAGCAATCACATTAAGCCCTTTATTCGTACATGCTCATAGTAAAGTGATTGGGTAGTGATTCTGATCATAAAACGTAGGGCTCTGGTACAAAAAGTTGGTGTAACCCCATTTATTGCCCCATTTATAGTTGCGGGGGATCAGATCATAATCTGCCCTACCAAGTTCAGCACCAGATACCTCTGAACCAACTAAAGATGGGTAAAAAAAATTCTTTTTCTTTTTCTTCTTCTTCTTCTTCTTCTTTTGCTTTTGCTTTTGCTTTATTTTTCAACATACAACTTTTGTTGAGTTAAATGACTTTGTGAGGGTCACCTATCCCGGGGTTGTAGTTTATAATAGAAACATAGCATATAGATCATTCACTTTGAGCATGCTTAGACCGGAGCTGGTTGCTAGGATAAACTATTCAAGGATTTAAGAATGAAAATTTTAAGGCTACGACATAGGGGGTATCAGGATCGAATTCCTAAATATATGAAGCATAAGGTGTAAAAATGATGTCGATTCTTCAAAAGGGCTTTCCGAAGTCATACTACATCCTATCTCAACCAGGTCTTATAGCCCAACTAAGTTTAAAACACAATGTTTTTCTTAGGAAAATATTTTCGGTTAGGCTCAAGAAATGGGGGAGTGGACATACACTAGACCATACAGATATAGATGACTCGTCAAACACATGTATTATTTTTGAAAAGAAAGAAAACAAGAAAACTAAAGCAAATAAAGAAGTAAAATAACAAGAAGGAAAATGCAGGAAAGGAAAAATAAAGCGAGAAAAAAAATAAAGCAAGAAAAATAAAGCGATAAAGCGAGTAAATATCCTCCCACACTTAAATCGAACATTGTCCCTAATGTTACGAAATAATATAAGGAAAGAGTCACTTGGTAAAGTACTAAGGCTGGCTGGGTCTCTCTCTAGAATTTCTCTATGTTCCTAGTCATGAAATAGCCAACTGGTAGCTCAGGTATAGCGTCGGGTGTGGTCTGGAAGCCTAGCAAGTCGCCAAACTCCCTCTGGGTAAAACAATATTCTATCCCGAATAGTCTGAAAAAGAGATATCCATCCTGGCCATTATAGGGATCAAACTCGAATGAACTGAGGAATTCTAAGGTGGGGTTCCTGTAGGTCACATTCAGGTCATCTGCATACTCGTCCCACTTTAGCTGGTTGCATAGATACTTGATACTGGCTTCAAAGCTAAGAGCTTCCATGAAAATCTGATCTAGATATCTGGTCGGTGCCATGAGTCGCTGTGAAAGGACCGCATAATGTTGTCTCTGAGTGTCATCTCGGAAGGAAACATGCATGTCATTGAAATGCTCCATCCTGAAAAATGTAGTTAGCAAAGACGACTAGCAGGTGATGCCTGAAATCATAAATTTTGCAACTGTTAGTATACAGTTAAAAATAAAATTTGATAAAGTAAAAAGTAAATAAATGCAAAAAATAAAAATAAACCCATGGGTTGCCTCCCATGCAGCGCTTGTTTAACGTCGTTAGCTTGACGAGTAAACTTCATATATCAAGAACTGGTACTGGTGGATCAATCAGATTGTCGCTGGAGTAGTTGGTGGGAATGTTACCTCATTCGTAGTGCTTCAATCTCTGCCCACTGATGATGAATGGGCTACAAGAATTGTTCTTGATCTCGACTGCTCCAAATCTTAGGATTCTAGAGACCTCAAAAGGACCAGTCCATCTTGAACGTAGCTTGCCAGGAAAAGTTGCAACCTGGAATTGAAAAAGAGAACAAGGTCACCTATATTGAAATCTTTCTTTACAATTATTCTGTCATGCCAAGTTTTGGTTCTTTCTTTATAAATTATAGCATTCTCATAGGCAGACTGGCGGAATTCCTCCAATTTATGAATGTCAAGGATGGGCTTTTCACCAGCAGTCAAATATTCTAAATTCAGGGTCTTAATGGCCCAATAGGCTTTATGCTCTAACTCGAAGGGTAAATGACAAGATTTTCCATAGACTAATTGGTACGGGGTTGTTCCAATAGGGGTTTTAAAAGCTGTTCTATAGGCCCATAGTGCTTCATGTAGCTTCCGAGACAAATCTTTTCTGGAAATTGAAACGGTTTTTTCTAAGATTTGTTTAATCTCCCTGTTAGATACTTCTACTTAGCCGTTTGTCTGTGGATGATAAGGTGTTACTACTATGTGCTTTACTCCATACTTACTCAAGATCTTATCAAATATTCTGGATATGAAATGTGATCCTCCATCACTTATAACGAGACGGGGTGTTCCAAACCTCGGAAAAATGATATTCTTAAATAACTTGACTACCACTCTTGTGTCGTTTGTGGGTGATGCAATAGCCTCAATCCATTTAGACACGTAGTACACAGCTACCAAAATGTACCTATTTCCCATTGAAGGTGGAAATGGTCCCATAAAGTCTATACCCTAAACATCAAAGAGTTCAACTTCCTGGATATTCCCCATTGGCATCTCATCACGTCTTGATATGTTCCCGGTGAGTTAGCATCGATCGCACTTGACAATGTAGGCATGAACATCGTGCCATAAAGTTGGCCAATAGAGGCCTGCTTGAAGAATCTTGGCGTGCGTTTTAGATATACCTGCATGTCCACCATAAGGGCAGAATGACAGTGTCTGATGATGTCTTCTATTTCCTCTTCTGGGACGCAATGCCTGAAAATACTATTTATTCCTCTCCTGAATAGGAGTGGTTCATCCCAGTATAAATGTTTAACATCTTTGAAGAACTTATTTTTCTGTTGGTAATTTAGATCAGGGGGTATGATATATGCAGCTAGGTAGTTTACAAAATCATCGTGCCAAGGTACTCTCTTCATTACTGAAATTCTTTCAAAATCTTTATCTCTTTAAGGCTAGAAATCATCAGCCTTAGCTATAAGTCTGTCATAGGTGAAATCATCATTTATAGGCAATAAGTCGGGTTTTAAGTGTTCTAATCTAGAGAGGTGGTCAGCGACAACATTCTCGGTTCCTTTCTTATCCTTAATGTCTAGATCAAACTCTTGGAGTAATAGGGTCCATCTAAGTAATATAGGTTTAACGTCCTTTTTATTTAATAGATACCATATGGAAGCATGATCAATGTAAACAATGATCTTTGCTCCAACTAGGTAGGACCTAAACTTATCGATCGCAAAAATTACTGCCAATAATTCTTTCTCTGTTGTTGCATAGTTGAGTTGGGCGGTATCTAGGGTTCTACTGGCATAATATATAACATGTAATTTCTTGTCTTTTCGTTGTCCTAGAACAGCACCAACTGCATAATCGCTGGCATCACACATGATTTCAAAAGGTTGTGTCCAATCTGGGGGTTGCATGATCGGAGCTGAAATCAATGCTTGTTTCAAAAATTTAAAAGCTTCGAGAAATTTCTTGTCAAAAACACATTTAACTTCCTTCATTAGAAGATTAGTCAAAGGTTTTGTTATTTTAGAGAAGTCTTTTATAAAACGTCGATAAAAACCAGGATGTCCAAGAAAACTTCTAATCTCCCTAATGGTTTTAGGTGGGATGAGGTTTTCTATAACTTCAATTTTGGCTCTATCGACCTCAATGCCTCTTTCGGAGACAATGTGTCATAATACTAAACCTTAATTAACCATAAAATGGCATTTTTCCCAGTTTAGCACTAGGTTCACCTCTACGCATCTTTCAAGGATTTTTTCGAGGTTTGAGAGACAATCTTTAAAATCGAATCCACACACCGAGAAATCATCCATGAAAACATCCATTATTCCGTCCAGGTAATCTGCAAATATAGATATCATACAACATTGAAAAGTGGAAGGGGCATTACAGAGTCTGAAGGGCATTCGTCTATAGGCGAACGTTCCATAAGGACAGGTGAAGGTTGTTTTCTCTTGATCCTCAGGGTGAATATGTATTTGGAAAAATCCTGAGTATCCATCTAGATAACAAAAGTGAAAGTGTCTGGCTAGACGTTCAAGCATTTGATTTATAAATGGAAGAGGGAAATGATCCTTCCTTGTTGCTTTGTTTAATTTTCTATAATCTATACACATACGCCAACCTCCTTCTATTCGTTTAGCAATATGCTCACCTTTCTCGTTTTCTATGATTGTGACGCCTCCTTTCTTTGGCACCACATGCACAGGGCTCACCCAATTACTATCTGATATTTGGTAAATTATACCAGCCTCTAGTAACTTAATAACTTCTCTTTTAACAACATCGCTCATTATAGGGTTTATTCTTCTTTGATGTTCTCTTGAGTGTTTTGAGTTTTCCTCTAACAAGATCCAGTGCATGCACACCAATGGACGTATTCCTTTTAAATCGGAGATGTTATACCCTAAAGATGAAGTAAATTTTCTTAAGATCTCTAAGAGTTGAGTTGTCTCATCTTAACTTAAAATAGCGTTAACTATAACAGGACGATTCATCTCTTTATCTAAGAATTTGTATCTGAGGTTCTTGGGAAGTTCCTTTAGTTCTAAAGATGGTTTCAAAGGGTAAGGCATGGGATCGGGAGTAAGCGATAAACATTCATAGAGGTCGTCATCGATGTAAGGTTCTAAACTTTTAAATCCATCGTCCTCCATAATGGGGGTCGAAGGTAACTTGATATTTTTGTTAGATTCCTTTCGCTTAAGTTCCAATATACACTCGTCAATGACGTCGATGGCATAACTGACATCTCCTATGACTGGTGCCATTAAGAACTTAGAAAGAATAAATTCTATCTTTTCATCACCCACCTCAAATGTTAATTTTCCTTTCTTAATGTCAATTATGGCTCCGGCTGTTGAAAGGAATGGTCTTCCTAAGAGGATTGGGATTTCTTCGTCTTGTTTAATATCCATAACCACGAAATCAGTTAGGATATATAGCTGACCGATCTTAACTGGTATGTCTTCAAGTATGCCTATATGATACTTAACTGATCTATCAGCCAGCTGGAGAGACATTTTAGTCGGCTGCAATTCTCCTAAGTTTAACCTTCTACAAACTGCTAAAGGCATAAGGCTGACGCTAGCTCTTAGATCAAAGAAGGCTTTGTCAATAGTATGATTTCCTAAGATACAAGGAATGGAAAAACTTCCTGGATCCTTTTCTTTCTTGGCAAGTTTATTTTCTGAAATAAAATTGCATTCGATAGGTTTGGGATCATCAAGTCTACACTTGTTGGTTAGGATGTCTTTTAGGAATTTAGCATAAGATGGTATCTGAGTGATGGCTTCGGTGAAACAAATCTCTACATGGACTTTTTCTATAACTTTAACGAATCTCTGGTATTGATTGTCAAGTTTGGTTTGTTTAAGTCTTTGCGGAAATGGGACTGGGGGTTTGTACGGAGGTGGTGATTTATTAGTTTTATCTTTTAATTCTGGTTCTTTTTTCTTTTCCGGTTCCTTTGGTTCCTCCACTTGGTATGTAGGAAAAACATTTGTCTTAGGTTATGAGGGTGTACTCATGGTTGGATTCTTGGGTCCATCGTAAGTAGTCCCACTTCATAAGAAAATGGCATTAGCTTGCCCTTTAGGATTTGGTTGAGGTTGTCCAGGGAATTGTCCTCCGGATGTAGTTTATGGGGCTTGTGTTTGGGATATTTGTGATATCTGGGTTTCTAGCATCTTGTTATGCGTAATTATCTGATCAACCTTAGTTCCTAGTTGCGTGATTAGTTCGTTTACGTGAATATTCTGATTTAGGAACTCTTTATTTTGATGGGTTTGAGCTGAAATGAAATTTTCCATGATTTTCTCAAGGTTTGGTTTGGGTGCCACAGCTTTCATAGGTTTATTTGGTCTTTGGGCTTGGAAACCTGTAGGTCTCGGAGGTACAGAGTTTTGTATTTGGCTATTGCTTTTATAAGAAAAGTTTGGGTGATTCCTCCATCCGGGGTTGCAAGTGTTTGAAAATGGATTCCCTTGGGTGTAGTTTACTTGGTTTGAGTAAGGCTCATTCAACAAGTTACATTCTGCAGGTTGATGTCCTTGGATCCCACAGAGTTCACATTCTGAAGCTACTGCGGCTACAGTATTAGGGTTTTGAGACATGTTTTGAACTTTTAAGGAAAGAGCGTGCATTTTAACTTGCATCATGTCTAGAGAACTTATCTCATGCTTTCCTCCTTGGGTCTCCTTTTTCTCTACCGTAGCTCATTCTGTTCCCCATTGGTAATGGTTTTGGGCCATGTCCTTAATGAGAGCGCATGCTTCTAGGTAAGGTTTATTCACAATGTGCCACCAACGGCAGATTGATAGACATCTATGTGTTGTAATGGAGTCCATTATAGAAGGTGTGGATGATTAGCCATTGTTCTAGGCCATGGTGTGGACAGGCTCTTAACAGGTCCTTATATCTCTCCCATGCTTCAAAAAATGATTCTCCCATGTTTTGGTTAAATCTAGTGATTTGGTTTCTAAGGACAGCAGTTTTGCTGGGCGGAAAATATCTTGCGAGAAATACTCTCCTAAGGTCTTCCCAGGTTGTTATTGAATTGGGTGTAAGGGAATCCAACCAATCTTGTGCTTTATCTCTGAGGGAAAAGGGGAATAATATTAGTCGTATTGCCTCAGGCGAAGCACCATTGCATTTTAAAGTGTCTGCTAATTGTATAAAAAAATTTAAGTGTTGATTCGGGTTCTCAGTAGCGAGACAACCGAATTGGTTTTGTTGCACCAATTGAAGCAATGAGGGTTTTAGTTCGAAATTATTTGTGGTTACAGCTGGGTTTACGATACTTGAACTAGGTTCCTCATCTGACGGTTAGGAAAATTCCTTAAGAGGTCTTTAGTTATGATTCTCGGCCATAGTTTTTCTAATTCTACGGAGAAAATGGATGTAACATTCAGGTTTCGCTAAAGGATTAAATAAGGTTCTGGTGCTGCGAGATCTTCGCATTAACCGAACTGTAAAACTTAGTCTAGACGGTGTGACTATAGGGTGCGAATTTAACGAAATTGATCCCCGACAACAGCGCAAAAACTTGATGCGGTTTATTCGCAAGTGTACGAATCACGTCAGAGTAATATAAAAGATTATCGATCCACAGAGACCAATCGTCAATCTATCGTTTCCTATTGTTACGTTGTTTAGCTAAGTCAATATTAAACAGGGAATTGAGCATGCAAGAAAGTAAAGTGCGGTGAAATAAACTTCAGATATAAAAGCAGGGCCGAATGTAATTCACATAGTCAGATGATATTCACAATGCTTCGGAATAGAACTACTTATAGGGCAATATTTTCTACTAAAGAAAAGAACTAATTTAACAGGAACTGTCACTTTCGCGTAATCAGAACCAAGTTTACTCTCTAATCAGACCTTCTTATCGTCACTTATAAAAAGACGCGCATTGTGTTAAAGTAATAAACCTATTTTTAAGAAATAAAGTACTTGACCAAGTTGAAAAGTATTTTGATCTGGAATTTCTAATAAAAATGGGACCTAACTTTAACCCTATAAACGCGTCAGAAAATAGTTTCAAAGTTGATTTCTTTTATAATAAAAACCCTAACTAACTAGAAAAGTGCTTTCGCTTCCTTTGACCAGTTAGAACTAACCGAGTTTAACAAAGGGTTGGACGGCTTTCGATCTTATCCAACAACAATAAAGTACAGAAAACTTGTATTAAAAACCAAAATAGCCCATAAGAATTTCTATTGACACATTATTTAGAATATCGATCTAACTAGATTCCTTACATTCTAGCGCAGTAAGGTTCAGCCTGACATGGGAATGTAAATAGACATGTTAAAATAAATCATGCGAGAAAGTAAATAATTTAAAGTGGGTTGCGGAAAATAAACAAAGTAAAAGAAGGTGCAGAAAATAAACAAAGTAAAAGAAGGTGAAGAAAAATAAACAAAGTAAATGTAGGTGCGGGAAATAAACAAAGTAAAAGTAGTACGAAATATATAAATAGAAACCTACTCCAAACGGGGAGGTTTTAAATCTGGTACAAACTGGAAGCAAAATGCGACTTGAAATAAACAACAGTTGAAAATAAATGTGGCAAGATAAACTTCTGCCGAAGATCTCCAAACTCTATTAAAAACTCAATCTACAAACTCAATCACAAACTCAATCAACAATGCAATAATTTCCTGATGTGAAGAATTATTGCTTTACAATGGTGAATTTATATGGCTTAAGTTCGCAAATATGGTTGGGTCAAGTTTGCAACTAAGCGTGGGTCATTTGAAATGAAATTAGGAACATCTATTTATAGAGGATGAAGAATGCAGGAAATCACAGGAATGCCCCCCAACTCCTTTTGGGGGGAAATATCGTCCAAAGGTGGCGCCCGCCATGGGGGACATGGTGCCCGCCAAGAGTGTAGATGAAAGGAATTGTGGAACGTGGCAGTTGAGGTCATCAGGAGGTGGTCCACGTCATGGCCTACCCTATGGATGGCTCCATGGTGGACGCCATGAGTGTAAATTTGACCTAAACTCTTGTTTTTCAGCCTGTTTCTCTCATTTCTTCAAGGGAGCTCTGGATAATTGAAATACTTGAAAAGGAAACAAAAGATATGCAGAATACAAGAAAACAATAATAAAAACCTAAATAACATGTGAAATCAGAGTCAAAAACAAGTGTAAATTAAGTGTTATCAGAAGCCATTGCAAGCAATCCCAAAGCCTGAAACATCAAGAATTGTGCTCTCTGACAGTCACGGTTTGTATTTTTTTTTCAAACTCGGTTCCAATGATTTTTCCATCATGAATCTGTTTTGATCATATATCCATGCTTGCTATCACATTTGCAATGTTTTTGATTGGTTTGATTAAATTTTAAGCGCAAGAATAGCTTCTTGCCATGGCTAGGGTTCATAAGCTCGAATTTGGGGTTTCCTTCTCAAGGGAAAATTGGACCAGATTATGGGTACCATAGCATTCAGGGGAATATTTATGATTGATCCCTGGCTGTAGTTTTAATTTATCTTACTTGTATTACATTTTTAATATTGCAGGGATGTAGCTACGGACAAAAATTGTCACTATAGCCTTTAGTTACAATTTTTTCTGTAGGTAAAAGTCTAATACCAAAACCACAGTTCTGGGAAGAAGACAAGAGGTGGAAGCATACCACTGGCCCGTTTGAATTTTGCATGTTTTTCTGGGCATGCTACTTTATTTACTTTATGTTTTTTTTTGTTTATTATATTAACAAATAAGCAGCCCAGCGCAAATGGTCAAGGAATGAATATGTGAGGCAAACGTCCTGGGTTCGATCCAAGGCGTATGCTTTTGTATTTTTCTTGATAATTTCTTACAGATCCAATGCATTTCCTAGCCAAGCATCCACCATGCGCTCACAGAGTCAACCCTTAGATCATCACGTGACCCAGATACAAGTGTCTAGCAAAAGCAGCGTATGGTGAACCCCTAGATGAGAGCCTCACTGAATCACACGTAAGGCAGATGGGCCAACTATTCTGGGCTTTGCAAAATTTAGCCATGCAGCCCCAAAATCACTTCCAGCATCAAGCCCATTCTTGTTTTTCTTATTTATTTCATTATTTTGTGTTATTTGTTTTATAGTTTTAAAAATTATTTTTTAATATTAAATCATAAAATCACAAAAAACATAGAATTGAGTTTTTTTATTAAAATTAGTTTTTTTGGAAATTAATTAATTTAATGATATTGAATTGATTTATTTTCATTAAGTAAAGTTAATTTGAAAAAATTAGGTTTAATTCACAAATATTTAGTTTTCTCAATAAAAAATCAAAAATATTTTCTTTATTTAAGTAGATTCTTTAGGATATTTAATTTATTCTCGCGCACATTTATTTATTTATTTTTTCCAATTATTGTATCTGTTTCGAGTTTGTAATAGCTTTTAACTTAGGTTTATTACTGCTTTTATTTACCACTTTTCCCCCAAGTTTGGTTATGTAACTCCCTCCCCAAAGCCTTAATAGCTAGGTTTAAGATTCTCGCATTTTATTTTTTCGCTACTATTAACTTTTAGATGAATGATCATATGATTGAATGGATAGATAAATAAAATGTTCAAAATAGTAGAACACCCTAACTTTGCAAAGATAAACAAACTGAAATCAAACACCTGCACATGCTCACCCCTAGGGTATCTCCCACTTCGGTTGCCTCGGAAATACGGTCACTATTCTCGAACGTGAGAATTCTTAGTGATTGTCCTCTAATTTAGAGATTGCAAGTCCCTTTCAAAGGTTGCCTCGGTAAAACAAAATGCGATCTTAGAACTTTAGAACAGTTACTAAGAGATCTTTCCATGTTGCCTTAAGTGACCATAATCGTCCCTTTCGATTGTCCCTCAAACTCCTACGATGGAGCTACCTACTCCTTAATAGTAGGATATCACTATCTAAAGGAAATAAGAAAACAAACAGTCTTTTTCGAGTAGGTAGAAACTCTTAAGTACTTGCTCAAAACAACCAGTTTTTTCACACTTACACTTTTCGAACAAAGTTTACAAAAACCCTTTATCACACTTTTGAGAATTGACACAAGGGTTACCATTAAGCGAAACTCCGCACTAAGGCATTTTGAAAGCTTTTCAAAACACACACAAAAGCAATTTCAAAATGAGAAAGTATTTAAGAGCCCAAGGAAAACCATGGATAGAAATGGTGCTAACACCTTCCCTTTCTATAATCTACCCCCCGTACTTAGAAACTTATCGAAAAAGGTTTTTTCTGTTCTTTTTCCCTTTTCCTTTGTTGGATAAAATAAAAGACGGTGGCGACTTTTGCTTACCGCAACATTTGCAAACACAAACGCAAAACCAGTATTAACAGTCAGTTCTGCCACCGTATCACAGAACTGACGACTCTGCTGGGGATCATGATTTTTAAAGTTGGGTTTACCCTAGGACCTAGCTCATTTTAATTGCTTATTTGTCTTGTCTTGTTTGATTTACTTTTAAGGGTATTTGTTTGGGCTTTTTGGATCCTAAACCCAGATCGGGGAATTCCTTTTAGGTAAGTAGCAATAAACTGTGAGGGAGTTATGCGGGGTATACCGACACGATTGAAATAGTAGCTACGTTGATACGATACTTTGGTGTGTACTGGTAGCCCTTGAGTAATCAACGAGAATACAGAATTTTGCGTGGTATCATAAAGCGTCAACTGACCTTAGCACCTTAATTGACCAACTTGGATTTTTAGGACGTAGTGAGATAGCCGTCTTTGGTGTAAACCCAAAGTCGGTTGATACTCGATGCTACACTCATTGAGGTTTGACTCTTGAACTTTGTTTGGTGGCAAGTCAATTATTTATCAGAATGAAATTTGGAGGAAAGATCAGTGATATTGAGATCCCTTAGAACCCGGTTACTATTATAGGACAGGTTGAACCAATCCAACTTCAAGAGGGTAATACCATAAAATCCATGCAAGCCTAAACCTAAGGCTGTTTGTGTGACTTGTTTGCTTTCAACTTGAACTACTTGCAGGGTTTTATTATCTGACAACATGATTTCTTGCAGGAATTGTTTACAGTCATTATCTAATAAGTTGGATTTCTTGTAGGGTTTACTTGCTTACATAACCTTACACTTTTGCTTAACGCATAGCATATGCATCATAACATCATGCTAGAACATTTCCTTAACCATTTCAAGGATCTCAAAGGTTTGTGATGCAGGTTATGATAAATCAGATGTCTAGCAATGGGCAGGGGGATTTATTTTCCTCTAGCCAATTCCATCAAAAGATCAAAAATCAACAACTTGAGTCAGGGGCTATGACCCACTTGATATGGTGAGCTTGACTTTTGTAGAAGGACCTTCAACGATAAGAAGTTATTCAATCAAAACTGCAAACTTCAACTGCTAACATCTTTTTGTTTACCCCGCGAGTCCCTAAAAACATTGCATACGCATATCATACATGTCATTGCATAACAGGTACTCTAGGTACAAGCTTCTTGTCCCTTCGCTGTTTATTTCAGCAAGAAGAAATGGCTCTTGAACAAACAATCAAAGACCTTCAAGCTCAAAATGCTCAGTTCCAACAAATGTTCCTGACTCTGACCCAGGGGCAAGAAGACCTGAAAGCTCTGATCGTCAAAAAGAAGGCTAAGTAGGCAAAAAAACCAGTTCGTGTTTTGAATGTGGGAAGAAGAAGACCAGCTAACCGAGATCTAGACTTTGTAACTCCATCAAAGGGAGGGGATAATCAAGAGGAAGAAGACGAGGAATCAGATGAAGGAGAAAAAAATCCAACGTCTGAAGAAGATGAATTCGACTACTCTGAGGAGAAATATCCTCCTGCTGACGATAAATACAAACGGCTAGAGGATCGGCTCAATGCCATGGAGAGTCCAAGGGTTCCCGGTTTGGATTTAGAAGATTTAGGTTTGGTTCCAGGGGTGGTCATCCCACCTAAGTTCAAGGTCCCCATCTTCGCAAAATACGATGGTGTTTCCTGTCCCAAGCTTTACTTGAGGCCATATGTGAGAAAGATCCAGCCTCACACTGCTGACAAGAAGTTATGGGTCCATTTCTTCCAAGAAAGTTTGGATGACACTCAACTGGATTGGTTTTATCAACTAGAAGGAACGGACATCCATACCTGGGAAGACCTGGCTACTACTTTCTACAAGAAGTACCAATACAACGCTGACCTGGCACCAACTCGAGTGCAACTGCAGAATATGTCAATGGGCTCGAGAGAAGGAATCAAGGAATATGCACAAAAATGGAGGGATCTAGCTGGCAGGGTTTAACCTCCTCTGACTGATCAGGAAATGGTGGACATGTTCATGGGTACTCTGACAGGCCCATTCTTCAATTTTCTAATTGGGAGTTCCTCATCTGGGTTCACAGAGATGGTCTGACTGGAGAGAGGATAAAAAGTGGCATCAGGAGAGGGAAGATCCCGATGGCTGCATCTTCTAATGCTAAGAAGAATCCATTTGGTGGTAAGAGGGAAGCTAATGTTGTGCACAGCCAGAAGAGTCGTAATAAGGCAAACTACTAACAATCTATGGGGGCAGTGCTGGTCTCTAATTCGGCAAGCGTGTTACGACCACAACAACAGGGTAATCAACAAAGGCAAAACAAGCCTAAGAGACAGTTCACCCAAATCAACATGCCATTGTCACAAGCATTGCAACACATGTTGAAGATGAATCTGATTATGGTGATAGGCCCTCATCCAAACCCTAAGACTTCCTCTCCTAACTACAATCCTGATGCAAGGTGTCCTTATCATTCTGGAAGTCTAGGGCACGATACTAACGATTGTTGGGTGCTGAAATACAAGATTCAGAATATGATTGACGCCAAGGAGATTGAATTCGAAGCTCCTAAGACTCCCAACATGATCACTGCTCCCATTCCAAATCATGGCTAGGATTGAAAGCATTTTTGTTCATTTGAATTCTCAAGTTGTATTTTCTTTGTTTATTCAAACAATTATTGTCATGTCAAAAATTTATTATTTCATTAATGCATTACACATGTTTGTTTTGAATTAATTTGTTTTCATTATGCTTAAACTTCTTTATACTTCCTTTTCATGATATTCAACTCTCGATCAAATACTCTAAGCCTTTAGAGGGGTGATGACAAAAATGATACCACAATCCATACAATGTGCTTTTGAACAGACCTTGCTAACGATGTACCCGAGTTTTTTCAAATCCCAAACAGTGGATTTATAAGGAAGATAATCCAAAGTCAACCCCTTTGAGCCAAAGAAGTAGGAGTTTTTCTTTTCACACAAATTAAAACCCTTAATCATAACCTGGGGCAGGGTAGTTTCTTAGTTAAATCAGACGCGCATTCAGTCACATACACAATGAATGGCATCGAAGACGTCCTTCCAAATCCAAAGATGGTGATGGTTCCGCATAATCATTAGGAACAGGAAGTCATTATCTCTCAAAATAAAAGCCCATTAAGTCAGAACCTATGAAGGAGACTTAAAAAAAAACTGGGGCATCCCGCTGACTGTAATCTCAAAACAAGAAACAGTTCAGGAAAAAGAAGGGATAACGAAAACAAAAGAAAAGGTTACTACAAATCCTCGACAAAAAATAAAAGGTTACAAAAATGACTGCCTTCTTCAAACAAACGTTCAATGGCTGAACTATCACCAGAATATCAAGGATAGGATGCCAAACTCAGTTGGGATTCAAATGCATAATTAACTGAGCATAGGAATGAAGAACATCACGAAGAAAGGGTGGGTACAAATAAATTTTGAGCCTTTATCCGTTGTTTCTTAAACTGTGAACCAGGCCGTGTTACAACCCTTAAAAGTCCTAGCGAAGCATGGGTTAGTTCGAGAGCATACTATTACAATGGTATCCTGACTCCTGTAGAACTTGCTACGAATCCTGAGTTGATATCACATTCTTGCAAATTTTGTTTTACTACACAAAACACATTTTCAAAAAAAAAAATTCAAGACTGACATGAGTTTTTAATTCTTTAAATAACATTGTTTGCACATGATTAATTGTTCAAATGGCAGAGAAATTCACACAATGAATATTCAATGAACAAAAACCTTCTCAATGAAAAGGATCACCTCAAGCAGAAAAACACTTCCAACCAAAGGGGCACGGCATGATCAATGTCCATCATCTGGGGTAGTCAAGTCAAGATTCAAGGAATCTCTCAAAGATGCCAAATATCCAGGGGCAGATCTCTATATGAATCACTTGGGGCATTGGGTATGTATCCCATCAACGAATCATGTATCATCAAACAAACATCTTCTGGAAGTATGGCAACAATTATCACTATGGATAGTGACAATTCTCCGTACCCGGTGAACATAGACATAGTCAGAAAACACTATGCATAAACAAGGACCTGCTAGGTTGACTGGCCTAGGCAAAAATAAGGGCATCCGGCGAACCAAAATGGTTAGGGCAAAATTAGGGATAAAAACAAAAAAATATATATACACCCGGCAAGTAGAAAACTTAAAAAGGCGTCTTAGACAAAAAAGGGTATCCCGGTGGACTGAAAATATGAAAAGACAGCCCAGAAAAAAGTTAGGGATTAAAGCGTATGACTATGTTCCGTCATCACGTCACTTATTTAGTCAATAGAAGGTTTATCATCCTGACCAACATTTGTCAAGCACCCCAGGAGTTGGGATGCCACTTAACTATCCACAAAGTCTCCACAGGTACTTTTTCCAACAAGTACAGAGGCAGGGGCATCTTACGCAAGGTCGCCACTATATCCTCAATTTACAGCCTAGTAATGTCAGGTGTTCTTGTATCCCCGGCAAAATAGGAATTTTCAACTACTGCTCTAACATCAGGTTTTCCCTAGTGAAATCTTTAAACTTCTCAGGATTCCCCAATAGGATTTCACAAAATCCTCAGGTAGTGCATATAGCTTTACTTATCCAACAGAGTTTATTCCTCTAGTAGCGAGAGATCATCTCCCACCTGTTCACTTTTAATAAAATCCGAAGACCTACATTCTTCATCTCCAACTGCAATCAGGAATTTATGTTCCCTAATTCAACAATGATGTAATAGAACAACTGATACATTCACATATTGCATTCATACATCATTCTACAAACATCATAGCATATGCAGTACAAATGCATACGGCACAATCTCATTTATGTTGATAACATCATTACACAATGTGTTTCATACGTCATGACATTGCATACAGCTAACGCTTTACTTTTCTAGGAAAAATCGATCAACAGACAGTTATCATCAACAATTTCTAATAGGTTCAAGATTAGCTCCTGAAACCAAATAGAGTAATTGTCTGCGCGACCAAATACAACTTTACATGGGCTCTTCACGAAGTAATCTTACACGGGTTTCTCCTTCTCCTTCTGAAACACGGATTTACACGGGCTCGTCATGAAGCAATCTCACATGGGTTTCTTTTAACTTCCAAATACAGCTTTTACGGGCTATTCATGATGCAATCTTACATGGGTTTCTCCTTCTCCTTCTGAAACACAGCTTTACACAGGCTCGTCATGAAGCAATCTCACACGGGTTTCTTATGACTTCTAAATACAGCTTTTACGGGATATTCATGATGAAATCTTACACGAGGTTCTCCTTCTCCTTCTAAAACACAGCTTTTAACGGGTTCGTCATGAAGCAATCTCACACGGGTTTATTCTGACTTCCAAATACAACTTTTATGAGCTATTCATGACACAATCTTACACGGGTTCTTTCTCCTTCCTTCTGAATTTTTACACAGATTTATCTTGAAGTAACCCTACCCAGGTTCCTTCTGAAGTTTTAAACGGACTTATCCCGAAGTAACCCTACCCAGGTTCCTTCTGAAGTTTTACACGAACTTATCCCGAAGTAACCCTACTCAGGTTCCTTCTGATCTTTTACACATAGTTATCCCGAAGTAACCCTACCCAGGTTCCTTCTAAAGTTTTACACGGACTTATCCAGAAGTAACCCTACCCAAGTTCCTTCTGAAGTTTTACATGGACTTATCCCGAAGCAACCCTACCCAGGTTCCTTCTGAAGTTTTACACGGAATTATCCCGAAGTAACCCTACCCAAGTTCCTTATGATGTTTTACACGGACTTATCCCGAAGCAACCCTACCCAGGTTCCTTCTGAATTTTTACTCTAACGTATCCCGAAGTAATCCTACCCAGGTTCCTTCTAAAGTTTTACACGGACTTATCCTGAATTAACCCTACCCAGGTTCCTTCTGAAGTTTAACACGAACTCATCCTGAAGCAACCCTACCCAGGTTCATTCTGAAGTTTTACACGGACTTATCCTGAAGTAACCCTACCCAGGTTCCTTCTGAAGTTTTTGACGGACTTATCCAGAAGTAACCCTACCCAGGTTCCTTCTGAAGCTTTACACGGACTTATCCCGAAGTAACCCTACTACCCAGGTTCCTTCTTATAGCCCTACTGCCCAGGCTTTATTTCGAAGTAACCCTACTACCCAGGTTCTTTCTCTTAGCCCTACTACCCCGACTTTTATTTCGAAGTAACCCTACTACCCATGTTCCTTCTCATAGCCCTACCACTTAGGTTTTATTCCGAAGCAGCCCTACTACCCAAGCTTTATTTCGAAGTAACCCTACTACCCAGGTTCCTTCTCATAGCCCTAATACCCAGGCTTTATTTCGAAGTAACCCTACTACCCAGGTTCCTTCTCATAGCCCTACTACCCAGGCATTATTTCGAAGTAACCCTACTACCCAGGTTCCTTCTCACAGCCCTACCACCCAGACTTTATTCCGAAGCAGCCCTACTACACAGGCTATATTTCAAAGTAACCCTACTACCCAAGTTCCTTCTCATATCCCTGCTAACCAGGTTCCTTTTTCATGAATTACCTGACGCAGTTTTACATGGACTTGTCCCGAGAAAGCCCTATACAGGTTCCTTCTCTTTTATCTCCAGACAACAGTTTACAACACTATAAAACCTGGACCCGACCAGATACAGTTGATTTCATATTCCCTAGTAAGTCACTGTAAAACCCGGACTCGACCAGATAAAAGCTCACTTTTGTCTCATCAATCAAGAGTTAATTCCCCAATTGATTAATGGACAACCGAAGCTCCTAGACTCTCTTTCCCAGGACATAAATCAACATTCCCCGGTGAAGTCCGCCTCACAGCAGGTACAGGAATTCTTGCAAAGGAATCTCTTATGAAACCGATATCTTTTCTGGATGGAATCTTTAAGCCCTTCTCCGATGACTCTCACTCACCTTCCAAATGGCATCTGTCAGCCCATTCCCGATATTATCAATCGATATTCACTTCATGCGAGTGAAAATTTCTGGGCAATCTAGTATTCAATCATCTTCCACCTTCAGATCACAAAAGGCAGACCAGCCAATCTATATCCTCAAGTTTAAGAAGATTGAACAGGGTCAGCTGTTGTACCCTAAAATTTGCCCTCCCATTTTCACACAAGACATACCCCTAGAGGTTCTCAATTGCTCAAGGTGGACCAAGGATTGACCAACCAACTCTCCTACTAAGGCAATGAACCCCGAACTAGGGTTTCCATTTTCATCAAGATGTTTGAGCTCCAATGGTCTCAAATGATTCCCATGGTCCTAATATGTCCTCAAGATCATCCATGCCAAGTTTCACGCTTTGCTCAATAAGTTTGCTCAGACAATTGCTCAAGTAATGGAAAATCAACTATGCTAAGTCAAAAGTCAAATGTGATCAATATACAGTCAAACTTCAAGATTTTTGGTCAACATCAACATTTTTAAGTGATATCCATCATTTGATCAAGGTTTGATCATGATTACTCAAGAAATTCTCCTAATTCATCAAAAGTCAAAAATAGAAAATTAGGGTTTCTATAGGAAAAGCCAACCAAACTTTGACCAAGCATAACTTTCTCATAATTTATCAGAAATTTTCCAACCAAAGCTCATTTTGAAGATAATCCAATTCCATACAGTTTCTCCTTAGCCCTTAAGTCCAATAAATTCACCATTTAAAAGATACAAGTTCATACATTACATGTCATTTTTAGAAAGTCAATAAAAGCCACTTTATGCCAAGACCTTTAACATCAAGATAACATCTTCAAAAGAAAAATTGATCAAAAGAGGGGTTGAATTAGACATCTTGGGCTTTCCAAAAAGTAAAAGATCATCATCATGAGATAAAAATTGATCAAGTTATGGCTTTCCCAAGTTGGAAAAATTTTGGAAATTTCAAGAAATATGCATTCGACAAATTTGAATTTTTAAGGCAATGGCTCAAATTTTTGAACTTCAAACATATCTCTAAGACCATAGAGGACCCCTAGGACCATGTTTGAATAGTCTTGATTTTATTTGAATTTTATATTAATTTTATTTAATTAAAAATCAAATAAATAAATATTATTGCAAAGTATATGGGCCATTATCATTTGGGCTTGGTTTGGTACATAGAGAGGCCCCAATTTTTATGTGCAGCAATGTCAATTCAGTCTAGGTACATTCAAATTTGAAAATAGACAAAATCCCTTAACTTTGGCCAAGGTTACAAATGGATATTCATGGCATTTAAAAGCTTTTCCATAACTGTTACAAACATGGCATTTTCGTGTCCTCTCATCATCCTCTATATAAACAACCTACTGGCAAGCATCAAACAGAGATACATGACCTGGAGAACCCCTGTCCAATTTTCAAAAAAACCCTAAAGTTGTCAAACTCGAATTTCCATTTCCATCTTGTTTCAATCCCAATCAAGTATCAAAACTGAAATTCTGGCAGCAAATACTCAATGTCACAATGAATGTTATGACACCGTATCTGACTTTCTATAAGACAGTAAATAAAAAAATAGTAAAGAACACAGTCAATTGTTTACCCAGTTCAGTGTGAAACAACACCTACTCTGGGGGCTACCAAGCCAGGGAGGAAATTCACTATAAGAGATATTAATTCAGGAATAAACCAACCAGTTTATCTCCTTCACTTAAGACCTTCCCAATGCAACTTCAATATAAGTTCAACTTAAACTTGAGTTCCTACTCACTCCCCCTCAATCACAGCAGTGATACTAAACAATTGACTAATGAAATAATGAAGACACTCTTCAGAACATACACATGATTATGCTTCACAGCTTTTAATCAAGTAACACAAACACTCGTGCTTCAAAGCTTTGAGTGATACATAAACCTAACTTGACCTTGCTTCAAAGCTTTAATCAAGTGACACAAACACTCGTGCTTCAAAGCTTTGAGTGATACACAACCCTTACAACCAAAACCTACTCCAAGTCACTTATCACAATGATACTTGCTTGGATTACAGTAGTAAAAACTATACAGCCCCTAGTTGATCTTCTGTCAATAGAGTTAATTTTACCAACAGCCTTCCTGTTGAATTTATATGCAGTTGTTTCTTCAGTTAGGGCTTCCACGAAAAGCTAGGGTTAATTAGGGTTAACCTCAAGACTTGGTCACAAGACTTTATCAACCAAATTAGGGTTGAGCTAAGTTAACCTAAAGTCCACGTGAGATTCTGTTCTGGAATGTATGAACCAAATTCCTGAAAAATCTCATAATTAACCAAACTGCATAACTGTTAGATCAGTACAGGATGTCTTAACATTGGTTATGACAACAGAAATCCTGTTCATTGATTTTGGTAGACTGTAATAAATGTGATCATTACAAAATGCTCAGATACACACTCATAAAGAGCAGCTACTGTATGCCATTATTTTTCTGCATAAAGTACCTAATAACCCAGAATGTTATGACATCAGTCATGACATTCACACACCTGGTTTTACCAAAAATACATGCCAATAACTAAACACTTACAAACTCCCCCTTTGGCAAATTTTTGGCTAAAACCCCTAAACAATCAGAGAAAAGAGAGCAGCAGAAATAATATGTCTGCAGAAAAATTAATGTCTACCAAGAATAATTAACACATAATCTTCTCCCCCTCTTTAGCCATAAATAGGCCAAAGATACATGTACTTTTAGGATATACATTCATCCAAAATGAATAATAAAAACAACAAAAAGTCTGAAATCACTTGCAGCAACAGGTATCAGCAGCAAGCTTGACACTCAACTGGTCTTCAAGCACTGTCATCTTCAGAGGAGGCACTATCTTCAGCATTAAGCTGATCTTCAGCAGCATTCTCTTCCCTTCTTTGTCCTTCAGTCTCCTCCTGTTCTAGTCTAGCAATTAGGTTCTCAAGAGTCCTTTTCCTTGTCTCCAGCTCTTTGCAGGTTTCCTTCAGCACAACTATAACATCAGATTTCTTGGACTGAGTTTTGACAGTTGATGTCTCAGCTGATGTCATGACAATGTCAGGAACATGAGTTCCCTGAAATAGCTTATAGTGCAACCCAAGAGTAGGGGCTCTTTTGCATATAGTATCTCTTTCCACTAGAATGTCAGGATACTGAGCAAGGACAATACCACATAGGAGGGAGGGAAAGGCAATAGGGCCTTTAACAGCATAGCTTCCAGCATGTTTTAAAGTTTGATCAAAGATATACCTGCCATAGTCAAATTCTGTCCTGGTTCCAACAGCATAAATGAATCTTCCCAATCCTGTGGAGATGGTTGATTTATGGTTGGTAGGAACCCAGTTGGCTGCACCAATCTTGTGCAGGATGGCAAATTTCATGCTTAGCTTGCTTGCATTCAGCTTGCCTTTTAAGGGCCAGCTCCTTACTTGATTTGCAATGATGGTTTGGCATACTTGGTTGTCAGTAACCTCTAGTTCAGGACAATCCTCATCTGGTCTTCCAAGGAATTTGTTTATTTCAGAGGGAGAGAAATTAACCTTTTTTCCTCTCACATAGACACACTTAAAGTCAGCTGACCTTCCATCAGTACATCCATCAGATAAATTCACTATGAATTCTTTGACAAGATTTTCATAGCAGTTGGTAAACTTTACCACAGTATTCATTAGCCCACAGTTTTGATTAGGTCCATGATCTCCTTACATTCCATGGCACCATTGTTCAGTTCTCTTTCCAAGGCTATTCTTTTCAAACAAACATACTTCCATCTGTTGGCATTTTCAGGGTGGTGAAAAGAAATGTTGTCAGTGGGGACTTCAGGAACTTTAGCCATTTTGCTTGATGGGAGTTTCCTTCTGAGAGGAATGTCTTCAGCATCAACTTCAAATTCTGATTCCTCATCAGAATCAGAAGGTTCAGGCTCTTTCCTTTTCTTTGCTATTGGTTATCTCACAGGCTTTGAGAGATTACCAGGAGGTACTCGGGTCTTCACCTTCCCTTTGGACAATCCAGACTTCACAGTTTCTACACCAGTCTTGCCTTCAGACCTGGTTTTCTTATGAGCAACATCAGCAGTCTTCTCTTTGGTCAGACATTTTGTAGCATCCTGCTTACCTTTTCTGTTCATCATCCTCCTAGCTATGCTAGGGTTGATATTTGCAATTAGGTCATTGTCAGAGTATTCTTCATCCACATCAATAACCGGGGGTTCAACATCCTTCTCTGAAGGGTTCTGGAGATCATCAAGATTTTCAGATGATTTCTGAATGTTGTCTTCCGGTGTCTCAACATTCTTAGAGACATCTGGATTTATTTCAACATTTGGACTAGCAGATTCTTGATTTAGAGGAACAGAAATGCCAGGTACAGAGTGGTTCTCATTCAGAATTCTTGTAACAAGTCTACCTATTGCTTGATGAACATAAGCTGAGCCTTCCCTATTTGGAACAGAAGATGATGGTTGAGAGGGATTACCGGATGAAGTAGCTTGAGACCTTCCTGCATGCCTTGTTCTCAGCTTTTTAACCTTAGAGGGGTTTGCTGCCAGTTCTCTAAGAGGAGTAATCTCCAAAACTTCAGAATCCATGCATGTTGTGATTGCCCTAGGTTCTTGATCAGATGATGCGGATGAAACAGTCGTCTTGGAAGAGGATGATGTCATGGATAGTTGAGACATTTTGATAGTCTTGGAAAACCAGTAACAACAAGAGAGAAATCTTTGTTTGGGAGAATGGGGATTGTTGCAGAGCCGAGAGAGGAAGGAGGTAAATGAGTGTCTATAGAACTTCTTAACAATTTTGAAAGAAATAGGAAAACAAATGATTAACCTAATCAAAATAGACTTAACACAAAAATCTCCTTCATCCCTTGTTTTAAGCAAAATTAATTGCTACATTTCCTATTGTTGGCAAATACCCAACTTGCCCCTCAAATTTTCAAATTGATTTGCATCAAGTGCTTTGGTAAAAATGTCAGCCAGCTGTAGTTCAATGGCAACATGTTCCAGTTTAATTGTCTACTCCTCTACAAGATCTGTAATAAAATGATGTCTAATGTCAATATGCTTGGTCCTGCTATGCTGAATACATAGCAGCTGGTAGTAGCTGTTCTCAAATGATCTGGATGAAACAGATGCTTACTGAGTATAATGTCACATAAGATGTTATGACATTGTACCGTGACAATCTGAGTACAATCAACATTTCTTGAAAATTGAGTCTTCCATCTGTGTGACTTGCAGTCCAAGAAAGTAGGTCAATTCTCCCATGAGGCTCATTTCGAATTCAGACTGCATTTGGCCAGCAAAATGTTTAACCATTTTATCTGACATTCCCCCAAACACTATGTCATCAACATAGATTTGAGCTACCATTATCTTTCTTCCTTCATTTTTGACAAAGAGGGTTTTATCCAAGCCTACTTTTCTGTATCCTTTGTCAGAGAGAAATTTTGTCAACCTGTCATACCATGCTCTAGGAGCTTGTTTCAGGCCATATAAAGCTTTCCTCAATTTGTAGACATGATCAGGGTAGTTTGGATCCACAAAACCTTTAGGCTGTTCCACATAAACTTCCTCATTTAAGTACCCATTTAGGAAGGCACTTTTTACATCCATCTGAAATATCTTGAACTTCAGGAGACAAGCAATTCCCAATAGGAGTCTGATTGATTCCAGTCTGGCTACAGGGGAAAAGGTCTCATCAAAATCAACCCCTTCAACTTGAGTGTATCCTTGAGCAACAAGTCTTGCCTTATTCCTGGTGACAACTCCTTCAGCATCTGATTTGTTCTTGTAGATCCATTTTGTGCCAATGATGTTTGTTCCTTCTGGTCTAGGAACTAACTCCCATACTTCATGTTGCTTGAATTGGTTCAATTCATCTTGCATTGCTCCAATCCAGTATTCATCAGTTAAAGCCTCCTTAACATTTCTTGGTTCAATTTTAGACACAAAGCAAGAGTTTGAGATGATTTCTCTAGATCTTGTAATGACTCCACTGTTAGGATCTCCTATGATGAGTTCTTTAGGATGATCTTTCTGAATTCTGATGGAAGGGTTTTTGCTAGCTTCCTTTGATTCAGAGTCTTCTGCAGTGGTGTTAGGTAGATCATTATGTTGAGTTGAAGTCTCAAAGAATGTCTCAACATTACAAGGGACATTTGTTTCCTCATGATAATCATCAACTATGACATTTATTGATTCCATCATGACTTTGGTCCTGGAATTGAATACCCTATAAGCTCTGCTGTTGGTGGAGTATCCTAGAAATATTCCTTCATCACTTTTAGGGTCCAGCTTTCTCCTTTGTTCACGATCTGCCAGAATATAGCATTTGCTACCAAATACATGGAAGTACTTCACTGTTGGCTTTCTTCCTTTCCAGAGTTCATAAATGGTGGATGAGGTTCCCTTTCTCAAGGTGACCCTGTTATGGACATAACAGGGTGTATTCATAGCTTCAGCCCAAAAATGAATAGGAAGTCTTTTGGCATGTATCATTGCTCTGGAAGATTCATGTATGGTCCTGTTTTTTCTTTCTACAACTCCATTTTGTTGAGGAGTTATAGGAGAAGAGAATTCATGATTAATTCCTTCTGAGGAACAGAACTCATTAAACTTACTGTTTTCAAATTCCTTGCCATGATCACTTCTGATTCTGACAATGCACCCTTCTTTTTCTCTTTGAATTCTTTTGCACAGTTCTTTAAAAACTTCGAATACATCATATTTTTCCCTAATGAAGTTAATCCAGGTGAATCTAGAAAAATCATCCACAACAACATAAGCATATCTTTTTCCACTAAGACTTTCCACCTGCATTGGTCCCATCAGATCCATATGTAGAAGTTCTAGAACCTTAGAGGTGGTCAGATGTCTTGACTTTGGATGTGACATCCTAGTCTGCTTACCAACCTGACATTCACCACATACTCTCCCTTCATCAATTTGCAGTCTTGGAATCCCTCTGACGGCCTCCATGGATATAATTCTTTTCATTCCTCTTAGATGTAGATGGCCAAGTTTTTGGTGCCATAGTTTCACTTCTTTTTCTTCTTTGGCAATAGAACACACAGTAGAGTAATTAGTGTTCTCAGGCTCCCACAAGTAGCAGTTGTCTTTAGATCTGACTCCTTTCATTACAACTTCTTGTTTCTCATTAGTTACAAGACATTCAGATTTTGAGAAGTTGACCTTGAATCCTAGATCGCATAATTGGCTGATACTTATGAGATTAGCAGTCAAGCCTTTTACCAGCAATACTTTATTTAGATTTGGAACTCCAGGACAGTCCAAGTTTCCAACTCCTTTGATTTCTCCTCTAGCACCATCTCCAAATGTCACATAACTAGTGGTGTGAGGTTTAACATTATTGAGAAGGTTCTTGATTCCAGTCATGTGCTTAGAGCATCCACTGTCAAAGTACCAGTCTTCCTTTGCAGAGACTCTAAGGGAAGTGTGAGCTATCAGGGCAGTAGCCTTTTTCTTCCACTGTGGAGTATATGGTACCTTGTTAGACTTAGGTTTGACACCTGGGTTCTGATTAGGATATCCATATAATCTGGAGCAGAATGGCTTTATGTGACCAAACCTCCCACAATGATGACATCTCCATCTTTGATACTTCTTTTTCATATTTCTCTATTCACGATGTTGAGTGCTATGTTGTGACATTTGCTTTGACATTTGTTTGTCAGGCCCGATCTTCTTGTCTATACCAGATTTCTTTGCTGCCACAAATCCTATACCAGACTTGTTTCCCACATTTTGTCCAACCTGAAGGATTTCTTCCAATTTTCAGTTCCATTTGTCAGCATCTTGACAGATTTGGTCATCTGGTCCAGTTTTGAGTTTAGCAATTGAACCTCCCCTTCTAGATGAATTATAGTATCAGTGTCTCCCCTTTTCTCAGCCTCCAACTTTATTATGAGTTTTGTTTGTCTCTCATTTTGCTGACAGACTTCAGCACTTCTGATACATAATTTCTTGTAGGAATCAGCCAGTTCTTCAAATGTCGCTTCCTCATCACTAGAGTCACTATCAGAGTTACAAATACCAGTTAGTGCAGTAACTAGTTTGGCAGATTCTTCTTCAAAATTACTTTCTGAATCACAGTCAGACCAAGTAACAGACATTCCTTTCTTTTGTTTCTTAAGAAAGGTAGGACATTCAGCTCGAATGTGCCCATATCCTTCACATCCATGGCATTGAATTCCTCTGCTTTGATTTCCCTTCTCTTCAGACTTTGGTCTTCTGCTGGAGTCATAAGATCTGTTAATGTCAGAAGGAATGTTCTTGACATTTGACCTTCACTCTGGATCCATTCTCTTGATGAGTTTGTTGAATTGTCTTCCAAGCATGGCTATAGCTTCTGAAATATTTTCTTCTTCAACCTCCTTGTTTTCATCTCCAGCGTTAGATACAAGTGCTATGCTCTTGTTTTTCTTGTCGACATTGTCACTGATTCCCATCTCAAAGGTCTGAAGAGACCCAATGAGTTCATCCACCTTCAAATTGCTGATATCCTGGGCTTCCTCTATAGCAGTTACCTTCATTGCAAATCTTCTAGGCAAGGATCTGAGAATCTTTCTCACCAGTTTTTCTTCTGACATATTTTCTCCCAATGCTCCTGAGGTGTTGGCAATCTCCAAGATGTTCATGTGAAACTCATGAATGGTTCATCTTCCAACATCCTTAGGTTCTCAAATTTAGTAGTCAGCATCTGAAGCCTTGACATTTTTACTTTGGATGTGCCCTCATGGGTAGTTTTGAGAGTGTCCCAAACTTCCTTGGCCAGTTCACATTGATGTACTAGTCTGAATATGTTTCTATCAATTCCATTAAACAAGGCATTTAATGCTTTGGAATTGCCCAGAGCTAACTCATCTTCTTCTTTGCTCCATTCTTCCTCAGGTTTCAGACTGATTGTCCCATCTTTCTCAGTTATGGTGGGATGGTTCCATCCTTTGTCAGCAGCTCTCCAAGCCTTTTTGTCCAGTGATTTTAAAAAGGAAACCATACGAGGTTTCTAGTAGTCATAATTTGATCCATCCAAAATGGGTGGTCTGTTTCCAAAAACTCCTTCTTTGTCCATAGCGCCAGAAAGTGATATCCCTAGATCTCACCCAGTAAGACAGGCATGGTGCCTGCTCTGATGCCAATTGAAATTCTGGCAGCAGATACTCAATGTCACAGTGAATGTTATGACACCGTATCTGACTTTCTATAAGACAATAAATAAAAAAACAGTAAAGAACACAGTCAATTGTTTACCCAGTTCAGTGTGAAACAACACCTACTTTGGGGGCAACCAAGCCAGGGAGGAAATTCACTATAAGAGATATTAATTCAGGAATAAACCAACCAGTTTATCTCCTTCACTTAAGACCTACCCAATGCAACTTCAATCTAAGTTCAACCTAAACCCGAGTTCCTACTCACTCCCCCTCAATCACAGCAGTGATACTAAACAATTGACTATTGAAATAATAAAGACACTCTTCAGAACATACACTGGATTATGCTTCACAGCTTTTAATCAAGTAACACAAACACTCGTGCTTCAAAGCTTTGAGTGATACATAAACCTAACTTGACCTTGCTTCAAAGCTTTAATCAAGTGACACAAACACTCGTGCTTCAAAGCTTTGAGTAATACACAACCCTTACAATCAAAACCTACTCCAAGTCACTTATCACAATGATACTTGCTTGGATTACAGTAGTTAAAACTATACATCCCCTAGTTGATCTTCTGTCAAAAGAGTTAATTTTACCAACAACCTTCCTGTTGAATATATATGCAGCTGTTTCTTCAGTTAGGGCTTCCTCGAAAAGCTAGGGTTAATTAGGGTTAACCTCAAGACTTGGTCACAAGACTTTATCAACCAGATTAGGGTTGAGCTAAGTTAACCTAAAGTCCACGTGAGATTCTGTTCTGGAATGTATGAACCAAATTCCTGAAAACTCTCAGAATTAACCAAACTGCATAACTGTTAGATCAGTACAGGATGTCTTAACATTGGTTATGACAACAAAAATCCTGTTCACTTATTTTGGTAGACTGTAATAAATGTGATCATTGCAAAATGCTCAGATACACACTCATAAAGAGCAGCTACTGTATGCCATTCTTTTTCTGCATAAAGTACCGAATAACCCAGAATGTTATGACATCAGTCATGACATTCACACACCTGGTTTTACCAAAAATACATGCCAATAACTAAACACTTACAAAAACCTACTCCTGGAGAGCCTCTGAAGCCATTGCAAGCATTCGCAAATCCTGAAATGTCAAGAATCATGCTCTCTAACAGTCACGATTTATGTTTTTTTTACAAACTCGATTCCAATGATTTGTCCATCATGAATCTGTTTTGATCATATATCCGTGCTTGTTATCACATTTGCAATGTTTTTGATTGGTTTAATTAAAGTTTAAGCACAAGAATAGCTTCTTGCCATGGCTAGGGTTCATATGCTCGAATTTGGGGTTTCCTTCTCTAGGGAAAATTGGACCAGATTATGGGTACCATAGCATTCAGGGGTAAATTTTTGATTGATCCCTGGATGTAGTTTTAATTTATCTTGCTTGTATTACGTTTTTAATATTGCAGGGATGTAGCCACGGACAAAAATTAGCCTTTAGTGACAATTTTATAAGTAGGTAAAAGTCTGATACCAAAGACCACAACTCTGGGAAGAAGACAAGAGGTAGTAGCATACCACTGGCCCATTTGAATTTCGCGCATTTTTCTGGGCATGCTACTTTATTTACGATATGTTTTTTGTTTATTATATTAACAAATAAGCAGCCCATCGCAGATGGTCAAGGAATTAATATGTGAGGCAAACGTCTTGGGTTCGATCCCAGGCGTATGCTTTTGTATTTTTCTTGATAATTTCTTACAGATCCAACACATCTCCTAGCCAAGCATCCATCATACGCTCACAGATCCAGCCCTTAGATCATCACGTGACCCATATCCAAGTGTCCAGCAAAGCAGTGCATAGTGAACCCCCATATGAGAGCCTCACTGAATCATGCGTAAGGCAGATGGGCCAGCTATTCTAGGCTTTGCAAAATTCAACCATGCACCCCCAAAATCACTTCCATCATCAAGCACATTCTTGCTTTTCTTATTTATTTCATTATTTTATGTTATTTGTTTTATAGTTTTAAAATCATTTTTTAATATTAAATCATAAAATCACAAAAAATATATAAATTAGGTTTTTTTTTTATTAAAATTAGTTTTTTTTGAAATTAATTAATTTAATGATATTGAATTGATTTGTTTTCATCAAGTAAAGTTAATTAGAAAAAATTAGGTTTAATTCACAAATATTTAGTTTTCTCAATAAAAAATCAAAAATATTTTCTTTATTTAAGTAGATTCTTTAGGATATTTAATTTATTCTCGCGCGCATTTATTTATTTATTTATTCCAATTATTGTATCTGTTTCGAGTTTGTAATAACTTTTAACTTAGATTTATTACTGATTTTATTTACCGCTTTTCCCCCAAGTTTGGTTATGTAACCCCCTCCCCAAAGCCTTGTAATAGCTAGGTTTAAGATTCTCGCATTTTATTTTTTTGATACTATTAACTATTAGATGAATGATTATAGGATTAAATGGAAAGATAAATCGAATGTTTAAAACAGTAGAACACGCTACATGTGCAAAGATAAACAAACTGAAATCAAACACTTGCACATGCTCACCCCTAGGGTATCTCCCAGTTCGGTTGCCTTGGAAATATGGTCACTATTCTCGAACGTGAGAATTCTTAGTTACTATCCTCTAATTCAGAGATTGCAAGTCCCTTTCGAAGGTTTCCTCAGTAAAACAAAATGCGATCTTAGAACTTTAGGACAGTTACTAAGAGATCTTGCCTTGTTGCCTTAAGTGACTGTAATCGTCCCTTTCGATTGTCCCTTAAACTCCAACGATGGAGCTACACACTCCTTAATAGTAGGATAGAATTATCTAAAGGAAATAAGAAAATGAACAGTCTTTTTCGAGAGGGTAGAAACTCTTAAGTACTTTCTCAAAACAACCAATTTTTTCACACTTACACTTTTCGAACAAAGTTTTCAAAAATGCTTTATCACACTCTTGAGGACTGACATAAGGGTTACCATAAAGAAAAACACCGCACTAAGGCATTTTCAAAGCTTTTCAAAACACACACAAAAGAAATTTCAAAATGATCAAGTACCTAAGAGCCTATGGAAAACCATAGATAGAAAAGGTGCTAACACCTTCCCTTTCTATAATCTACCCCCCGTACTCAGAAACATCTCGAAAAAGGTTTTTTTTGTTCTTTTTCCCCTTTCCTTTGTTGGATAAAATAAAAGACGATGGTGACTCTTGCTTACCGCAAAATTTGCAAACACAAACGCAAAGCCAGTATTAACAGTCAGTTTTGCCACCGTATGACATGCATCCTTAACATGGGGAGAAGGTTCAGAGGTCCAATCAAACAAGCTCGAGATCTTGATATCCCATCAGACGAAGATGACAAACATGATGAAGATGGTAAAAGTGTTAAAACTGAAAGAAGAAACCTTGGTTCTGTCAAGTTTCCTGATGAAGAGGAAGAGGACTATTTGGATGAACAATATCCCTCTACTGATGAGAAGTATAAGCTGCGGGAAGAGTGTCTGAAAGCTATGGAGATCCAGAAAGTTCCTAGCTTGAACTTTTAAGAGTTGGGATTGATCTCGGGAGTCTTCATTCCTCCTAAGTTCAAAACTCCTACCATTTCCAAGTATGATAGCATTTCTTGCGCGAAGTTGCATTCGAGATCTTAAGTTCAGAAAATTCAACCACACATTGTTGACAAGAAATTATGGTTGCATTTCTTTCAAGAGAGTCTATCAGGAACGCAACTGAAATGATATTATAAACTTGAAGGTGTCAATATTCATACTTGGGAAGATTTGGCTGTAGATTTCTACAGACAGTATCATTATAAATATTATTTAGAACCAACCTGTATGCAACTTCAAAGTATATCCCTGGGTTATGAGGAAGGCTTTAAAGAGTACACATAAAAATAGAGAGATCTTGTAGGAAGAGTTCAACCTCCTTCGGTTGATAGGGAATTGGTTGACATGTTCATGAGTACACTAACAGGTCTTTTCTATAATCACTTACTTGGAAGTTCTTCAGCTAGTTTCACTGAACTGGTATTAATCGGGGAACATGTTGAGAATGGAATCAGAAGCGGTAAAATTCAGGTGGCTACATCTCCAAATACTGTGAAGAAGTCTTATATTGGTAAGAGAGCATCCAATTCTGTGTACGTCTAAAAGAGTGGTAATAAGAGTGATCGTATCCAATCTGTTGGCGCAGTACTGATCTCTAATCATGCGACACTGCAACAACAACAATAGAATAATTAATGTAGGCAGGATGCACCCAAGAGATAGTTCATAAGAATCAACATGCCATTGTCTCAAGCATTGAAACACATGTTGAAGTTCGTGTTGATTACATTGAAAGAACCTCCACAGAATCCCAATATTTTCTCTCCCTGCTACAATCCCAATACAAAGTGTGCATATCACTCTAACAGTCCCGGACATGACACTAGAAACTGTTAGGCTCTGAAAAATAAGATTCAAGACATGATTGACTCTAAGGAAATATAATTTGATCCTCCAGAGACTCCTAATGTGATCACTGCCCCTATGCCTAATCATAACAAGGGCGTTAATTTTATTGATGATGTTTCTGCTGTAGAAGACGCTGATAGCGACTGCGACATAGACATTTGGATCTTCCCTACTACCGATAGTGGGCTCAATAGTTGGAAGAATGAAGAGTTTATACCAATATCTTTTAGTCATGAGTAAATTCTGTTTTCTGTTTTCTTACTTTCAAGTTTTTTTTTGGTTATGTAATTTAAACAATGACTTTAAGCCTTGTGCCTTACCCGGGGCACAATGGTCCGTTTGTTAGGGTTATCATTATTCATCAACATATTTTCATTTAATATATCATTGGACATTTACATTCTAATTTTGCGCCCTTTTTATTTCTTTCACTTTATTGCATTCAAAATATCTATGTGTTCTTACACACACCCACACAACAAATTGAAGATCCAGATCCACCATGGATCCCATTGATAACAATTATGTTATTGCCAATTATGACTTTAAAAATCTGATCTACCAAGCCGAGGACAAAGGTGAGGAAGATAGTGAAATACCTGGAGAGCTTGCTAGGCTCTTAATGCAAGAAGAAAGAGCCATACGACCGCATGAAGAGCCAGTCGAGGTTGTGAACTTGGGAACTGAAGAGGATAAGAAAGAGGTCAAGATAGGTGTCAACTTAGAAGACAGTTTCAAAAAGAGATTAATCCAGATGTTACGTGACTATGTTGAGATCTTTGCTTGGTCGTACGAAGACATTCCAGGGCTTGATACTTGCATTGTGGTTCACCGTCTACAGATGAAGGAAGGTTGTCCTCCTATAAAGTAGAAGATTCGTCGTATGCGTCCCAATATGTCTAAAAAGATCAAAGCTAATGTTATGAAGCAGTTTAATGTAGGTTTCTTAGTTATTACATCCTATCCATAGTGGGTTACAAATGTGTTGTCGGTACCTAAGAAGGACGGTAAGGTGTGTATGTGTGTAGACTACAAAGATTTGAATAGAGCCAACCCCAAAGATGAATTTCCGCTTCCACATATTGATGTTCTGGTTGACAAACCACTCTTCACAAAGTATTTTCCTTCAGGGATGGTTTCTCTCGTTATAATAAAATCAAGATGGCACCTGAAGACATGGAGAAGACTACTTTTGTCACACAATAGGGAACTTTCTATTATAAAGTGATGCCTTTTGGTTTGAAGAACGTCAGTGCAACATATTAGTGCGCTATGGTAGCTTTGTTCCATGATATGATCCATCATGAGATAGAGGTTTACGTTGATGACATGATATTTTAAAGACTAAAGAAGTACAAATTGATGTTGAATCCAAACAAGTTCACCTTTGGGGTATGATCTGGTAAACTCCTAGGTTTCGTCGTTAATGGCAAAGGTATTGAAATTGATCCCACCAAGGTTAAAGACATTCAAGAAATTCAAGCTCCCCGTGTTGAGAAAGAAGTCATAGGTTTCTTGGGATGCTTGAACTACATTGCTAGATTTATTTCCCATTTGACTTCCACTTGTGATCCAATCTTCAAGTTACTAAAGAAATATCAAGTAGTGAAGTGGAACGATGATTGTCAGATAGAATTCGACAAAATCAAGGAGTATCTCCAGGAACCTCTGATTCTAATGACATCGGTAGAAGGAAGACCTCTCATCATGTACCTGACAGTAGTAGAGAACCCAATGGGGTGTGTATTGGGGCAGCATGACAAGTCTGGTTGAAAAGAGCATGCAATATACTACCTTAGTAAAAAGTTTACTGACTATGAAACAAGACAATCACTGCTCGAGAAAACTTGATGCGCTTTGGCATGGGCTGCTCGCCGACTAAGATAGTATATGTTGACTCATACTACTTTATTGATCTCTAAGATGGATCCAATAAAATACATATTCGAGAAACCCGCTCTCTCTGGAAAAATAACAAGATGGAAAATGGTCTTGACAGAATACGACATTTAGTACACTACTTAGAAGGCATTCAAAGGAAGTGTACCGGCAGATGATTTGGCTCATCAAGCTATAGATGACTATCAGCCTATGCATTTTGAGTTCCCATATGAGAATATCATGCTAGCTACTGATTATGAATAACCCGAACCGTATGAAGGACCTGAACTAGGATCGTGATGGACTATGGTTTTTGATGGAGCTTCTAACGCGCTTGGTAATGGAATTGGTGTTGTAAATGTTTCTCCCAAGGGTTACCATACGCATTTCACCGCCAGATTATGTTTTGACTGTACCAACAATATGGCCGAGTACGAAGCATGCATCATGGGTATCAAGGCTGCCATCAATATAAGAATTAAATTCTTGAATGTATATGGGGACTCAACCCTAGTGATCAGTAAAATAAAGGAAGAATGTGATATGAAGTATCCAAATCTCATTCCTTATTGAGAGCATGTGTTGACATTAATTTTGTACTTCGAAGAAATCACTTTTGAACATATTCCGCGAGAAGAGAATCAGTAGGGAGACACATTAGCTACCATGTCATCTATGTTCAAAGTCAAATGGGAAAATGAAGCTCCTAGAATTACTATTGAGATACTAGATGAACCAATATATTGCTACGAAGTTGATATTGATGGAGTTGAGGAAAAACCTTGGTACCACGAAGTAAAAAGATACCTTGAGACTCAAGAATATCCTGAAGGGGCATCTATCTATGATAAGAAATTTCTAAGGAGGTTCTTCTCCAAGTTCTTTCTGAGTAACAGAATCGTGTAACAAGATTATGAAAGATATGAACAAAGGAGTCTTTGGTACTTACTCCAGTGGACATACAATGGCTATGAAGATTCTGAGATCAGGTTATTATCGGTTTACCATGGAGGCAGATTGCCAGCATCATTCCGGAACTTGACACAAATTCCAGATTTATGCTGACAAAGTTCATGTGCATTTGGTTCCTTTGAATGCCTTACCTGCTCCTTGGTCGTTTGCAATATGGGGAATTGATATGATTGGAGATATTAATCATACTTCTTCCAATGGGCAGCATTTCATCCTTGTCTCTATTGATTACATCACGAAATGGGTAGAGGCAGCCTCGTTTGCTTCCGTCACCAAGAATGTTATGGCTCGGTTCATTAAGTATAACCTTATTTGTCGGTATGGAAAACCTGAAAGGATCATCATGGACAATGGTACCAATCTTAACAATACTATGATCAAGGAAATTTGCACACAGTTCAAGATTAAGCACCGCAATTCTTCTCCGTATTGACCAAAGATGAATGGCACAGTGGAAGCTGTCAACAAGAATATCAAGAAGATTTTTCACAAGATGACAGTGACATACAAAAATTGGCATGAGATACTACCATTTTTTCTTCATGGTTATTGCACTTTAGTACGTACATCAACTGGAGAAACCCCTTTCTCTCTAGTCTACGGTATGCATGTAATGCATATGCTTATGACAATGGAGTTTGACTCTTTTGTGGAGGTAAGATTTGAAGTCTGATTCCTTAACACAGAGAACTATGCCAAATTTGATTGGAAAGAAAATGTCTTGAACCCATGTTTGTCACACTTGTAAATTGCATTGAACTAATGATCTTATGAGGAAGGACATGGAGAGCTGCTTGGGGATTTGCCCCAGATTAGCTGACTGTTGAAGATAAACTGATCATGGCTTTAATCGAAATTTGCTGGAAATAAGCTGATCATGGCTTCAGCTCTGAAATGACAGTTGGAGATAAACTGATCATGGCTTAAGTCCTAAAATGACTATTGGAGATAAAACTGATCATGGATTTAGTTCTGAAATGACTATTGGAGGTAAATTGATCATGGCTTCAGCTCTTGAGATATTTGTTGGAAATAAACTGATCATGGCTTCAGTTTTTGAAATGATTGTTGGAGATAAACTGGTCATGGATTCAACTTTGAAATGATTGTTGGAGATAAACTAATCATGGCTTCAAGTCAGAAATGACCATTGGAGATAAATTGATCATGGATTCAAGTCATAAATGACTACTGGAGATAAAATGATCATGGCTTCAGCTCTTAGGATATTTGTTGGAAATAAGCTGATCTTGGCTTCAGTTCTTGAAATGATTTTTGGAGATAAACTAATCATGGCTTTAGCTATGAAATGATTGATGGAAATAAATTGATCATGGCTTCAGTTCTTGAAATAATTGAAGGAAAGGAATGCCTCAGTATGAGTCTTGAAGATAATGTTCTGGCTAACCAATTCTGAGAAGACTCGCACTGAGCAACAAATCTTAAACTGATTCACAATCAGATCTGGAAGATACTTGCCCCTGATAGGATCACTGACCAAGTTTCTCAGCTGTTTGAAATTCCTTGACAAGGAAAGCTTGTTTGAAAGAAAAAATTCTTTATTTAAACATGGTAAATTTAATGTAAAAGTTTTGAATTCAAATTCATTTTTGAAATGGCATTATTGGTGTATAGAAAATGCATCACTAGTTAAAACACAGTGGTTTGTAATTTTAATGTGAAAGAGAAAACAAAGGCATGGATATACCAATACAATTAATTTGCAAAAGATCTTAGGAGTTAGTTTAGGCAACCTTGTCGTATTATGCTTTCAAAAGAAACCCAGCTTCAATTAGGTCTTTAGAGGGTTGTAACATGGTATGGTTCACGGTTTAAGAAATAAAGGATAAAGGCTCAAAGATAATTTGTACCCAACCCAATCTTTGTGATGTTCCTCAGTCCTACGTTCAGTTAATTCATACTATGCATTCAGGTTCCAAGAGATTTTTGAAATGCACTTATGGTAGCAATGACGATGATTCAGAAACCAAGGAATTTTTTAAAAACCAATTATTTCTTCTTACATCATTTTGTTGTTTTGAGGACTTTTGTGAACTCTGGTAGAGAATTTTGAGGATTTGAAGACCTCTCCTGATTGAATTTATTATTCCAAACTTTTTCCTAAACCATTTCATTTGAGATTACAGTTAGCGGGACGCTCCAGTTTTTTTTAACCTAAGTCTCTATCATAGGTTTTGACTTAGTTGGATTTTTCTTTTGATTTTACTTTTCATTTCATTTTTCTTTTTGGAAAGATAATGATTGTCTAGCTCAATGATTACAAGGAACCAACTTTGTTATTTTTGGTTTGAGAGCATCTTCAACACTTCTTTTATGTGTGCAAAGGAAAGCTTGATCACAACCTTTATTGAGAGGTGTCTTGCACGATTTCTCTTGTAACTGAATGTACAACCAAATTAACTGAGAACTATCCATCCTCAGGTTAAGATTGCAGGTTTTTTCGTATAGAAAGAAACTCCAACTTCTAGGCTCAAAGGGTGAACGAGGGATTAACTTCCTTATTTCTCCAGTATTTGGGAATTGAAACAATACATGTACATCGCCAGCAAAGTTTTATTCGAAAGCATACCAACAACAATTATGGGTATTTCATTTTCATCATCCTCCCTCAAATCTTTGCATAGACAAAAGTTTGGTAAACAAGAGAAATATATTTGAAAGAATGTAAAATGAAAATGCTTTGAATCAAAACATTGCAATGCTCATTTCATTAAAATTAACATTGAAGTACAAACAAAATTTGAAAGCAACAATTTTAACATAAACAAGGGAAAAATGCTAACAGAAAGAAACACGACCTAGTGACTAATCGATAACAAGGATGAGTTGTCCTATCTAAAACAATGGCTTTAGGAAGTGACTTGAGGGTACCCTAACTTAGTCTTCATCCACTTTGTTTTGGCAAAGGGTTATCGATAACATTAGGACCCGCCTCTTAGAAAATGAGAATATTTGATTTCACCAATTCTTGCACTTTGTTTTTCAATGCATAGAAGCTTTCTAAATCATGACCGGTACCTCCCTGATGAAATTCACAGAGAAGGTCAGATCTGAACCCGGCTGGAGGAGGATTTCGAGGAATCATAGGCCTAGTTGTAATCAAGCCCTTCTGCACCATTGCAGGATACAATTCAGTGTATGTCATAAGGATAGGATCAAATTGACCCTTATTCCCTACATTATGATTCTGATTTCGTGCAATATTTTGTTGTTGAAGAACCTGAATTGTTTGAGCATTGACCGCAAGATTAACAACCGCTACTTGTGGTTGATCAATGTATTGATACTTACGGCAGGGTCCTCTTCTCTCAGTCGATACATCATTGGCTTCTACCTCTTTCTTCTTCTGAAAGTTCCCAATGTATTTCTTTGCACCATTAGAAGATTTAACAGCTTTAGACACTTTACCATTCTTGATTCCTTCTTCTAATCTTTGGCCAATAGTCACCAGGTCTGTGAAGCTGGAGGACACACTACCAATCATCTTCTCCTAAAAGAAATGGGACAAAGTATCCATGAACAATCTAGTTAGCTCTTTCTCTTCTAGTGGTGGTTCAACTTGAGATGCTAATTCTCTCCATCGTTGAGCATATTCCTTGAAAGATTCTTTCTCATTCTGAGACATATTTTGCAGTTGGCGACGATCAGGTTCCATGTCAAGGTTGTATTTGTATTGCTTTATGAAAGCATCAACAAGATCTGGGAAGCATTAGATACGGCCTTTCTCAAGTCCCATATACCATTTCAACGAAGCTCCACTCAGACTATCTTGGGAATAATGGATGAGCAGCTTGTCATTCTTTGTGTAAGTAGATACCTTTCGAAAGTACATCACCAAGTGGCTTCTTGGACAAGTATTCCCCTTGTACTTTTCAAACTCGGGAGTCTTGAACTTAGTAGGCATAACCAGATCAGAAACTAGGCACATATTTTCAGTAGCAATACCAAAGACATAATTACCTTCCATAGCTCGAAGTCTCTTTTCTAAAGTATGATATTGTTCTTTGAACTATTCAAACTCACCAAAGTCTCACTGACTCACACTTCGAGGACTGGCAACATGGTACTCAAAAAGAGGTTTCCCAAAAGCAGCTTGTGTAGCAGGTTGACGAGAAGCAGTATGAATGATTAGTTGACGTTCAGTGAAAACTGGAGCTTGAAAGACTAGTCGGGAAGACTGGCTAACCATTGAAGTAGTTTCAACAGGAGAAGAGTAGTTATGAGGCATTCCAAACTCTGGCCATGTAGTAGATGTATGCTGGATAGGTTAAGTGTCAACAACAACAGTTGGGATTTCAGATATCACAATCCTTTGAGGTGGCTCTCCTCTGGAAGTCAGGACTTGAATCATCTCAGTAAGTTTAGCCATGCCTGACTTCAACTCATTGATTTCCATTATGATTTCCAAGTTTTGTTGTTCTTGGTTTTCCATTCTCAATCTGACGGAAGCTCTAGTCCCGTACTTGTGTAGAGGAATCAGTTTGATGGTAGACGGCTAACTGGAAGAAAGAAACAACTAGGAATAAGATCTTGAACAACCTGGATGTATGCAGAATGATGCAGAGGATGTAAATTATATGCAATGTTATGTAATGCACATCACAGTAACAAGATCACATGTTCAAAGTCATGAGCCTGGAGTCAAAGGTACAACCTATAAGGTATGGACTAATGGTTATCACCTTCTGAAGAAAGGTACAAAAAGGTTCCCAAAGTCTACATCCTTCCATCGGATATTATCAATGTCCCGATTAACTCAGTAATTAGTAATATTCTCAAGAAAAACTTGTCTGAGCGTAGCATCGCGTGACAACCATTTTCAAATTATTCTGTCATAGTTTCTACACTACATCTAAAAGGCCAAGGTGGATTAAGGGTTCTACGATCCTCAACTTCAGTAGACTCCCAAGTCGAAAGCAGTACGTCTTCCCGATTACTCGGTAAATGAAACTATAGTCAAAGGGGCCTCCACTGAGTGGGGTATCTCATGCCTCCTTTTTTGGGATTACTCCCTCAAAGTTAACACGACTATACCGCCCGTCCTATCTTAAGTTTTCCCAAGTCCGGGTAAAGGACTTATAAGAAATCACCAAGCACCCTAAAAAACCAAGAATATCCAGACAAACATATATATAAAATAATGGGAAGTAATAAACAACAAGTAAAACAATATATAAGCACTCATAGAAAAGAAAACAAAGCTAGGATTGACCCACTTAGGAAAGATTCCCCAGTGAAGTTGCCAAATCTGTCTGCACAAGTATAAAAAAAATGAAATGCGACATAAGAGATGTAGGGGTAAGAATTTAAGATTAAGCCATCAATTAACTTAACTCACTCAATGAAGTCACCACTGCACTTTATTAATTCGAAAGGGAAATGGGAAAAAGCTAATAAAATCAACAATGAAGTAAACAATCTGAGATCGAGGTACGAGGGTCGGTTATGCAAAGGGAAGGTATTATCACCTTAAGCATCTAGGGTACTCCGTAGGATCCACTTTATTTGTTTTCTTTTAAAAGATGTTTTATCTAAAGGCTTACTTGCTAAAGGAAAAAGAATGAATGAGTATTTGCAAACCAAAGAAAATACTTTTTTTTATTACTTTTGCTTACCTTGGGTCGTAATACTTAGTGCCTACGTACTCCCTCGTGCAATAGGAAAGTCAGAGCACCGTAATTCGGCTAGAAAAGACTTGTCAATTTATTGATTTTAAACGAAGAGACAAGTCGTCATTTTTAGGAGAGAAATCTCGACTAACGCCCATAAGGTGTGGTAAAGATGGACCCTGCGTCAGCATGAGTGAGGTAGCTAGCGGAAGAATTGATGGATTGTGTTGCTAGCCAAAAAGGTTGGTTCGAAGGGAGGGATGAAGGGTGGTTTGTGTTATGAGATTGTGGGTTGTTGTTTGTGTTTTGGATGTGGCTAAGAGGAAGATGGCAGATTGGGTTTTATCGTGGAGAGAGGGAAAAATGGAGATTGGGTTTTATAGGAAGAATTGAGTTTATTGCTGAGATTGCTTTTTTGTGTATTGAACAAAGAAACAAAATAAGTGTTTATATAGAAATATGAAAAAGGAAAATCACTTCCTGTTTTGCAATCAGATCCGTTCTTTTTTCCTCTAATTTAATTGATCTGTAACTCTCTCTTACAACCAATTAGAATAAAGCATAGTTTAACATATATGTTTTAATGATCAAAAAGCCCTCTAATGATAAAAAAAGACGTAAAAAACTGAAATATTAACAAATAATAAAATTAAAAATATTTTTGTTTTGATTTTATGAATAAAAAAATAGAGACCCAAAAATGACTAAAAACGATAAAAAATGGACATTAATCTATCAAAAAAAATGAAATGAACACATTAAAATAAACTACATGTCACAAAGATTAATAAAAAATTAACCAAATGGTCAAAATCAAAATAAAATGAGAATAAAAATATCAGGTTGAACAAACGCTTACGGTTAAAAATGAGACTTCAAACTGTACCGAAAAATGAAGAGAGTATACTGTTATGATCTATGCAAAACGCAGATTCATAAAACAGTCAGTAAAAGGTGAAAACTTGAAATATTTTCTCACTAATTTTTCGCACAGTGTCGAATCGCTTTTAATGGTCTGTCTGTAAAACCGAAATATTATTATCATCGACATATAAACAACTTCGAGCAATGCAAGAAACAAGTAAAGAGATAAAAATGCATGAAGTGAAATATCAGTTATTTTCAACTACAAAATGATGCAAATCGATTTAAACTCACTTTTTGTCAACTTAAATACGACTAAATGATGCAAACATGATGAATGAATATTTTTATTGAAGATTGTGACTAAATAACAAAATATGATATGAAAGTGCGACTAGAAAATATTAGGGGCAAAATTTAGGATGCAATAGTATCACATTTTCAAATGAAATATTTTCTAAAACACTTTGTAAGCATTCTTGAGGACTGATACAAGAATCATTACAAAGTTATCCTTACATTGGCTTTTCGAAATATTTTCAAATCACACATACAAAGAAAGATTTTCAAAAGTGAGCTAGCAAGTAAGAGCCCGTAGATAACTACAGATGAAAAGGGTGCTAACACCTTCCCTTTTCATAACTTACCCCCCGAACTCAAATTCTATCAAAATCTTTCCTGTTCTTTTCACCTTTCCTAAATATTGAATAAAAGAAAAGCCGGTGGAGACTCTTACTATCCGCACATTTGGATCAAACCAAAAAATTCAATTCTCCAACCATATTACACTATCCTATGAAAACCTATCCTAATGGCTTCCTTGCAATCTTTAATCCGTGTGAAACCTCGTCGAATCTGTCCAACAACCATACAGAAGCTTGTTCCAACACTTTTCCCTAGCTTGAATTAAGCATTTCGCAAAATCGGATTTTTCAACTTGTTTAAGGTGCTCTACTATAAACTGTCCTAGCCTGCACAAAAGAAAATATACTAGAAAATAAAACCATTACAAACAGTTCTCTGCATAAACTGCAACTTACCCAAAGTAAAACCAAAATAGAATTATTGAGAGAAATAAAACAGAATTTCTAGTTAAGTTTCAAAACTCAAACAAAATAAGAGGGAGACACTGAAAATTAAACTTCAAAAAGCCAGCTCTAGATTTGAATAGAAAATCGATTTAGAAAACATTAAATTAGAAGAAACCGTAAGTTCAAAATTTTATCAGAAAAAAGAATCAATTGAGAAGATCACAAAACCAGTTATCCAAATCAGAAAACCAAGGAAACTGTGGGAATTCATGAACTAAGGTAAACCATAAACAAAAATTCAGCTATAGCTAACTTCATTTTATTCCAATCCTATCCAATGATTCTTTAATTAAATATCTGATTCAATGGCCCATATTCGATTTTTCCTAACAAAATTTTAGTTATAACATAAACTATGTAAATCGAATACTCACCAGATTCAAGATCATTCTTTAAACTCTTAGAAGAATCACACTAAAACTCTCTCTTCTTCCTCTCCCAATCTTCATCATCCATAACCAAAAGACTAGAAAATCCTTCAAACTCCCTCGGAGATTCAATATCATTCTTCACCAAAACCTTCAAGTGATCCTCTCAACTCTGGACAGCATCTCCATCCTTAAATCATCATCATCTTCATCGAGAATTATGCATCATCATCTCTCGGATTTTAATCTTATCTGCACAGAAGAGGAACTTCATCAGCACAACAATCAACATCATGACGCATCAGCGATTCAACATCATCACTACTTCAATCAGCATTATCTTCATTGTTTCTTCTGAATCAACAAATGAAGATCGCTCACTATCGAAAACTCACACAAGCGTGCAAATAAAAAATCTTTGAAGGAGATAAAGAAGAATACGAAATGCATACCTGAATTCATATCTCTGGATTTCTGGCTTCACTAATGCGTTCAAATTGTCACCGGAGTGACTTCGACTGCCAAGACTTTTGTGATAGTATTGATGCAACTTTTGTGATATGGAATTCTTGGAGATTAACTCGTTTGATCACTTGTGCGAAGAAAATTTTGTAGGGTTTTCTCTTACTTGCGTGGCTTCTAAGAGGCAACATATTTTTATTTTGTTTGGTATGTTTTCTCATTTATCTTATTATCGCGTTGTCTTTCAATTTATTTTCCATGAAAAGTAGGAATAGAGATACATGTCTAGAAGCCAAGTCCTACTTTGTAGGCGATATTTTTTATTTATTATTAGCTTGTGTGATCTTTTACTTTATGCTTGCAATCGAGTCAATAAAGTGGAAGAAGGGCTCGCAATCCCCCCCCCCCCCCCCATATTTCAAGTACCTTGGTCATTCTTAGCTCGCGTCCTAGGTTGATGCTTTGAATCATGCTTCTCTTGTTATCGAGTCAATAAAGTGGAAGAAGGGCTCACAATCGGACGCCACATCTTGTCTCTATTTCGATGATACTTAGCTCACGTTTTTTAAATGTTGATGCTTCAAGTTTTTACTCAATTTTTTGCTTGAGCTATTCTAGTGGAAAGAGAGTCTTTCAACTCCAAGATTCTTTCGAATCCCACGCCTAAATCCATATTGGATCCTTGTTTGCTAGCTCATGCTTTGTGCTTATATGGTCACGTATCGCATGTGTGTTTGTTTGATAGTTACTTGGTTAAGTGAGTATGCTTTAGGCATATCGGTTAAGTGCCTACATGGTGAGTAAGTGGTTACTTCTCATGTATTGTATGCTTGCTTTCATATCTTGTTTAAGTTCTTGATTGCTTTCATTTTCTCTTTCTCTTATTGTGTGATCACATGCTCACCTTAGGATCTTTAGTTCATTCTTGGTCAAGATTGATCTAAGTAGACCTTAAGATTGATGTCTGTGCATGCCAACCTTAGGTAGAATTCCTTTGATCCTAACTTTAGGTCCACCATTGTATGATAACATTAGGATCTATAGTTTCCGTTATACTTTTTCATCCCCCTTTTGCGTATTATAAATCCAAAACTCTTTTTCTTTATCAAACTCATAAAACATCTAACATTACAAAATCCATTTTCAAGGTAATAAACACAAACCAACACAAACCATTTTTTTCTTCGGGCTTTTCTTTTAAAACCTCTTCAATAAGGGTGTGTTGTTTCAAGTTCGAGCAACCTGGAAATGCTAAGTGTGTGACTGGTCGAGAACGAGTCTCTTTACGAGCTACAACACCAAGCATGAATTGCAATCCTAACTACAAGGATATGATCATTGCATGGAGGGGGTACGTAGGCACGAAGGTTCACAACCGAGGCAGGCACAACTAATAAAAACTTTTCTTTTTGTACATAATTTTGTGCATTCATGCATTCCCTTTGAAACATAGCTTTAGATATTAAACACACGCTTTGATTAGAACAACAAGAGTGGATACCATGTAGTACCACTAACGTGAGGGGGTGCTAATACCTTCCCCATGCGTAATCGACACCTGTACCCAATCTCTTGGTTGCGAGACCTTGATAAGTTATCTCCTAATGCAGAGTGAAAAACTAGGGTTTGAGTTTTAATCATGGATTATTTGGAATTTTTTAGTGGAAACTCTTTCCATAGCCTCTATGTGTTTGGAATATCATATGTTTGAAGTTTTGTTCATCAATTTTGAAGAAAAGTGGTTCAATTGAATCAAAGTGGCAAAACAGTCATTTTACTCAAAGTTAACAAAGTCAAAGTTGACCAAGTGGAATTTTGGTCAACATGAATAATTTGACATGTATTTTCATGTGGGATGATCATTGATGATTTATTCTGATGAGAATTGCAAGTTTGAGAGGTTACTTGGATTTGAAGTTATCTTGGTGATTGAAAATTTCACTAAGTGTTCTTGATTTAGGCCTGACTTTACAAGGGCATAAATTTCTCATTTTTCAGGGAATTTTACTGGTTCCTTTTGCAAATTGAAGAGGGGGAAAAGATCTACAAGGTCCCACAGAGGACAAAAACACACTTCTTACTCAAAATCAAAATTTATGAGCCTTTGAAGTTCAAAGCAAGTTGAGCATTTTTTGGGGCAATCTTGGGCAACTGGCCAGGCAAGGCAAGGCATTTGGCCTAGGAAATTCATCAAATTGTTGGTGACATGCCTATAATTGTTGATTCAAGGTATAATTCAAAAATATGCCTCGTGCACTTTAAAGAGGGCTATGAAAGCTTCTCATTAAACTTGGAATCTATCAATTTGGTTTAAAATTGAAGAGGTTGTGATTTGAGGAAGTTGGATATTGAAACCAGGGATTCGAATGGCTCTCTTTGATTTCCTTCAGTTTGGGCCATTCGAAGTAGCTTTGTAGGCTGGTCAAAGCCACATTCTTCTCTCTTTGTTTGAACATTCAAAGTGTTACCTTAAGGGCTGGTCGAAGCCTCATTCTTCTCTCTTCGTTTGGACATTCAAAGTGTTATCTTGAGGGTTGGTCGAAGCCTCATTCTTCTCTCTTTGTTTGGACATTCAAAGTGTTATCTTGAGGGTTGGTCGAAGCCTCATTCTCCTCTTTTCATTTGTAATTTCAAAGTATTATCTTGAGGGCTGGTCGAAGCCTCATTCTTCTCTCTTCGTTTGGACATTCAAGGTGTCATCTTGAGGGCTGGTCGAAGCCTCATTCTTATCTCTTCGTTTGGACTGTTTGAAGTGTCATCATAAGGGCTGGTTGAAGCCTCATTCTTCTCTCTTCGTTTGGATATTCAAGGTGCCATCTTGAGGGCTGGTCGAATCCTTATTTTTCTCTCAACTTGGACCATTCGAAGTGACCTTATAGGCTGGTCAAAGCCTCTTTCCTTCTCTCTTTGTTCTCTCAACTTGGACCATTCGAAGTGATCTTATAGGCTGGTCGAAGCCTCATTCTTCTCTCTTTGTTTGGATAATTCGAAGTGACCTTATAGGATGGTCGAAGCCTCATTCTTTCTATCTTTGTTTTCTCTCAATTTTGACAATTCGAAGTGACCTTATAGGCTGGTCGAAGCCTCATTCCTGCTCTCTTCGTTATTTTTCAACTTGGACCATTCGAAGTGACCTTATGGGTTGGTTGAAATCTCATTCCTTCTCTCTTTGTTTCCTCTCAATTTGGACCAGTCAAAGTTTATCTAGGGCAGGCCAGTGCGAGTGAAGTTTTGGGCAAGTTGGCTTGAGTTTCCCAGGAATCCTAAGCCTCATATCTGGCTCATCCCTCCATCATTTCATTTGAACCTCAGCTTGTTTCGAAGCTTATAGTGTGTTCTTTAATTGGCTCAATGAAAATTTAGGAATGCAACGAACCAATTTTCTATGGCCTCAATTAGAAATCAATTGACCTTTGGTGCACGCGTGGGTTGCAGATTTTGTGCACCCTTCGATTCTGTTTGTTTTCAAGATTGATATTAAACATGCTTGGCACGAATCACACACCTCATTTCTTACTTCTTTTGGCCAAACAATCACACTTTCCTTGCCTCCCATGATTTCTACATTTTTTCCAAAATTGGTAATTTTCACCTCAAGCAAAATCATACCATGTGAAATCCTTGCCACCTCACCCCCTCACACTTCACTCACCTTATTTCATTAACCTTTGAGCTCATCAAAACGCAGCATAAAAGGCCAAATAACAAACAAAACACAAGCACATGCTCTCACATTTTCATTTGCATGTTTTGGCCAAATTTCCCTCCAACGGATTTCTATAAGTTATTAAATTATTTCCCTCACTCTAAACACTATATAAACAATGCATTGCTCATTCAAAAAAGGGAGAAGAAAAAAGAGAAGAACGAAAGGCTGCTTTGGAAGTTCAAATCTAAAATCACTTTTTCTCTCAAAAATCCATTTCTTCGATTCTCCCAATTTGCTCGTGCATTTTGAGTGATTCTTCTTGCATTCTCTTCTCCAAGTGCTAAGGGTTGTAGATCAAGGCTTGGTTTGCAGATGGAGTGAAGTAGGCAGTAGATACACTTTTGCCTCAAAGGTTAGAATCCTTAACTTTGGATCTTAATTTCTGGCCATGAATTGTATGATTTGAGTTTGGAATCATGTTGTTTGATGTTCATTGAGTGTTTCTGTAGCTTTAGAGTATTTGATTTGATGAAATATGCATGTATGATGATTCTGAAATATCTTGGTCAGAGTGTTTTCGCAATCTTCATGAGATCCGTTCTTGATCTATGGTCAATCATTCAATGTGATTCGAATATCATAATGTAGATCTTATTTCTGACTTTGATTTGCACAAAATTTCATGAAAAATGGTGTGGAAATGAGTATGTGGTGATGATCTGAACATTGAGCCCTAACATCTATTTTTCGTGTATTTCTGGTTAGGGCTAGAGGTTGAAGACGAATAGTGTAACCTTCCGATTGGTCCATTTGAATTTTGCATTTATTTGAATTTTGTTTTTATAACTAGATTTTCCTGATTTTGTTTCTTGCTCAAAAATGGATGAAAAATTCTGAAAAAATTCATGAAACCTAAAAATAATACTTTTTACCTTCTACATTTTTTTCAGAATTTTTGAAAATATTTTGATTGGCTTTAAAATTCGTGTGTTGAATTAATTGTTTGTTTGACATTTGGTTTTATTTTGATATTTCCTTTACTCAAAAAATTCCATAAAAAATCATTGAAGCTTATTTTTAATTCTAATATCTGAATATAATTTTGGTTGAATATTATTCTGAATTTGATTAGAATTTGATTTTAAAAATGTGAATATGTGTTTAATTAATTAATTGCTTGAATTTGATTTTATTTGTAACTTTTGTTTAATTCTAAAAATATATAAAAATGAGTTTTCTGATCTTTGGAGTTTTCTATACTCTTGTATGACTTTATTTTGAATTGTTTAGAATTGGAACTTGATTAATCAATAATTAAGTTTATTTTCTAAATAATTAGGGTTTTGATAATTTCCTTGTTGTTTTGATTCCAAAAACCAATTTGCTTTGAGTTTCAATTGAATTCAGCTCCTGTTTGAAGTTCATAGATGGATTGAGGATCTCAAAAATATTTTTCTTGAATTAATTGATGAGGTTTTGTATTTTCCATTATTTTATTTTGAAAACTTGCCTAGATTGGTGGTTTCATCAACTAGTTTTGATGTTTGAAGCTTATTTGATCCTTTCCTCAACCATCAATGAGCTTGAGACTTGCTTTCTGACTTCTGTACATCTTGAAGATGCTGAGAAATTTTTTGTTTGAATTATGGAAGTCCATTTCTATTTTTTGATGAATTTTCAAAGAGAAAGTTCCTAATTAATGTTCTATATCTTGTAGCAATTTGTTTGATGGCCAATGAACTTGTGTGAGGCCTATAATTTAGCACTTAATGATAATGTTGCTACTGTTTTCCTCACACCAATTCAAATCAATCCACTTGATTTCCCATTATTGGTTGATGAGCCTTTTGATTCATGCCTCCTAACTAATGTTCTTTTCTTATTTTTACTTTGAACTTTAAACTTTTGGCTTGAGTTTGAGATCATCAAATGATAAATAATAACATGTTGAGGAATGATATACCAAGGATAGTCTCATAAAGACTTGAGATCACTTTACCTTTTATGCTTGAACCGATTTGAATCATATATGAATTTGATGTTCCTTTCTTCTTTCCTTTTGAATGTTTTGAGGTATATTAAATGCACTTGTGAAACATACTTTAGAATTAAAATTTTAAACTCTTGGTAATATCCTCATAGAATGTTAGAAGCTTGATTTTAAGTCTTTGAATGGTTTAAGTGTTCTAACTTTGTCTTTGTTTGAATTCCTTGCCTTGCTAACTTGTGATCCAAGCTTCGTGATACATTTTGTGGAACCCCTCTTGTGTTTTGCTTGTAAACCAAAATGAAAGGAATGAGTATGGATTTGAAGTTTTTTGTACTGACTTATAAAGTCCTTGATTGTATTCTTATCTTTCTCCTTTGATCCTTGATTGATATTTACTTGTCAATTCAACATGGTGACAGGAAATGAGCAGCAGTTCTTTAGTCTTGACCTAGTTGTTGTTTGAGTTTACTTGATTCTTCTTACATCTACTTCCTTTGATGTTTTCCATCATGTTTATTTTACATTCTCATGATCATATCATCATCCATCCTTTATTGGTTCATCATTTCTCTTTGAAATCAATAATTTGTCTGTTGAATGTGCGAGGTACTCTGAGGAAAAGTTTTTTCATTTAGACTTAGTATTGTAGTGTTCCACTTTATTTGTGGAACATAATTGGTTGTGTTCTCACTATTCTGTTGCTTGGTATATTTTTCGTTATGTTGCAGGATATATATATATATATATATATATATATATATATATATATATATATATATATATATATATATATCTGTGTGTGTGTGTGTGTGTGTGTGTGTGTGTGTGTATGACTGTGACTGCTATAGTCTGGCTCCTGAGGCCTCAATTCATATATTTGATGGCGTGATTTTCTGACTTGATTTGTTTACTGATGCTAGCTTGCTTGAAGTTCTCTAGGTTTCTTTTTCTTGCTCATTTTCTACGGATAGTTATCCATTTGGTATTGCACTATTTTCCTTTCACTGTTTCCACTCCTTATTGCTTTCTATTGCATGATGGGACCTCCGTTGTTGATATATGTCAGGAGTCCCTCCGATTTATTTAAAGACCTATTTAAGGCGATTTTGCATATGTACCTTGCTTACTACTCATGTTTAAACACTTATTTGTTAACTTGTTTGGTTTTTACCATGCTCCCTTAGGATTTCTCGTGTAGGGTTAGTCCTCGAGATAGACATTAGGATATTTACCCATGCATGCTAACATAGGTTAGAAATTTCCCTCCATCCTCAACCTTAGGGTCAATTATTGTATGATAACATTAGGAGTAGTGCTAGGCTAGTCTCCCATAGTTGTTTTCTTTTCTTTGCATATTGCATCTTAAAACTAAAACCTCTTCTTGGCAAATCATAAAATATCTCTAATAAACTTAAATCCTTCTTCAAGTTAAAAAATACAAACTAATTTTAATTGTTTGTGTGCCCTTTGGCTTTTGTTTTTGAACTTTGGTTATTGATGTTTCTCCATCTTTACCATTTTATTTTGTTATCTTTTAGCCAATGTTTCGCCATCGCACATGTTTTTTATCCTACTCTGATTCTCAATATCAGTTTTAGGTTTGATGCTTTCTCATTTGGTTTATTGATGTTTTGCCATCTTTTCCATGTTATCTTAACCGGTGTTTCGCCATCGCACACATTTGTAGCCGATGTTTCTCCATCGCACATGTTTGTCATCCTGCTCTGATTCTCAATATCAGTGTTATGTGTGATGTTTTATCATCTGGTTTATTGATGTTTCGCCATCTTTTCTGTGTTATCTTGCCATCTTTTAACCCATGTTTCGCCATCGCATATTCTTTTTTCCGATGTTTCGCCATTGCATATTCTTTTTCCGATGTTTCGCCATCGCTCATCCTTTTAGCCGATGTCTTGCCATCACAAATGTTTGTTATCCCACTTAGATTCTCAATATCATTGTTAGTTGTGATGTTTTGTTCTCTGGTTTATTGATGTTTCGCCATCTTTTCCATGTTATCTTCCTATCTCTTAGCCGATGTTTCACCATCACACATGCTTGTGGCTGATGTTTCTCCATCGCACATGTTTGCTATCCTACTTTGAATTTCAATATCATTGTTAGGTGTAAATTTCATCGACTTTTTTGATATTTTGCTATCACACTGGCGTTTTACCACCTTATCTGAGTTTGTGTTGCCATGCGATGTCTTGTCATCTCTTTTTGCTATTTTATCATCATTGTTGACATTTTTGTTGTTCTATCTTATGTTTTCCCATCTTGTCTGTTGCTTTTATTTCCTTAACTAAAAAACACAAACCAACCAAAATATATGAGTCGAACTACGGCTGCTCTGATTCCTTAAAAGGGATACGTAGGCATTGGGGTAGGGCCCAAGCGAGCACAACTTTTATTTTCCCTACATTCTTTCCTCCTTTCTTTTGCATACATTCCCTGTCCAACTTAGACATAGATTTTCCACACCCATTAGATTTGACAACAAGAGTGGATCATATAGAGTACTACGGGCGTGTGGGGTGCTAATACCTTCCCTCGCGTAACAGACTCCATTACCCGATCTCTCGGTTGCAAGACTGTGATTTCTCCCTCTTCAGGTTTTCTCGATGTTTACCTTTCCCTCTCGACGCGATAAAAGACGTTCGGTGGCGACTTCATTGATGTTTCATATTATATCGGAGGACGGTTTCGCCGGTTGTTTCAGTTGTCGACTTCACTGGGGAATGATTTACCTATTGATGGTCCATCCCAGAGTTGATCCTAGCTCTTGTTTGTTTATTTCTTTGGGTGTTTATTTGTTTCCAGTTTTGTATTTACTGCTTGCATATGTTTGTGCATGCATTTTATCGCTTTCCATAAATTTGGTTATCTGCTGTGATGGATTTGCTATCATGTTGGGTGGGTGTTACAAGAGGTAAAAGGCCCAATACCCATTCCAAGTGACAACCATATGAACCTTAGGAATATAGTGGAACATGAACGACTAGTCAACTTTTGTTTTCTAGTGCGATCATGTCGTCCACGCTCAGATGAGAGTACAAATGGGATGATATCGTTTCACATTGGTGTTTCAACGATAGTGGCTTCAGGCGTACCCATGATTCTGAGTTACCCTTACCTTACACTGACCTAGTTTACACCTGTGAGCGGGGAGGGAATTTTGATTCTTACAGGTACCGTTGGTGATTCTTTTCTGTTGGTGACTGAGTTTCTAAAAAAGGGAATGACTGGTTATTTTACAAAGTTTTGGATCTTGGTTTCCCGGCATATTCAGAATAGCACAGCAGACACCTTGATTCCTATGTGTTTGCATCACCTCATGGCATATTTATTTTCTTAAAAAAATGCAAGAAAAAGTATGTATATCTAATTCACATATGCATGTTATTTCCAGGGTACTTAGAAGTTGTCATCAGGATGAATAACAACATGAGCACAAGTGCAGAAACTCATAGGAAGAAGGTTGTCTACCAGTTTGTGTTTTATGGGGGTCGATTGCGAGAGTTATGAGCTCTTGTGAATGGTCCGAATGAAAGCATCTTTAGGAAACGGTATGGGAACTTGTTGCCACTAGTGAATGATTTTTATGAGGAATGGGCGTTAAGAGTGCTTCTTCAGTTCTGCGATCCACAACTACGTTGTTTTACTTTTTAAGATTACCAGCTAGCACAAAATCTTGAAGAGTATGCATATATTCTTGATATAAAGGTCACAGACAATATTCCTTTTACTCAAGTACCAGAAACTCCCAATTACATGGCTATCCCTAAAGCTCTTTATTTGACCGTTAGCAAAGTGGAAGGCAATTGGATCAAGAAATGTGACATGCAGGGTATTTCTCAAGATTATATAATAAACAAAGCTAAGTGATTTGCAGAAGAAGGAAAGTGGACGAATTTCAATGCATTACTGGCCGTGTTAATTTATGGTTTAGTTCTCTTACATGTGGCAGAAAGGATGGTGGATTTGGCAACAATTTGTGTCTTTGTGAATGACAACCCAGTACCAACATTGTTAGATGACACTTACTATACTATTCACTCTCAGCATGGTAAGAGAGGGGGTGTGGTATGCGGAAAGGATTTACTTTACAAGTGGTTCATGATGCACTTACCTACCAAGGGACCATTTATCGGCACTGTCGAGACATCTCTTTGGGCCCCGCGGATCATGGGACTCACTTCTTACAACATTTTCTGGCACAACATGGGAATTCCGAAGGAGTTCATTACGAGTTGTGGTGAATTTCCTAAATTTCCACTCATGGGAACCAAAGGTTGTATCTATTATAATCCTATCTTGGCACGACGTCAATTTGAATTCGTAATGACAAATGGGCCTACTGAGCGGGAAGTGAAGGAAACCGTTTATGTCGGAAAAAGGAGAAGATATTACTATGTTTGAAAGGGTAAAGGTTGCCTAGAAACACATTCATCGAAAGGGAAAGCTTTATTTTGATATAAGTGGAGATGTGGCTCTTGACGCTTACTCAAAATGGATTTAGAGTCGGGTAAAGGTGTTGTTGTTGCCTTATAAGAGGGAAGAACCATTGTACCCGCAACCTCTGTATGATCCAGAGGATGATCATCTTTCTTATGGCAGGATGTCTTTTAAGCAGCCCGCTCCAGGAGAATCCAAAGTTGTACCAATGGCGTGCCTCAAAAACGCCAAAGCGGAGAATATTAAGCTACAAGCTGATCTAGAAGATAAAAATATTGAGCTTTCATTTGCTTTATAAGAAATGAAAAGACTCTGGAGGGAGAATCGGGAGAAAGATCGTCTACTAGAGGGTCGCGTGTCATGTGAAAAATCAAAGAGGTCAGGGATTGAGAATTTCGGCTAACTAATCTTCAAGATAATGCACTTTTGAAGGGTCAATGGAGGATTAAGAGTCTTCAAGTAGCAGAAGCGAATTTAAGAGCATGTCATGGAGAAAAGGTTAAAGAATTAGAAAGACAACTCAACAAAGTCAGATTGCAAGATCAAAAGCCCGAAGAGCAGATGGCTCGTGTGATGGAAAAATGCTAACCTCAGAAACCATATAGAAGAATTGAAGAATGCACCTATATCAATTTCTTTTCCAGAATGCAAAAAATTTGATCACTTCCTGGAGCAATGTTAGTATTTAGAAGAACAATTATTCCGAAAGGATGTAGTGATTAAAAGCCTTGTTGAATAGAGGGACTACCCAAGGACGAGACAACTATTTCAAGAGACCAAGGAGTGGAGCGAGGAGCATTTCCAGGAGGAGGGACCTTTATTTCATGTCGAGATGGGGGACCCACCCCTTTGATTTTTATCATTTCTTTGTTTTTCTTAAAGTGATCACCACTAGTCTTGTCGGATGGGATCTTTTTATCTTGTACAAATTCTGTGGATTTTGAGAATTGGTGTTTTGATGTTTTTGTAAATAAAGAAGTTTGTTTTTGCACTTGTATCTTTAGTTTGGAATTTTCCTTTTATTGTGCTCAGTTATTATTCTTGATGGTTGACAAAGCTTGTAAATACCTGGAGATAGAAAAAACATATCATGCATATCATGCATCTTATACATTGCAGGTCATCTCCGGATAATTCTCTCATCTTAATTCTACTTTTCTTATTCAGAATTCAAGACGAATGCTCATCGGTATTCCACTAGAAACAATTTTCCAATACATGTGGAACATGTTCAAGCTGAACTCGCTAAAATGAGAGCCCAAATGGCTATTCAGATGACCCATTCATGGAAGTCATCACTAATGTGAATCGTCGATGGGAAGAATTGGCTGCCATTGTCAATAATCAATGCCACTATCCAGTGGATGATGGGAATCAAGGGCTCTATCAAGACATTTCTGTTGGACTGGGAGATGTACAAGACCAGCCCGTCAGGAATTTTCACAAGTCACCTGGCAACCCTTTCCTGCACAACATGGGGCAATTTCCCCCGTATCTGGGACCTCATCTTGTAGGGAACCGAAGAGATAGTCTAGGTGGTGTAAGAAATTATCAAGAGAAGGACTATGAGTTTGATCAGGATGAAGATCAGTTCTCTGTACGACATTCTGAGCCAGAAGATCAGGTTGAGGATAGAAGGTATCGGTTGTTGGAAGAACGTTTGAAGACTGTGGAAGAGAAAGGAGTCCTTGGTATGGACGCTAATGATTTTGGACTAGTATCTGGGGTGAAGGTTCCTTCAAAGTTTAAACCACCGGTCTTTGAAAAGTACAATGGTTCATCATGTCCCGTTACTCATGCAACTGCTTATTTCCAGAAGATGTCGGTACATACCGAGGATCAGGGGGTTTTGGTTCATTTCTTCCAAGATAGCCTATATGGGGCATCCCTGGAGTGGTACATGAAGCTGGAAAAAAACTCATATTCAATGCTGGAATGATCTTTCTTGTGCTTTGGTCAAACACTATCAGTACAACATAGATATGGCGCCTAATGGCACTCAATTACAGAGTTTGTCCTAAGGGCCAAAAAAATCTTTCAAAGAATATGCTCAGAAGTGGCGTGAGTTGGTTGCGAGGGTTCAACCTCTACTCATAGAGTGATAACCTATTGATATGTTTATGAGCACTCTGCAAGGGCCATTTTATGATCACATGATAGGAAGTGCTTCAGCAGGATTTGCAGACTTGATTATGGCTGGTAAAAGAATTGAGGTGGGTTTGAAATTTGGGAAGATTCAAATCAGTGGTTCTATTGGTTCATTAGGGGGTAGTAAGAAGCCATTCAATACTTACCCCAAGAAAAGGGAAGGTGACATAAGTGTGATTTACTCTCAAAGAGGAAGGTGAGAGGATCTTCAACACTAACAAAACAATACTGTTTCTATTCCTGTTAATGCTCCTCCACAGCAGAGACAGAATTCGGTGGCCCAACAACAAAGACAGTAAGATGCTCCCCGTCAGTATAATAATTAACAATAGAGACAGTTGAGAAAATTCGATCCCTTGCCAGTATCTCCTACCGAAGATCTCCACCATTTGCTCGATTTGAAGTTGATCAGTTTGAGAAATATGCCACCACCCCCAGGAAGACTTCCTCCTAATTATGGTGCTAACACAAGATGTGAATTCCATTCTGGTGGAGTTGGCCATTCTACTGACAATTGTTTTGTGTTGAAGTGCAGAATACAAGACTTGTTGAATGCCAAAGCAACCGAGTTTACTCCAGTGACTATTCTGAATGTTACCCAAAACCCATTTCCTAAACATGGAGGGGCTGTTGTTAATATGATTGATGATAATGGAGAAATGCTGAATTTAGTTATGAATGTGGAAAAGATAACTACTCCGTTATGGTATGTTAAGAGGTATTTACTCGATAATTCTATTTTCCTGGGATGTGCTTCAGATTGTGCCAAGTGTAGAGAGCAACCGAAGGGCTGTGATGATTTGAAAGCTGGAATCCAATTCATGATGAATGAAGGTTCCCTACAGTTTTATAGGAGACCAAGATACCGAAAGGTTACCGAAGATGATGTTGATATGGTATCTATTCCTTACACCTCTGCACGCATTCCTACTCCATTTAGGGCGCCTCCTTTGATGATTACGATACCTGGACCCATTCCATATACTAGTGAGAAGACCATCCCATGGAATTATGGTGCTGATGTTTATTACCATGGGGTGAGGCAAGAGGTAAATCCTCGTCCTTCTGAGGAAGAAATTACTAAAGACAACAAAGGGGATATTCATAATTTCTCCGGTGAAAGTTGAATAACTAGAAACGGAAGAGTGTTTGGTCCCTCCAATGTACAAGATGCTGCAGATGCCTCTGTAAGAGAAAAAGGAAAACAACAGGTGATGATTGGTAATCCAAGGGTTACACCAGCCAATGTGACTCAACCAATTTCGGTACCAGAAACTTCTTCAGTTCCTGATGAAGTTGAGGAGTTAATGTGAATTATCAGGAAAAGCGATTATAGCATAATTGATCAGTTAAACTATACCCCTTCTAAGATGTCTATCTTATACTTGTTTATCTATTCAGAACCTCACACAAATACTTTGATGAAGTTGTTGAAGAATACATTTATTCCGCATGAGATAACAGTCAATCAGTTCAAGAATATTTGTGCTAACATATCTGCTGGGAACGGTTTGGGCTTCACAGATTTTGATCTTCCTCCAGAAGGGCAAGACTATAACAAAGTGTTACATATTTCTATGGAGTAAAGGGCACTACTCTGTCCCGAGTTTTGGTGGATACAAGGTTGTCTTTGAATGTACTACCTAAATCAACATTGATAAAAATTGATTATTCCGGCCTGGAGATACGTCCTAGTGAATTGATGGTAAAAGCCTTTGATGGGTCCCGAAGAGCAGTATTTGGGGATGTGGAAGTACCTATCAAGGTTGGTCCTCACACTTTCACTAATACTTTCTTTGTGATAGACAAACAACAAGTGTATTGTTGTTTGTTGGGGCGACCGTGGATTCACAAAGCAAGGGCAATCACCTCTACTCTTCACCATAAGATAAAGTATCCTACAGAGGGAAAAGTGATATTTGTGTGTGGCGAGGAAGAGTATATTGTGAGTCATTTGAAATCATTCCTCTATGTTGAGGTTGAAATTGAAATACATGAGACTTTTTTTCAGGCGTTTCAGATAGTTCATGCGGTTAATTTTCCTCCTCCAGAACAGAAAAAGAAGCCAGAAACTGTTATGTCTTCTATTAGAGATGCTAAAGCGATGGTGGAGAACGGAAGCCCTAAAGGTTGGGGTCTGGTGGTGGATGTTACCCTAAAATTCCACAAATTCGGTCTTGGTTTCATCCCGGGTCAGCAAAGTGCAACTTCCAGAGCTTCTAGTTTATCTACTCCTGTGAAATTCTCTCGTTCTAGTGCTACTCAAGAAGGATTCACCAATGCAATTGTTGACGATAGGGTTGATGGATACAATATTGAAGATTGGATTCGTCCAAGCATTCCAGGCCAAGCACTAAACAATTGGACTTCTGTGGATGTCATCCAAGTTTCAAGCGCTGAGGAGTTATTTTCTTTTGTTATCATGACATAATCCATGCGCTCTGCCCAAGGCATAGTGAACCATTTGTGTAGGGCCACCATGTTTATTTTCAAAAAATTTGTCATGAATAAAGGACGTTTTTGCATTCAATTTTTTTTGTCCCATTCTTTTCTTTTTATTTCTCTTTAAATGGCAATGTTTCCCTTTTCACACACTGTCACTAAAACACCAAAATATCATTTATACAGATGCACTTCCACCATATATTATATTGATAACAACTCTGCTATCGCTCACTATGACTTTGACAATCTGATCTATCAAGCTAAAGAGGAGGCATGTGAGGATTGTGATCTTCATGAGGAATTAGCAAGGTTGTTATAACCAGAAGAAAAGGTTATCCAGCTGAAACAAGAGTCAATTGAGATGGTGAACATTGGCACATAAGAGGTAAAAAGAGAGGTCAAGATAGGGGCAGATCTCGAGGAAAGTATGAAAGTCAGATTGATTGAGCTACTCCGTGAATATTCTGATATCTTCTCTTGGTATTATGAAGACATGCCAGGTTAGGATACAAATATCGTGGTGCATCGAATACCACCTAAAGAAGGTTGCTCCCCTGTCAAGCAAAAGCTCCGAAGAACTCATCCTGAGATGTCCAAAAAGATTAAAGAAGAGGTTCGAAAACAGTTGGATGCGAATTTCTTAAAAGTCATCAATTATCCTCCATGGATTGAAAATGTTGTGCATGTGCCTAAGAAAGACGATAAGGTTAGAATGTGCGTGGATTATAGGGATTTGAACAAAGCCAGCCCTAAGGATGATTTTCCTCTTCCTCATATTGATGTGTTGGTCGATAATACTACTCACTCTAAAGTGTTTTCCTTCATGAATGGTTTTTCGTGTTACAATTAAATTAAGATGGCTCCGTAGGATATGGAGAAGACAACGTTTATCACACCTTGGGGAACCTTTTTCTATAAGGTGATGCCGTTTGGTTTGAAAAATTCTGGGGCAACGTATCAGCATGCTATGGTTACTCTCTTTCATGATATGATTCACAAGGAGATTGAGGTATATGTGGATGATATGATTTCTAAGTCTGACACGGAAGAGGAGAATCTTGTTCATCTGGAGAAGTTGTTCGAGAGACTAAGGCAATTCCTGTTGAGGCTAAACTCATATAAATGCACCTTCGGGGGGAGGTCCGGCAAGTTGTTTGGATTTATTGTAAGTGAGAAAGGCATCAAGGTTAGCCCTGCTAAAGTGAAGGCGATACAAGAAATTCCCGAACCAAAAATAGAAGAGGAAGTCTGTTGTTTCTTGGGGAGGCTAAACTACATTTACTGGTTTATTTCTCATCTCACGGCCACATGTGAACCTTTATTCAGATTGTTAAAGAAAAATCAGACGGTAAGGTGGAATGAAGATTGTCAAAAGGCATTTGACAAAATAAAGGAGTATTTGGAAGAACCTCTGATACTCATGCTGCCGGTGGAAGGAAAGTCGTTAATCATGTATTTAACTGTGTTAGAAAACTCTATGGGTTGTTTCCTCGGTCAACATGACGAGACAGGGAAGAAAGAACAAGCCATTTATTACTTGAGTAAGAAGTTTATGGAGTGAGAGTCAAGGCACTCATCGATGGAAAAGACTTGTTGTGCACTTGCTTGTGCTGCTAGACGCTTAAGACAATACATGTTAACTCACACCACCTACTTGATATGCCAACACTTACAGGCAGGGTAGCCCATTAGAAGATGATACTCACTAAATATGATATCCAATACACTATGCAAAAGGCAATCAAAGGTAGTATATTGGCTGATCATCTTGCTCATCAGCCCATGGATGATTATGAACCGATGATGTTTGACTTTCTAGATGAGGAAATAGTGTACATTCGGGATTATAATATACCAAGCCCAGATGAAGGACCCGAGCCAGGATAATGTTGGACGCTTGTGTTTGACGGTTCCTCTAATGCCATGGGCAACAATGTCAGAGCTGTTATCACTTCCCCTGAGGGATTCCACATTCCTTTCACATCTCATATTTGCTTCGATTGTAAAAACAATATGGCCGAATATGAAGCTTGGATTTATGGCATTGAAGCATCAATCGACTTGCGGATCAAATATTTGAAAGTTTACGGGGATTCCAATCTTATTATCAGCCAGATTAATGGAGATTGGGAGACTCGTCATCAGAACAAGATTCCCTATCGTGAGCATGTTATGAGGTTGATTTTGTACTTCGAAGAGATTACGTTTGAACACATTTCCAGAGAAGAGAACAATCTAGCTGATGCGCTGACAACTTTGTCCTCCATGTTCAAAGTTAAGTGGGCTAACGAAGCACCTTCTATTAAGAAGTTCTTGAGAAGATTTTAGGGAAAGTTCTTTCTCAGTGGTGGTGTGTTGTATAAGAGGCATCATCATGGTTTACTGCTCAGATGCGTTGACAAAAGAGAAGCAGCTAGAATCATTGAAGAGATACATGAGGGTGACTTCAGAACTCAGTCCAGTGGGCATACCATGGCCAAAAAGATTTTGCGAGCTGGTTACTATTGGTTCACCATGGAGACTGGCTGTTATAATCATGCACGAATTTGTCACAAATGTCAAGTCTATGCTGATAAGGTACATGTACCTCCCGTACAACTGAATGTCTTGACTTCCCCTTGGTCGTTCACGATGTGGGGAATTTATATGATTGGAAATATCGAACCAACAACATCCAACAGACATCATTTCTTTCTGGTTGCCATCAATTATTTTACTAAATGGGTCGAAGTTGCGTCTTATGCCAATGTCACCAGACAAGTGGTAACCCGGTTCATTAAACATAATATTATCTATCATTATGGAGTGCCTGTAAAGATCATTACCGACAATGGGTCTAATTTAAACAACAAAATGATGAACGAGCTTTGTGAGTCATTCAAAATCAAGCATCATAACTCTTCCATGTATAGGGCAAAGATGAACGGTGCTGTCAAAGCGGCCAATAAGAATATCAAGAAAATTGTACAGAAGATGGTAGTAACTTATAATGATTGGCATGAAATGATGCCCTTTGCTTTACATGGTTATCGTACCACTGTGCGTACTTTAACTAGGGCAACCCCATTTTCCTTGGTCTACGGCATGGAAGCAGTGTTGCCTGTAGAAGTCGAAATTCCTTCTCTTAGGATAATAAGGGATGTCGAGCTTGATGAAGGTGAATGGGTGCAGAATCGGCTGGATCAGTTAGAACTTATTGATGAGAAAAGGTTGATAGATGTATGTTATGGTCAGGTATATCAGCAAAGGATGCGGAAAGCTTTTGACAAGAAGGTGTGGCCTCTATGTTACAAGCTAGGTGACCTTATGATCAAGAGGATAATTCTTCCACAGGGGATCCTATAGGCAAGTGGGCTCCGACTTATAAAGGACCATTTGTGGTCAGAAAGGTTTTCTCTGGTGGAGCGATGATGATCGCAACCATGGATGGAGAATATTTCTCTCTCCCTGTGAATGCTGGCGTAGTTAAAAAATAATTTTCATAAAAAAAAGAGAACCCGCTAAGTTGAAAACCCGAAAGGGCAGCTTAGGCAAAAAGAGGATGTCCTGGTGAATCGAAAACCCGAAAGGCCGATTCAGGAAAAAGTTAGGGACTTTAGTCAAATGACTATGCTCAACATAAATTCCTTTATTTATTTATCTTTTTTTCGGTCACCTGGCAGAGGTTCAGAGCCAATCCAAGACGATTGTGTCAAAAGCAGGAAGACGAAAGCGTCAAAGTCATAAGGGTTATAGCAGAGTCGGAACTTGATGTATATTCGTATTCACATTGCCATTTGCAAACACTTGTTTGTTTTGATTTTACAATTATCTGCTTCCAAATGTAAACGCCTTTTTCACAGGATGATTTCTCAAATCAATAAAATATCCTCTTTTATATTTTCATATAACTTCCTTTTTATTGTTTTGTTTGCAGAAAAAAGTCGGATATTTTGATAAACATGTGCATATAAACATTGTTGGCCCTACATGAACATGATAATCTATGTTATTATTGCTTGAAATACGGATAATAAGTACAACTGTCATGCTATGAAAGGGGCACGCTTAATTTTTCTTCTTGGTGGAATGATTATTTTCTTACTTGTGGATGTTTTACTAAGTCGTTTCATGACTCTGTACAAGGGGAAAAGGTTTATCTCTCCCCTTTTGAATGCTCATTTCTTTGGAAAGACAAAAGAAAAACCATTTGCAAGTTCTCTTCATAATAAAGAGATCACATGTCAGGATAGTGGTAAGTTTTCGGTACATTGACAAGTCCGGATAGAGACAATTCTCTTCCATGGTGGAATTTTTCTCTTCTGCACTTTCATGTGTATTTTGATTGACTGATTTAACATTGTCTGCATGCAGGAACTTGTTTTCTTTTTAATGTTAACCCTAATGTCTTGAATTTGTTTACCATGAAGTGTTTCTTTTGTTTTTACTTAAACCATTCATTATTACTCTTTAAATAATTTTCTAGCATTTCGATACCAACTGTGCCAACCCTTTTTCCTATTCAAATGATTGGAGGAGGGGTGATGATAGTTAAAATAGATATCTCTGATGGTATGTTTTTGAGTAGAACCTTGTTGACGATGTACATTTCTTGTTTCAATCCCCAAACACCAGAGATATAAGGGAGAAAGACCCTCGTTAACCCCTTTGAGCCTTCGAAGTAGTAGTTTCTATTCTGCACGAAGGAAAACCCTTATTTTAACCCGGGGCAGGGTAAATGTTCTGTTAATTTGATCAAGCATTCAAATTTCAGAAGGAGTGTCCCCTCTGAGGATCACCATATTTTATCCCTCGCATTATGAGGTCAGAAAAAGATCAAAACAACAATGGTTATTTCCCCAGTGAAAAAAGAACAACAACAAACAACAAAATGAAAAAATCCTAAGGTCGAGATCGAATCGATACAACACAGGTTTTCCCTCATTGACCAAGGAATAAGGCAGTCACTTTCTTCCAAAAAGTTCAAATACTTAGGGTCACACGACTTAGTCAAAATGAAAAGTATAAATAAGAAAAAAACAAAAAGCCCCGCTAAGTCAGAACTTGAAAAAAAGCCGCTTAGGCAAAAGTTAGGGCATCCAGCTGGACTTCCAAATTGAAATTCAAAAGAATTAGTCCAGGAAAAAATTATGGAAAGCAGAAAATTTGAAAAGCCTGAAAGGTAGAAAAGGATTATCCAATAAAAATCCTTATCAAAATAAAAGGCATGTGATCGAACATCCAAAAACCAAAGGTTAGGTGAATGTCGTGTCCAAAAAAAATTATTGTGGTTCCTCAACCGTCATAAACTCTTCTGAAATATGAATGCTCGTGTCAAGTTCACTGAATTTAGGACTGGAGAACATCAAGAAGGGGGTGTGCACCAAATAACTTGAGCCTTAAAAAACTTTTTTCTAGAAAAATCATGAACTAGGCCATGTTACAACCTTTAAAAGTCCTAACTGAAACATGAGTTTAACGCAAAAGCATAATAAAACAGGATAGTGTTTCCTAAATTCCCAAATATGTGTTGCATATCCATGTTGGTATCTTATCGCCCGCATCATGTTCGTTTTGAAAAGTAAAAAATAATAATTTTTTTTTGAAATTTTGCACTCTAGCTAATGATTCGTTCACAACAGAGATGAAACATATTTTCATTCAAGGCTTTCAAATTCAAGGCTTAATTAATTTTCACATCAGGATTGTCATTCCCATAATAAACATTCTCCTGCATATAAAACAATTGTTTGACACCAAAAAGAGTGTACACAATGAACATCAGCGAAGAGCTTAATGTTGTCAGGAGGGGAAGACTCGACTATTCCGTTAGACAAAGGCTTTTCATGTCATGAAAGGTGTTAGTGTCAAAATAACCGCTTACCATTATTAGTAAGTGTTGATGATTGGATGAAATTTCCACTTCCCCAGAAAACTTGATGATGTTCGATTATCTTCGTGGTTTATGTTCTGGTTGCGTACCAGAGACTGATAAATCCCCAGCGAAACACCCTTCAGCGGAGTTTTATTTCCTCAGTGAAGTCTCAGTTCCTCAATAAAGTTTTGTTTCCTCAACAAAAGATTTCTTTCCACACATATGATCCATTATCTTGGTGTCACTCTGAATGCGACTACACATTGTCTTTTCCAGAGATTTACAGTTTTGCCCTGATCTTCTCCTACAGATTTCACAATTTATTTTTGCCAGTTAAACAGATTCTGACTTCTGGGTTATTGGCTTCTCAATTGGCCATTCCCCAGTGAAGCATTCAAACATGCATAATCACAATGCATCTCCTAAAACACATAACATTTCCATTATATGGTGCATTACGCTACATAATTTTTTTTCAAACATGCATCGGAACATAAGCCCTTACTGTTTTTGTTTTCCCCAGTGATGTTCTGACTCTTTAGATTATATCCCCAACGAGGTCTTCACCCTCATTATCTCAGTTTCACCCCATACAAATTTCCTTTTGGTATTAATCATTTGATTGGTTGAGAATCCACTCTTGATTGTAGTTCAGTTTCGCCCTGGCACGGTCTTCTTGGATCTTTACTACCCTTGTCGGTTAATTTCAATGTCTATTGATGTACCTTTTGAATATCGGTTTTGCCCTGGTATTCACTTTCAGTAGGTTTTTAGTTTTACGCCCTAATCACCTCGCTTTGGTTCGAGCTCTGAGTTTCGTCTCCTCACCCGCGCATGAAATCCAGTTTCATCCTGGTACTCATCTAGTTTAGTTTCGCCTAACTAGTTATTGAGTCGAGTTTCATCTCGTTTTTGTTTTCATACCTTGGACCCTTTGACGGTTTTTGTTTACCAAGTCTCTTTGCAGTGTTCGTGTTGCGTCTCTAGTTGAAATCAGTCTATTTTGTTCCTTGGATTCTTCTATCAATTTTCGTCACTGTTATCCATTGATACAAGACCAGCAGGTGCTCTGAGAAACATGCGGTCTCATCACTTTGCTTTGGGTCGAGTTTCGATCTCGTCGCCTATGCATGAAATCCTGTTTTGTCCTGGTACTCATCTGGTTTGGTGTCGTCTAAATAGTTAATGTGTCGAGTTTCATCTCGTTTTTGTTTTCATACCTTGGACCCTTTGATGGTTTTCGTTTAAAGAGTCTCTTTGCAGTGTTCGTGTTGCGTCCCTGGTTGAAATTAGTCTCTTTTGTTTCTTAGATTCTTCTATCAGTTTTCGTCACTATTTATCCAATGATTTGAGACCAGCAAGTGCTTTGAGAAACATGCACTCTCATCACTTTTGCTATGGGTCGAGTTTTGCCTCGTTACCCGTGCGTGAAATCCTATTTCGTCCTGGTACTCATCTAGTTTAGTTTTGTCTAACTAGTTATTGGGTCAAGTTTTGTCTCGTTTTGTTCGTCACTCTTGATATTCTTTCATTTCCTTCATACTGTCTATCTTAGGTTGAGATTAGGAAGTATTCCTAGAATCACGCACTCTTGTCACTTTTCCCCATGTACTTTTCTTTTCCAGAGTTAGTTTTGCCTATTCTCTGTAGTTTGAGTCTTATCTCACCCCTTTTGTGGTCCAGTTTTGTCCTGGCGCATGCATTCTGAAGTTTAGTTCCATCTACTCTTCTAAGTTTTAGTTCTGTTTCAACTTTTTTATATCTGCGTTACAATTTCATTCTAATGCATGTCCTGTGAGGTCCAATGTTCATTAAACCCCTTGTTTTCTAAATCCAATCTCGTTTGGTATCTTCTTAATCCCGCGTCTGCTGGTTTTCTTTGTCTTTGAGGGGTTCTACTTTTTCTTCAAGAGTGTAAATTTTTGGGTTCTTTTGTATTCAATCATCTTCAACTCTGAACGCTCAAAAGTTTTCACTTTTCTCACTTATGTAGTTAAAGATAATTAAATAGGGGCAGCTGTTGCACCCCAAAATTTACCCTCTTGATTTATGCTTATGTTTCATCATAAACATCATATTGCATTGCATTCACGCATTGTGTAGGGATCAAAGTATTTTGGTTATCAAGTCTCCCTCAAGCTTGGGAAGATTGATTGTATTAATAAGTTTCTTAAAGAGGGCCTTATAATCTAAAATTCTGGATATTTCAAGCGCAAATGTATCACATATCTCGAGATATCTTACCCACCTCATTGGATCATCAGAAGATTGAGTATTGTGATGTTTATAAGGAAAATTACATCCATTGGATTCATCAATCAAAATTAGGGTTTTTCCAAAGTTGGAGTTATTAGGGTCTATATGAGCCAAGTATTGAAGCACCATTCTTTTATCATCATTGGAATCAATTTTGTTCAAAAAGCCTCTCTTGATGCCCGGAGGAATTATGGGTTTGAAGCTTGACCAATTATCTCCTAGTGTAGAGTGCAAAACTAGGGTTTGAGTTTTAATCAGGGCTTATTTTGAATTTTTTAGTGGAAACTCTTTCCATAGCCTTTATGTGTTTGGAATATCATATGTTTGAAGTTTTGATCATCAATTTTGAAGAGAAGTGGTTCAATTGAATCAAAGGGGAAAAACAGTCATTTTACTCAAAGTCAACAAAGTCAAAGTTGACCAAGTGGACTTTTGGTCAACATGAAGCATTTGAAATTTAGTTTCATGTAGGATGATCATTGATGATTTATTCTTATGAGAATTGCAAGTTTGAGAGGATACTTGGATTTGAAGTTATCTTGGTGATTGAAAATTTAACTAAGTGTTCTTGATTTAGGCCTGAATTTACAAGGGCATAGCTTTCTCATTTTCGGGGGATTTTGGTGGTTCCTTTTGCCAATTGGAGAGGGGAAAAAGATCTACAAGGTCCCACGGAGGACAAAAACACACTTCTTGCTCAAAATAAAAAGTTATGAGCCTTTGAAGTTCAAGGCAAGTTGAGCATTTTTTGGGGAAATCTTTGGCAACTGGCCAAGCAAGGCAAGGCATTTGGCCTAGGAAATTCATCAAATAGTTGGTGACATGCCTATAATTGTTGATTCAAGGAATAATTCAAATATTTGCCTCGTGCACTTTAAAGAGGGCTATAAAGCTTCTCATTAAACTTGAAATCTATCAATTTGGTTTAAAATCGAAGAGGCTGTGATTTGAGGAAGTTGGATATTGAAACCAGAGATTTGAATATCTCTCTTTTATTTACTTCAGCCTGGGCCATTCGAAATAGCTTTATAGGTTGGTCGAAGCCACATTATCCTCTCTTTGTTTGAACATTCAAAGTGTTACCTTGAGGGCTGGTCAAATCCTCATTCTTCTCTCTTCGTTTGGACATTCAAAGTGTTATCTTGAGGGCTGGTTGAAGCCTCATACTTCTCTCTTTGTTTGGAAATTCAAAGTGTTATCTTAAGGGTTGGTCGAAGCCTCATTCTCCTCTTTTTGTTTGGACATTCAAAGTGTTATCTTGATGGCTGGTCGAAGCCTCTTTCTTCTCTCTTCATTTGGACATTCAAGGTTCCATCTTGAGGGCTTGTCGAAGCCTCATTCTTCTTTCTATGTTTGGACAGTTTGAAGTGTCATCTTGAGGGCTGGTCAAAGCCTCATTTTTATATCTTTGTTTGGATATTCGAGGTTCCATCTTGAGGGATGGCCGAAGCCTTATTTTTCTCTCAAATTGGACCATTCAAAGTGACCTTATAGGCTGGTCGAAGCCTCATTCCTGCTCTCTTTGTTCGCTCAACTTGGACCATTCGAAGTGACCTTATAGGTTGGTCGAAGCCTCATTCTTCTCTCTTTGTTTGGTCAATTCGAAGTGACCTTATAGGCTGGTCGAAGCCTCATTCTTGCTCTCTTTGTTTTCTCTCAATTTGGATAATTCGAAGTGACCTTATTGGTTGGTCGAAGCCTCATTCCTGCTCTCTTTGTTTTCTCTCAACTTGGACCATTCGAAGTGACCTTATGGGTTGGTTGAAATCTCATTCCTTCTCTCTTTGTTTCCTCTTAATTTGTATCTTGAGCAAGCCAGCATGCACAATTTTGGGCAAGTTGGCTTGAGTTTCCCAGGAATCCTAAGCCTCGCATCTGGCTCATCCCTCCATCATTTCTTTCGAACCTCAGCTTATTTCTAAGCTTATAGTGTGATATTTAATTGGCTCAAGGAAAATTTAAGAATGCACAAACCAATTTTCTATGGCCTCAATTAGAAATCAACTGATGTTTGGTGCACGCGTGGGTTGCAGATTTTGTGCACCCTTTGATTCTTTTTGTTTTCAGGATTGATATTTCATATGCTTGGCATGAATCACACACCTCATTTCTTACTATTTTGGCCAAACAATCACCATTTCCTTGCCTCCCCACGATTTCTACATTTTTTTCAAAATTGGTAATTTTCACCTCAAGAAAAATCATACCATGTGCAATCCTTGCCACCTCACGCACTCACGCTTCACTCACCTCATTTCATTAACCTCTAAGCTCATCAAAACGCAGCATACAAGGCCAAATAACAAACAAAACGCAAGCACATGCTCTCACATTTTCATTTGTCTGTTTTGGCCAAATTGCCCTCCGACGGATTTCTATGAGTTATGACCTTATTGCCCTCACTCTAAACACTCTATATAAACACTGCATTACTCATTCAAAAACGGGAGAATAAACAAGAGAAGAACAAAAGGTTGCATTGGAAGTTCAGATCTAAAATCACTTTTTTTCTCAAAAATCCATTTCTTCGATTCTCCCTATTTGCTAATGCGTTTTGAGTAATTCTTCTTGCATTCTCTTCTCCAAGTGCTAAGGGTGGTAGATTGAGTCTTGGTTTGCAGCTAAAGTGAAGGAGATAATAGATACAATTTTGCCTCAAAGTTTAGAATCCTTAACTTTGGATCGTGATTTCTGGCCATGATTTGTATGATTTAAGTTTGGAATCATGTTGTTTGGTGTTCATTGAGTGTTTCTGCATCTTTAGAGCTTTTGATTTGATGAAATATGCATGTATGATGATTCTGAAATATCTTGCTCAGTGTGTTTTTGCAATCTTCATGAGATCCGTTCTTGATCTATGGTTAAACATTCAATGTGATTCGAATAACATAATATAGATCTTATTTATGACTTTGATTTGCACGAAATTTCATGAAAAATGGTTTGAAAATGAGTATATGGTAATGATCTGAACATTGAGCCCTAACATTTGTTTTTCGCGCGTTTCTGGTTAGGGCTAGAGGTTGAATACGAAGCGTGTAACCTTTCGATTGGTCTATTTGAATTTTACATTTATTTGAATTTGGTTTTTATAACTTTAGGGTTAGGGCTAGAGGATGACAAATTATGAAACAATTCATGAAACATAAAAATAATATATCTGACCTTTTGCATTTTTTTCAAAATTTTTGAAAATGTTTTGATTGGCTTTAAAACCCGTGTGTTTAATTAATTGTTTGTTTGACATTTGATTTTATTTTGATATTTCCTTTACTTTAAAAATTCCACAAAAAATCATTGAAGCTTATTTTTAATTCTAATATCTGAATATAATTTTGGTTGAATATTTTTATCAATTTTGATTAGAATTTTAATTTAAAAATGTGAATATGTGTTTAATTAATTAATTAATTAATTTTGATTTTATTTTTGACTTTTCTTTTATTCTAAAAATATATAATAATGAGTTTTCTAATCTTTGGAGTTTTCTCTACTTTTGTATGACTTTAGTTTGAATTGTTTAGAATTGGAACTTGATTAATCAATAATTAAGTTTATTTTCTAAATAATTAGGGTTTTGATAATTCCCTTGTTGTTTTGATTCCAAAAACCAATTTTCTTTGAGTTTCAATTGAATTCAGCTCCTAATTGAAGTTCATAGATGGATTGAGGATCTTGAAAATATTTTTCTTGAATTAATTGATGAGGTTTGGTATTTTCCATTAATTTATTTTGAAAACTTGCCTAGATTGGTGGTTTCATCAACTAGTTTTGATGTTTGAAGCTTATTTGATTCTTTCCTCAACCATCAATGAACTTGAGACTTGTTTTCTAACTTCTATACATCTTGAATATGCTGAGAAATTTTTTGTTTGAATTATGAAAGTCCATTTCTATTTTTTGATGAATTTTCAAAGTGAAAGTGCCTAATTAATATTTCATATCTTGTAACAATTTGTTTGTTGGCCAATGAAATTGTGTGAGGCCTAAAATTTGGAACTTAATGATCATGTTGCTACTATTTTCCTCAAATCAATCCACTTGATTTCCTATAATTGGTTGATGAGCCCTTTTGATTCATGCCTCTTAACTAATGTTCTTTTCTTGTTTTTGCTTTGAACTTTAAACTTTTGGCTTGAGTTTGAGGTTATCAAATGACCAATGATAACATATTGAGGAATGATATACCAAGGATAGTCTCATAAAGACTTGAGATCACTTTACCTTTTATGCTTGAACCGATTTGAATCATATATGAATTTGATGTTCCTTTCTTCTTTCCTTTTGAATGTTTTGAGGTATATTAAATGCACTTGTGCAATATGATTTAGAATTAACATTTTAAACTCTTAAGCATATCCTCATAGAATTTTAGAAGCTTTATTTCAAGTATTTGAATGGTTATGTCTTCTAACTTTGTCTTTGTTTGAATTCCTTGCCTTGCTAACTTGTGATCCAAGCTTTGTGATACATTTTGTGGAACCCCTCTTGTGTTATGCTTGTAAACCAAAATGAAATTAATGAGTATGGATGTGAATTTTTTGCTACTGACTTCTAAAGTCCTTGATTGTATTCTTCTCTTGCTCCTTTGATCCTTGATTGGTATTTACTTGTCAATTCAACATGGTGACAGGAAAGGAGCAACAATTCTTTAGTCTTGACCTAGTTGTTGCTTGAGTTTGCTTGATGCTTCTTAAATCTACTGACTTTGATGTTTTCCATCATCTTTATATTACATTCTCTTGATCATATCATCATCCATCCTTTATTGATTCATCATTTCTCTTTGAAATCACTAATTTGTGTGTTGAATGTGCGAGGTACTCTGAAGAAAAGTTTTTTCATTTAGACTTGGTATTGTACTGTTCCACTTTATTTGTGGAACACAATTGGTTGTGTTTTCACTATTCTTGTGCTTGGTATATTTGTAATTATGTTGTAGGATATATATATACATGTGATTGTGACTGCTATAGTCCTGCTCCTGAGGCCTCAGTGCATATCTTTGATGGCATGATTTTCTGACTTGATTTGTTTACTAAATCTAGCTTTCTTGAAGTTCTCTAGGTTTCTTTTCCTTGCTCATTTGCTACAGATAGTTATCCATTTGGTATTGCACTATTTCCCTTTCACTGTTTACACTCCTTATTGATTTCTATTGCATGATGGGACCTCCGTTGTTGATATATGTCAGGAGTTCCTCCGATTTATTTAAAGACTTGTTTAAGGCGATTCTGCATCTGTACCTTGCTTACTACTCATGTTTAAACACTTATTTGTTTACTTGTTTGGTTTTTACCATGCTCCCTTAGGATTGCTCGTGTAGGGTTAGTCCTCGAGCTAGACATTAGGATATTTACCCATGCATGCTAACATAGGTTAGAAATTTCCCTCCATCCTCAACCTTAGGGTCAATCAATGTATGATAACATTAGGAGTAGTGCTAGGCTAGTCTCCCTTAGTAGTTTTCTTTTCTTTGCATATTGCATCTTAAAACTAAAACCTCTTCTTGGAAAATCATAAAATATCTCTAATAAACTTAAATCCTTCTTCAAGGTAAAAAATACAAACCAATTTTAAATGTTTTTGCGCCTTTTGGCTTTTGTTTTTGAACTTTGGTTATTGATGTTTCGCCATCTTTAGCATGTTATTTTGTTATCTTTTAGCCGATGTTTTGCCATCGCACATGTTTGTTATCCTACTCAGATTCTCAATATCAGTGTTAGGTGTGATGTTTTGTCATCTAGTTTATTGATGTTTCACCATCTTTGCCATGTTATCTTAGTCAGTGTTTCGCCATCGCACATGTTTGTAGCTAATGTTTTGCCATCACACATGTTTGTTATCCTGCTCTGATTCTCAATATTAGTGTTAGGTGTGATGTTTTATCATCTGGTTTATTGATGTTTCTCCATCTTTTCCATGTTATCTTGCCATATTTTAGCCGATGTTTTGCCATCTCATATTCTTTTCGCCGATGTTTCACCATCGCACATTATTTTGCCGATGTTTCGCCATCACATATTCGTTTATCCGATGTTTCACCATCACACATGTTTGTTATCCTACTTTGATTCTCAATATCATTGTTAGGTGTGATATTTTTTCCTCTGGTTTATTGACGTTTCGCCATCTTTTCCATGTTATCTTCCTATCTCTTAGTCGATGTTTCTCCATCGCACATGCTTGTAGCCGATGTTTCGCCATCGCACATGTTTGTTATCCTACTTTAATTTTCAATATCATTGTTAGGTGTAATGGTTCATCGTCTTGTTTGATATTTTTCTATCACACTGGTGTTTTACCACCTTATCTGAGTTTGTATTGCCATGCGATATCTTGTCATCTCTTTTTGCTATTTTATCATCATTGTTGACAGTTTTGTTGTTCTATATGATGCTTTTCCATCTTGTCTGTTGCTTTTATTTCCTTAACTAAAAAACACAAACCAACCAAAATATATGATCCGAACTACAACTGCTATGATTCCTTCAAAGGGATACGTAAGCATTGGGGTAAGGCCCAAGCAAGCACAACTTTTATTTTCCCTACATTCTTTCCTCCTTTCTTTTGCATGCATTCCCTGTACAGCTTAGACATATATTTTACACACCCATTAGATTAGACAACAAGAGTGGATACCATAGAGTACTATGGGTGTGTGGGGTGCTAATACCTTCCCCTCACGTAACAGACTCCCTTACCCAATCTCTCGGTCACAAGTCCGTTATTTCTCCCTCTTTAGGTTTTCTTGATGTCTACCTTTCCCTCTCGGAGGGATAAAATATGTTCGGTGGAGACTTCATTGATATTTCATATTATATCGGATGACGGTTGGGTCGGTTGTATCAACAGTAACGTAGGAAGTGATGGAGAAGAGGAACAAGGAAAAGAGACAAAGTTAGGTTTGATCAGAAAATTGTAGAGATACCTTCAATCCAAGGTAAGGGTGGGGTTCTGACTCTATAATGAGAATTATGATGAATATTATGTAGGAATTGCATCGGTATAGTGTTGTTGTGCGTATGTTGTTGTTGTTTCTGAAACTGCCTGTTATCATGTTGTTATCAAGTTGTGGATGTTCCTGAATTATTTGCAGAATTAACTATCTGTTGTTGGAAATTATAATATCGTTGATATAGTTGTTATGTCGCTATGTCGATGTAATATTGCATTGTATCATGTTGTTGTAAAATACTGTTAATCGAAGGAAGATTTGGAGAATAATGTGTTGGATCAGTAAGCCTGTGAATAAACTGCGTGAGAAACACTCTGTGCTGAGGGGCACACGAGCACACCGATCGGCATGGTTTGGAGAGAAGTGTGCCGAGCGGCACGACCTTTTAGCTTTGTGCCGAGGGGAACCCTAGGTGTGACGAGGGGCACGTCCCTAAAACTCTGTTTTTCAGTTATTCTGTCTGTTGCTGAACTTGTTACTTTATTAGTTTTAATTATTAGCAAATAGTAAATGTGTAATAGAAACAAGTTTAATTAAGTAGCAGAGTTAATGATAATAAGTAACAAAATTAATAAATCCTAGCAAATACTATTTGTTGGTTACCAAAGTAAACCAATTTTAGATTAGCATATATAGCAGGTAGGATTAGTAGATGACAAAGTAAAAATGCTTAGCAGAGACAATTATTAAGTTGTAGTGGTGATGTTGTTGTTAATTACAAAGTTGCAGATAGTGGTGAATTTTGTTGTTTTGCCTGTATTGATTGGCAAAAACCAAGTTATAGGCTATTATCAGTAAAACAATATCAGAGATAATTCATGGTAGTTGGGAATGATTCATAGTAGTAGGATATAATTGCAGGAATCTTATCAACAAATTATTAGCATTATAAAAGCATAGTACATGTAGCATGAATAAGTTGGAAGTAGGAGTTAATTGTGAAATAGTAACAGAAATCTATTAGCAATAAAACAATAGTAGAGAATTAATTAGTAGCACTAGAAGTAGTAGAAATTATTGACAGCAGTACTAACTTATATAATAGTTACAACAGTTTGATATTAGAGAAACCGTTGCATAACGTCTAATAGCCGAATATAGATGTATAGCTGAATAATTATGTAGTATTATTGCAATGGGTTTCGATTATATTTGTGAATTTTACTATAATGTTGTAATGTCAATATTGTTGATGATACGAAGTTGTAGGTTATACCGATGTTGTTAAAATGCCTCTAATTATTGGCAGATAAGTTGTAGGCTTATGGCCAACATTGATTTATGTTGAGTTGATGTTGAATTATTTTTGATGTTATAGGCTTATGGCCAATGTTGATTTATGTAGAGTTATTGTTGTTGTTGTTTCTACGTTCATGTTGTGTCACATACATCGCATATCAAGTTGGAGTTGATGCTCGTTAACTTGGCCTGGATTGGAAAAATATCAAGTTAAAGTCTTATTCCTTGTTGATGCCTCTATTTATTGGCAGATTATTAAGTTGGGAGTTTTACTGTGTTGGTGCCACATGCATGTGCATAAATATCAAGTCGCATTTCATGTTGCATCCTGAGTTGTTGTATGGAAGAATTAGTTGTGTTGAATGTTATTAAAAAGTTGTGAAATGGTGATTGTCATATGAACTGTTTCTAATATATTATTCATCATACATTCTATTATATTGTTTGATATCTCACCCCTTCTGTTTGAATGTTACCCCTATGTTGGTAACATGCAGGTAATCCAAAATGAAGGTTGTTTACCTTCAGTAGTTCGAGTCGGTGTCGCTGCTCTGATACGTAACACTCGGGGGGATGAACGTTTGTTGCTTTATTATTAATTTTACTTCTTTTGCTTAATTTTAAGTTGATTTCGTTAAGTACTTTGTTGTTTCTAAAGTTGTTTTCAGTTGGACAAAGATGTCATGTCATTTGAGTTTAAAATTGTGATTATGTTGCTTAAGTAATAAAGTTGTTTCGCTTTAAAGACTAAAATTGTTGTTATCTCTTCATCCGATGATTTAAGTGTTATATATCTGTTTTATATGCGATTAAATGTTGTTGTTATAAGTTGAAAGTGTAGCATTCCATTTGTTTGTTTGAAATTTTTTAACTCTTATTTTTATATAATTCGTTGGGTAGAAATGGGGTGACAGTTGAATATTGTCGATGTGTTGTTTCTTAGTACACGACGTGTGTGGGACACACTACCGGTACTTTTTTCTATTTCAATCGATTGTATGCAGGAGTTAGTTTGAAGATAAGTGGGGGAGAAGCTTTACTTCTTAGATATGTTTCGGCTGTAAGATGTTGGTCCGGTATGGCGACAGTGCAAGTATTGTTGAAGTTTTGTTGTTTCCCGGATCTGGAGGTGACATGGATTAAAGATTTTGTTTGTTAACCAAGTGGAGCGTCTTGAGGGAGGATGATCAAACATTGTTGATGTTTACTTCTCGGAGGATGAAGAGCAATGTAACGTTTGTTGATATACGAGTAGAGTGTAAATCCGTAATGTTTCTGAAGGTGATTGTTAAGTAATAAGAAAAAAATTTAGAAGATTGAATTTAGAAAGTTGCGATGTTTCAACACTGTTGGGGGACTGTGAAGTTGTCAATTTAGGTAACCCTTGCATAAGATGTTGATGTTTGAATGGTGATAGAGTGACGAATTGTTGTAGACCTTGTCGTGGGATCCTTGTGAGTGATTGTAAAAGTCATTGAAGTTGTTGGAATGTTTTGAATCGCGAGTCGGAGTCGAAAATGCAAGGAGATGAGTATGATTTCAAGAATGGTAAGTGTTGGTACTGGTACAAAGAAATTTTGTTATGATGTTATGGTAAGCTGGGTAATAGTATGTCGCTGCATGATGTCGTTGTTTGCATTTTCGGATAACTTCGAAAATCATATCTTGTGTTCTGAATATTGGATTGATGTTTTATTTGAACCTGTGAGGAGATAGAATTATATTCTATCCTATGAAAGTGTTTTAAATATGGTAGATGCATTCCTATATGGGGAGACTTTGAAGTCGGTTACAGAACTAGAGGCTTTTTAGGCATAAATGATCATTATTGTTGTTGTTCGAGACGAGGTCAAGCGTAATATATTGTTGGCGAATAAGTTGAGAATGAGATGTTCAACATTAAAAGGGATGTTAAAGTATTGGAGAAGCGCGTAGAGATGCAGCTTATGATGATTAACTATGATTATAATGAAGATTTCCTTTTAAAGGAAGACGATTTTTAGAGGAATTAGAGTCGTGTTTATGATGCCAAGGTAGTGGCGTGTGTAAAAGAAGAATTTGAGTGGTTTTATCACCAAAGCAGTGTGGAATGACATTGTTCAGATTACAAATTAGAATGAGATGATGTGTAATGTACTGGTATAGTAGTAATTCTTGAGTTTGAGAATACTTAACCTTCGTGTGAGGCTAAGTGAGTGTAATATGGACCGTGTAATATGTTGAACGTTGGTGGCTCATCGACAAGATCGAATTAGAGGGAAATTATGGGAGTATTTGTAAACCTCATGGGAGATTATTGGATTATGGTGATTTAGGTAACTTTAGTAGAATTTCTAAAAGGACACTATTATAGTTTGATAACGATGGTTTATACTCCATTATGGTTGTAGGCTATCTATTGACAAATTGAGGAACTGATCACCCTTAATATCTTGTTAATAGCATAAGAGATTATGTTGGATGGTATATGTAACACCCCAATTCTACCTGACAATTAATATAAAGATCAGAGTTATTAAATTCCGACAACCGAATCAGGATGCTACACATTCAGCTTAAAACAATGGCATTCATTACAGATACATAACACATTAAACTGTAATGAACCAACAACAACATAATTTAATCTTTTGAAAACCAACAACTTTCATAACTACGGAGCGGAGTCAAATATTCAACTTAAAAGAATATATCATCATTGTCCAACTGAAACAACTTCAATAACAAGTATTTAATGAACAGCAACTTAAAGTTCATTCAACTGAAATAATAACAATAAAATAGCAAGCGCTCATCCCCCCGAGTGTTACGTATTAGAACAGTGTTGCCAACGTCATGATAACATTCAAATAGAAGGGGTGAGATATCGAACAATATAATCAGATGTATGATAATATTACATTAGAATTACTCTATGCCAAATCACCACTTCGCAACTTTAAACAACGTCAATCACAACAAAACATCAACGAAACATAATAAATAATTTACCAACACAACAAATCAATATGCAACGTGAAATGCAACTTGTTACTATGCATATGCATGTGGTACCAATGAAGCAGAACTCCCAACTTAGAAATCTGCCAATAAGTAGTGGCATCAACAATGTATAAGCCTTCAACTTGATATTTAGCCGATCCATGCTAACTTAGCATGTATCAGCTCCAACTTTATATGCGATGTATGCGACAACATGATTATATGCAACATCAACAAAAAATAACAACATTGGAATAAGCCTACAGTTTAATAATTTCCAATCAATAGAGGCAACACAACCAAAATTCATCACTTGAAACTTCAACAATTAATAACAACAACACAACTTACACATGTCATTAATATTATTAACACGATCCTACTAAAATACTTCTACTAAATTATTCTACCATAAGCCTCATTAATAGTTTTCTGCTAAGTTAGTGAAACTATTATTTTCCTGCTACTTAAATTACCTCTACTAATAATATATTTTAGTTACTAATGTTTCTGTTATTTACTGCTAGTTCTGCAACTAAAACTATACTAGTTATTAATTCTGCAACATAATAATATTAACTACTATACTTATATTAATCCATAAATTATTCACTACTGTTACTAGTAAATATCCTCTACTATTATTCACCCTTTTATAACTATGCTACATCCAAATTCTATAACAAAATATTAAAGTAACAGACACACACTAAAACAATTAAAGAATTCATGGTTAAGGGTCATGCCCCTTGGCATGCATAGCCATGCCCCTAGGTATGTGCAATCATTCCCCTTGGCACAGAACATGGTGCCGGTCAGCACCCTTCACCAATACGCATGTGCCGCTCTACACATCGTCCCTTCTCCCCCCCTGTTCTGTGATTTCGTCCAGATTCTTCCCGCGACTGATAATTCCTTCCCTTACCAATGATCTCAAAAAACACTACACGTATTCCTAGCAGCATAACAACTATACCAAATATGGGTTAATTTCTAACCTTTCATTCATCGATAGAACTACTGTAACGTTATCAGAAAATTATCACATAAACCAAACAACAATTTGTTCATATAACCATCACATACAATAACAATTTTACATAACCCAATTCCTACATAACATGCATCATATACCCAATTATAGAGTCAGAACCCCACTCTTACCTTGGATTGAAGGTTCTTCTAAAAAATTTTGATCCAATCCCACTTTTGCCTCTTTTCTTCTTTGCTCTGCAACTTCAACGTTATTTCTCTCTTCCAACCCTTATTCATCTTCTTCTTGACAAAACCTATTTTTCTATTATTACTAAAATTAATAATAATAATAGTATTATTTCTATTAGGCTCAATTAGCACACCCCCACTTTACTACATACCACCATATAAAATAGGCCCACACGAATATACTATTAATTCCAACATCGTTATTATTATTATTATTAATCAACTAATTAATTAATTAATAATAATCTAATAACTAATACCAACAATCCTCAACATCCCACAACTTAAACAAATAACTCGGAAATAATTCAATTAATTAATTAATTAATTAAATGGGAGTTACAACTCTCCCCCACTTAAAATATTTTCATCCTCGAAAATTTACCTTATCCAAACAACTCAGGATAGGAGTCATGTATCTTGATTTCCAACTCCCAAGTCATGCTTTCTTTGACAGCTTCTAACCAAACTACTTTCACCAAAGTAATCTACTTATCTCTCAGAGACTTCATTTCACGATCTGCGATTCGCACAGGCATAGTCTCCATAGTAAGATTATCTTGTACTTGCACATCATCCATATGAATCACATGAGATGGATCTGAAATATACTTCTGGAGTTGTGACACATGAAACACATCATGCAAATTCGAAAGATTAGGCGGTAAAGCCACTCTATAAGCAACATTTCCAACTCTTTTAGAAATCTGATACGGACCAATAAAACGAGAAGTGAGCTTCTTAGACTTCAATGCTCACCCAACACCGGTCACAGGTGTAACTCTCAAAAACACATGGTCGCATGCTTGAAATTCCAAATCTTTCCTTCGCTTGTCATGATAACTCTTTTGTCTACTTTGGGAAGTTTTCATCTTTTCTTGAATCAACTTCACCTTCTTAGTAGTCTCATGAACAATTTCAGGTCCAAGCACTACATTTTTCCAGACTCATGCCAACATAAAGGAGTTATAAAACTCCGACCATACAACACTTCAAAAGGTTCCATTCCAATACTAGAATGGTAACTGTTATTATATGTGAACTCTATCAATGGAAGATAAGTATCCCATAAACCTCCCTTTTCAAGAACACATGCTCTTAAGAAATCTTCTAACGATTGAATAGTCATTTCAGATTGACCATCCATATAAGGATGATACGCCGAACTCAACCTCAACTTAGAACCCAACGCCTCTTGTAAACTCTTCCAAAAATATGAAGTAAACCACAGATCTCTATCTGACACAATACACAAAGGAACACCATGCAGTTTCACAATTACACTAGTTTAAATCTCTTCCAACTTTAATACTGGAAAACTGATGTTAATAGGAATAAAATGAGCCGAATTTGTAAGCCTATCAACAATCACCCAAATCGAATCATGTCCTCTTGAGGTACTAGGTAATCCCGCCACAAAGTCTATCGAAATGATATCCCATTTCCATTATGGAACTTCTAACGGTTGCATCAACCCTGCAGGCTTCTGATGTTCAACTTTCGACTTCTGACAAGTTAAACATGCATACACAAACTGAGCCACATCACTCTTCATCCCAGGCCACCAAAACAAATTCTTCAAATCTTGATACATTTTTGTAGCTCCCGAATAAATGCTCAACTTGCTTCTATGACTTTCCTCAAGGATCATTGTCTTCATCTATGCATCATCAGGAATACAAATCCTACTACGAAATCTCAACACACCTTATGTATCTAACTTAAAATCAGTATTCTCAGACTGATCAATTCCAACCATCGAATCTACCAGTTTTACATCCAACTTCTGAGCTTCTTTGATATTATCTAGAAAATCATTATTAATCTTCAACACTCCCAACGTAACACTCTACGGTGTCACCTTGCTAACTAATCTCATATCTCTAAATTGTTCAATTAATCCCAACTCTTTAACCATCATTGCCGACATACGTAAAGTCTTTCGACTTAACGCATTAGCTACCATATTTACTTTTCCTGGATGATAATTCAAATTTAAATCATAATCCTTTAACAACTCCAACCATCTTCGTTGTCTCATATTAAACTCCTTACGGTCAAATAAATACTTCAAACTCTTATGGTCGCTAAATACTTCAAATCTATAGCCATAAAGATAATGCCTCTGAATCTTCAACACGAAAACAACTGCAGCAAGTTCTAAATCATGCGTAGGATAGTTCTTTTCATGAGTCCTCAAATTCCTTGACCCATAAGCAACTACATTTTCATTCTGCATAAGCACACCTCATAAACTCATCTTAGAAGCATCACAATATATCACAAAAGGTTCTCCTGGATTAGGTAATGTCAAAATTGGAGCCGACGTCAATCTCTTCTTTAATTCTGAAAAAATTTCTTCACATTGAACGTCCCATAGAAAAGCTCTACCTTTACAAGTCAACTTAGTTAACGAAAGTGCCAACTTAGAAAAACCTTCAATGAACCTTCTATAATAACCAGCTAATCCCAAAAAGCTTCTAATCTTGGTAGCCGACTTTGGAGTTTCCAATTGCAACACAACATCTACTTTAGATGGATCTACAACGATTAGCCAACCCAACCTTCTATAATGACCAAGAAAACTAACCTCCTTTAACCAAAATTCATACTTAGTCAGCTTTGCATATAACTTCTTCTCTTTCAAAACATGCAATACTATTCTTAAGTGTTCTGCATGCGTTTCTTCTGATTTAGAGTAAATTAAAATGTCATCAATGAACACTACTACAAACCGGCCCAAATAAGTATGAAAGATACGGTTCATGTATTCCATAAATACTCCCGGTGCATTAGTAACACAGAAAGGCATCATTAAATACTAATAATGTCCATACCGCATTCTGAAAGTCGTCTTCTAGATATCTTCATCCTTCACTTTAATCTGATGATAACCCGGCCTCAAATCATTCTTGATAAACATACAAGCATCCACCAATTGATGCATCAATTCTCGGAAGAGGATACTTGTTCTTAACCGTCACATTATTCAATTGTGTATAATCAACAAAAGCCTCATACTTCCATCTTTCTTCTTTACTAGCAACACTCGAGCTCCCCACGGTTGTACACTTGGTCTCACAAACTTCTTATCAAGTAACTCTTCCAATTTATTCTTTAGTTTTGACAATTCAGATGCTAACATCCTTTATGGTGCCATAGAAACAGATCTTGTACCAGGTACAAGATCAATAACAAACTCAACTTCTCTGTCTAGCAGTACATCAGAAATTTCATCAGGGAAAACTTCAGGAAATTCACGCACCACTTGCAATTCCTCAATTACAGCTTGATTTTTGATAGATAGAAACGCCATCAACGAGAACATCTGAGCCTCTTCTTCCATCAACTGTCACAACTGTTTAGCAGACAACAGACCAGCTTCCTCTTCTTCCGGAGTAGAAAACCTCACAGACTTGTTATAATAGTTAATATGAACATAGTTATGCTCTAACCAGTTCATACATAAGATCACATTCAACCCACTTAAAGGAAAGCAAACTAAATCAACAGCAAAGTCTCTGCCAAATATCAAAAAAGGACACTTTAAACACACAAGACAAGTAGTCACTGATACCTTAGCCGGAATCTTGACGGCTATCTCTCCATTCATAGAAGAGAACATAAGACTCAATCTTTCAACACAATCAGCAACAATATAGCAATGAGTGCCACCAATATCAATAATAGTAATTAAAGGTGTACTATTAATGAAACACGTACCTCTGATGAGTCTGTCCTCATTAGCTGCCTGATTCTCAACCAAAGCAAACACTTTTCCACTGGTTTGCGCCTTCTTTGGTTTCTGACACTGACTACCAATATGTCCTTCTTCACCATAATTGAAACAAATCGTCTCTTTATGCTTGCACTCAAATATAACATGTCCAGTCTTACCATAACATAAACACATCTTCACCTCAGCAGTACACACATTGCTCTTATGACCAGGTTTTCCACATTTAAAGCACACAACACTAGAAGGAGCATCTCCCCCACTAGTCTTCTGACCCTGAGCAACTTTATGCTTACCTTTACCAGCTGGGGCATTGTAATACCTTAAATTTGTCCTACCCTTTCACTTTTATCTGGTTTATGCATTTTGTGCTTCTCATTCCATCAGCATACCCTCTATTAGGTCATTTAACACATCATGCATCATTAATCAAATAATTTGGCATGGGATCAAGGTATTTGATCAACAAAATAAATCTCTCATAATTTTTTAACGCATGTTTGAGTTGTGGAAGATTTGGGTGTTTTTGGTGAATTTAAAATAGTGTGAATTGGAAACAGTGTTTTGACTGATCTGAGTTTGAAAATTCTCATCTCCAGCTTGGAATGGTGTTTTTGGTTGATTGTTGAGGTATTGAAACTGTCTCAATGTTCTCTTTAACTTTCATGTTTGGACCAAAAGATAATTCTCAAAGAAATGTCTCCGAATACGCGGTTCTTTTGGAAGTTATATGGTGAAAAATACAAAGAAAAATGTGCTAAAAGTGCAGTTTTGGCGCACTAGAAAATTCATAACTCGAAGAATGTTCATTGTTTTGAGCTCGCTTTGGTGGCTAAAATTCCGTTTTTATGTTATCTACATTTCGTATCTCACGGTCGGAAGCCAGTTCTACTCAAAGAGTCTTCGAATATATGAATTTATCAAATATGTTCGCACAAGAAAATTGTGACAAATGTTCACCTACTTCATCTTCAGAAAATCATAACTCGGTTGATTCTTATCTTATCAAGCTGGTTCCAGTGGCATTCGTTTATAAATTGAGTTGGATAAATATTTCTTTCATCTTTCTAATGCGAATGGTATCCCGAAGGCCTTCGTTTTTGGTCCAAAACGCGTGCAACACATTTGAAAATCCTGAACCGAGAAATATTTGCATCTGAGATGAAACTTCAAAATATCATAACTAAATCACCATTTATCCGATTGAACCCATCTTCAGACACAGTGTTGTTCTCGATGTTGGCTACATTTTATTTTCACATTTCAACTTTTAAAGTCGCGTCGAGAGACCTACGAATTTGACCTTAAGATGTCGGACTATGATGAGCTGAAAATTGGCACATTTTCTTGTGTTTATTGGAGGCTCATTCATTCAAAAAGGGCACACTATATATTCTTATTCCCTCCAATTTTCGAAGGGGGCTCTCGTAATTAACCAATTCTCAAAAACACTCAAAACTTTGTCTCATCTTGTACAAGGATCAAAGAGAAACTTTCTCTCATTTTCATCAAGAACACCAACAACTTTTCCAACAACTTCTTCAAGATCCAAAAGCCAAAAAAGCTCAATTCTTCTCTGATATTGAATCTGATTTTTGTGATCTCTTCTCCACAACCTCCTCTTTGATTACACAGTTGGTTTTCTTGATTTAAGCATTTTTGCATAATTGATTCTTGAAATAAGCACTTTTCTAGAATTGATAATTGAAGTGAGTTATAAATAGAGAATTGAATTGTGAATCTAGTGGTGAAATTATAAACTAATTGATCAAAATGCTTAGATCCAGAATTGGATGATTAATAATCACTTTTACAATTAATTGATTCTCTAGAAAAGTGCTTATTCATGTTGTTTAACATTGTTGCCTTTAAGAATTAATGAGAAAATCTGAATTTGCATGTGATTTGACATAGACTAGAGACTTTCTTTGTGAATCAAAATCCATGTGCAATCTTGTGTAGATCATGTGCTCGATACAATGTTCTAGTCATGATATGTTGGCCTTAAGGCATGAGATCACCAATTTTTGAATGCACATAAATCCTCTATGTTATGATGATTGCATAATTGGTGTGAATTCGGTTTTCTAATCTGATAAAAACATGTCGAAACATGTCAAAACACATAAAAAACGGATTATAAGTTCATACTTCAGTCATGCAATGATCAAGGAGATTTTGACGCATAATTTTTGTTGTTTTGGTTTTTGTTTTAACGCCATGGATATTCTATAATTTCCAACCTTTCCAACAATTTGAACCATGTGCAAAACGAACACTTGATGCAAAAGTTATGTTGCTTCAAAGATTCAATTGAGCAAGAGTATAGTTGAGTCGACGCATAGTTTTTTGAGTCAACGCAAATAGTTTGGATCACCTGCGGAAAGTGTTGCACCGACCCAGCGGTCGACACAAACTGAGAAAAATCCTGGGCATGAGTCTACATATAGCTTCTTGTGGTCGATGCAAACATCCCGATCACCTGCAGTAAGTGTTGCACCGACCCAACGGTCTAAGCAAAATGAGAAAATTTCAGGCATGAGTCGACGCATGCCATGTTGCGGTCGACGCAACTTTTCCAATTTTTTGTTTTTTGCTCCTTTGGCTTTTCTTTTGCTATTGTTTGCTCCTAATTTCCTTCCACTCTTTTATACTTTAATTTTCCTTGATATTTTTAACATGTGTGTTGATTGTGAAAGGTACATTTGGATAGTTTTTGATCATGTAATTATTGTTCGATTATTTGATCAGAAAACTTGTTTGGGCTTTCGATTTATGGTCTGATTTTTCATTCAACATGCATGCCATTGTTTTGTGCCCTGTATCTTGTATAATTGTATTTTTTGTAGGAACTTCTGGTTACGCGTCGCACTCGCAACACGCGTTTGAATTTATCTTAGTTGGATATTATTTATTACTTTCTTTGTTTCTTGGTGAAGCTTGCTCGACGCGTATTCTCTGCTTCTCCATTGCTTTCGTCTGCTCTTGACGATTTTCTCTCTTTTGTAGTCGTCATTACTACTTTTTTACTTCTCCGCACTTTATCACATTCTTTTACTCCTTTTTTAGATATCATGAGAAGTAGGGCTTTACTACTTTTTGATGCCATGAGAAGTAGGAATAGAGATGTATGATGGGGGTCTCTGTTGCTGATTATGTCAGGAACCCCTCTGGTTTATTTAAAGACCCATTTAGGGAAATTCCTCATTGTTTGCCATTGTGTGCTACTCGTGTGTGGTTTGTTTAAAACCCTACCTTTGTGTAGGTATTTTGCAGGTGTGTTTACATTTTGTGTCTGTATTATTCCCCCATCCCTTATTGAAGTCCTCAAAAGAAGGCGAGCAGGGAGGGTTCGTAATCAACCCCCACAATTTCGTCTGTGTCATCCTTATCTCGTGACGCACCGTGATGCTTCAGTGTTGTGCCTGCTCTTATGTATAGAGTCGTCAAGTCGGGAAGGGTTCCGCAATCGAACCCCCACACTTTGTCAGGAGTTTGCATTGGCTGATGCTGATACTCCGTGATCATTCATATTATCTTCCTTCGCCTACCTCGATCTCCTATATCTTGGTTAGGTGTTCTGTCATTTTGGACATCACATTTTTGTTTTTTCATCTCACTCCCGCTTGTTTGTATCGGGTGATACGCTACCCTTGACTAAAGTATTTCATTTCTTTTCCTTGTTCTTTTATGTGTGTGCTCTTTCAAGCTTTCTTGTTTTATCCTTGTACATATCATGTTCTCTTAGGACGTGCTTGCTCCCTTCGGATGCAAGTTAGACCTTAGGTTGCAAGCCATGCATGCTAACATTAGGTAGAGATTTACCTTTCATCCTTGACATAGGACTACCATTGTATGATGACATTAAGTTAGAAATAGGCTAGTCTCCCTTTAGAATCTTTTCTTCCCTTTTTGCATCCTTGCATTTATAACTAAAACTTCCCTTTTTTAGCAAATCAAAAACACTTTAATCAAACTTAAACCCTTTTTCGAGATAACAAAGCACAAACCAATCAAATGTGGCATCCTTCCCCGAGGGTGTAACTCGAAACCATTTTCAGTAAGGACATGATTAATTTACTTTTGTGGCAATGCATAAGTCTCCAAAGGTCGAGCTGCGGTAGAAGGAGAAATTAACATTGTCCATAAAAAATACAAATCAAACAAAACATGTGAGCTGAATTATGATAGCTATGATTCATAAAAAAGGATACATAGGCATTGGGGTAGGGCCCAAGCGAGTACAACTTTATTTTCCGTAGATTATTTTCTCCTTTGTTTTGCATGCATTCTTCTCAGTGATAAACAATAATCATAGATTAGACACACCCATAAGATAGATAAAAAGAGTCGATATCATAGATTAATACGGGTGTATGGGGTGCTAATACATTCCCCTCACGTAACAGAGTCCCTTACCCGATCTCTCGGTCGTAAGACTGTGCTTTCTCCCTTCTCAGGTTTTCTCGATGATTAACTTTCCCTCCATGTAGGATAAAAGACATTCGATGGAGACTTCATTGTTTGATGATTTTTAGCCGGTTGTTTCAGCCGGTGACTTCACTGGGGATAGGTCGACCAATTGCTGGTCCATCCCGTAGTTGCTCCTAGCTCTTGTTTCCTTTCTTTGGGTGTTTACTTTTATGCTTTCAGTTTATTCATACATGTTTACTTGAGCATATGTATGTATTGCATTTTACTATGTTCCATATACTACTGTTATACTGGATCTGTTTCTTATTAAGTGGGTGTTACTATAAGCTAAAAGGTCCAATACCCAGGCTAAGTGACAACCATAGGAACCCTAGGAATAGAGTGGAATATGAACGGCTAGTTGACTTAGGTTTCACTATTTCCGCCATGTTGTCCATGCTGAGATGAGGTACAAATTAGGGGATATCATTTTCACGTAGCTGATACGTTGATAGTTTTTCAAGAGTACCCTCGTTTCTAAGTTACCTGACCTTACCCTGGCCTAGTTTTTCACCCGTGAGTGGGGCGGGAATATTTTATCACAGGTACAGAAGGTGACTATACTCAGACGCTGACTATTGATTCTAATGGTTATATTCTGGATTTTTGTCAGTAACTATGAGGTTCTCAGATTTGTTTTCTGAGTTCGGAATCTGTTCGTGAGGTTCTTTGGTTTAAGTTCCGAACTTGTGACCCTGGTACTAACAGACTATGCAGAGACAGTATAGCAGAAACCGGTATCATGGAAGTAGAAATCCCATGATCACCTACACTTGCATCATAGCATATTTATTTTTACAAAAGAAATGTCAGAAAAATGAAACTATTTACTAACCTTGCATATGCATGTCCATTCTGGGGTATCTCACGAAGTTATAGTTTCCGTCAGTAATGTATAGCAACAATGATGTTCTCAAGAATATTGGAAGAGATAATTATACTTATCAATTCCGCTCAAGTTTTCCGCTCAAGTTCTTGGACTTCTTTGAAGAGTTTAGAAGACCGTTTAGTCCATCCTAATGTAGAGGCTTTTAAGTGAAAGACATCGTAGCAATTTGACTCTAATTTAGTTTTACGACTATGAGTTGCGCAGTTTCACCTTCCAGGACCATCATATCACTCCATCTTCGAAAGAGTATTCTTATTTGTTCAAGATCACCAAGCACATACTTGTTGTTGTTATGAACAAGCCTGGAATTGAAGCTATTGCAAGGCACTTTATTTGGGCCTTAGTGATGTGAGATAGAGATGGAGAAAGAATGGTAGTCTACCTTCAGATTTATTATTATATTATTGTCTTGATTAACGCCAGGCTTGTTGGACGGAATCGCTTATCTTGTACTCTCGCAACTTTCTTGTATTGAATTCTGCAGGAATTTCTCCTATTTCTAGATATTTTCTTTATGTGGTCGTTCTTAATATCATGTTTCTCGATTATTACTGACGTCTATTAAGCTGTGAAAAAACGGATAGGGCAATCATTTCATACATCATACATATCATGCATTTCATGAATTGCAGGTTTTCTGGCGGGAATTCTTATATGATGGTTTTGCTTCTTATTATCAGAATCTACAAGACGACTTCCTCACATCCTTATCACACTCGAGCCAACAAGTTGAGGATTATGGAGGAGATCGAGCAGAATCAGGCCGCCCTTCGCAAAGACATGGACACCATGGGTGATCGAATGAATAAGCTCATAGAAACTCTTCATGTCGTTATCCAAGGGAAAGAAGTGCTCAGTCTGAGTGTTACTAAGTTGGTTGACAGTTCCTCTACATCCGAGAATGGTGTATCCAAGAACAACAATGGGGGAGTTCTTAAAGAGAACCTATGGTTGATTATGGATGACCACCATAATGTCATCGATCTCGATGACCCTCCAACGGATTCTACAGCTGGCTTGTCTAAAAGTGCTAAAATGTATAAGGCTTTAGAAGAACGTATGAAGGCTATGGAGACTTCCAAAAAGCCAGCATTCAGTGCTGCTGCTATGTGTTTGGTTCTTGGGGTTGTGATTCCACCAAAGTTCAAGGTACCGGAAGTTGACAAGTATAAGGGGGTTACATGCCCAGAGACGCATCTTCGATCTTACTACAGAAAGATGGCCGTTTGTGCTAGCAAAGAGCCATTGGTTATGTATTTCTTTCAGGACAGTATGGATGAAGCTCCCTTAGAATGGTACATGCAGTTGGTGCAAACTCATGTTAGTACTTGGGGTGAGCATGTCGATGCTTTCCTAAAACATTATCATAATACAGCCATGGCGCCTAGTCGGGCACAGTTGCAGAGTATGCCTCAAAAGACTAATGAGTCTTTCAAAGAGTATGCCCAGAGGTGGCGCAGTTTGGCCGCGAGGGTTTAACCTCCTCTCCTAGACCGTGAACTCGTGGATTTTTTTATGAATACTCTCTGAGGTTCATATTTGCAAAACATGCTTAGCAGTACTTTGGATTCGTTTTTGGATAAGGTTATCATTGTGGAGCGGGTTGAAATTTGTATTAAGGCAGGGACTATTGCAGGTGCTTGTGGCACAAATGGTAATCATAACTCAGGTAGTGGAAAGAAATCATATTCTAGCGGTTTTGTCAAGAAAAATGAAGGAGAGGTAAGCAATTCCTCTGTTGATAAGCGGAAAGTTGTTGTCCAGGTTCCATATTACCAAACTCATGTTGCTGCTCCACAACAACAGTACGCACCACCGCGAAACTATCAACAGAATCAGAGACCTCAAGGATAAAGGGGTCAACAAAGGCCACAAAGGTATCATGAGAAGAAGTTGGATCAAATCCTGATGCCATATGCCCAATTGCTTCCACAATTGTTAGCTGGTCAGTTGGTACGGTTTCAAGAGTTAGCTCCTCCACCGGCAGAACTCCCAAGGGGTTACAACATTAATTCACGTTGTGAGTTTCATTCGGGTCCTCTAGGCCATTCGATTGAAAACTGCAAAGCTTTAAAGTAAAAGGTGAAAAATATTTTGGATGCCAAAGAGTTAAGCTTTACTCCTATAGGCCCTAATGTTCAGAACAACCCTATGCCTCCCCATCATAGGGTTGATGCTAATGCAATCGGGTTCAATGATGGTCATGACTTAGTGACTCAGGTTGATGAGGTTCAGATGGCAATGGCAGTTTTAAGAGAACATCTTTTGAAGCAAGAAGTTCTACAAGAGCTTCATGACTTTTTTTTGAAATGCTTATCCAACCCGGACAAGTGTGATGATTCGAAAAATTTCATTCAGAGATTGATGGACGAATGGGTTGTTAGAGTTGAGAAAGTCATCCCCGAGGGTGATGTGGCTATTCTAGAGATTCCATAATATCTGGCCAATGTTCATAGGAACACTTCAAGAGTTCCATTGGTTATACAAGTTCCAGCGCTCTATGCGCCAGATCAGAATCAGGTTACTCTCTTGCCAACCCAAGTACTGACACCTCCAAATCCAGTTCCCGTTTCGGTAGCTGATAACAGGGCAGTTCAATGGGAATAAAATGTTGTTTACATCCGTTGAAAGAAAGTTGCTTGTCCTCCGATTGAGAATGAGGACATAACTAATATTGCTGGAACTAGCAGAATAACTTGAAGCGGGAGAGTTTTTGATCCTACTCCACCACCTCCGAAGAAGTTATTGAAGAGATTCTTGTGAAAGATAAGGGGAAGCTAGTAGTCAGTGATTCTCCCGCAATGTCTTTTGAACAACAATTAGAGCAGTTAATCAGGGTGATCAAGAAGAATGATTTCAAGGTGGTTGACCAGCTGAATCATACACCTACAGAGATACTAATCTTATCCCTCCTTATGTACTCCAAAGCACACTGAACCTCCTTGATGATAATTCTGCATGGCTCTCATGTGAATCCTGAAATTTCTGTGGCCCAATTTGAAGGCGTTGTTACAAATATTTCCGCAGGGAAATGTCTGGGTTTCAGTGACGACGAGCTTCCTCCTAAGGTCCGAGCTCGTAATAAAGCACTGCGTATTTTCATCAGATGTTTATACACTGTGATGTCTCGAGTCCTGGTAGACACTGGGTCTTCTTTGAATGTGATTCCTAAACACTCTCTATTCAAGCTGAACATGGACGTGGTTATGATGAAACCTAGCACGCTGGCAGTAAAAGCTTTTGACGGGTCAAGAAGATCTGTAGAGGGGGAAGTTGACCAACCCATTAAGATTTGTCCCCACGTGTTCTACCCGTCATTCTATGTCTTGGATATTCGTCCATCTTATACTTGCCTACTGGGACGCCCGTGGATCCATATGGCAGGAGTCGTAACTTCAACTTTACACCAATGTTTGATATCCATCATCCAAGACAAGGTCATCGTCATTAACAGAGAGGAAGGTGTCGTGATCAATAATTTTACTTCCTTCCGTTATGTAGAATTGGAAGGGGAGGTACATGAAACCCCTTTCCAAGCCTTGGAAATCATTTCTGTTGACAGAGTCCTCGCCATGCTGGAAGCTAGAAAGAAGTCCGGAGTTCTGATGGTTTCCTTGAGGGATACCAAAGCCATTGTGGAGTCTGGAATTCTCAACGGAGACTGGGGAAAAGTGGTCTAGGTGCATGAAAAGTAGGACAAGTCTGGACTTGGGTTCGGGTACTCTTTTTCAGATCTTGTTAGCACTGGTCCAACCATGCTCAAAGGGAAACACATCCCCCCGCTTTCAGAAGTGTTTGTTAGTGCTGGTCCAAGTGTTAAAGGACAAATCCACGCAGTGGAAGTGATGATGAAGACGGTGTGGATATGTCTCAGTATATTTACCAGATTGCGTCTGATCAAGAACTCGGTAATTGGACGGTTATCGATATTATCGAAGTGGTTTTCTTTGACATGTAATTTTCTTATTTTAAATAAGTTACATGTTTTTCCTGAGGCATGTTGAAAGCTTGGTAAAAGGGCCCCCTCATGTTTCTATGTTTGTTTAAAATTGAATAAAATTGCATTTTCGCATACATTTTTTTGCTTTATGTATTTTCTTTTATTTTCATAAAAAAATGGCAATGCTTTTCCTTTTAACTCTTTAACCATTTTCCAATACGCATCCATATTCTAAAATGAGGCATGATTCATCAATCATGCAGGCCTGCCTCGAATTCCATTTAAAACGATGATGTTACGATTCCTTGCACCAATATCCTTGGAAATCCGAATGACCAACCCGAAGAAGATAGTGGGAAAGATTGTGAAATTCCAGAGGAATTGGAAATACTATTGAGACAAGAAGAGAAAGCGATGAGATCATCAATATCAGTATTGACGTAGTGAAAAGAGAGGTCAAGATAGGGGCCGCTTTGCAAGACGATGTAAAGAAGGGGTTGATTGAACTTCTCAGAGAGTACTTTGACATATTTGCCTGGTCGTAGGAAGACATGCCTGGTTTGGATACTTACATAGTTATGCATCATTTTCCACTCAAGCCAGAATATCCTCCGGTGAAGCAATAGCTGCGGAGAGCTCATCTGAATATGTCTCTCAAGATCAACGAGGAGGTTGAAAAATAGTAATGCAGGCTTCTTGTCGGTATGTGAATACTCAGTTTGGATTGCTAACATCGTACCCATTCCTATGAAGGATGGGAAGGTGTGCATGTGTATGGACTATTAGGATTTGAATAAAGCGAGCCCAAAGGATGACTTCCCATTACCTCACGTTGATGTATTGGTCGATAATATGGCTCAGTCCTCAGTTTTCTCCTTCATGGATGGTTTTTTGGGGTACAATCAGATAAAGATGGCCCCGGAAGACATGACGAAGACGGCATTCACTACTCCATGGGGTACTTACTGTTATAAGGTCATGCCTTTTGGTCTGAAAAATGTTGCTGCAACATATCAACGTGCTATGGTAACGCTCTTTCATGATATTATTCATAAAGAGATTGAAGTATATGTTAATGATATGATTGCAAAATCACAAACTGAGGAGGAACATTTGGTCCATCTGCAAAATTTGTTTGCGCGTCTGCAAAGGTTTAGGCTAAGTCTTAATCCTAACAAGTATACCTTCGGGGTTCGGTCTGGAAAAATACTTGGTTTCATCGTAAGTCAGGAAGGAATTAAAGTGGATCCCGATAAAGTAAAAGCAACACAGAATATGCCAACATCGAAAAATGAAAACGAAGTAAGAGGGTTCCTTGGGAGATTGAACTACATATCCAGGTTCGTCTCTCATCTCACAGCTACTTGTTAACCCATCTTCAAATTTCTATGCAAGAATAAAGATGCCCAATGGGATGATAATTTTCAGGTAGCCTTAGAACCTGAGATCACCCATTGGCTAGGTTATTCCATTAGATCATCTTAGAACCTTAGATCTCTTGTAGGCTAGGTTCTTCCTATAGATCTTCTTCGAACTTGAGATCACCAGTTGGCTAGGTTCTTCCTATAGATCTTCTTAGAACCTGATATCTCTTGTTGGCTAGGTTCTTCCTTGGATCATCTTAGAAACTGAGATCTCCCAATGTCTAGGTTCTTCCGATAGATCACCTTAGAATCTGAGATTACCCATTGGCTAGGTTCTTCCGATAGATCACATTATAATGTGATATCGCCCATTGGCTAGCTTCTTCTGATAGATCACCTTAAAACCTGAGATCTCCCGTTGGCTAGGTTCTTCCTCAGATCATCTTAGGACCTGAGATTGCATGTTGGTTAGGTTCTTCCTATAGATCTCCTTAGAACCTGAGATCGCCTGTTGGCTAGGTTCTTCCTCAATCATCTTAGAACCTGAGATCGCCTGTTGGCTAGGTTCTTCCTATAGATCTTCTTAGAACCTAAGATCTCCCATTGGCTAGGTTCTTCCTCCGATCATCCTAGAACCTGAGATCGCCTGTTTGGCTAGGTTCTTCTGATATATCACCTTAGAACCTGAGATCGTCCGTAGGCTAGGTTCTCCGAAAAATCGCTCTCATGTTTCACCTTAGGATCGTAGGTCGTCTGTAGACCTTATCTGCTGTTCTTTCGTACCAACCTTTGTCTTGTATTTGCATCACGCTATGTTACAAGCCCATCCTCTTCCTTCTCATGAAAAATAGGAAAATTATTTCCCCAACAAATATCATAAAAATAAATAACCCACTCACACTTTCTCTCAGAACAAATTTTTGGAATTGATATTTAATCATATTCTACCTCGAACTTCTGAAAGGCACGCGCCAATCATACTTTCAGGTTTAAGACGATTAAATAGGGGCAGCTGTAATACCCCAAATTTGTCCTACCCTTTCACTTTTATCTGGTTTATGCATTTTGCGCTTCTCATTCCATCTACATACCCTCCATTAGATCATTTAACACATCATGCATCATTAATCAAATAATTTGGCATGGGACCAAGGTATTTGATCAACAAAATAAAGCGCTCATAATTTTTTAATGCATGATTGAGTTATGGAAGATTTGGGTGTTTTCGGTGAATTTAAAACAAAGCGAATTGGAAATAGTGTTTTGATTGATATGAGTTTGAAAATTCGCATCTCCACCATGGAATGGTGTTTTGTTTCGATTCTTGAGGTTTTAAAACCGTCTCAATGTTCTCTTCAACTTTCATTTTCGGACCAAAAGCTAATTCTCAAAGAAAGTCTCCGAATACGTGGTTCCTTTGGAAGTTATATGGTGAGAAATACAAAGAAAAAGGTGATGAAATTGAGGTTTTGGCGCACTATAAAATTTATAACTTAAAGACCGCTCATCGTTTTGAGCCTGTTCCGGTGGCTAAAATTCCATCTTGATTTTATCTACATTTTGTATCTCATGGCCAGAAGCAAGTTCTACTCAGAGAGTCTTTGAATATATGAATTTATCAAATATGTTCGCACAAGAAAATTGTGACAAATGTTCACCTGCTTCATCTTTATAAAATCATAACTCGATCGATTCTTATCGTAAAGATATGGTTCCGGTGGCATTGGTTCACAAATTGAGTTGGCTAAATATGAATTCACCTTTCCAATATGAATGTGTAACACGGTGGGAGAACTGACTTAGGTGTCTTGCATTTGATCGCAATTGTTGCAGATAGCAAGAGTCGCCATCGACTTTTCTTTTATCCAATAAGAAAAGACTGAAAAGAACAGGAGAGACCTTTCGAGATTATTTCTTGAGTTCGGGGGGTAGGTTATGAAAAGGGAAGGTATTAGCACCCTTTTCACCCGTAGTTATCTACGGGCTCTTAGTTGCTTGCTAGATCACTTGCTTTGTTTGAAAATGTGTGTTGTGGTGTATTTTGAAAAAAATGTCTTTGTAATGGTTCCCATTTCTATAAGCACACGTACAAAGTGTTGGTTTTGAAAATAGTTCAAAGAAGTGTTTGTGAAATGTGTTTTTGAAAGTGATTTTGAAAAGTGTCTTTGTAATGATTCTCGTTTCCATAAGAATGCGTACAAAGAGCTCTTTGTCTTTTGAAAATGTTTCAAATGAAAGTGTTGGTGTGTAAAATGTTATTTTTATTGTGAGCAAGCGAGCAACTAAGAGCGTCCTACCTACTCAAAAGGTATAGTATTATTTTCCTCCTCCTTTAGATGTTTCTATCTTATCATTGATTTGGTAAGAAGCCCCATCGTTGGATGTGAAAGAACGGGCGTGGGCCGTTTGTATAGTCATAGAAGGTAACCTATGGGACATTTTAGCAATGTCGTTTAGGGACTAGATCGTTTACCGAAGGCAACATCGAGGGTCATCGTGGGACTACGATATTTTATCGAGGGTCTTTGCTAAAACACCTATATTCGAGGGACATGACTATTTTTCTGAGTCAACAAGTGAGATTACCCTAGAGGTGCATGTGTGAATAGTGTGTTTCATTGCATGCATTTTGTCTTTCTTTTTTTAGGTTGTCTACTTGTTGGTTTTATCTTGCCATATATCCTAATTACTAACATTTTATCTGAATATGACATTCAGTATGTTACACAAAAGGCTATCAAGGGTAGCATTCTTGCGGATCATCTCGCTCATCAGCCGTTGGAGGAATACCAATCAATGAAATTTGATTTCCCTGATGAAGATGTTATGAAGCTTGATGATTATTAAGGGGTCTATCTAAAAGAGCGATGGAATCTTACGTTTGACGGTGCCTCGAACTCCGCAGGTCATGGTATTGGGGAAATATTGACTTCTCCATGTAATACTCATACACCGTTTACGACCCGGTTATGTTTCGATTGTACGAACAATGTGGCAGAATACGAAGCCTGTGTGATGGGTCTCGAGGCAGCCATCAACCTCGAAATCAAAATCCTTAAAGTCTTTGGAGACTACGATTTGGTCATACATCAAGTACGAGGTGATTGGGAAACATAGCACCCCAGTTTGATTCTGTACAGAGACTATATCTTGCATCTAATACCTTCTTTTGATGAAATCACCTTTGAACATATTCCCAGGGACGAGAATTAGTTGGCCGGTGCGTTAGCTACTTTATCCTCAATGTTCTCGATAAGTTTTTAGAACCAGGAACCTAATACACGTATCCTCCGTTATAAAGAGATGACACATGTCTTTTCTGCCTATTGCCTCTCGACTGAGGATGTGTCTGACGAGAAGTCATGGTATTACGACATCAAACAGTACCTTGAGAAGCAAGTGTATCTCTAAAATGCTACAATTTATGATAAGCGTATGCTTAGAAGGTTAGCATCCAAGTTCCTCTTATCAGGAGACGTCCTGTATAATAGAAATTATGGCTCGGTTCTGGTCACATGCATGGATAGACACGAAGCAGAGTCGATCATAAAGGAAATCCATGAGGGTTCTTTCAGGACTTATTCGAGCGGGAATTCCATGGCAAAGAAAATCCTACGCACAGGGTATTTCTGGACAACGATGGAGAGTGATTGTTGTGTATATGCAAAGTTGTGCCACAAATGCCAAGTGTATGTAGACAAAATTCATGTTCCTCCAACTCCTCTAAATGTTATGACTTCCCCATGGCTGTTCGCAATGTGGTGCATTGACATGATTAGAAGGATTGAAACAAGTGCTTTGAATAGTCATATGTTCATTCTAGTGGCTATTGATTAATTCACCAAGTGGGTGGAAGCAGCTTCTTACAAGAATGTAACCAAACAGGTCGTTACCAACTTCATCAGGAAGGAAATCATATGCCATTATGGAATTCCTCACATAATCATCACTGACAATGGTTCTAATCTTAAAAATAACGTGATGAAGGAATTGTTTGAAGATTTCAAAATTGAACATCACAATTCATCATCAAATCGACCAAAGATGAACGATGCATCGAAGCTGCTAACAAGAACATAAAGAAGATCGTCTAGAAAATGGTCAGAACATACAAAGATTGGCATGAAATGTTGCCTTTTGCTCTGCATGGCTACAAAACGTTTGTGCGTACTTCGACGGAGAAAACTCCATTTTCTCTTGTCTATGGTACAGATGCACTGCTTCCTTTCGAAGTAGAGATTCTTCTTTGAGGGTTCTGATTGAAACCAAACTTGATGAGGTAGAGTGGGTTCAGAAAAGATTTGACCAACTCAACCTGATTGATGAAAAGTTCCTAGCAGCCATCTATCATGGCCAGTTTTACCAACAGGGGATGAAAAGAGCATTCGACAAAAAGATTCATTCTCAAAAGTTTTATCCTAGTGATTTGGTCTTGAGAAAGGTTATCGTGCAAAGCCATTCCGATCCAAGGGGAAAATGGATTCCCAATTACGAGGGACCATATATCATGAAGAGAGCCTTTTCAGGATGTGCTCTAATCCTGACAGACATGGATGGGGAATACGTTCCACTCCCAGTCAATTCAGACTCAGTCAAAAATATTACGCATAAAGAGACCCGCTAAGTCGAAAACCTGAAAGGGCGACTTAGGCAAAAATGGGCATCCTAGTGGACATAAAAGTCCAGGCAAAATTAGGGATAAAATTAAAAAAAAAAAAAGATAATAACCCGCTAAGTCGAAAACCCGAAAGGGCAACTTAGGCAAAAAGGGTTATCCTATTGGATCGAAAACCTGAAAGGTAGATCCAAGCAAAAGTTAGGGCTCGTAAGAGAGAGACTGTAGTTTGAATCATCTTCACGAATAATGCATGCACATCTATAGTACCTTGGCAGTGAATTGATCGGTCCAACTGCTACTCTTCAGAGGCAACGCATTGAGACTACTAAGGATATGGTAACTGTAGTAATACCGACTTTAATGGAAACTCGAGCATCTCTTAATGCCATTTGTACCTGTTGCATTTTCCATTTCTTTTTTGTAACTACCTCATATACGAGTTGCATCCTTGTACAAATGCATATTCATAAGCCAACCAACAAAGTTTTTTTTCATCAAAAAGTTGTCTTTTACTTTCATAAATTGTTTTTTGCATGCAAAACGTGCTTTATTTGTTATTAAACACTGCATTAGAAACATGGGGAATAAAAATTCTCAAGCTAAGATAAAACTTGACTTTACGTTGATGTATAATCACGAGGGAGTCTCGTGTGCGTTCTAAGTGTTGTTTTTCTTTGTAGGTAGCAACTCATAAGGGTAACCCTGACTTGGTCAGAACAGAGTCGTTTTCATCTGCTACAGACAATTTCAAACCTGATTCCCCAAGTGAATTCGGAAATTTCGAAATCATCGTTTGAGTTAGCACGCGCAATTGCACATCTCCAATGGAGTAAACTGGGAAATTTGTAGAGTTAAACAGGGGCGTACACAGGAGTCCATGCCCATCTTTTATCCCCAGGTGATTCAAGAGGTAATTCCCTAGTGTGGCGTAAACTTGGGGTATGTATCTGAAGAGATTCACATGGTGTTCAGTATCCATTCTTCGTCATATTCAATTCTATCATCCTCACAATTGTTCAGGATGTAGGAAAGTCGAGTCGGATTATCTCTTCCCTAACAGCATAATTCAGAATTCAGTGGCGTACCTGAAAACTCGCTTCATCAACAATTCAACCTCCATCAAAGTCACCAATAATCTTCCGTTTCGGAGCTCCGTAGTGCAAATTCTTATCAGTATCCCCAGTGATCGTCGGTATTGCAGGTTTCTAGCGCTGATATATATTGGCATCCCCAATGATGAGAAACAACTCCTAACGAGCCTTCGCTTATCCCCGTGAAGTCTATTTCTTTGCATTTTCATACATTTATCATTACATAACATTGCATCTTCAAAAGCGCGTAGCAGATCCATCAGAATGGATCTTTGCGTCAAAAGAAATTCAAACATGCATACGAAGCATAAGCTAGATCAGGTACCTTACACGAAAGAACTGAACCATGCAATTATGGTGATACATCCCACAAAGAGGGTAACACCCAAAACCTTCAGCTGATGACCTTAACCTTCACAATGCCCAGCAAAATCAATACACCTTGTCATATATTCCCTTGTAGGCCGACCTTTTTGTAGATCACCCGTAGGTCTTACCTTAGGATCATAAATCGAACATAGATCTAGATTTCCTTATAGACCGCCGGTAGGTCTCCCCAAGCAGATCTTTTGTAGGTCTCTCTTTAGAATCTGAGATCGCCTTTTTGGTAGGTTCTTCCAATAGATCATCTTAGAACCTGAGATCGCCCGTTTTCTAGTTTCTTCCAATAGATCATCTTAGAACATGAGATCTCCCGTTGTATAGGTTCTTCCTCAGATCATCTTAGAACCTGAGATCGCCCATTGGCTAGGTTCTTCCTGTAGATCATCTTAGAACCTGAGATCGCCCGTTGGCTAGGTTCTTCCTCAGATCATCTTAGAACCTGAGATCACCTGTTAGCTAGGTTCTTCCTATAGATCATCTTAAAACCTGAGATCACCTGTTGGCTAGGTTCTTCCTATAGATCTTCTTAGAACCTGAGATCGCTCATTGGTTAGGTTCTTCTTATAGATCTTCTTAGAACCTGAGATCGCCCATTGGCTCGGTTCTTCCATTAGATCATCTTAGAACCTGAGATCACCCATTGGCTAGGTTCTTCCATTAGATCATCTTAGAACCTGAGATCGCCTGTTGCCTAGGTTCTTCCTATAGATCTTCTTAGAACCTGAGATCGCCCGTTGGCTAGGTTCTCCCTATAGATCTTTTTAGAACCTGAGATCGCCTGTTGGCTAGGTTCTTCCTCAGATCATCTTAGAACCTGAGATCGCCCATTGGCTAGGTTTTTCCGATATATCACCTTAGAATTTGAGATTGCCCACTGGATAGGTTCTTCCGATAGATCACCTTAGAATTTGAGATTGCCCATTGGCTAGGTTCTTCCGATAGATCACCTTAGAACCTGAGATCGCCCGTTGGCTAGGTTCTTCCCGAGATCATCTTAGAACCTGAGATCGCCCGTTGGCTAGGTTCTTCCTCAGATCATCTTAGAACCTAAGATCACCTGTTGGTTAGGTTCTTCCTATAGATCTCATTAGTCCTTGAGATCGCCCATTGACTAGGTTCTTCCTCAGACCATCTTAGAACCTGAGATTGCATGTTGGCTATGTTCTTCCTATAAATCTTCTTAGAACCTAAGATCGCCTATTGGCTAGGTTCTTTCTTAGATCATCTTAGAACTTGAGATCTCCCGTTGGCTAGGTTCTTCATCAGATCATCTTAGAACCTGAGATCTCCTGTTGGCTAGGTTCTTCCTATGGATCTTCTTAGAACGTGAGATCACCTATTGGCTAGGTTCTTCCTATAGATCTTCTTAGAACCTGATATCCCTCGTTGGCTAGGTTCTTCCTATAGATCTTCTTAGAACCTGAGATCACCCGTTAGCTAGGTTCTTCCTCAGATCATCTTAGAACCTGAGATCGCCCATTGGCTAGGTGCTTCCGATATATCACCTTAGAATATGAGATTGCCTATTGGCTAGGTTCTTCCTATAGATCACCTTAAAACCTGAGATCGCCCGTTGGCTAAGTTCTTCCTCAGATCATCATAGAACCTCAGATCGCCTGTTGGCTAGGTTCTTCCTAAAAATCTCCTTAGTACCTGAGATCGCCCATTAACTAGGTTCTTCCTCAGATCATCTTAGAACCTGAGATCGCATGTTGGCTAGGTTATTCTTATAGATCTTATTAGAACCTGAGATCGCCTGTTGGGTAGGTTCTTCCTCAGATCATCTTAGAACCCGAGATCGCCCGTTGGCTAGGTTCTTCCTCGGATCATCTTAGAACCTGAGATTGTTTGTTGGCTAGAATCTTCCTATGGATCTTCTTAGAACCTGATATCGCCTATTAGCTATGTTCTTCCTATAGATCTTCTTATAACCTGAGATCGCCCGTTGGCTAGGTTCTTCCTATAGATCATCTTAGAACCTGAGATCGCCCATTGGTTAGGTTCTTCCTCAGATCATCTTAGAACCTGAGATCGCCCATTGGTTAGGTTCTTCCATTAGATCATCTTAGAACCTTAGATCGCCTGTTGGCTAGGTTCTTCCTATAGATCTTCTTCGAACTTGAGATCCCCAGTTGGCTAGGTTCTTCCTATAGATCTTCTTAGAACCTGAGATCGCCTGTTGGCTAGGTTCTTCTTCAGATCATTTTTGAACCTGAGGTCGCCCATTGGCTAGGTTCTTCCGAGGATCATCTTAGAACCTGATATCGCCCATTGGCTAGGTTCTTCCGATAGATCACCTTAGAATCTGAGATTTCCCATTGGCTAGGTTCTTCTGATAGATCACCTTAGAACCTGAGACGTCACGTTGGCTAGGTTATTCTAATAGATCACCTTAGAACCTGAGATCTCCTATTGGCTAGGTTCTTCCTATAGACATCCTTAGAACCTGATATCACATGGTGGCTAGGTTCTTCCTATAGATCATCTTAGAACCTGAGATCGCGTGTTGGCTAGGTTCTTCCTATAGATCTTCTTAGAACCTAAGATCGTCGGTTGGGTAGGTTCTTCCTCCGATCATCTTATAACCTGAGATCGCCTGTTTGGCTAGGTTCTTCTGATATATCACCTTAGAACCTGAGATCGCCTGTAGGAAAGTTTCTCTGACATATCACCTTAGAACCTGAGTTCGCCCGTAGGCTAGGTTCTCCGACAAATCACTCTCATGTTTCACCTTAGGATCGTAGGTCGTCCGTAGACCTTATCCGTTGTTCTTTCATACCAACATTTGTCTTGTATTGGCATCACGCCATGTTACAAGTCCAACCTCTACCTTCTCAAGAAAAATATGAAAATTCTTTTCCCAACAAATATCATAAAAAGAAATAACCCACTCACACTTTCTCTCAGAATAATTTTTTCGCATTGATATTTAATCATCTTCTACCTCGAACTTCCGAAAGGCACACGCCAATCGTACTTTCAGGTTTAAGAGGATTAAATAGGGACAGTTGTAATACCTCAAATTTGTCCTACCCTTTCACTTTTATCTGGTTTATGCATTTTGCGTTTCTCATTCCATCTGCATACCGTCCATTAGGTCATTTAACACATCATGCATCATTTATCAAATAATTTGGCATGGGACCAAGGTATTTGATCAACACAATAAAGCTCTCATAATTTTTAATGCATGTTTGAGTTTGGGAAGATTTGGGTGTTTTCGGTGAATTTAAAACAATGCGAATTGGAAACAGTGTTTTGACTGATCTGAGTTTGAAAATTCGCATCTCCATCTTGGAATGGTGTTTTGGGTTTATTCTTGAGGTTTTAAAACCGTCTCAATGTTCTCTTCAACTTTCATGTCTGGACCAAAAGCTAATTCTCAAAGGAAAGTCTCCGAATACGCGGTTCTTTTGGAAGTTATATGGTGAAAAATACTAAGAAAAAGGTGTTGAAAGTGCAGTTTGGCGCCCTAGAAAATTTATAACTCGAAGTCTGTTCATCATTTTGAACCTGTTCCGGTGGCTAAAATTCCATATTGATGTCATCTACATGTTGTATCTAATGGTCGGAAGAAATTTCTACTCAGAGGGTCTTCGAATATATGAATTTATCAAATATGTTCACACAAGAAAATTGTGATAAATGTTTACCTGCTTCATCTTCAGAAAATCATAACTCGGTCGATTCTTATCGTATAGAGATTGTTCTGGTGGCATTGATTCACAAATTGAGTTGGCTAAATATTGCATTCACCTTTCTAATACGAATGTGTAACACGGTGGGAGAACTAACTTGGGTGTTTTGTGTTTGATCGCAATTGTTGCGGATAACAAGAGTCGCCACCTACTTTTCTTTTATCCAATAAGGAAAGGCTGAAAAGAATAGGAAAGACCTTTCGAGATTATTTCTTGAGTTCGGGGGGTAGGTTATGCAAAGGGAAGGTATTAGCACCCTTTTCATCCGTAGTTATCTACGGGCTCTTAGTTGCTTGCTAGATCATTTGCTTTGTTTGAAAATGTGCATTATGGTGGATTTTGAAAGTATTTTGAAAAAAAACGTCTTTGTAATGGTTCTCGTTTCTATAAGAACGCGTACAAAGTTTTGGTTTTGAAAATATTTCAAAGAAGTGTTTGTGAAATATGTTTTTGAAAGTGATTTTGAAAAGTGTCTTTGTAATGATTCTCATTTCTATAAGAATGCGTACAAAGAGCTCTGTCTTTTGAAAATGTTTCAAATGAAAGTGTTGGTGTGTAAAATGTTTTTTTTGGTTTGAGCAAGCGAGCAACTAGGAGCGTCCTACCTACTCAAAAGGTCTAGTATTCTTTTCCTCCTCCTTTAGATGTTTTTATCTTACCATTGATTTGGTAAGAAACTCTATCGTTGGATGTGAAGGGACGTGTGTGGGTCGTTTGTATAGTTATAGAAGGAAACCTATGGGACGTTTTAGAAATGTCGTTTAGGGACTAGATCGTTTACCTTAGGCAACATCGAGGGTCGTCGAGGGACTATGATATTTTATCGAGGGTCTTTGCTAAAACTCCCATATTTGAGGGACATGACTATTTTTCTGAGGTAACAAGTGAGATTACCTTAGAGGTGCATGTGTGAATAGTGTGTTTGATTGCATGCATTTTGTCTTTGATTTTTTAGATTGTCTACTTATTGGTTTTCTCTTGCCATACATCCTAATTACTGACATTTGTACTAGAGCAATAAAAATTCAGAAAATAAATCCTACACTATTACAACCATATTGAATAGCAAAAAAATGTAAAGAAAAAACAAAAATAAAAGAAGGAAAAATAAGTTTTTCGATCTAGGCAGAAACACCCTTCGATTCTTCCCTTCTTGGCTTTCTTCGATTTGGGCCTGGAGTTAGTAAGGTCATGTCTTTCGATTTCACCCCATTTCTATTTCTTTTGAATGGGACTTGGAAGTCAGTGTGGCCATCCTTCTGGCTGCCTCTTTTGTTTTAGGCTTGCTAGTCAGTATGGGAATCCTACTGGCTACTTCTTTCGTTGGGCCATGGAATCATGTAAACACCTTTCCTTTCTCCCTTCTTGCTCCTTCATTTGGACTGTGAAGCAGTAAGGGGGTGGAGCCTGAGGCTTCATTTCAAACAAAAAACTCCTTCTTTCGTTTGGGCCTATACTAGTTAGTTGTACCATATATTTGACAAGAAAACAAATGAAAAGGGCATAAATGAAAACTAAACAAATGTAATGTACATGCTTGGAACGAAAGAAATGACTATTCACATGTTATGCTAGAAACGAAAGGTTCAAGGTTAAGAGAAACTTACCTTGCTTGAAGATGGAACGTGTGTGATGGACCTTGAGTGGCTTCCTAGATGCTCCTGAATTCGAAGGAAAGAAACAAGTGTGGTGTTTCTTTGACTAGATTCGAAGGAAGGAACCAAGCGTTGGATTGCTTCAGATTCGAAAGAGAGAAATAAACAAGTTTTGTGTTTCTTTAGATCCGAAGGGCCAAGGAAATAGGTGTTGTGTTTATTCTGGATTCGAAGGGCCAAGGAAACATGTGAGGTGTTTCTTCTGGATTTGAAGGGTTTGTGTTTAGTATTTGAGAATCTTAAGAGTTTAAGAGTTTTGAGAGTTTGATGATTTTTGAAGATTCTTTTCAAACCACCCCAAGTCTCTAGATGTGTTGTCCAGCTCCTTTTAGATGCTATGGATCCTCTTATTTATAGGCGAAGTGGGATGAGATTTAGGAGGGAAAACAAAACAATTTGAACAAATTGAGTAAATTGTTTTTTGTAGCTTTCGAGGGGCAGTGTTCGTATGCCATTTTGGTGCAAGAATGGGGCAGCGTTTCAGGTATGTTGTGCAACTGTTTTGGAGCATTATGGCCAGTGTATCAGGCCTGAACTTGGCAACAAGCATCTTTTGACATCTCCACCTTCCATTTTGACCATCTTCGACCAGATTCTTCTTCAAACAACATTATTTAATTTTCACCCAACAAGTGTCTTTCGAATGAGCTCTTTTTGTGCATCCTTCGAAGGAGCCAAATGTGTGCCCCTTGTATGTCTTGCAAGTTCTTCGAATGGGCCATCAAACATGTCCTTCGAATGGGACACCCAGACATGTCTTTTGAATGGGTCATGTGGGTATCTTTGAAAGGGCCAAATATGTACCCTTCGATTGGACTATGTGTGTGCCCTTCGAAGGGATCAAATGCAATTCTTTGAATGGGCTAGTAAGGTATATCCTTCGAAAGGGACCCATATGTAAGCCATTCAAATCCACCAATACATGTCCTTTGAAGGGGCCACCAACCATGTGTGTTGAAGGTTTTCAAGGGTGGAATCGAAGCAAACTATTTCAAAGGGAAATATTGTCTAGTCGAAACTAGTGTAATCATAGCCAATGCCCTGTCGAAGCCTGCATGCAGGGGGTCACTACTTTGTGACTCAAGGCAAACATGTAAGGGGCCAATGGTGCAATCGAAGCTTGTGTGCAGGAGACTTTTCTTCTTTGAATCGAAGGAGGCTACAGGAGGATCTTTTCCTTGTGCTTGCTGGCCTGGTGGGAGCCTCTTGCATGCAAGAAGGAGGCTATGGATCTATTGAAGGCTACATGACGGCCACCATTGTATTATGAACCATGTGAGGCTAATGGCGCAGTCAAAGCTTGTATGCAGGAAGCTCCTGCTTTGTGAATCAAAGCCAGCATGTCAGAGGCTAACGCTCAATCGAAGGATGCAAGCCAAGCTTACATCGAAACAGGCCAGAAGTCTAATCAAAGGATGTGAATCGAAGGAAACTTGTTTTTTCTTCAATTTTGTCAAAAAAATTATCTTTATCTGTTTTCCCCTTTTTTAACAGTTTCCTCTTTAACTTGATGCTGGAAAATCCAATTGTACTTGTGCAAGCTTGAATTTTGAGAATCCTTGTGAGAAATGCCTTGAGAAATGAGAGGGTAAATTTTTGGGTACAACATAATAGTATCCCGAAGGCCTTTGTTTTTGGTCCAAAACGCGTGCAACGCATTTGAAAATCCTGAACCGAGAAATATTTGCATCTGAGACAAAACTTTAAAAAATCATAACTAAATCAACATTTATCCTATTGAGCCTATCTTCAGACAGGGTGTTGTTCTCAACATTGGCTACATTTTAGTTTCACATTTAAACTTCGAAAGTCGTGCCAAGAGACCTGCGAATTTGACCTTAAGGTGTCGGACTCTGATGAGCTAAAAATTGGCACGTTTGCTTGTGTTTATTGGAGGCTCATTCATTCAAAAAGGGCACACTATATATTCTTATTCCCTCCAATTTTCAAAGGGGGTCTCATAATTGACCAATTCTCAAAAACACTCAAAAACTTTCTCTCATGTTGCTCAAGGATCAAAGAGCATCTTTCTCTCATTTTCATGAAGAACACCAACAACTTTTCCAACAACTTATTCAAGATCCAAAAGCCAAAGAAGCTCAATTCTTCTCTGATCTCGAATCTGATTGTTGTGATCTCTTCTCCCCAACCACCCCTTCAATTCCACAGTTAGTTTTCTTGATTTAAGCACTTTTTCATTATTGATTCTTGAAATAAGCACTTTTCTATAATTGATAATTGAAGTGAGTTTTGAATAGAGAGTTGAATTGTGATTGTGAATCTAATGGTGGAATTGTAAACTAATTGATCAAAATGCTTAGATCTGGAATTGGATGGTCAATAAACATTTTTTTACAATTAATTGATTCTAAAGAAAAGTGCTTATTCATGTTGTTTAACATTGTTGCCTTTGGGAATTGATGAGAAGTCTGAATTGGCATATGATTTGACATAGACTAGAGCCTTAATTTGTGAATCAAAATCCATGTGCAATCTTGTGTAGATCATGTGCTCGACACAATGTTCTATGTATGACATCTTGGCCTTAAGGCATGAGTTCACCATTTTTTGAATGCACATATATCCTCTATGCTATGATGATTGCATAATTGGTGTGAATTCGGTTTTCTAATCCGATAAAAACATGTTGAAACTCATAAAAAGGATTATGAGTTCATACTTCAATCATGCAATGATCAAGGAGATTTTGACACATATTTTTTGTTGTTTTGGTTTCGGTTTCACACCGTGGATATTATATAATTTCTAAGCTTTCCAACAATTCGAACCATGCGCAAAAGGGACACTCGATGCCAAAGTTATGTTGCTTCAAAGTTTAATTTGAGCAAGAGTGCAGTTGAGTCAACACTTTTTTTTGAGTCAACGGAAACAGTTTGGATCACCTACGGGAAGTGTTGTGCCGACCTAGTGGTTGATGCAAACTGAGAAAAATCATGGGCATGAGTCGATGCATAACTTGTTGCGGTCGACGAAACTTTTCCAAAATTTTGTTTTTTGCTCCATTGGCTTTGCTTTTGCTATTATTTTCTCCAAATTTCCTTCCACTCTTTTATACTTTAATTTTCCTTGATATTTTTAAAATGTGTGTTGATTGTGCAAGGCATATTTGGATAGTTTCCGATCATGTAATTATTGCTCAATTATTTGATCGCAAAACTTGTTTGGACTTTCGATTTGTGGTCCAATTTTGATTTAAACACGCATGCCATTGTTTTGTGCCCCGTATCTTGTATAATTGTATTTTGTGCAGGAACTTCTGGTTACGTGTCGCACTCGCAACATGCATTTGCATTTATATTAGTTGGATATTATTTCTGACTTTGTTTATTTCTTGGTGAAGCTTGCTTGACACATATTCCCTGCTTCTCCATTACTTTCGTCTGCTCTTGACGATTTACTTGCTTTGGTATTTATCATTATTACTTTTGTACTTCTCGGCACTTTATCGCATTTTTAACAGCTTTTCTAGATATCATGAGAAGTAGGGCTTTATTGCTTTTTGATGCCATGAAAAGTAGGAATAGATATATATGACGGGGGTCTCCGTTGTTGATCATGTCAGGAACCCCTCTAGTTTATTTAGAGACCCGTTTAGGGAAATTCCGCATTGTTTCCATTGTGTGCTACTCGTGTGTGGTTTCTTTAAAACCCTACCTTTGTGTAAGTATTTTGCAGATGTGTTTACATTTTGTGCCCGTATTATTCCCTCATCCCTTATTTGAGTCCTCAAAAGGAGGCGAGTGAGGAGGGTTCGCAATCAACCCCCACAATTTCGTCCGTGATATCCTTAGCTCGTGACGCACCATGATGCTTCAGAGTTGTTCTGCACTTGTGTATAGAGTCGTCAAGTGGGAAAGGGTTCCGCAATTGAAACCCCACGCTTTGTTAGGAGTTCGCATTGGCCGATGCTGATACTTCTTGATCGTTCATATTATCTTCCGTCGCCTACCTCGATCTCCTATATCTTGGTTAGGTGTTCAGTCGCTTTGGACATCACATTTTTGTTTTTTCATCTCACTCATGCTTGTTTGTCTCAGGTGATACACTCCCCTTGACTAAAGCATTTTGTTTCTTTTCCTTATTCTTTTATGTGTGTTCTCTTTCAAGCTTGCTTGTTTTATCGTTGTACATACCATGTTCCCTTAGGACGTGCTTGCTCCCTTCGGATGCAAGTTAGACCTTAGGTTGCAAGCCATGTATGCTAACATTAGGTAGAGATTTCCCTTTCATCCTTGACATGGGACTACCATTGTATGATAACATTAAGTTAGAAATAGGATAGTCCCCCTTTAGACTCTTTTCTTCCCTTTTTTCATCCTTGCATTAAAAACTAAAACTTCCATTTCTTGGCAAATCGAAAGCATTCTAATCAAACTTAAACCCTTTTTCAAGGTGACAAAATACAAACCAATCAAATGTGGCATCTTGCCTCGAGGGCGTAACTTGAAACCATTTTCAGTAAGGACATGATTAATTTACTTATGTGCCAACGCATAAGTTTCCAAAGGTCGAGCTGAAGCAGAAGGCGAAATTAAATTGTCCATAAAAAATACAAAACAAAAAAAAACATGTGAGCCGAACTACGGTAGCTCTGATTCCTCAAAAAGGATACATATGCATTGGGGTAAGGCCCAAGCGAGTACAACTTTATTTTCCCTACATTCTTTTCTCCTTTATTTTGCATGCATTCTTCTCAGTAATAAACAATAAGCATAAATTAGACACACCCATAAGATAGACAACAAGAGTGGATACCGTAGAGTACTACAGGAGTGTGGGTGCTAATACCTTCCCCTCACGTAACAGACTCCATTACCCGATCTCTCAGTCATAAGACTGTGACTTCTTCCTTCTCAGGTTTTCTCGATGTTTACCTTTCCCTCCATGTAGGATAAAATATGTTCGATGGCGACTTCATTGTTTGATGATTTTCAGCCGGTTGTTTTCGGCATCATAAGGATTACCACGGTTCTGTGGGTGCTTACCCCTCTTCTCATTGATATTCTTATAGTGAGCATGATTATCCTCTTCATAGATCCTACAAATATCAACCAAATCAGCAAAGACACAAATCTTCTGGTATCCAACTTCCTTCTTGATCTCTGGGCGTAACCTGTTCTCAAGCTTGATACACCTCGAAAACTCAGCATTAGCCTCACTATAGTGCGGATAAAACTTAGAAAACTCTACAAACTTTGCAACATACTCAACAACCGACATACTCCATTGCTTCAACTCAAGAAATTCAATTTCATTCTTGCCAAGAACATATTCAGGAAAATACTTCCTCAGAAATTCCCTACGAAACACAGCCCAAGTGACATTTTCACCTACAACTTCCAACCTCTTCCACATATCTAGCCACCAGTCATCAGCTTCGACTGCTAGCATATGAGTTCTATATCAAACCTTCTGCGCTGGAGTGTATTCCATCATACAGAATATTCTTTCAATCTCTTTCAACCAATCCAACACCCCGTCAGGATCATACTTACCCTTGAAGCTTGGCGGATTCTCCCTCAGGAAGGTCTCCAAACTACAAGATCCAGCATTTCCGTCAGCATTCGGCCGATTCTCCATAACATGTGTCATTAATTCTAAAGCAGAAACAAGTGAAGCATCATTACTTCCAGCCATCTCAACTTATCTCTACAACATAAACAACAGTTATAACTTAAATTAACAATACTCGATTGTTAGACAAAACTACGACTCGGTAACTTGGTCGGACGAACCGAATTTCTCTGATACCACTAATTAACACCCCAATTCTACCCGACAATTAATATAAAGATCAGAGTTATAAAATTCCGACAACCGAATCAGGATGCTACACATTCAACTTAAAACAACGACATTCATTACAGATACATAACACATTAAACTGGAATGGACCAACAATAATATAATTTAATCTTTTAAAAACCAACAACTTTCATAACTACGCAACAGAGTCATATATTCAACTTAAAAGAATATATCATATTTTGTCCAACTGAAACAACTTCAGTAACATGTATTTAACGAACAATAACTTAAAGTTCATTCAAATGAAATAATAACAATAAAACAACTAGCATTCATCCCATCGAGTGTTACGTATCAGAGCAATGACACTGACTCGAACTACTGAAGGTAAACCGCCTTCACTATGGATTAACTACACGTTACCAACATCGGGGTAACATTCAAACAGAAGGGATGAGATATCAAACAATATAATCAAATGTATGATAATATTACATTATAATTAGTCTATGCCAAATCACCACTTCGCAACTTTAAACAACGTCAATCACAACGAAACATCAACGAAACATAATAAATAATTAACCAACACAACAACTCAATATGCAACGTGAAATGCAACTTGTCACTATGCACATGCATGTGGTACCAATGGAGCAGAACTCTCAACTTAGAAATCTTCTAGTAAATAGAGGCATCAACAAGGCATTAGCCTTCAACTTGATATTTTGTCAATCCAGACCAACTTAACGAGTATCAGCTCCAACTTGATATGCAATGTATACGACAACATGATTATATGCAACATCAACAACAACAACAACATAACAATATTAGCATAAGTCTAGAACTTAATAATTGTCAATCAATAGAGGCAACACAACTAAAATTCATCACCTGCAACTTCAACAATTAATAACAACAATGCAACTTACACATGCCAACTAATATTATTAACACGATCCTACTAAAGTACTTCTACTAAATTATTCTGCCATAAGCCACATTAATAGTTATCTTCTAAATTAGTGAAACTATTATTTTCCTGCTACTTAAATTACCTCTACTCCTAATATATTTTAGTTACTAATGTTTCTGTTATTTACCACTAGTTTTGCAACTAAAAATATACTAGTTATTAATTCTGCAACATAATAATCTTAACTGCTATATTTATATTAATCCATAAATTATTCACTATTGATACTAGTAAGTAGTCTCTACTGTTATTCACCCTTTTTAACTATGCTAAATGCTCTAAAAAAATATTAAAGTAACAGACACACAGTAAAATAATTAAAGAATTAATGGTTAAGATTCATGCCCCTCGGCATGGAGAGCAATGCCCCTCAGCATGTGCAATCATGCCCCTTGGCACAAAACATGGTGTCGGTTGGCACCCTTCACCAATACGCATGTGTCGCTCGGCACACCGTACCTTCTTCCTCCCGTTCTGCGATTTCGTCCAGATTCTTCCTACGACTGATAATTCCTTCACTTACCAATGATCTCAGACAACACTACACGTATTCACAATAGCATAACAACTATACCAACCATGGGTTAATTTCCAACCTTTCATTCATTGATAGAACTACTGTAACGTTATCAGAGAATTATCACATAAACCAAACAATAATTTGTTCATACAACCATCACACAAAGTAATAATTTTACACAACCCAATTCCTACGTAACATGCATCATATACCCAATTATAGAGTCAGAACCCCACCCTTACCTTGGATTGAAGGTTGCTCTACAATTTTCTGATTGGATCCTGCTTTTGGCTCTTTTCTTCTTTGCTCTGCAACTTCTACTTTCTTTCTCTCTTCCAACCCTTAATCCTCTTCTTCTTGACAAAAACCTATTTTTATATTATTACTAAACTTAATAATAATAATATTATTTCAATTGGGATCAATTAGCACACCCCCACTTTACTACGTACCACCATATAAAATAGGCCCACACGAATATTCTATTAATTCCAACATCATCATTATTATTATTATCATTAATAAACTAATTAATTAATGATAATCTAACAACTAATACCAACAATCCTCAACATCTAGCAACTTCAACAAATTACTCAGAAATAATTTAATTAAATAATTAATTAAATAAACAGGCGTTACAGAAAGACTTGTCTTGCTATCTTAACGGTGTGTAAAGTGATTGATGTTATATCGTGTGGATAGTCGCTCATCAATTGTTTGAATTTATAGAGGAGTTTCTAGGAAAGAGTCGGGGGCGTATTGAACAATTCGGAGTAGCGGGCTTATATGCGAGCTAACATCATAAAGTGAAAGATTGAGAATATCAAGTGAAGAACGACTTTATAATGGATGTTAAAGAAAGTCTGAAACTAGGTTGAAACTTGTAAACCATATAGTTGACAGAAATTTTAATAAGGACTATGACTTAAGATGGATGATCAAAGTTGTGTAGCTGAAGCGTGATGTGGCACAGTTGCTATGTGTGTATGACTCGTTAGAAGTTAAGGACTAAATATAAAAAGCCTATGGGAATGATATGTCTTGATCTACATGTTTGATTTGGTGGATTGTTGATGTAGGGATGATGTTCCAGAGTACTTTGTTTTCTCGTAAATATTTGCTGATTTTATAAGGATATTATTATGGTTTTGGTTGATGGTGAGTTGTGTGTATATTTGTTGAGTTATATTGTTAAGTTGACGTTATAATAATTTTGTTCTCATTTTCGTGATGTTGTTGTTGGTTACCATAAATGATGAATAATAACCCATAATATGACGGAGTTGATTATTTTGGCTATGTTGATGTCACTATAAGGGTGATACGATGATGTGAGTAGAGTTGTTGATATTTTGTTGATACTTGACATATATATATATATATATATATATATATATATATATATATATATATATATATATATATATATATATATATATATATATATATATATATATATATATATATGAGAATGAAATTGTGTATGGGTTTTGGTGTTGAAAATATTGTTAAGATAATGATGTGATGTTGTATATCCAAGTATAAGTGTGTTAAGGCTGTTATTACTTTAAATGTTGATATGTCAAAATATTGATGAAGTTGTTGATAAGTTATTAACGATTATGTCACGAAAGTGTTGAATAATTAGCATGTGTGTATTTGATTTAAATCGTGTTGAGTTATTGTTGTGTCAAGAAAGTGGTGGTCAAAGTGTTTCTAGACGCGACTTGGGAATCAGAGAATGAGATATGAAATTCGCGTTAAGAGTGGTAGTATCGAGTAGATTTTCGAGGACGGAAATATTCTAAGCGGGGGAGAGTTGTAACGCCCGTCTATTTAATTAATTATTAAATTATGTATTTTCGATTAATTTAGAATTATTTGTTGAAAATTGTTAACATGTTGTGTTGTGAGTTGTCGAGTAGCGATATTGTCATTAGTCGGTCAAACTAGTGGATTAAATTAGTTGAGTAATATTAGTAATAATGTTAGAAATAGTAGAATAATAGGTTAATTGTGTTGGGCCTATTTTTATGGTTAGAAGTAGTAATATGGGGGTATATTGTTAAGCCCAACAGAATAATATTATTATTAGGTTTAGTTATGATAATAAGAAATTAGGTTAATTAGAAAGATTAAGAAAGTCTTGGAGCGGTAACGTAGGAAGTGGAATAGAAGAGGAACAAGGAAAAGACGCAAAGCTAGGTTCGATCGAAAAATTGTAAAGTGACCTTCAATCTGAGGTAAGGGCGGGGTTATGACTCTATAATGGGAATTGTGATTAATATTATGCAGGAACTGGGTTGGTATAATGTTTTATGTGTATGTTGTTGTTGTTTCTGAAATTGTACCTTATAATGTTGTTATCAAGTTATAGATGTTCCTGAATTATTCACAGAATTGACTATCCTTTGTTGGAAATTATAATATCATTGATATATTTTTTATATTGCTATGTCGATGTAATATCGCGTTGTATCATGTTGTTGTGAAATACTGTTAATCGAAGGAAGATTTGGAGAATTTTGTGTGTGGATCAGTAAGCCTGTGAATAAATTGCGTGAGAAACACTCTGTACTGAGGGGAACATGAGCATGCCGACCGACATGGTTTGGAGAGGAGTGTGTCGAGTGCCATATCTCCATGACGAGCGGTACAACCTTTTAGCTTTGTGCCGAGGGGCACCCTAGGTGTGACGAGGGGCATGTCCCTAAAACTCTGTTTTTCAGTTGTTCCGCCTGTTCTTGAACCTGTTACTTTATTAGTTCTAATTATTAGAAAATAGTAAATGTGTAATAGCAACAAGTTTAATTAAGTAGTAGAGTTAACGATAATAAGTAACAAAATTAGTAAATAACACCAGAGACTATTTGTTGGTTACCAAAGTAAACAAATTGTAGGTTAGCATATATAGCAGGTAGGATTAATAGATGACAGAATCAAAATGCTTAGCATGGACAATTATTAAGTTGTTGTGATGATGTTGTTGTTAATTGCGAAGTTGTAGATAGTGGTGAATTTTGTTGTGTTGCCTGTATTGATTGGCTAAAACCAAGTTGTAGTATATTAACAGTAAAACAATAGTAGAGATAATTCATGGTAGTAGGGAATGATTCATAGTAGTAGGATGTAATTGATGGAATCTTATCGGAAAACTATTAGCAGTATAAAAGCATAATACATGTAGCTGGAATAAGTTGACAGTAGGAGTTAATTATGAAATTGTAACAGAAAGCTATTAGCAATAAAACAACAATAAAGAATTAATTAGTAGCACTAGCAGTAATATAAATTGTTGATAATAGTACTAACTTATATAATAGTTGCAGCAGGTTGATATTAGAGGAACCGTCACAGAACATCTAATAGTCGAATATTGATGTATAGCTAAATAATTATGTAGTGTTATTGTGATGGGTTTCAATTTTATTTTTGAATTTTACTATATTGTTGTAATGTCAATATTGTTGACGATATGAAGTTGTAGGATATACCGATGTTGTTGAAATGCCTCTAATTGTTGGCAGATAAGTTGTAGGCTTATGGCCAATGTTGATTTATGTTGAGTTGATGTTGAATTATTGTTGATGTTATAGGCTTATGGCCAACGTTGATTTATGTTGAGTTGTTTTTGTTGTTGTTTCTACATTCATGTTGTGTCGCATACATCGCATATCAAGTTGGAACTGATGCTCATTAAGTTGGCTTGGATTGGAAAAATATTAAGTTGAAGGCTTATGCCTTGTTGATGCCTCTATTTATTGGCAGATTATTAAGTTGGGAGTTTTGCTTCATTGGTAACACATGCATGTGCATAAAAATCAAGTCGCATTTCATGTTGCATCCTGAGTTGTTGTATGGAAGAATTAGTTGTGTTGAATGTTGTTAAAAAGCTATGAAGTGTTGATTGTTATATGAGCTGATTCTAATATATTATTCATCATACATTCTATTATATTGTTTGATATCTTACCCCTTCTGTTTGAATGTTACCCCTATGTTGGTAATGTGCAGGTAATCCAGAATGAAGGTTGTTTACCTTCAGTAGTTCAAGTCCGTGTCACCGCTCTGATACGTAACACTCGGGGGGATGAACGTTTGTTGCTTTATTGTTAATTTTACTTCCGTTGTTAAAATTTAAGTTGATTTCGTTAAGTACTTTGTTGTTTCTAAAGTTGTTTTCAGTTGGACAAAGATGTTATGTCATTTGAGTTGAAAATTGTGATTTCGCTGAATAAGTAATAAAGTTGTTCAATTTTAAAGACTAAAATTGTTGTTATTTATTCATCCAATGATTTAAGTTTTATGTATCTGTTTTATATGCGATTAAATGTCGTTGTTATAAGTTGAAAGTGTAGCATTCTGATTATTTGTTGGAAATTTTTTAACTCTGATTTTATATAATTTTTTTCGTAGAAATGAGGTGTTACAATCGTGACCAACTTCATGCCACGTCACAGAAGGATAAAGAACCATTCAAACACTACGCTCAGAGATAGTGTGAAGCTCCTGCTCAAATTAGCCCTCTGATGGAAGGAAATGAAATGACAGAGATGTTTCTCAAAACTTTGATATATTTCTACTATGAGAGGATGGTTGTCAATGCTTCTAATGATTTCACTGAAATGGTTGGTATGGGAATCGTATTAGAAGAAGTTTTTAGATAGGTTCGTTTGACAAAAGAAACGATTTCATCTGGTGGAACAAAGAAGTATGGTAATAACTTCCTAAAGAAGAAATAGGGGGATGCTAATGTTATTTCTCTAGAGGGGAGGCAACAAAGACCTAGAAATGGAAGTAATTAGCATAACCAATCTTAGCAATAATATTATCAACAACCTCATGTCATCTCAGTAACTCTGATAGTTAATCTAACTCATGTTGTTCATACTTACACTACAACAAATAACGCTTTTCATGACAAATCTTTCACGTCATCTAGAAAAAATCGAGGTTTTATTCCAAGGCATTCCATATTGTATTTTTTTGGTTAAAGAATTACTTGTTCCCTCAGTTATTTTAAAAACTGAGGTGTTATACCATTCCAAACATGTTTCCAATCCCAACTACTGTATTTTAGGTTTTTATTTGTTTACAAGTGTAAAATAAATGATCTAACCCTTTGGTTTCTTTGATAACCCGATGGATAAATTAATCATATTTTACTATAAAAACACTCGTTGAAAAGATTTCACCCTAATGATATCTTATTTGTAATCGTCCCACTGTTGAATGAATCATTTTTTTTTTGGATGGATTGCAAATCTGGAAAAAAATGTTCTTCTACCTTGAAAAAAACATTTCTTCAGCTATTACAATCCACCACAAACAATGGTATTGATGATGTCTTTTTTGTTGTAGTTGTTATTCCTAAAAGTTATTGTTGTTGTTTTTCCTAAAATCTTTACTGACGGATTGCAAGTGCAGAAAAAACATTCTCCAATTTTTGAGGGAAACACCTTATTAGAAGTTAGATGCATTCAATGCATGCACATTGTATACGCTAGTGAAATAAGTGATAATGATAGCATCTATAATCAATCTTGGATGCAAAGTTCTGACGTCCAAGCATCAACACTTATATGATAGATTGCAAGTGCAGAAAAGCCATTGAAGAGATCTTTTGTAAACAATTTATTTTAATATTATGTGTAAACAACGTAATATTAAAAAATAATAATAATAATAACTATCACCTCAGTTTTTAAAATTAACCGAGGTGATATTTCAGTAATAATAAATAATGATAATTATCACGTCGGTTTTAAACTTTAAATTGGGGTATAATAGTAGAATTTTACTATAGAAGCAACTGTTAGATTTTACCCCAATCAATATTCATATGAAGCCGCCCCAACTCACATTATTATTCAAGATAGATTGCAAGACAGAAAAAATCATCAATGTTCTTATATCTATAACAAAATATATTTTTTCTACCCTTGTAATCTATCTCACAAAATGGTGTTGTATTTTTTTTTTGAAGAAATATTGTTGTTGTTGTAGTATTTTTGTTCATTTGATAAATTGCGAGTATAGAAAATCATTCTTTCTTAAATATACACAAAGAAGGGAGATAAACCTTTAAAAGTTTAAAGAAATAAGGGAAATTAACTTTTCAGAAGCTGGATATTAGCGAAATAGATTCAAGCATCTTGTGTGGTACCGGTACATGTTGTATTTTTAATATTCTATAAATATTTGTTGCATAAAATGTATTTTTAATATTTTGGGTAAACAGTGTACCATTTCTGTAAAAAAAATTATCAATCTAACCCTTCGGTTTTATTCCAAAACTGAGAGGATAGTTAAGTGTTATTTTTCACTTATTTCAATGGCCTTAAACAAATATTTGTCGTCCATTTAAAGGTTATCAACACTCAAGAATCTGCCATTAGCGATCCGTGTGAAACCTAAGGGACATCCATTATGTAAATTCTCTTACGATATTGGAAGTCTAACCTAATTGAAACATATGAAGCACTTGAATTCTAAGGATGCTAGGAAAAGTTCTCTATGATGGATTGCAAGATCACAAAATCATCTGAGTCCAAGGTTTGTTTTATTAAATTTTTATTTGTATCGGAAATATTTTTTATTATTAATATTAATTATGTTACCCTTTTTTTCACAGGAAACAAATGCACTCAAGATTCGTCAATAATATTTAATAATTCGAAGATCTAGATCTACATCTTAAGGGAATTTGATTTTCATCTAGATCCCTAGGGAGTTTGATTTTTATTTTAATTTAAATATTATGGGTAAACAACATAACAGTTTAAAAAAATATAAATAAATAATAATACCCCTCGGTTATTTTAATAAACCGAGATAAAAGATATGCTAGTTTTGAAAATAATAAAAAAAATTGTTGTTGGGGTTCGAACCCATGCGCTAATACAATTTTACCTCGGTGTTATAAAGACCGAGGTGATAAGTCTTTACTTTTTATGATGACTTTTGTACCCCAATTTTTTCCCATAAGATACCTCTATCATCTCATATCAACTCAATCATAACAATATCACACTAGGGTTTGGTTATTCTCCTTATCTTTAGCTTTGCTCATGGGGAATCAACAAGCACCTTGACTTGTATTTTATGATCATCTATGTTTTATATTGATTAACTTTTAACTCATAAGTACAATGAATGTTTTCCCAAATGGATGATATTATAGGTGAAAGCACAACATATTCTATCAAGTTGATCTATAGGTTCATGAGTTTATTTCCATGCTTTCTTCAACAATGCTTCATTGAGATTCAAGCTTCATCGTTGAATATTCTTTTAAGTAATATCATGACAAAGTCTATTATGATTTATCATACTTCAATTTGTCAAAGATAGTTCAAATATGTAAGGGTTAGTTCAAGAAATTTAGACCTAATTGGATGATTCTTGATTTCTTGATCACAAGTGCATATTTCCATCAATTCTAAATATTTGAAGTGGTTACGGTTGCTATGGTTCCTGATTATCATCTTCAACAACTTTTATTTACATGACAAAAGTATTTTGCACGAAAGTTTGTCAAAATTGAAAAGGTTTTCCAAGGCATTTTGTTGCTCTAGAAGCTAAGGTGTTGATCTTCTAAGGGCTATATCCTGCTCATATTTTGGTATTTTTGAGTTATTCCAAAGACATGCTCCTATTTAAAGGGTTATCAACAAATCACATCAAAAGTTTCAAGAAAATTTTATGTGGAAGATGCCTAATGATTGAGAAAGCTTACAAGTCCTCTAGATAGGCCATCAAATTCCCTTATGTGACTTCAAAAGATCATAACTTGATCAATTTGTATCTTGTTGAGCCCATTATTTTTCCATAATGATCTTAAATATGTGAACTTCAACCCTTCTTTTATGTGTAAAGCTTGAAAATTGATGGAAGATGTGTTAAGGACTAAACATATTACAGGTCATCTCATGAATTTTCACCAACTTCACCAAGTCATAAATTTCTCATTTTTTGGAGATTTTAATTAGTTCAAGTCTTAAAATGTCATTCAAGGGATCTACTTCATGCCATCTTTTTTGGTCAAGAGCAAATTTTAAATGGAAGACTATGTTTGGATGCAAGACATTATAGGTCATTTTTGAAGAAAAACTGAATTTTTCTAAGTACAAAAAGTCAGCATCTTTTTCTTAACTTTGACTCATCACAACTCTCAACTCAAACATCCATTTGATTCCATTCATTGCACATTGTAAAGTTTGTGATCTTACCTTTCCAATGCATCAGAATCTAGTCCTAAGGTTCCCTAAATTATGCACACCATGATATCAAAGTTCGTACCTTAGAACTGAAGTTTCTCAAATAGTCATAATGCAATTTCCATAATTTGACTTCTAATCACCAAATTTGTGCGTGTTTTCTACTTAAACATGATTAGCATAAGCGTGTGGATGATCTAGAGTGTTAAAACGCATCATTTGAATGTGTTTTGATGCACGTGTGATCACACTTATTTCATGAAAACAGGTGTGCATGATTTCCCTCCAAATTGCATCATTCACCTCTCCTCTTGATTCCATTCACTTCTCCTAAAAATACAGGCTCTATCCCACTCATTTGGGAAGCTTAGATAGCCAGAATCACCCTTCCAAACTTTCTCTTGAACCCACTTTTCTGCAAATCCATTTTCTTTGTCAATTCTTCATCCTTGAACTTCACTGTAGCTAACAGAAGAAGAACCAAGCTTTAAGACTTCCTAAATCGTGCTAGCCAAGTCAAGTTTCAGAGCTCTGAATTTGAACTTCAATAGGTAGATTCCTTCACCAATTATCTTAAACATTGGTACTGTAATGAAGCTCTCATCATTCTGATTCTAGTCGCAACATTTGTTTTCAACTGAAAGTGAGTTTTAGCCATGAATTTTCAAATCCCTTTTCAAATCTTTCCTTCCAAAACGACTGAGCTACAACTTATATAATTTTTTTGCGAGGGTACCATTGGAATCGTCTTGAAGAGACGAAGCGAATGGTACCGGTCTCAAGCTCTAACTTTTTCCATTTCATGAACCTATAAATTGCTTGAACGGAGATTTAAGACGACCTACGAGTCTCTCTTCAACCAATGACAAATTGCCACGCATTTTTTTCAAATTTGTTTAATAATTGATCATGTGTGTTATTTCACGAGGATCATGATATGCACATCACGTCTGATCCAATGGATTAGCTTACTAACGCATTTTGACTCTCATCCAATGGTCTACATCTTTTTGGTTTTTCTTTTATTTTCAGATTTTATATTTTATTTGTTTTAAACTTCAAAAATTCATAAAAAAATTTGTTTTAACTTCAAAAAATCTATAAAAAATCTTAAAAATACTTTTGATTTTTTTCATTCTGATTATTATATTTTCATAATTTTATTTTGTGTTTTGATATTTTTTTTTATATTTTTTCACTTTATTTGACTTGTTTTAAATGTTTAAAAATACTTTTCTTAATTTTTAAATTCTGAAGAAAAAAAATATGGAAGGATCCAATGACCTCTTGACAAATATTGGTGACCTCATTTTATTTTTATTTCTGACTTTACTATTTTTTGCAATTTTTGGTTTACTTTGCCTATTTCTTTTTATTTTAAAAATATTTTCTGACTTTAAAAAGATTACCAAAAATTTGATAAAAATATTTGAGCTCATTTCAAATTTTTCTATGGTCTCATTGAATTTTTCATGGATGTTCTGAATATAGTTGCTATTTTCCCCTTTTATTTTCAATTAAAACCATTTTAAAAATATTTTTATTCTTTATTTATAAATATAATTTTATTTTTGTATATATTCTGGCTGATCTTGAACTATGAGATTTTGATCATGAGCTTCATTAACATCATTGGATCTTGGGTGTTGAGTTCAACACCACCAAAATGGATGAATGATTTTAATGACAGCTTGATTAAATTTTTGGTTCAAATGTGGTTTAATTCTTATTTCCTCCCTCTTCATCTTATCCCCTTCTTACTTGTACTACATGTTATTGGAGAATGATTTGCATATCATTTCTGTAAACATATGGTACATATATTGCTATTGACCGACCTCAAAATAGGTGTGACTTCTATATAAGTCCACTTACGATTGCGTAACATAGCACTAAATTTTGTCCTGATTCAAAAAATGATCATTCGTGACCCAAACCTATGTGTACAAGCCCAATAATATTTGATCCAATAATATTGTGATTCATTGTTAGGAGGCTTTGGTCTTATCAATCCTCTAATGGATCTTCATAAGCTTTGGTCAAAGTGAATCATTTAAACATCATTGATCATTGTTGCCTTGAGATTTTGAAATGAATGATATACTTGACAAAAAGCAAATGAAACTTGTTATTGAAGGCTTTAATTTTCTCAATCTTCTAATGAGTTTTAAAATTCAAGCTTCAAGATGGTCATTCAACTAACATCTAATTACTAATTCGTTAACATTTAACTTTTTATCTCATGCCTTAGTTTTATGCTTTTATTTTATGCCTTTACTTTATGCACCGTTTTACTTTAGCACTTACATTTCATGCTATTTTAATTTTTGCTCACTTGAGCATTTACTTTTATGTCACTTTATTTTACTCACTTGATTTTTTATTTCTTTTTGAAGATACCAAATAATCAACTTGAACCATAAAAAACTTTAATGTTACTTGGACTATTTGGTTACTATCCTTGGCATTATGGAGATTGTGGATTTTTTGGACTTAGGATTAGAGACCTTGGCCTACCTTGAGACCTTGTGACCTTCATTTCTATTTTGTATAGAATTCATGGGGTTTACCCCAAGACATTGGGTTGTTTGTTTGCTTTGTGTGCAAGTTGTTTTGATTACATGTTTTGTCTGTGATCGAGAATTTATCTGTATACAGCCATTACTCTGCCCAATTTTTGTGAAAAACCTAATGCAATTGAAGCTTGGTTTTTTTAAGAGGTTTATTATCTTTACTTGTTTGGTTTCAATCCAAATGATGGGAATTCTAAATTTACTCATTATGTCAAGTGTTGGCTTCTTGTTAGTTAGACAGTTCTTTTCTCTAGCTCTTACTTCATGCTTTAGGATAGTCCCTTCACCTCCTTCCATCCTCTTTAATTTCAAAATCTTCTCCCTCATTTTCAAAACTATTCTTGTTTTCTAAACTTGAACCGCTTTCACAATAAACTTGGACTTATGTCCATGCATTTTCAAAAATATTTTCTTAATCAAACTTTAACCAACTTAATAATACTTTGAAATTTATTTGTAAGAATACTAAAACTCAATCAATCTCATTCAAATTATTTTTCCACTTTGGCTTTTTATCTTCAAAATTTTCTCAAAAGATTAGACTCTTGTCAATCCTTGTAGTGATGTGAACCACTATAATTCTACGATATATAGTGAAGTGAGATATTTTCCACATGGGTATTGAGTGAGGCTTTGTTGATTTTAAAATCCAAGTCATATCCTCCACTTTGAGATGGTGCAAATTCTCCTTTCTCATAATCATGGATAGTAAGTATGTTCTTCCAATATAATAATACGATAATGTCTTATCTCTTAAATTTAACCAACACACTTGTGTTTTAAATTTTTTAAAGTTGAACTATGAGTACCCTGATCCCCTATTGCACGAAAGGTGGTACGTAGGTACTAAAGGTTCGCAACCGCGACGGGTGCAAAATTGTAAAAAATACTTATTTTCTCATCCCCACAATATATTTTTTATTGTAGTCAACATTTATAGCCAAAATACACAGATTTTCAAAGAGGTTCCTGTGGATTATCGTAGATGTTTAGAGTGCTAATACCTTCCCTTTACATAACCAACCCCCGAACTTAGATTCTTCCCCCTCTCTTTTTGGGTTATTTTCTCTTTTCCCATTCCTTTGGAAATAATAAAGCGCGGCGGCGATTTTTATTTGATCTGTGAAAGTTAACTCAATCCAATGGCTTAGTCTCAACATTTCTATCGCTACAGAAAAAAATGGCGACTCTGCTAGGGACAGATCGACCTATCGTTGTTCCATCCTTAAGTGGGTTGAGCCTATCCTTGTTTATCTGTATATGTGTTGTTTTTTGTTGTATATTATGTGTTGTATATATGTTTTTCTAGATGCTCCTGGTTTTCAAGGTGCTTGGTGATTTCTCATAAGTCCTCTACCTGGACTTGGGAAAACTTCAGATAGGACGGGCGGTATAGTTATGTTAACTTTGAGGGAGTAATCCAAATAAAGGAGACATGAGATCCTCCACTCAGTGGAGACCCCTTTTACTGTAGTGTCATTTACCGAGTAATCGAGAAAACGTGCTGCTTTCAATCTGGGAGCCTACTAAAGCTGAGGACCGTAGAACCTTTAACCAATCTTGGCCTTTTAGGTGTAGTGTGGAAGCTATGACCGAGTAATCCTGAAGTGGTTATCATGCGATACTATGCTCAGATGACTTTTTCTTTATAATATTACTAATGACCGAGTCACTTGGGACGTTAGTAATATTCGAAGGAAGGATGTAGACTCTGGGAACCTCTTAGAACCTTGTTCGGTAGGTGATAAACTATTAGACCATGCCTTGTGGGTAGTACCTTTGACCTCATGCTCATACGTCGAACCTATGAACCCCCCATGTTTGTAATTTTATGTGTGATTGTTGCATCATGCATTCGTGCATCCATGAGCATCTTTTAAGACATTATGGTTCAAGGGACTTAAAGTTGACTCTTTTTGAATATCTCAGGTACTTTTTACCATGGATTATGGAAAAAGAAAGACTCGGAAGTACAGTTTCAAGAATCCCAAGATAGATGATTTGATGAGTCTAATTTCCAAGATTGAGAGTTCTATAGATTTTCAGAAGAAGTATGGATCAATTGTGCCTCTCATGAAGCTTAGGATGAAGGAGGGTATTCTCTCAACTTTGGTCCAATTTTATGATTCGATGTATCAATGTTTCACCTTCCTCGATTATCAGTTGATGCCTACATTAAAGGAGTATTATTATCTATTGGGTTTACCTGTTACTGATTGTGTTCCTTTCACCGGTTTGGAGGGGGAGCCAAAATCTCATGATATTCCTGCTTTGGTTCATTTAGGGAAGTCCGAGGTTGAAGCCCACATGACTACCAAAGGAGGGATTAGAGGATTACTCGCTCAGTTCTTATTTGAGAAAGCCTATTAAATTTCTAGGATGAAGAGTACATTTGCTTCTAAAGCCATCTTCGGTCTACTTGCCTATGGGTTGTTCTTATTTCCGAACATCGATAACTTTGTGGATGTCAATGCCATTAGGATCTTTTTGATAGGGAATCCAATCCCTACATTATTAGGATATGCTTATTACTCCATTTATCTTCGGGATTCTTATCATTGAGGGATGACCATATTCTGCACACCTTTGTTGTATCAGTGGTTTATTTCTCACTTGCCTAAGTCTAATGCTTTGTGGGATATCAGGAAGGAACCTCGTTGAGCTCCAAATATTATGGCCCTCACTCATTCAGATATTGATTGGTATCATCCGGCTTACCATGATATAGAGATTGTCGATAGTTGTGGTAGTTTCCCTAATGTACCTCTTCTTGGTACAAAAGGAGGAATAAACTACAATTGTGTTCTTGCACGATGACAGCTTGGATATCCAATGAGGGATAAGTCAAATAGTACTCATATGAGTGATTTCTTTCTTAAAGAGGGAGAGAATCATAAAGAAGCTAAGGAGAAGATTGCAAAGGCTTGGCGTCATACTCATAGGAAAAGTAGAAAGGACTTGGGACCTAGAGGAGCTTTTTCTTTGGAGCCTTATCTTCAGTGGGTACAAGAAAGAGCCATCCAGTTGAAGATGCCATATTCCCGTGAAGCAACTATTCCTGATATGTTTGTGATGACCACTCCTCCCATTTTGGATGATGTGGAAAAGCTTCATATGGCCCTAGTCAGGATGCAACAGGAGAAAGAAGCTTGGAAGAATAAGTGTTAGACTTTAGAGATATCCTACCAGGCAGACTTGAAGGAGAAGGATGATCTAATTGAGATTCTTGAGACTCGTGTTATAGAGATGATGGAGAAGCAAGAGGATTTATTTTCCTCAAGCACTCAGTCAGACTTAGTCATTCACTTCTCAACTCTGGCGATTGGAATGAGGTTGCCGACAGGTATGTAGAAGAAAACAGGAAACTAAAGGCTCATATTGCTAGACTCACAGGAAAGCGTCAGTGTGTGGAGTGATCTTCATCAGTTTTTATTTCTTAGGATTTTCAGATTCTATCTTCTTTTTGTACTTGGGATTGTTGAAATGTGTACTGAAAAAGTTGTAATTTGTTTTGAAGTTATTAAAATGAGATTTCCAGTATTTGAAATGCAATAGTACTTTAATATTTGCAAAATTGTCTATAATTCTTTGAGTCCCTTGAATTACTAATAAATCATGTGAATTGCATATCATGCATCATATCGTACATATTTCTTGCATTTATTTTCATACAAAGGTGTCTTACTAAATTTCTCAGCTTCGTTCAGCAAGTTGTCTTACCGGTATAATACTCGAGCTAATTCCAAGAAGAAAATGGAGAATCTTGAACATGAGAATTGAGAGTTGAGAGACGTGGTCACTGCTCTGAAGACCGGTATGGCTAATTTAACTGCTTTAATGGAATTGCTGGTGGCTACTAAGAATCATACACCACTTGCTCATCCTCAACAAACAACATTTGCTTCTGAAGGTCTATCAGTTCTCGTTTCTGTTGTCCCAGTTACTATTGCTCAGAATCATATGCCTCTGAGTTATCCATGGCGTATGCCATAAAAATTCATGCCAGAGGGTTTTAATCTCGATGCTCCAGTTGCTCCAGTTGTTCAAGTTGTTGCTACTCTTGCACCTCTTGTGGTGCATATTACTCCAGCTGCTAGAAATGGGATTCACTATGTTGCACCTCCTTCAGTGAATGTTGTATCATTTGTTAATGATGAAATTTATCATCCTATTCCTTTGCCAAGTGAAAGCTTGGGCTTCTATGATTGAATGGACTATTTTTAAGATCAGTTTGATAAGATGCAGAAAGAAATGAAGGCCCTTATAGGAAAAGAATTTTTTGGGCAGAATGTGAATGATCTGTGTTTGGTTCCAAATGTGAAAATACCTGTGAAGTTGAAAGTATCGGAATTCGAGAAGTACAAGGGAAATACATGTGCCTGTGCTCACGTTGTGATGTATGTGAGGAGGATGTCTACTCACACTGATGATCAACGCCTGTTAATTCACTTTTTTCAAGATAGTTAGATTGATGCTGCATTAAAGTGGTATATGAGCTTGGATAATGCCAACATTCATACTTTCAACGACTTGAGTGAAGCATTTATTAAACAATACAAGTATAATGTGGACATGGAATCTGAATGTGATCAACTCAGGGCAATGGTCTAGAAGTACAAGGAGTCATTTAAGGAATATGCATAGAGATGGCGTGAAGTGGCCGCCCAGGTGATCCCTCCAATGGAAGAAAAAGAGATGACAAAGATTTTTCTGTAGACTCTAGGTTTCTTCTACTATGAAAGAATGGTGGCGACTTTACCAATTGATTTTACTGAAATGGTGAGCAAGGGAGTTTGTTTGGAAGAAGCTGTAAGAGAGGGCCGCTTGACAAGAAGTGAATATTCTGGAAGTACGAAGAAACCATCATACGGGTTTGCTAAGAAGAAATAAAGGGATACAAATGTTGTTATTAAAGAGAGAAGGATTAATCCTCCTAGAATAAATCATCAGCGCAACCAACAGGTTGCTTCGGTAACTTCAGTTGTCAATGAGGCTCTAACCACAGTGGCTTATCAAAGACCATCCCCTCAGGGAAATCAAGGGTAGAATCAGAAGAGAGAGCCATTTGACTTTATCCCCATGAGTTATGCAGAATTACTCCCGGCGTTAATTCAGAAGAAGCTGGTTCTGATAAGGCCACCCCCTTCTATACCATCACCTTTGCCTTGGTATTATAAGGTAGACCAGACATGCGCTTTCCATTAGGGAGCACCAGGGCACAATGTTGAGAAATGTTATGCTTTGAAATCTGAAGTCCAAAAGATGGTGAGATCTTGCCTTCTATCCTTCAAAGATTTTGGCCCTAACATGAAAGATAATCCTTTGCCAAAACATGGAGGAGCAAATGCGATAAACATGGTTGCTGGTTGTCTAGGGGACTTCGAGATTTTTGATATCAACCTGGTTAGAGGAGATTTAGTAAACATGCATGCTGACCTCTGCGATTTTAGTTACTATACGCATGACCATGCTGGTTGTGGTATTTGCAGTACAGATATACAAGGGTGTGATAATATAAAAGTTGATCTTCAGGAAATGATGGAGGAAGGTCTCATTTATATAATCAGGCCTATGGCAGAATACGATGAAGATGTGAATATGGTCTTTGTATTTCCTGGAGAATTACAGATCTTTAACGTGAACCATATGAATGTTGATTTGGTGCAGTTGCACGCTACTTTCCGTCACATGAATTTTCAAATAGAACACCATTATGGGTCTTGCCGAATCTGCTGTAAAGATTCTCGTGGTTGTTCCATTGTGAGAAGGGGTATTCAATTATTGTTGGACAATTTTACTATCAAGGTTTCAGGCCATAGAGATGATTACAACGAGATTTATGTGATTGAATATTTTTCTGTTGAGATTGTAGCATCTGACGAGTATGCTTCTGCAAACGAATTATTTTCCTTAGATGAAGATGTGTTTTCTAGCAAAGATCATGTGATGTCTAAATATTATGAAGAATGGGCGAATGTTATCGTGCCTTGTTTTGGTGTTCCCGCCCCTTTTGAGATTGAATATCATAGTAAGCCAGTTGTTTCTCCAATGGTGATTGTTTGTCGGGTCCTGTTCCTTATGAGTCAGACAAGGTTGGGCCATACAAATACAATGCTATAATTCTAGAGGATGGTATGGAAGTTCCCATCCATCCATTTTCTGATGTCAAGAATATTGTCGAGGCCATTCTGAGTGACCCGCAGTGGTCTTGTTTTCGTACTTGTCATTCGAGAGAGTATTAATGCTGATAAAAGGGTTGTTGAAAGTATTGAACCTAAGTAAGAAGTGGGGTAATCTAATGGTACTACACTAGAAAAATATGTGGGTGATATATTAAAATTATCAAGATGAGCGACTATAGGATCATGGATCAATTGTTGCAGACACCATCAAAGATATCAATTTTAGCCTTGCTAGTGAAGTCTCCTGCCCACAGGGAATCTTTGAGGAGAGTATTGGATCAAGACTTTGTGGAAAGTGATATTCCGTTAGACCAATTCAGAAGTGTGGTAGGGAATATTACATCCTGTAATAACCTAAGTTTATGTGATGACGAATTTCCCGATGAAGGAAGGAATCATAATCTGGCTCTCCATGTCTCCATGAACTGTAAGAACGATTCTTTGTCAAATATGTTGATTAATAATGGGTCCGCTTTAAATGTCATATCTAGGAGCACGTTGTTAAAGTTAAAGTATTAGGGAGCTCCCATACGCCTGAGTGGCATAATTGTAAAAGCTTTCGATGGATCAAGAAAGTCTGTTATTGGGGAAATAGATCTGCCTATTCACATAGGCCCGCACTTGTTTCAAATTACCTTCCAAGTTATGGATATTGTGCCTTCTTACAGTTGTTTACCGGGACGACCACGGATATATGAGGCAGGGGCTGTCACTTTAACTTTACACCAGAAGCTGAAATTTGTGTATGAAGGAAAGGTGGTCATCATAAATGGAGAACAAGCATTATTAATATCTCATTTATCCTTTTTCAGTGTTGTGGAAGCGGATGAAGCTGCTGTTGGAACCGAGTTTCAAGCTTTATCCATTGATAACATAATAGGAAATTATGATTATATAGCTTGGTTTAAAGATGCTCAGAATATAGTACGTAATGGCCCTAGTAAGGTATATGGGAAGATTGTTGATCCACCTGTAAACAAGAATAGAGCTGGTTTGGGATTTTTTGTGAAGAATGGTAAAAGTGAGAATATGAAGCCAAAGTCTGCTTTGAAAAAATACCAAGATATCTTTCACAGTAGAGGTTATCTTCATCCAAATGTGCCTGAGATCAATTCCATTATGGAAGACGAAGTAAAACAGGAGATGTTGAACTATGTGACGCATGGAGTTAGAGTCCAAAATTGGATCACCATTGATGTTCCCTCTTTCATTCATGTCTCAAAGTAATTTGTTTTTGTTAATATTTTCAAAAATCTTTCACTCTGCCAAAGGTGAAAGTAGATATTGTATGGGCTTATCTGTTTGATTTGATCTTTAAAATCAATAATAAAAGTTGTCTTTAATTCCCAATTTGTGTATTTATTTTCTGCTTTTTCTTGGAAAATGGTAATCAGAAAAAACCTTTCAAAGTAAATAAATGATTGTAATCTGCATAATCACTTGCTATATGTGTCAGTTTCTAAATGCAATCATAAATCATTTGTGCAGATTAACTAAAAAACCCGTTGAACACAATGACCTTGCACCCACTCCCAACTCCAAATATCTTGTGTATGGGGCCGAAGAAGAAGAATATGATGAGATTCCATAGGAGGTTTCATAGTTTCTTGAGGGCGAGGAAAGTTCCATTCAACCATATAAAGATCTGTTGTAGACGATCAATTTGGGTTTAGAGGAAGATCCAAAGGAAGTTAAGATTAGATCAATGATGCATCCCGATGTAAAGAGCAGGATGATTGAATTGTTGAAATAATATGTGGATATATTTTCTTGGTCATACCAATACATTCCTGGTTTGGATACGGATATTGTGGAACATCGTTTGCCACTAAAACCAAAATGCCCGCCAATCAATCGGAAATCGCGAAGAACTCACCCTGATATGGCGGTGAATATTAAAGAAGCAGTGTTAAAGCAGATTAATGTCGGATTTCTTGTGACATCAGTGTACCCTCAGTGGATTGCAAAAATTGTCCCAATACCGAAGAAAGACGGAAAAGTTTGCATGTGTGTTGATTATAGAGATTTAAACAAAGCTTGTCCAAAAGATGATTTTCCATTGCCACATATTGATATGTTGGTTGATAGTACAACAAAATTCAAAGTATTATCGTTCATGGAAGGATTTTCCGGATATAATAAAGTTAGAATGGCTCCTGAGGACATGGAAAAAACAACGTTTATCACACCCCGGGGAACATTCTGTTACAGAGTGATGCCCTTCGGGTTGAAGAACGCTGGTGAAACGTATCAGAGGGCTATGACAATCATATTTCATGATCTGATGCACAAGGAAATTGAGGTATATGTTGATGATATGATTTCTAAATCCCAGAATGAAGAAGGGCATATAGAAGATTTGTTGAAATTGTTTCAGTGTTTGAGGAAGTATCATCTTCGCTTGAATCCAAACAAATGAACCTTCGGTGTCCGATCAGGGAAATTGTTAGGTTTCATTATCAGCCAAAAAGGAATTGAACTTGATATTGATAAAGTCAAAGAAGTTCAAGAAGACCATTGTTCCCTCCTGTTGAAGGAAGACCATTGATTATGTATCTCACAGTGTTAGATAATTCTATGAGTTGTATTTTGGGACAACAAGATGAAACAGGGAAGAAGGAATATGCCATTTATTATCTCAACAAGAAGTTTACTGACTGTGAGTCATGATATTCTATGCTGGAAAAGACATGTTATGCTCTGGTCTGGGAGGAAAAGTGGTTGCGGCAATATATGTTGAATCATACTACTTGGTTGATTTCTAAAATGGATCCAATTAAGTATATTTTTGAGAAGCCTGCTCTCACTGGGAAAATTTCCCATTGGAAGATTTTGTTGTCTGAATATGATATTGAATACCGTACTCAGAAATCTATAAAAAGTAGTATGTTGGCAGATTATCTTGCTCACCAACCGGTTGATGATTATTAGTCGATTAAATATGACTTCACTGATAAGGATGTGGTGTTTTTGAAGTTAAAAGATTGTGAGGAAACTTTTCCTGGGGAAGGTCCTGATCCTGAATCCCGATGGAGTATGGTATTTGATGGAGCTGTGAATGCTTATGGGAAAGGAATTGGTGTTATGATTATCACTCCTCATGTATTGTATATTCATTTTATCGCAAAATCAGCATTTGATTGTACCAATAATATGGCAGAGTATGAAGCTTGCACCATGGGTCTTGAGGAGGCCATTGATCTCAGAATCAAAGTTCTAGATGTGTATGGCGAATCAGCTTTGGTAATAAATCAGATTAAAGGAGAATGGGATACTCGTCACCTTGGCATGATTCCTTACAAATAATACGCTAGAAGATTATTACCCTTCTTTAATAAAGTTGAGTTCCATCATATTCCCAGAGATGAAAATTAGATGGCAATTGCTTTGGCCACTTTGGCTTCTATGTATCAATTAAATACTTGGAATGATGTGCCTCGTATCACAGTGCGACACTTAGATAGACCATCTCATGTGTTTGCAACAAGGGAAATGTCAGATGAGAAACCTTGGTATTATGATATCAATAATTTTCTCCAGACTCAGGAATACCCAGCTGGTGTGTCAAATAAAGATAAAAAGACACTGAGAAGGTTGGCAGGTAGCTTTTTCCTCAATGAAGATGTGTTATACAAAAGAAATTATGATATGGTCTTAGTCAGATGTGTGGATACACACGAAGCAGACATGTTGATGCATGAAATCCATGAAGGTTCCTTTGGTACCCATGCCAATGGACATTCTATGGCAAATAAGATGCTTAGGGCAGATTATTATTGGATGACAATGGAATCTGACTGTTACTAATTTGCAAAGAAATGCCATAAGTTCCAAATTTATGCTGACAAAATTCATGTGCCTCCGACAGTTCTCAACATTATTTCTTCCCTGTTGCCTTTCTCTATGTGGGGTATTGACATGATTTGAATGATTGAACCCAAGGCGTCGAATGGACATCGTTTTATCTTGGTAGAAATCGACTACTTCACTAAATGGGTGGAAGCAGCTTCATATGCTAATGTCACTAAGCAGGTGGTAATGCGTTTTATCAAGAACAATATTATATGTCGATATAGTGTGCCAAGCATGATTATCATCGACTACGGCTCGAATCTGAAAAATAAGATGATGATAGAACTTTGTGAAGAATTCAAGATTCTCCACCATAATTCATCTCCCTACAGGACAAATATGAATGGGGTTGTTGAAGCTACTAATAAAAACGTCAAGAAGATCATTCATAAAATGGTTGTTACTTATAAAGACTAGCATAAAATGCTCCCTTTTGCATTGCATGGATACCGTACATCCGTTCGCACTTCAACAGGGGCAACCCCATTCTCTCTTGTGAATGGAATGGAAGCAGTGCTTCCCGTTGAGGTTGAGATTCCCTCTTTACGTGTGATAATGGAAACCAAGTTGTCAGAGGCTGAATGGGTCCAGAATAGGTTTGACCAATTAAATTTGATTGAATAAAAGAGAATGATAACTTTATGTCATGGGCAGTTGTACCAGAAGAGAATGAAGAAAGCTTTTGATAAGAAGGTCAAGCCTCATGAATTCAGAGAAGGCGACCTCGTGCTCAGGAAGATCACGTCTTTTAACGCTTGTGATACGGTGGGAAAGAACTTACTGTTTTGGAATGTTGGTTCGCGTTTTGCGTTTGTTTTTGCAAAATGTCGCGGTAAGCAAGAGTCGCCACCATCTTTTATTTTATCCAATAAGGAAAGGAAAAAAGCACAGAAAAATTCCTTTTTCGAGATGTTTCTCGGGTTCGGGAGGTAGATTACAGAAAGGGAAGGTGTTAGCACCCTTTCTATCTGTGGTTATCCACGGGCTCTTAGGTACTTGCTCATTGTGTTTTCAAAATTTTCTTTTCTTTGTGTTTGTGGGTTTGAAAGGAGTTTTTGTTTGAAAGGAGTGTAAGTGCGAAAAGTTTTGTTTTGTTTTAGAATGAGCAAGTACTTAAGAACCATCTACCTACTCGAAAAAAAGAATTAATTTGTACAAGTGTCCTTTAGACAATGCTATCCCACTATTGAGGAGTAGGTAGCATCGTCGTTGGAGTTTTAGGGTCAATTCGATTAAGGGACGTGTGGTCACTAAAGCAACGTTAGGACGCCTTAGCGGTAACCCTAATGTCTTAGATCATTTTTCCGAGGCAACCGTTTCGAGGCAACTATGATCTTTGGACAAGAGGGCGACCTCTAAAACTTCATATACTTAATGACCACGTTCGAAGGCAACCAAGTGAGGTGTACCCTAAGAGTGCGCATGTGCGAGTGTGTTATTTCGGTTAATTTTATCTTTGTACATGTCAATGGTAAGCTATGTTGATTTTAGGTTAAAGATTTGATCTTGTCATGCATTCCCTATTATCAAACATCTAACAGTGTATAGTTGCGGAATTTAAATTGCGGAAATTAAATCTAAACTATTACAAGGTGTCGGGCATTTACATCGCCAAAAACAAACCCTTAAAATTAAAGTGCGGAAAGTAAAGAAAGCGATAAATAATTAAAGTCCTAATTAAAAGCTATTACATTCCGGAAGCAAATACAATAATATGAAAATGGATCGCGTGCGAGAAAATTAAATTGGCGCATTTTTAGGGTTTTGACCCTTTTTTGAAAGAAAGAGATTTTTTTGGTTATTTTGAATTAAAAAGAAACTAGATCTAAGTTAATTATTAAATTAAATGAGCTAATTAATTAATTAATAAAAATAATATTTTTTGGATTTTTTTTTATATTTAAGGAAATAAAATAAATCTGGTCAAAATTAATAAAAACCTAATTTTCTACATTAATTTTTAATTATTGCAAAAATATTAAAAGTTATATCTATTTAAAACTAAATTAATTAGGTTAATATTTATTTACAAAAATAAAATGGTGAATTTAATTTTAATAAATAAAATAATATTTTTTGTGTTTTCTGATTTTTATGAGGAAAAATTATTAATTGGTTAGTGATTAGTAAAAAATAATAACAATAAAACAAATAAATAAATATAATGAAAAGAAAAATAAACCAAGGGGGGTGTTGGGCCCAAGAGGAGGTTTGATTTGCAATTCTTTGGCCCAATTAGGCTAGCCTGCTTTGACTTTCCAGGACCTCACGCGCGCCTGTTGACTAGAGTACATGGTGGATGTCCAATATGGGCCACTAGATATGGCCTGTAGGCTATCTGGCGCTTGAAATTTGAAGGTGTATGGTGGACTGCGCCTTGGAAATCACATGCAATTACCTGAAGAAAAATGAAACAAATGTATTGGGGGACCTGGGATTCGAACCCATGTCCCATGAGTCACTGAACAAGCGCACTAACCACCACGCCACTTTGTTGCTTTTGTTAGTATATTACATAGCAATTATTATATATCAAAACAAGCAATATGCCTGGGAAAAAAAATAAAAGCGCGCTGATTTAAAACAACGAATGGGAGGGAGACGCGCCAGCGTCTTCTTCGTTGAACCTGGTTATTTACCTGCGGATTTTTATCTGCAGCTAAATCCATAGGCTTCTCCTAAAACCATCTCTAGGCCATGAAAATGCAAACTAAAGCCACAGTCATGATCGTCTCCTTTCCCTGATCACACCCATGTCCATGATTGATCCTGATTTTACCTGAAATTGAAACGCCTAAAAACAAGAAACCCAAACCCTAGTTTCGGGTATGGCTTTACAGGCTACCAAAACAAAATCAAATATTACAGATAGCTTGGAAATCATTCAAGGATTATGAATATGTCAATGTTTTGGCAAAAAGATGCAAGAATACGAGTATGCGATTTCATGTACAGGGCGGTATTCATGAAGACTTACAGCGCGATTGGGGATGTTTCAGGGCTTGCTTTTGATTGCTAATGCTTCAGTGGATCTCTAGCAAGAGGTCTATGTTGAGATTTTGCTTTAGATCGGGCTCCAAATATGATTTCAGTTTTCAACTTTTCAAGCTTTTTCCAAGTTTTTGTTCTTCTGATTATGCAGCCTCTAGGTTCTTATTTCGTGCCTCTTGTGTTGTATAAGTATCAAGCAATGTATTAGGTTAAAAATTTGGCTTTGAATCCATGAGCATTGATGATTCAAGATTTGATTTTATTCTCCATTGAAAAAGCTTCCAAATTTCTCAAAAACCAATATTTTGTTCACAACATGGCTTGATTCGGATTTGATTGTGTACATGATGATATTTAAGACCTGTAATGATCAAAAAGATACCAAGTGATTAAGATTTGGATTTTATTTGGATTTAAATTGATTTAAAATGAATTAAATCAATAAAAATCAAATGAAATAGAAACATTAATAATTGGACACAAGGATGAAGATATGACACGTTTGTAGTGTGATAAGATCAAATCAAGTGGAAAAAAGTGGGCCCTTTTGACAAAATTTTAAGTTTTGGGGATAGTTGACTTTTGGCAATTTTGGAAAAATTCCCAACTTCAACAATGCATAACTTCTTCAATTTTGAACTTTTGGAGGTGTTATTTGACTTTTTAGAAACCTTGAGATGTCCTCTAACCAACCCTTTTGGTCTCATCGCATTTTGATAATCCATGTTCAAATTATAAGCTTTGGCAAAAAAGGTGTTTTTGTTGACTTCCAAAAATGACCTATAATGTCCAAATTTGTAACTTCTTGTGAGTGCATTTCTTGTTCTTGGGGTGTGAAGATGGATTGTAGGAAATTGCATCCTCTTCAAAATGAGCTTTGGATGGGTCATTTCTCATAAAGTATGAGAATGTTATGCTTGGTCAAAGTTGAATTGACTTTTCCTATAAAACCCTAATTTAGCAACTTTTGAATATTGATGAATCTTGAGCAATTCTTGATGAATCATGATCAACTCTTGATCAAATGATGAAATATCCTTCAAAATAAGAATGTTGACAAAAAATATTGAAGTTTGACTGTTTGTAGGTCACATTTGACTTTTGCCCTAGCACAGTCGATTTTTGGACCTCTTGAGCAATTGACTGACCAAACTTTCTCTGCAAGGCTTGAAATTTGTCATGGATGAACTTGAGAACATAATAGGAAATTGGGTAGAATTTGAGGTCATTTGGATGTAAGGACCTTGATGCAACACAAAACCCTAATTTGAGATTGATTGTCTTAGGAGATGATTTGACTGTCCAACTCTTGAGCAATCTTGAGCCACTTGGAGATTCTTCTTGAAATGTATTGAGAAATATGGGAGGGCAAATTTTGGGGTATAACAGTTGCCCCTGTTCAATTTTCTTAAACCTGAGGATATAGATTGGCTTTCGAGCCTTTCGTGATCCGAAGGTGGAAGATAATTGAACACTAGAGTGCCCAGAAATTTGCACTCGCATGAAGTAGTATAAGCCTTGTGATGTCGGGAATGGGCTTACAGATGCCATTTGGAGATTGTTGGTAGGTGTTCTTGTCTTTTTTGACTGGATTGGTATCAGAAAAATCTTTAGGAATCGACTTTACTGTACGAGATGAGGTTTTGTCTCTTTTGACGGCATTCGCATCAGAAAAACCTTTAGGAATCAATTTAACTGGTTTTGTCTCCTTTGACTGCATTCGCATCAGAAAAATCTTTAGGAATCGATTTAACTGGTTTTGTCTCCTTTGACGGGTCGGCCTCAGAAAAATCTTTAGGAATCGATTTAACTGGTTTTGTCTCCATTGACTGCTTTGCCTCAGAAAAATCTTTAGGAATCGATTTAACTGGTTTTGTCTCCATTGACTGCGTTCGCATCAGAAAAATCTTTAGGAATCGATTTAACAGGTTTTGTCTCCATTGATTGCGTTCGCATCGGAAAAATCTTTAGGAATCGATTTAACTGGTTTTGTCTCCATTGACTGTGTTCGCATCAGAAAAATCTTTACGAATCGATTTAACTGGTTTTGTCTCCATTGACTGAATCAGCCTCAAAAAAATCTTTAGGAATCAATTTAACTGGTTTTGTCTCCATTGACTGCGTTCGCATCAGAAAAATCTTTAGGAATCGATTTAACTGGTTTTGTCTCTATTGACTGCGTTCGCATCAGAAAAATCTTTAGGAATCGATTTAACTGGTTTTGTCTCCATTGACTGGATTGGCCTCAGAAAAATCTTTAGGAATCGATTTAACTGATTTTGTCTCCATTGACTGAATTGGCCTCAGAAAAATCTTTAGGAATTGATTTAACTGATTTTGTCTCCATTGACTGAATTGGCCTCAGAAAAATCTTTAGGAATTGATTTAAATGATTTTGTCTCCATTGACTGAATTGGCCTCCGAAAAATCTTTAGGAATCGATTTAACTGATTTTGTCTCCATTGGCTGAATTGGCCTCAGAAAAATATTTAGGAATTGATTTAACTGATTTTGTCTCCATTGACTGAATTGGCCTCGGAAAAATCTTTAGGAATCGATTTAACTGATTTTGTCTCCATTGACTGAATTTGTCTCCTTTGACTGGATTTGTCTCCTTTGACTGGATTTGTCTCCTTTGACTGGATTTGGTTCCTTTGACTGGATTTGTCTCCTTTGACTGGATTTGTCTCCTTTGACTGAATTTGTCTCCTTTGACTGGATTTGTCTCCTTTGACTGGATTCGTCTCCTTTGACTGGATTCGTCTCCTTTGACTGGATTTGTCTCCTTTGACTGGATTTGTCTCCTTTGACTACTGAGAACTTTAACTGTATCTTTCCTGAAAAGCAAAGGTCAGTCATATGCAATGCATAATATGGATCAAGCAATGATGTTCTCAATATAAATGAGATTGTATTACATGATGCATATATGCATGTATCATGATGTATGGAAATGTGATGTTTTAGCTGGGGAAAATAAATCATGGATAGCTGCTGGAGAATAGAGTTGAATTCTTCGTTTCCGCTGGGGATGATGAACGAAGGTTGTAAACCTGCAGGAGAGGACAACTCTGTTGGGGAATAAACTGATAAGGAGATTACTCTGAGGGGAATTACTCTGTGGGGGAGAGATGTTCTGCTGAAGATTCCACTGATAAACTTTATTGGGGATTGATTACCGTTGCTGGTGATACTGAATTTGTTGAGGATTGAATTCCTGTTTGTGAGAGGAAAGAACTTCGCTGGGGGTGATCTTTCAGTTGTAACTTGCTGGGGATAACCCTGTTGGACTCTTGGTGGGGGTAATCCTTTGAACTTGGTTGGGGATATTTATTTTGTACTCTGCTGAGGATAAACTTCCAGAGTCTACTGGGGATGATGCTTCAACTCCGCTGGGGATAAACTTCCAGAGTCTACTGGGGATGATGCTTCAACTCCGCTGGGGAAGCTTTTTCAGACCGTGCTGGGAAAATATTGACTCCACTGGGGGTATCTTGTATTCCGCTAGGAAACATTCTTATACTCCATTGGGGAGTATTGAGACTGCCAGGGATACTCTTATACTTGCTGAGGAATATTCTTACACTCCGCTGGGGAATATTAAGACCCTTTTAGTGCTGATGGTAGACTAACTCTGCTTGGGGAAAGTATTGCTGATTCGTTCACAGTTGCAAGTCTCAGCTTGGGAGATCTATATTTACTATCTTACTCTGCGGGGAGTGAAAGTACCTTAGCCATATTCTTCAGCTGAATCTACCTTGGTACCTGGTGGATAGAGCAACCGTACAGCTTGGACAATTCTTATTGCCCCTGTTTCTGCGGGAGAATGTGCCTACGGAGGCCCTGTGGATCGAATATTATCCTCACCTATGAGGTGCTTGGTATCTTTCGGTCAAAATGACAAGTCTTCTTCTGGTAGGCCAGTGACGAGACGACGAGACATAGTCGTACGCTTTGATCCCTATTTTTTTCCTGGACTGCCCTTTCGGGTTTTCAGTCCACCGGGATACCCTTTTTTTCCCAAGCCGCCTTTTCAGGTTTTCGACTTGCCGGGTGTACAAATCTTTTTATTTTTATCCCTAATTTTTGCCCGAACCTTTTTGGTTCGTCGGGATGCCCTTATTTTTGCTTAGGCCAGTCGACCTAGCGGGTCTTTGATTATGCGTAGTACTTTTTTGACTATGTCCACGCTCTCAGAGTGTAGGGAGTTGTCACTGTCAGTAGTGTCATGTGGCCATACTACCAGAAGATGCTTGATCATGCAAGATTCGTTGCGGGAATTTATGTCCAATGCCCCAATTGATTCTGATGGAGATTTGCCCCCGGCTATTTGGCATTTTGAGAGATTCCTTGAATCTTGACTTGACTGCCCCAGATGATGGACGATGATCATGTCGTGCCCCTTGGTTGGAAGTGTTTTTTCACTTGAGGTGATCCTTTTATTGAGAAGGTTTTTTGTTCACTAGATATTCGTCATGCGAATTTCTCTGCTATTTGAACAAATAGTCATATGCAAACAATGTTATTTTAAGAATGCAAAGCTTATGTCTGTCTTGAAGTTTTTGAAAATGCATTTTTTCAGTAAGATAGGAAAATTTTGTAAAATGTGACATCAACTCAAGATTTACAGCAAGCCCTACAGGAGTCAGGATACCTTTTGTAACAGTATGCTTTCGGACTAACCCATGCTTCAGCTAGGACTTTTTAAGGGTTATAACGTGGTCTGGTTCACGGTTTAAGAAACAAAAGATAAAGGCTCAAATTTTATTTGTACCCACCCGTTCTACGTGATGTTCTTTGATCCTAAACTCAGCTAATCGTGCATTAGATCTTGTTTGAGTCTTTGCTCTGATATACCAGTGATGGTTCGGATACTGACAATTTATTTTGAACAGGCAGTCATTTTGTTGAGAGTTTGCAGGATCTCTTTCCTTTTGGTTTTTTATTATCCCTGTTTTTTGCATGAACTGTTTCTTTTTGTGATTACAGTCAGCGGGATGCCCCAGTTTTTCTTAAGTCCCCTTCACAGGTTTTGACTTATTGGGCTTTTATTTTGAGAGATAATGACTGCATGTCCTTACGATTATACAGAACCAACACCGTCTTTTGTTTCAGAAGGAATTCTTTGATGCCATTCATTGTGCACCTGGATCAACTGAGAAAAGTACCCTGCCCCAGGTTATAATTAAGGGTTTTAATTTGTGAAAAGAAAAACTCCAACTTCTTTGGCTCAAAAGGGTTGACTAGGGATTATCTTCCTTATAACTCCACTGTTTAGGATTTGAAACAATGCATGTACCTCGTCAGCGGGGTTTCTTCAAAAGCATACTGTAGAGATTTTGATATCATTTTCGTCATCCTCCCTCTAAAGGCTTAGAATTTTTAATCGGGAGTTAAACATCACAAAAAATGAAAGCAACTTGAATATAGTGAAATACGAATGGATTGATTCAAAACAGACATATGCAATGCATTGATAAAGTAATAAAGTTTGACATGAATAACTATTCGAACAATCAAAAGAAAATTACAACTTGAAAATTCTAATGAAAAAAAAGTCTTCTCGTCTCAATACTTGTCACTTCAAATGGTGAACCTTGGGGGGATGGCAAAAGAACTCAATCTGACCGTCTTGTGTGAGTTCCAATGCTCCTTTATCAATCAGGTCCTGAATTTTGTTGCTCAATGCCCAACAGATGTTAGAATCATGCCTCGGGCTGTTAGAGTGATATGTACATCTTGCATCAGGATTGTACTTTGGGGAGGTTGTGTTGGGATTCTTAGGAGGGTCCCTTAACGTCACCAGATTCAATCTCAACAGGTGTTGTAAAGCCTGAGACAACGACATGTTGAGCTCGATAAATTGACTCCTGGGCATATTTGGCTTACTCTGATCAAACCGTTGTTCTTGGCGAGGTTGTTGCTGGACCTGTGAGGTAGTAACAACATGGAGAGGTTTATCCTTCATCAAACCAGACCTTTGACTTCTCGGCAGCTGATTAATGACTTGGTCCCTTGCCTTGACTATTTGATTCATGTCGTTGTATCTGTCTTGACGAAGCTGGTTGACAATGGTTCTCAGCTCTTCTTGTTCCCGAGATAAGCCTTGGATAAGAGCCATCTGCCCTAGCATCTGAGTTTTCATGGCACTGAACTCAGCTTGTAGTTGTTCCAGCCGTTCGTCCTTATTGTCTTCAGGACTTTTCTTGACCAAGTTCCCCATGAGGAGTGTTCTCAACTCTTCCTGCCCCTTGGATAGGTTTAGGAATATGTCCCTGAACTGAGCTTCTCGAGTTTGAAGATCTTGGTTGTCTGGTTGGAAAGCCATTGCTGAAATAAACAGCGAGAACATGAGAGACTGGTACTGGGAGACCTGTTATGCAATGATGTGTATGTATGCAATGTTTTCAAGGATCCCGCAGGGTAAACAAAAAACTTGTTAGAATTTGAATTTCGCAGCTTTGATTGAAGAAACTTCATGTTGTTAAGAGTCCTTCTTCAAGAGTCAAGCTCACCATATCGAGTGGGTCATAGCCCCTGACTCAAATTATCATGTTTTGATTTCTAGACAACCTTAGCTAGAGGAAAATAAATCCTCTTTGCCCCTTGCTAGACATTTGATTTACCATAACCTGCATCACAAACCCTTGAGATCCTTGAAATGGTTAAGGAAATGTTAAGGCATGATGTTATGATGTGTATGCTATACGTTTAAGCAAAAGTGTGAGGTGTAGTATGTAAACCCTGCAATAAAATCCAAATTATTGGATAAAGACTGTAAACAAAACCTGCAAGGAACTCATGTTGTCAGATAACAAGAATGTGCAAGTAGTTCAAGTTTGAAAGCACACAAGTCACACAATAGCCCTTAAATTTTAGGCTGGCAAGGAGCTTAGGTACTACCCTCTTTCAGTTCAGTTGGTTTAAACCTGTCCTAAAAATAGTAATCGGGTTCTAGAGGATCTCAATATCATTGACTACCCTCGATCGGTCATAATTCCAGTTTAGCAACCTTTTCTTGCAGCCGGAATCATCGCGAGAGTTTAGTCTCAATGAGTGTAGCATACTGATACTGTTCTATGGCCAAGTTGGTCAATTTAAAGGTTCTAAGGTCAGTTGGTGCTTAATGACCCCTTAGATGACCCATATTCTCCTCGTTCCAACACAAGGGATATCGGTACAATCTAAAGTTCCACACCAATATAGCTATTGCTTCAACCGTATCGCTCTATGTCGTACACTTCCCTCACAGTTTATTGCTACTTACCTGAAGGGTACCCCCAGATTCGGGTTAGGATCTATAGAACTCTGATACAAGCCCACAAATATAAATCATACAAAGCATACAATTGAAAAACACAATGATCTAATCCTAAGGTACACCTCACTTAATAATATCCCCAGCAGAGTCGCCAGTTCTGTGATACGGTGGGAAATAACTGACTGTTTTGGAATGCTGGTTCGCATTTTGCGTTTGTTTTTGCAAAATGTCGCGGTAAGCAAGAGTCGCCACCGTCTTTTATTTTATCCAACAAGGAAAGGAAAAAAGCACAGAAAAATTCCTTTTTCAAGATGTTTCTCGGGTTCGGGAGGTAGATTATAGAAAAGGAAGTTGTTACAACCCTTTCTATCTGTGGTTATCCACGGGCTCTTAGGTACTTGCTCATTGTGTTTTCAAAATTTGCTTTTCTTTGTGTTTGTGGGTTTGAAAGGAGTTTTTGTTTGAAAGGAGTGTAAGTGCGAAAAGTTTTGTTTTGTTTTAGAATGAGAAAGTACTTAAGAACCATCTACCTACTCGAAAAAAAGAATTAATCTATACAAGTGTCCTTTAGACAATGCTATCCCACTATTGAGGAGTAGGTAGCATCGTCGTTGGAGTTTTAGGGTCAATTCGATTAAGGGACGTGTGGTCACTAAAGCAACGTTAGGACGCCTTAGCGGTAACCCTAATGTCTTAGATCATTTTTCCGAGGCAACCGTTTCGAGGCAACTATGATCTTTGGACAATAGGGCGACCTCTAAAACTTCCTATACTCAATGACCACGTTCGAAGGCAACCAAGTGAGGTGTACCCTAAAAGTGTGCATGTGCGAGTGTGTTATTTCGGTTAATTTTATCTTTGTACATGTCAATGGTGAGCTATGTTGATTTTAGGTTAAAGATTTGATCTTGTCATGCATTCCCTATTATCAAACATCTAACAGTGTATAGTTGCGGAATTTAAATTGCGGAAATTAAATCTAAACTATTACAAGACGTCGGGTATTTACATCGCCAAAAACAAACCCTTAAAATTAAAGTGCGGAAATTAAAGAAAGCGATAAATGATTAAAGTCCTAATTAAAAGCTATTACATTCCGGAAGCAAATACAATAATATGAAAATGGATCGCGTGCGAGAAAATTAAATTGGCGCATTTTTAGGGTTTTGACCCTTTTTTGAAAGAAAGAGATTTTTTTGGTTATTTTGAATTAAAAAGAAACTAGATCTAAGTTAATTATTAAATTAAATGAGCTAATTAATTAATTAATAAAAATAATATTTTTTGGATTTTTTTTTATATTTAAGGAAATAAAATAAATCTGGTCAAAATTAATAAAAACCTAATTTTCTACATTAATTTTTAATTATTGCAAAAATATTAAAAGTTATATCTATTTAAAACTAAATTAATTAGGTTAATATTTATTTACAAAAATAAAATGGTGAATTTAATTTTAATAAATAAAAATAATATTTTTTGTGTTTTCTGATTTTTATGAGGAAAAATTATTAATTGGTTAATGATTAGTAAAAAATAATAACAATAAAACAAATAAATAAATATAATGAAAAGAAAAATAAACCAAGGGGGTGTTTGGCCCAAGAGGAGGTTTGATTTGCAATTCTTTGGCCCAATTAGGCTAGCCTGCTTTGACTTTCCAGGACCTCACGCACTCTTGTTGACTAGAGTACATGGTGGATGTCCAATATGGGCCACCAGATATGGCCTGTAGGCTATCTGGCGCTTGGAATCTGAAGGTGTATGGTGGGTTGCGCCTTGGAAATCACATGCAATTACCTGAAGAAAAATGAAACAAATGTATTGGGGGACCTGGGATTCGAACCCAGGTCCCATGAGTCACTGAACAAGCGCACTAACCACCACGCCACTTTGTTGCTTTTGTTAGTATATTACATAGCAATTATTATATATCAAAACAAGCAATATGCCTGGGGGGAAAAATAAAAGTGCGCTAATTTAAAACAACCAATGGGAGGGAGACGCGCCAGCATCTTCTTTGTTTAACCTGATTATTTACCTGCAGATTTTTATTCGCAGCTAAATCCATAGGCTTCTCCTAAAACCTTCTCTAGGCCATGAAAATGCAAACTAAAGCCACAGTCATGATCGTCTCATTTCCCTGATCACACCGATGTCCATGATTGGTCCTGATTTTACCTGAAATTGAAACACCTAAAAACAAGAAACCCAAACCCTAGTTTTGGGTATGGCTTTATAGGCTACCAAAACAAAATCAAATATTGCAGATAGCTTGGAAATCATTCAAGGATTATGAATATGTCAATGTTTTGGAAAAAAGATGCAAGAATACGAGTATGCGATTTCATGTACAGGGCGGTATTCAAGAAGACTTACAGCGCGATTGGGGATGTTTCAGGGCTTGATTTTGATTGCTAATGCTTCAGTGGATCTCTAGCAAGAGGTCTATGTTGAGATTTTGCTTTGAATCGGGCTCCAAATGTGATTTCAGTTTTCAACTTTTCAAGCTTTTTCCAAGTTTTTGTTCTTCTGATTATGCAGCCTCTAGGTTCTTATTTCTTGCCTCTTGTGTTGTATAAGTATCAAGCAATGTATTAGGTCAAAAATTGGGCTTTGAATCCATGAGCATTGATGATTCAAGATTTGATTTTATTCTCCATTGAAAAAGCTTCCAAATTTGTCAAAAACCAATATTTTGTTCACAACATGGCTTGATTCGGATTTGATTGTGTACATGATGATATTTAAGACATGTAATGATCAAAAAGATACCAAGTGATTAAGATTTGGATTTTATTTTGATTTAAATTGATTTAAAATTAATTAAATCAATAAAAATCAAATAAAATAGAAAAATTAATAATTGGACACAAGGATGAAGATAGGACACGTGTGTAGTGTGATAAGATCAAATCAAGTGGAAAAAAGTGGGCCCTTTTGACAAAATTTTAAGTTTTGGGGATAGTTGACTTTTGGCGGTGTTCTTTGACTTTTTAGAAACCTTGAGATGTCCTCTAACCAACACTTTTGGTCTCATCTCATTTTGATATTCCATGATCAAGTTATAACCTTTGGAAAAAAAGGTGTTTTTGTTTACTTCCAAAAATGACCTATAATGTCCAAATTTGTAACGTCTTGTGAGTGCATTTATTGATCTTGGGGTGTGAACATGGATTGTAGGAAATTTCAGCCTCTTCAAAATGAGATTTGGTAGGATCATTTCTCATAAAGTATGAGAAAGTTATGCTTGGTGAAAGTTGAATTGACTTTTCCTACAAAACCCTAATTTAGCAACTTTTGAATCTTGATGAATCTTGAGTAATTCTTGATGAATCATGATCAAATATTGATCAAATTATGAAATATCCTTCAAAATGAGAATGTTGACAAAAAATCTTGAAGTTTGACTGTTTGTAGGTCACAGTTGACTTTTTCCCTAACACAGTCGATTTTTGGACCTCTTGAGCAATTGACTGACCAAACTTTCTCTGCAAGGCTTGAAATTTGTCATGGATGAACTTGAGAACATATTAGGACATTGGGGAGAATTTGAGGTCATTTGGATGTAAGGACCTTGATGCCACACAAAACCCTAATTTGAGATTGACTGTCTTAGGAGATGATTTGACTGTCCAACTCTTGAGCAATCTTGAGCCATTTGGAGATTCTTCTTGAAATGTCTTGAGAAATATGGGAGGGCAAATTTTGGGGTACAACAACGCTGATTCTAGGGGAAAGTCGACTCCCAATTTTGAAGGCCCGTATGTTGTCAATAAAGCCTTCTTGGCGGTGCATTAGTTCTTGAAACTATGAATGGCGAGGAGTTCCCAGGTCCTATGAATGTTGACGCAGTCAATAAATACTTCGCCTAAAGAAATAAAAGAAAAGCTCGCTAAGTTGAAAACTCGAAAGGGTGGCTTAGGCAAAAGAGAGCGTCTCGGTAGACTAAAAACCCGAAAGGGCCGTCTAGGAAAAAATTAGAGACATAAACAAAAGAGATTCTTCCCGCTAGGTTGAAAACCCGCTAGGGAAACCTAGGCAAAAGTTATGGATTTCTTGGCAAGTAACTGCATTAGACAAGACATGATCATTGAAGCAACAATCTTCTTGGATCCTTTCCACTCTTCAATTGAAGCCACTGCTCAGGAATTCAAAGTTGTTAGGTAGAATAGTGGTCATTATATTTTAATTTATCTTTTCTAATATATGTTACCATTTTCCAAACTTTGTAATCATCTATGGAGTCTCGCCATTTGTAGGCTATCATTCTATCAATAAAGTTTGATATTTTACCCAATTCTTTTCAATTCTTATTTTATTCTGCTTACAAAGACTCCATTTATTATTGAGAGTAATTTTCAAAACAAAAATATTAAATGTCAAAATTAATTTTTTGAAAAGAATTTACAGATTACTTCTTACTTTAGATTTTGGGACTCAAGGAGAACAAAAATAGTGATTCCAAGGATGGACAAACTCTAAAATTGTGGAAGTATATATTCCCAAATAAGATTCTCTCGATCCACTTTTGCGGGTATGCATATGATCTTCTTGTGTTTCTCAGATAGTTGAAGATGATATCAATTGATGTATGGTGCGGTGTTGGGTTTGTGATCCCACTTTCCCCAGTCAAGTCTTGGTTAATTTTGATCTCGGGTTTCGATGGTCTTAGGTATCTATACCGAATACCCTAGTAAGGTCTTCGCTCATATGAAGAAAGTCTATTCCTCTTTGTGTTCTGAGATGGAATCATTTGCAAAACATCACCCTTTGCATTATTGGCATTATTGTTGTTGTTTATTTCCCAGACAACTAAACAAGGGCATCATCTTTTGTCTTGATTTTATTATTTTCATATTGTATTTATTCCTAGTGAAATTAATCCATGAAACAAGACTTTGTTAGTGTTTGCTTTCTTAGAGATTTTCCTTCTGGAAGTGATTTGGCAGAGTATTAACTCTACCAAATTTGGTTTTGTCTGTTTATCTATAGTATGGTGTGATAGGTTTATCAGCATATACATGATAACATTCATACATGCATCATGCATAGCTAAATTAAATTTGTTTCATTTGCATCCATTGATATTTTATTGGCATATTACCCTATTTGCAGAGTTGTGTTACCCTCTCTCCATTAGATTGTCAACTTTAAGCAGAAAGTGTATATTCTTTCATTTTCTCCACTGAGTTATCCCTTGTGGAAGATTCTTTCCTATTCAGTTCTTTATCTGAGTGGAATGTGATACTCTTTTGAGTTTACTTCTCATTAGGTGCTATCTCGGTTGACTGTTTCACTCCAGTTTATTTCTGGTTTGAATATGCGATCCCTTGGAACATTATTATTTTGATTTTTGTGAGCTTTGAGCCCTAATTCAAGAATGTGCATTTATTTTGCACATGAATACTTTAGTTCCTCAGCAGGAATATATTGGCATTCCCCCCAGGAAGCCCTGTTTCTTTCCCCAGAAATCCATATTTCTTTCAGGAGGTCATTACAATTCCTTATCATAACAGCAAGTGACAGTCTCTTTACTTGAGCAAATTGTACTTCCCCAGTAGGTTTGTTAGTTCCTGGAGAGGATTCATGATTTGTTACTCCAATGAATGGTAGTCTCGTCATTATGGGAGATAGTTCGTTGTTGAGATTTGTTACTCCAATGAATGTTAGTCTCATCACTATGGGAGATAGTTCGTTGTTAAGGTTTGTTACTCCAATGAATGGTAGTATCATCATCATGGGAGATAGTTCGTTGTTGAGATTTGTTACTCCAATGAATGGTAGTCTCCTCATTATGGGAGATAGTTCGTTGTTGCAATTTTTTACTCCAATGAATGGTAGTCTCTTCATTATGGGAGATAGTTTGTTGTTGAGATTTATTACTCCAATGAATGGTAGTCTCGTCATTATGGGATATAGTTTGTTGTTGAGATTTGTTACTACAATGAATGGTAGTCTCGTTATTATGGGAGATAGTTCGTTGTTGAGATTTGTTACTCCAATGAATGGTAGTCTCGTCATTATGGGAGATAGTTCATTGTTAAGATCTTTTTCTGATGGATGGTAGTCTCGTCATTATGGGAGATAGTTTGTTGTTGAGATATTTTTCCGATGGATGATAGTATCCTCATTATGGGAGATAGTCCGTTGTTGATGTTTTTAACTCCAATGAATGGTAATCTCGTAATTATAGGAGATAGTTCGTTGTTGAGATCTTTTTCCGATGGATGGTAGTCACGTCATTATGGGAGATAGTTCATTGTTGAGATTTTTTTCCGATGGATGGTAGTCTCGTCATTATGGGAGATAGTTCGTTGGTGATGTTTGTTACTCCAATTAATGGTAGTCTCTTCATTATGGGAGATAGTTTGTTGTTGAGGTTTGTTACTTCAATGAATGGTAGTCTCGTCATTATGGGAGATAGTTTGTTTTTGATTTGTTACTTCAATGAATGGTAGTCTCCTCATTATGGGAGATAGTTCGTTGTTGCGATTTGTTACTCCAATGAATGGTAGTCTCTTCATTTAGGGAGATAGTTCATTGTTGGGATTTGTTACTCCAATGAATGGTAGTCTCGTCATTATGGGATATAGTTTATTATTGAGATTTGTTACTACAATGAGTGGTAGTCTCGTCATTATGGGAGATAGTTCGTTGTTGAGATTTGTTACTCCAATTAATGGTAGTCTCGTCAATATGGGAGATAGTTCGTTGTTGAGATCTTTTTCCGATGGATGGTAGTCTCGTTATTATGGGAGATAGTTCGTTGTTGAGATCTTTTTCCGTTGGATGGTAGTCTCGTCATTATGGGAGATAGTTCATTGTTGATATCTTTTTCCGATGGATGATAGTATCCTCATTATGGGAGATAGTCTGTTGTTGATGTTTTTAACTCCAATGAATGGTAGTCTCGTAATTATGGAAGATAGTTTTTTGTTGAGATCTTTTTTCGATGGATGGTAGTCTCGTCATTATGGGAGATAGTTCATTGTTGAGATCTTTTTCCGATGGATGGTAGTCTCGTCATTATGGGAGATAGTTTGTTGTTGATGTTTGTTACTCCAATGAATGGTGGTCTCATCATTATGGGAGATAGTTCGTTATTGAGATCTTATTCTGATGGATGGTAGTATCATCATTATGGGAGATAGTTCATCATTGAGATTCGCATTACTCTAGAGAAGTTTGTTTGTTTCCGGTCATGCATACTGGCGCTAATCACCTATTACCACCCCTAACATTGATGTTTGTTATTATTATCCTACCACCTTCTTCTCCCTTAGTGGATCGACATTACCTTTTTTTCTATCTTCTCTAAGAGTGGATAGTTTGTAGTTATCTGTTGATCACTGTTATCCTTTTTTTCTCCTCAATGTCTGAGTTGATGTTATGATTGTCTCCTCCTTTGGCTTTACCCTAGTGGAGTCGAGTCTTTTATTTACCAGTGATTTATATTCCTGGTCTAATCTTCTTTTGATCTTGTATTCTGTGTATCCCCAGTGGTGTATTGTATCACCCTTGGATTTGTTTATTTTCATGCATAATCATAAACATTGCATGGCATCTTAGGGACAAAAATAGGGTTTGTTTTATATTTAAGTATCTTCAATCACGTCAACACGAAGATTTTAACCTTCGTATCTTTGGATAGAAGACACTTAAATAAGGGCAGACGGGTTTGGTTCTTCTCCTTATCTTTATCTTTGCTCATGGGGAATCACCAAGCACCTTGACATGTATTTTGTGATCATCTATGTTTTGTATTGATTAACTTTTAACTAATAAATACAATGAATGATTTCCTTAATGGATTATATTGTATGTGAAAGCACAACATATTCCATCAAGTTGATCTATAGGTTCATGAGTTTATTTCCATGCCATCTTCAAAAAAGCTTCGTTAAGATTCAAGCTTCATCGTTGAATATGCTTTGAAGTAATATCATGACAAAGTCCATGATGATTTATCATACCTCAAGTTGTCAAAGATAGTTCAAAGATGTAAGGGTTGGTTGAAGAAATTTTGACATAATTGGATGAGTTCTTGATTTCTTGATCACAAGTGCATATATCCCTCAATTCTCAATATTTGGAAGTGGTTATGGTTTCTATGGTTCTTCATTATCATCCTCAACAACTTCTATTTACATGAAAAAAAGTATTTGTGCAAAGATTGTCAAAATTGAAAAGGTTTTCCAAGGCATTTTGTTGCTCTAGGAGCTAGGATTTTGAACTTCTAAGGGCTATATCTTGCTCATCTTTTGGTATTTTTGAGTGATTCCAAATACATGCTCCTCTTTAAATTGTTATCAAAAAATCACTTCAAAATTTTCAAGAAACTTTTGTGTGGGAGATGCCTAATGATTGAGAAAGATTACAACTCCTCTAGATAGGCCATCAAATTCCCTTATGTGACTTCAAAAGATCATAACTTGGTCAATTTTTATCTCCTTGATCCCATTACTTTTCCACAATTATCTTAAAGGTGTTAACTTCAACCCTTCTTTTATGTGCAAAGCTTGAAAATAGATGGAAGATGTCTTAAGGACTCAAAAGATTATAGGTCATCTCATGATTTTTAACCAACTTCGTCGTGTCATAACTTTCTCTTTTTTTGGATATTTTAAATGGTTTAAGTCTCAAAATGTCATTCAATGTATCTACTTCATTCCATCTTTTTTGTCAAGAGCAAATTTTAAATGGAAGACCATGTTTGGATGCAAGACATTATAGGTCATTTTTGAAGAAAAACTTAGAATTTTTCTAAGTACAAAAAGTCTGCATCTTTTTCTCAACATTGACTCATCACAACTCTCAGCTCAAACATCCATTTGATTCCATTCTTTGCACATTGTAAAGTTTGTGATCTTATCTTTTAAGTGCATCGAGAATCAACTCCTAAGGTTCCCTAAATTATGCACACCATGATTTCAAAGTTGGTACCTTGAAACTGAAGTTTCTCAAATAGTTAGAAAGCAATTTCCATAATTTGACTTCTAATCACCAAATTTGGGATGTTTTCTACTTAAACATGATTATCATAATCGTGTGGATGATTTAGAGTGTCAAAACGCATCATTTGGATGATTTTTGGTGCACATGTGATCACACTTATTTCATAAAAACACGTGTGCACGATTTCCCTCAAAATTGCATCATTCACCCCTCCTCTTGATTCCATTCGCTTCTCCTATAAATATAGGCTCTATCCCACTTATTTTGGAAAGCTTAGATAGCCAGAATCACCCTACCAAACTTTCTCTTGAACTAATTTTTCTGCAACTTTGAATTTGATTTTACAGCTTTCCTCAATCCATTTTCTTTGTCAATTCTTCATCCTTGAACTTCACTGAAGCTAACAGAAGAAGAACCAAGATCTAAGACTTCCTAAATCGTGCTAGCTAAGTCAAGTTTCAGAGCTCTGAATTTAAACTTCAATAAGTAGATTCATTCATCAATTCTCTCAAACTTTGGTACTGTAATGAAGCTCTCATCAGTCTTATTCTAGTCACAACATTTGTTTTCAACTGGAAGTGAGTTTTGGCCAGGAATTTTCAAATCCCTTTTCAAATCTTTCCTTCTAAAATGATTGAGCTGCATTTAATATAAATTTTCCGCAAGGGTACCATTAGAATCGTCTAGAAGAGACGAAGCGAATGGTATCAGTCTCGAGCTCTAATTTTCCAGTTCATGAACCTATAAATTGCTTGGATGGAGGTTGAAGACGACCTACGAGTCTGTCTTCAACCAATGACAAATTGTCACGCATTCTTTTCAAATTCGTTTAATAATTGATCATGTGTGTTATTCCCTAAGGACCATAATATGCACAACACGTTTGATCCATTGGATTAGCTTACTAACGCGTTTTGACTCTCATCCAATGGTCAATATCTTTCTTGTTTTTATTTTTTTCTGATTTTATATTTTATTTATTTTAAACTTCAAAAATTCATTAAAAAATTCATTTTAAGTTAAAAAAATCTTTAAAAAATCTTAAAAGTACTTTTGATTTTTCTCTTTCTGATTATTATTTTTTCACAATTTTATTTTGTTTTTTGATATTTTTTATATTTATTCATTTTATTTGAGTTGTTTTAAATGTTTAAAAATACTTTTCTTAATTTTTAATTCTGAAAAAAAAATATGGAAGGATCCAATGACCTCTTGACAAATATTGGTGACCTTATTTTATTTTTATTTGACTTTACTATATTTCATAATTTTTGGTTTATTTTGCCTATTTGTTTTAATTTTAAAAATAGTTTCTGACTTTAAAAAAATTACCAAAAATTTTATAGAAATATTTGAGCTCATTTCTGATTTTCCTATGGTCTCATTGAATTTTTCTTGGATGTTTTGAATATAGTTTCTATTTTCCCCTTTTATTTTCATTTAAAACCATTTTAAAAATCTTTTTTATTTATTTTTAAATACAATTTTATTTTTGTATATATTTTGGCTGATCTTGAACTATGAGATTTTGATTATGAGTTTCATTAACATCATTTGGTCTTGGGTGTTGAGTTCAACTCCACCAAAATGGATGAATGATTTTAATGATAGCTTGATTAAACTTTTGGTTCAAATGTGATTTAATTCTTATTCCCTCCCTCTTCATCTTATCCCCTTCTTACTTGTACTACATGTTGTTGGAGAATAATTTACATATCATTTCTCTAAACATATGGTACATAAATTACTATTGACCGGCCTCAAAATAGTTGCGACTTTTACATAAGTCCACTTACGATTGCTTAACATAGCCCTAAAATTCCTCCTGATTCGAGAAATGATCATTCATGGCCTAAACCTATATTTGCAAGCCCAAATATGTTAATTTGAAACCTTTGATACAATAATCTTATGATTCATTGTTAGGAGGCTTTGGTCTTATCAATCCTCTAATAAATCTTCATAAGCTTTGGTCAAAGTGAATCACTTAAATATCATTGATCATTATTGCCTTGAGATTTTGAAATGAATGATATACTTGATAAAAAGCAAATGAAACTTGTTATTGAGAGGCTATGATTTTATCTTCTAATGAGTTTTCAAATGCAAGCTTCAAGATGGTCATTCAACTAACCTCTAATTACTAATTCATTAACATTTGACTTTTTATCTTATGCCTTTATTTTATACTTTTATTTTATGCCTTTAATTTATACATCATTTTACTTTAGCACTTACATTTCATGCTATTTTCATCTTTGCTCACTTGAGCATTTACTTTTATGTCACTTTATCTTGCTAATTGAGATTTTCATTTCTTTTTAAAGATACCTAATAATTAACTTGAACCATAAAAAACTTTAATGTTACTTGAACTATTTGGCTACTATCCTTGGCATTATGGAGATTGTGGACTTCTCGGACTTAGGATTAGAGACCTTGGCCTACCTTGAGACCTTGTGACTTTCATTGCTATTTTGTCTGGAGTTCTTGGGGTTCACCCTAAGACATTGGGTTGTTTGTTTTCTTATGTGCAAGTTGTTTTGATTATATGCTTTGTCTGTGATCGAGAATTCATCTGTATACAGTCGTTACTCTGCCCAATTTTTGTGAAATACCTAATGCAATTGATGCATGGTTTTTTTAAGAGGTTTATTATCTTTATTTGTTTGGTTTCAATCCAAAGGATGAGAATTCTACATTGACTCATTGTGTCAAGTGTTGGCTTCTTACTGGTTAGATGGTTCTTTTATATGGCTCTTACTTCATGCTTTAGGATAGTCCCTTCATCTCCTCTCATCTTCTTTAATTTCAAAATCTTCTCTATTCTTTTCAAAACTATTCTTGTTTTCTAAACTTGAACTACTTTCATAATAAACTTGGACTTATGTCCATGCATTTTCAAAAATATTTTCTTAATCAAACTTTAACCAACTTAATAATACTTTGACATTTTTTTGTAAGAAGACTAAAATTCAATCAATCTCATTCAAATTATTTTGCCACTTTGGCTTTTTATCTTTAAAATTTTCTCAAAAGATTAGACTCTTGCCAATCCTTGTAGTGATGCGAACCACTATACTTCTATGATATATAGTGTAGCGAGATATTTTCCACTTGGGTTTTGAGTGAGGCTTTGTTGATTTTAAAATCCAAGTCATATCCTCCACTTTGAGATGACACAAATTTTCCTTTCTCATATTCGTGGGTAGTAAGTATGTTCTTCCACTCGGATAAGACGATAATGTCTCGTCTCTTAAAATTAACCAACACACTTGTGTTTTAAAATTTTAAATGTGAACTACGAGTACCCTGATCCCCTATTGCACGGAAGGTGGTACGTAGGAACTAAAGGTTTGCAACCGTGGAAGGTGCAAAAATTGTAAAAAATACTTCTTTTCTCATCCCCACAATCTATTTTTTGTATACAACATTTATAGCCAAAATACACAGATTTTCAAAGAGGTTCCTGCGGAGTACCGTAGATGTTTAGGGTGCTAATACCTTCCATTTGCATAACCAGCCCCAAACATAGATTCTTTCCCCCTCTTTTTGGGTTATTTTCTCTTTTCCCTTTCCTTTGGAAACAATAAAGCACGGTGGCGATTTTTATTTGATATGTGCGAGTTAAGTCAATCCAATTGCTTAGTCTCAACATTTCTACCGCTACAGTAACCTTATTTAGGTCGCATCTATTTCCGAGGTAAAACGCATTTTGCATCTGACATTAGAAGCATTATTTATAGTAGTGTTATTAACAGCCTAATCAGATTCAACAAGTTCGTGTTCCTAGGAAGGTTCATTTTTACCCTATCCCTATAACTTATACATAATTATATCCAGTTTGTTACAGAAGAGATTGATTTAGACTAGATCTCCACCAGCTATATCGAATCCACTTCCATTGTGGTACAAACCTGAAGCTCATTCTGCTTATCATTAGGGAGCACCGGGGCATGACCTTGAAACCCGTTTCTCATTGAAAGAAGAAGTTTTAAAGCTCGTCAAGAATGGTTTGTGGAAGTTATGAGATGTTGGACCTAATGTGCAAGTTAATCCTTTACCAGAACATGGTGGAACCTCTATAAGTATGATAGATTTTGTCCAGAGAGTATTTGATTTCTGATGTTAATCTGGTGAAAACTCCTTTGGTCGATGTGCATGCTAAGTTATGCAAGGCTAGTTTGTTAGGAGATGATCATACAGATTGACGATTGTGTGAGTAGAATCCTGAAGAATGCACATTAGTGAAAAAGGATATTGAAGGATTGATGGACCAGGGTGAGTTACAAGTCACTACTAAGCATAGAGAAGATGATGTAGTTGTTATTGTTCCTCAGTTTTTTATTCTAGAGCTTGTGGCAATCACTTACCTAAGTAAGGAAAGTGTTTTGACTTCTATGATAATTTGTTTGTCGGGGTCAATTCCGTATGAATCTATCAAGGTTGTTCCTTGGAAGTAAAATACCACAATGTTGGAAGATGATAAAGAGGCAATGATTGAGTTAACATGATCCGTTAAGAATATAGCAGATGTCAGTAGAATGACTATAAATGGTCGTATGTTTTCTCCAGCACCTCTTTGAAAGGTTGATTTTTTGTCAACAAGAAAGAAAGTGCATGATAAAGATCCTTGTTGTACCCCAAAATTTGCCCTCTCATATTTTTCCAAGATTTTCCTCTTGCATAGGTGGTCACAAACCTTGGCCGGAAGACAAGGAAATTTTTTCAAATAATGTTCCTAGGTGTCTTTCGATTGCCATATATATCACTCTTTGATTGGCTTGCTTCTAAGTTCCCTTCGATTGGACTGTTAATGAGGCTCTTGGATTGGCAACTACAAAAGTGTCTTTCGATTGGCACCAACTAAGTATTGTTTGATTAGTATATCCAAAATTCTCTTCGATGACCATCTACCTAGCACCTTTCGATTGGCCTCATGACAGGCCTTTCGATGGGCAATGTGTCAAGACTTTCCGTTTAACATAAAAAAATAACTCTTCGTTTGATATTCCAACAAATACCCTTCGATTGGCACTTGGACAAGAATCTTTTGAAAGACTCCCTCCAGGCCATTCGAAAGAGGCCATCAAGAGGGCACTCTGAAAACATGCCCAGGCCAGAATCTTGCCTTGTTGGGTCACAATGCCATAAGAGCTGTTTCAACCAGAGATTTCTCTTCAAATGGACATGAAATCGAAGCAAATGAGGGGTCCAATCAAAGAAGTCTTTGTGCTTAAGTTGGAACAATTCTACTCAGAGTCATCAAAGAGATCAATGTTAAAATTAGGAAAGGCATGATCGGTTCGAATGAAGCAAAGTTGGCAGGGAAGGCATTCGAAGGAATGAAACTGCGACTTGGCCCAAAACATGCCAGAAAGCCCAATCGAATGAAGATTGAAGCAGGTTGGCAAATCAAGGAAAATGCATGGAGAAAAATAGCAGAGATTTGGCCATTTTAGAAACAAAAGATGCAAGATACAAATCAAATCTTTTTCACTCAATCTTCAAGATTCAGTTCAATTTTGTTAACCTAATTCATCCCACTATATATACATAATGAACCCTGATTAGAAGGAGAGAATTTTTGGCCGTGAAGAACACCAAGGTTGCTCAGAATTTTCGACAAGAAGTGTGGAACGAGTTTTGCTCTAGAGGTAGATTCAAGGCATTTCAAAGACTGCAATCCATTCCTGGGCATATTTGGAGACTTTCTGGACTACTCCCGTGCATCAATACATCAAGAAACGGTATATACACGTATCACGATTTACCATGGTTCTTGAAATTGATTTTTAAAATACATGCATGATCAGTGATTTGTAAATACATATTCATGTTTGTATGATCATTTAGAAGATATTTGCATGATTAATTATATGTTTTGATGCATATTTGATTAAACACCATGGTTAGGGTTCCAAGGTTATTTTTAGGGCTTTTTATTTCAGGCAAAATCAGGATAAACGATGAGTACCATTGTACTCACAAGACCAAATCCAATTGATCTACATATTTGGTTTGAATTTATGTTGCATAATTATGATTTTTGAGATGTGCAGGTTTGTAGCTACAGCGTTGCCTGTGGGTAAAAGGCTTATGGGCTAAAACAATAGCTAACAAAGAAGATGACTGTGTGTCAAAACCTAAATGGCCCATTTGAATTCTTGCGTGTTTTTTATTATAGTCTCTAACCATTAACACATATAATCCATGTTGTTTATTTATGTTAACGAATGAATAACTGGCTCAGTGGCGAAGGGGAAGGCTTTTCATCACACGTGTGTTGGAGGTCAGGGGTCTGATCCCTGCCTCCTACATGTTATTTTTCCTAATAAATCTTTGCATACCCCATGCTTCTTTTCCAAGAGCGCACACCATAGGCCCCAGATCCTCATCCTTGCATCAATCAATGCATGGATCCAATGCTTCCAAAGAAGTTTCCCATGGTGAACCCTCCTGGGACAACCACACTGAATCACACGCAGCTATGGGCCTACTGGATTGGGCTTTGAACAAAACTTCAGCATGCACCCTCCAATTTGGGTTTACACCCCTCAGGCTCACTCTCTTTCCCTCTTAATTTTGTTTTATTTAAATTAGCTTACTTACTTTGTTTAAATTTTTTTTTTCATAAAGTCATAAAAAATTATCATAAAAAATAGGATTTAGTTTTTTTCAATAAATTAATTTTTGTAAGTTAATTAATTTCCTCAATTTTAATTTGTTTCATTAATTAAAATTAATTAGAAAAGTTAGGTCAAACTTCAAATCTTTTTCACAAAAATCCTAAAAAAATAATTTCAATGATCAAATTAGTTTTTTAGGGTTTCAAACTTATCTGATTTTTTATTCTCACGCGTAATTATTTTTACCGTACGATTAATTTTTACTATTGATGTAACTGCGCCCGGTTTGAAATATATTAATTAGGTTTTTATTGCCGCGCTTTATTTTTTCAGTAAAATTTCTTATATATATACACCAAAGCCTTGTAATAGCTTAGGGCCTCTGTCTCTTGCTTTTATGTTTTATATTCTGTATATAATTTCTAGCAACCTAGGCATATATGATTAATCAATCTATCAGTAGATCGCTAATATCAAAGATAAATAAATCTGAAAAAGCACACTTTTTCACACTTGCACCCCTAGGGTATTACCTCACTTGGTTGCCTTCGGAAACATTGGTCATGTCCCTCGAACATAGGGATACCCTTAGAAAAGACCTGTAGTTTAAAGTCATCATAAAGATCATAGTCCCTAAAATGTCCCTCGAGTTGCCTACGAGAAATGATCTTATGATGATAGTCCCTTCGAAATGCTAAGGTATCCTTACATGTTGCCTTCAATGACCATTACGTCCCTTTAGATAGTCCCTCAACATCCAACGACTAGGGTTACCTACTCACTAATAGTAGGATAACACGGTCTAAAGGATAGGAGGAAAATAACAGTCTTTTTTCGAGTAGGTAGATAATTGTTAGGTACTTGCTCAAATCAATTTTCACACTACACTTTCAAACATACTTTTCGAACAAAAGTTTTCAAAACGCTTTATCACACTCTTGAGGACTGATACAAGGGTTACCATAAAGTGATTCGCCGCACTAAGGAATTTTTAAAGCTTTTCAAAACACACAAACACAAGCGATCTTAGAAAAGGAGCAAGTACCTAAGAGCCCATGGAAAACCATGGATGGAAAGGGTGCTAATACCTTCCCTTTCCATAATCTACCCCCCGTACTCATAAGCTCTTGAAAAAAGGTCTTTTTCTGTTCTTTTCACTCTTTCCTTTGTTGGATAAAAGAAAAGTCGGTGACGACTCTTGCTTACCGTGACATTTGCGAATACAAAACGCAAACCAGTATTAACAATCGGTTTTGTCACCATATCACAGAACTGGCGACTCTGCTGGGGTGAAATAAAAAAAAGTGCGGTTGACCTTAGAGTTAGTTCATTGTTAAATTTCTTTATTGTGTGTTTGCTTGCTTTATCTTTAAGGGTTTTCTTGGGTTATTACTAAAAGATCCTACACCCGAATCTGGGGCACCTTATTAGGTAAGTAGCAATAAACTATAGAGGTTGTACGGTGTAGACCTATATGGACGAAGTGGTGGCTATGTTAGCGCAATAGTTTAGATTGTACTAATGTTTCTTGAGTAAGTTAAGGATAACATTAGGCTTCCTTATAGTGTCACTAAGCGCTAACTGGCCTTTAGAACCTTTAATTGACTCATCCTAGCCATTAGGAAGTAGTGAGATAACCGGCTTTGGTTCCGACCGAAGATTGGTTGATACTCGATACTACACTCATTGAGGATGGACTTTCAGGATTTTTTGTCCATAATACTTTGGTGCAGAGCTGGAACAATTTCTGAAGGGAAGGTCAGTGATATTGAGGCTCCGTAGAACCCGGTTACTATTAATAGGACAGGTTGAGCCAACTAAACATTCAAGATGGTACATACCTTAAAAAATCATGCAAGCCTTTGAACCTAAGGTCTATTGTGTGATTTTCTTGTGTTTATCTGTGATTTTTAGCATAATCATGACATCATAAACATCATGACATTCATACATACTAATCATTTCAAGGATCTTTTGGATTTACCTCTTGGTTGTTTTGTAGGATATGAATTCAGGTCGCAAAAAAACCATCCAGATTCACTTCACAGAAGTTCCTTCTAAGCTCAAGGAATTAGTCTTGAAAGTCCCCGAGGACTCATCATTCCACAAAATACATGGTCACTAGCTCAGTTTGGTTACCACCAAGTTTGATGAAGGTTTGATGAGTGTCTTATTCCAGTTCTTTGACCCTAAACACCATTGCTTCACATTCCTCGATTATCAACTGGTGCCTACACTAGAAGAATTCTCTAAGTTACTTGGTTTACCTATATTGGAGAGAGTACCTTTCACTGGTTTAGAACAAGAACCAGCTTCTGAAAATGTTATCGTATCTTTGCACTTGAAACCATCTGACATTGAGTCCAATTGGGAAAAAAGAAGTGGAGTTAAGGGTCTTCTTGCAAATTTCCTGATGAAGAAAGCTCAGATTTTCCTGGATGTTATGAGCTATCATGCCTTAGAAGATGTATTAGCCCTCTTGATCTATGGGTTGGTCATGTTTCATAATTCAAATCAACTTATAGATGTGAACGCCATTAACATCTTTCTTGCTCACAATCCGGTTCCTACATTGCTCGGGGATATCCTACATTCTGTCCATAATCGTACTCTGAAGAAGCGAGAAACTCTCATGTGTTGCATCCCTATGCTATATAGGTGGTTTATTTCGCACCTTCCTCGATCAGTAATGCAAAATTATTTAGGCTTAAGGTGGAGTCAAAGAATAATGTCTCTCTCTCACTCCGACATCCATTGGTGTCCTCACTCTCAAGAGGACATTTCTTTTATCGATCGCTGCGGAGAATTTCCTAATGTGCCACTCTTGGGAATTAGGGGAGGCATCACCTACAATCCTTCTTTAGCACTACATCAGTTTGGCTATGCACGGAGAGATGGTCCACCGGATATGCTCATCCAGGGTATTGTGTTCAACTACTCAGGTGATATGCATAATTATCGTTAGAGGTTCATTCGCTCTTGGGGAATTGTTAAGATGACTGATAGTAGGACTTTGGGGAGTAAGAACTCCATCCCTTTGGAACCTTACCTCAAATGGGTGAGAGCTCGAGCCCAAAGTCTTATGATGCCATACGATTCCATCTTACCGGTGATCTTGAAACATATTGTTCAAGGGGGCAAGTCCCATATTATTCTGCATCCTGATTGCCAACCAACTTTGAAGAGTTGCAAAAGACTTGGATCCAGCTCAAGGGAGAACGGGATACTTTTGAGGCTTAATTCTATGCAAGTGAGAAGAAGGTGCTGAAATTAACAAAACAACTTCATGAAGAGAGGAACCTCAACACCTACCTCAACACCAAGAGGAAGCGCCCATGGGAGACTTAGGAATTTCCTTTCAATGTTTATCCTTGTGTAATCTTTTATTTCTTTAAAAAACTTGCTAATAAAAGGTTTCGCTTTTGTTTTGTTTAAAAGATCTTAAATCCAATAAGGTCCTTGAAATCATTGCATACACATATCATACATATCATTGCATAAACAGGTGGCAAAGCAGGTTTCTCATCCTCTTCGTTGTTTATTTCAGCCATGGCTCTCGAACAAACTGTGAAGGACCTACAGACTTAGAAAGAACAATTCCCGCAGATGATCATGGCTCTAGCCAAAGGGAAAGAGGGATTGAAATCCCTGATTGTTAAAGACAAGACTAAGAAGCCAAGAAGGACAGCTGGTGTGGTAAATTTGGCAAGATGATTCAAGGGGCCGTTGAAGAAAATGATTGATCTGACCTCTTCATCCAAGGAAGGAGAAAACCAAGAGGGTGAGACAAGAGAGGAAGACCCTAGTCTGGGGGGATCTGATGATGATACAGATTATAATGAAGAGCAGTACCCTCCGGCTGACGAAAAGTACAAACAGCTAGAAGAACGTCTGAGTGTAATGGAGATTCAGAAAGTGCATGGGCTAGACTTTGAAGAGCTGGGTTTGGTTTATAGGGTTATTATTCCGCCAAAATTCAAGGCTCCAGTGTTTGCTAAGTATGATGGGGTTTCGTGTCCCAAGATGCACCTCCGATCTTATGTGAGGAAGATACAGCCTCAAACTGCTGACAGAGACTTGTGGGTCCACTTCTTTCAGGATAGTCTATCCGGAACTCAGTTAGATTAGTTCTATCAGCTGGAAAGGGCCAACATTTATAATTAGGAAGACCTGGCCGCTGCTTTCTATAAATGATATCAATATAATCCAGACCTTGCTCCCACCTGTACTCAACTCCAAAGTATTGTTATGGGTTCGAGCGAGGGCTTCAAAGATTATGCTCAAAAATAGAGGGACTTAGCAGGAAGAGTCTAGCCTCCCCTGTCTGATAGGGAGTTAGTGGATATGTTTCTGGGAACCCTGTCTGGTCCATTCTTTAATCACCAGGTTGGAAGCTCTTCATCCAGCTTCACGGAATTAATCTTGACAGGAGAAAGAGTGGAAGCTGGAACTAAAAATGGTAAGATCCAAAAGGAAGCATCCTCCAGTGCCGTAACGAGGCCATTTGCTGGGAAGAAATAGGTTAATGTTGCGTACAATCAAAAGAATCAGGATAAAACTGAACATCGTCCAACGGTAGGTGCTGTCATGATCCCTAAGCCTGCACCCACTCAACAAAGGAATAATCAGCAGAGAACAGAAAGGCTGGTAATACAGTTCACTCGGATAAATATGACTTTATCCCAAGTTCTGCGGAAAGCGCCAAAGAATCCCAACACTACCTCTCCCCGTTACAATCCAAATGCCCGCTGTTCTTATCACTCGGAAAGTCCAGGTCATGATACAAACGACTGCTAGGCTTTGAAAAACAGGGTATAAGACCTTATCGAGGCGAAGGAAATTGAGTTTGACGCCCCCGAAATTCCAAATGTTATCACCGCTCCTATGCCCAAGTACGGTCGTGGTGTTAATGCTATTAAAGATGATATGTTTGTTACTACTGTTGAAGAGCTTGTTACTCCTCTCTTGACCGTTAAGTGGAACTTGTTGAAGGTCGGTTTATTTCCGGGCTATGGCGAAGGTTGCCACTTCTATTTTTCTCTACCGACTGGTTGTTAGTTGTTGAAGGCAGGTGTTCTGCGCCTGATGGATGATAGCGAGATTTTGATTGAGAAGAATCTCGTCCCGACTATTTCTTGAAGAGATGTTTCAATAATAACCATTTCCGCCAATCCTCTCAGGGTCTCCACCAAAAGACCCGTCAGGATTACATCTACTCCAAAGGTTACTCCGCTGATAATTACTGGGCCAAGGCCAATCCCATACTCCTCAAATAAAATTGTTCCTTGGAATTATGAGGGTGACGTCTACTACCACGGCGTCAAGCAATATTGGATGGATGATGAAGACCAGGTTTCTGAGAATGTTGATCCCGACATTGTCAACATTGTTGGAACCAGCAAAGTAACAAGAAGTGGAAGAGTGATCTCCCCTGAGATTTCTCCTATGAAAGCTGTTACTGGTCCTGTAATCATTCCTACTTTCATTCATGCTGATACTACTACTACAATCCATGTGATTACTCCTGCTAACACCCTTATCACCGAGTCGACCGAGGCTTGGGGCAAATACATACTGGTTGAGCCTGTCCAGACGAAGGCGCATTCAGTATCTATCCCAGAGGCTTCCAAGAAAGAGATGGAAGTAATTTTGAAAATTATCAAGAAAAGCGACTACAATATGGTTGAACAGCTGGGGCAGACCCCTTCAAAGATCTCAATGCTAGCCTTATTATTGTGTTCTGAAGCTCATGTGAAGGCTCTGGTGAAGTTCCTAAAAATTACCCATGTGCCTAGGGAAACCTCTGCAGACCAATTCGAATATTGTGTGGCCAGTTTTATGGCTGATAATGGTTTGGGCTTTTCTGATTCTGATTTGACTCCTAGAGGGAGGAAGCACAATGATGTGTTACACGTCTCTATTGAATGCAATGACACCACTTTGGCCCATGTCCTTGTAGATACTGGTTCTTCGTTAAACGTGTTGCCTAAGAATGCTCTGGATAGACTAGACTGTGAAGGTTTGACTATGAAGCCCAGCAACATTGTAGTGAGGGCTTTTAACGGTTCAAAGAGAATGGTGCACGGGGATATGGATGTCCCCATCAAGGTTGGTTCTCAGACTTTTGGCTCTACCTTCTATGTGATGGATATCAGGCCATCTTATTCTTGTTTGTTGGGATTCCCTTGGATACATGGGACTGGAGCTGTTACATCTACTCTACATTAGATGATGAAATTCCCGGTCAAAGGGAAAATTGTCATTGTACACAGTGAAGAAGAATACATGGTCAGTCACCTGAATTCCTTCAGATATATGGAAATGGATGGTGAGTTCATCGAGACTTCGTGCCAAAATTTTGAAGAGGTGCCTCAGACTCTGGATGCAACTGAAACTTTTACCAGTTTTCCGAAGATCTCCAGACCTCCCTTGAAGATGGCTTCTCTCAAGGATGCAAAGGCGATTGTCGAAGAAGGTGGGTCTACTGTAACACCCCAATTCTACCCGGAATTATAAATGTAAATCAGAGTTATAATCATTCATGCAAACGAATCAGGATGCCACAAATTCATCTTTAAAAACACATTGCATTCATCGTGGATACATAACACTTTAAAACTTCGGATGAACCATCAGCATAATACTTTAATCTCTTAATTCAACAATTCAAACATCTACACAGCGGAATTATTAATAACATCTTTATCCATCGTTACAGCAACATCAAAACAACACATACTTAATAACAATTAAATTAAAGTTCAACAACTGAAATAATCAACAATTAAAAGCAACAAGCGTTCATCCCCCTGAGTGTTACATATCAGAGCAATGACACCGACTCGAACTACTGAAGGTATACAGCCTTCACTCTCGATTACCTGCACGTTACCAACGTAAGAGAGACATTCAAACAGAAGGGGTGAGATATCTAACAATATAATAAAACGCATGATAATCAATATATTAAATTAGATCACATAACATCACCACTTCTCATCGCATAACAAACATAATCGCAACAGAATACCAACAGTATACGCATTCACCACATTAATACACAACTTCTTTATGCAATCATATAATGCGACTCAATACTATGCAAATTCATGTGGTACCATTGGATCAGAACTCCCATCTTAAAAATCTGCCAATAAATAGAGGCATCAACAAGGCATAAGCCTTTATCTTAATATTCGCCAATACAGGCCATCTTAACAAGCATAAGCTCCATATTGAAATGCAATGTATGTGACACAATCATGAATGTAATGACAACACCATAATTAACAACATCTCAACATAACACCATCGTTGGCCATAAGCCTACATCTTAATAGCTGCCAATTATCAGAGGCATCTCACATCTTTCAATCAACATCATTCATCAACATCATTTATCATCGTAATTCATCACACATCATTTATACATCATAATTCATCAAACATCATTTATCATCAACAACGCAACCATACAATAATACAACAGTAAATCATCAATCTCGCAACATTGGCCATAGGCCTACAACTTGATATTGCCTATAATTAATTAATTCGTCTAAGACTTACTTCTAAATTACCAAACCTCTACATATTACTATTCTGTAATACTACATCATTATCATCATTAATCTTACTGTTACAAACCCAACAGTAATCTATAAACATCTCATCCTTATCATTCTTCACAAAAAACAACATAGCAATTAACGTGGAAACTAACTCTAGTCCTAATTTGGGTTACTAGGATTATCCTTCCTATTCTTCATTTTAATCCTTAAGAATGAAGTTCATCGCGTTAGCTATTCAACGCTTCGAACGACACCTCAAACGGAGTCCGAAAACTCAAGTTACAGCCTTTGGAAAATGAATATGTCAAAAACCATACAACATGGATCGATGCGTAATGCCTTGGGTCGATGAGTACTGGACTTAACACGTTACATGAGTTGATGCGTACTCTCTTGTATCGACTCATACTGAGTCTGCAACAATGCATGTATCGATACATGCTCTTACGTATTGACTCATCCTGAGTCTGAAAACCTACATGTATCGATGCAGGACTCCTTCGTATCGACTCATCCTGAGTGTAAAGGCCTCCATGTATCGATGCATAACATTTGGGGTCGACACATACTGCTCTATCATGAATATTTTCTGTGATTTCTCCGTGTTTTCACTACGGGTTCCATACTTTAGGCCCTAAAAACAACAACTAATCATAGATAATCATAAATTATAATTATCCTATAATTCTACATCATTTATACAGCATTGGGGCGTCGTTATTCATCTTTCAATCACCGATTTCCATCATACAACATCATATATAATTCAATCATAAACCAAACAATCTTTTACCTCTAACCCCACATACCAATTATCACAAACCCTATTATAGAGTCAGAACCCCACCCTTACCTTGGATTAAAGGTTGCTCTATAACTTTTTCGGTTGATTTTTTGTTCTGCCTCTTTTCCTCCTTTCCAACAGCTTTCACGTTTTCTCTTCTACCAACCCTTATTCTTTCTCTCTTGTTGCTTCTTCTTTTCTATTATTTCTAACAATAATAAAATAACCCTATTATTCTCTTTATTCCTTAATGGGCTTAAGACTACCACACCTCCTTATTACTACTTCTATCCTTTAAAACAAGCCCACATCAAATAATATAATCACTCTAATATTATTCCACTACTTAATGAAATAATTAAATCCAACTAATCACAACACAACTTCACAAATATTCCAAAAATAATTTAATTAAATAATTAATTAAATTACGGGGGTTACATCTACCATTTGGGGTCAGCTCTCTGATATTCCGTACAAGTCTAATAAATTTGGTTTGTGTTTCTCTTCAGGGGCTCAAAGGTTTGTTCGACGTGCTCGTGCTGGAAGACCTCCCTTACATATCAGCAATCATGGGGTCAACGCTGTAGAAGACGGAGACGATGATAATGACATGGATAGTTGGATCTTCCCTACTACCAACGGTGGACCTAGTAACTGGACGAAAACAGATTTTGTACCTATTACTTTTGTTCAGAAGTAATTGTCTTTCTTGTTTTTTGGATATGTAATAAACAATAAAACTTTGTGGCCATGTGTCTTACCCGAGGCACATCGGTTTATTTGTGAGGGTTATCATGTTTCACTTTCCTATGGCACTAATAAAAAATTGGACGTTTATGCATACAAATTTTGCGCTCTCTGTTTTATTTTTCTACTTTTACTTTTCCTATACAGCTATGCTCTTACACACACTCACATATCACATTGCAGGTCCATATCCACTATGGATCCCATTGATAATAGTTCTACTATTTCCAGTTATAACTTTGAAAATCCGATCAACCAAGCCGAGGATGAAGGTGAGGAAGATTGTGAGGTACCTGGAGAACTTACTAGACTATTACAGCAGGAAGAAAGGGTTATACAGCCGCATGAAGAGCCAGTTGAGACAATAAACTTGGGCACAAAGGTGGACAGAAAATAAGTCAAGATCGGCGCAAATTTGGGGCCTAATGTCAAACAGCAGTTGATACAAATGTTGCATGACTATGTCGAGATCTTTGCTTGGTCATATGAAGACATGCCAGGACTGGATACGGATATTGTGGTTCACCGTCTGCCGACTAAGGAAGATTGCCCTCCGGTAAAGCAGAAGGTTTGTCGCATGTGCCCTGAAATGTCAGAGAAGATCAAAGCAGAGGTTATGAAGCAATTCAATGCTGGTTTCCTAGCCATCACCTCTTATCCCCAATGGGTGGCCAACGTAGTTTTGGTGCCTAAGAAAGACAGCAAGGTATGTATGTGTGTGGAATACAAAGATTTGAACAGGGCGAGTCCCAAAGACGACTTTCCGCTCCCTCACATCGACGTTCTGGTTGATAATACCGTGCAACACAAGATATTTTCCTTCACAAGCAGTTTCTCTGGTTACAATCAGATCAAGATGGCACCCGAAGACATGGAGAATACAACCTTCGTCACACAATGGGGCACTTTCTGTTACAAAGTGATGTCGTTTGGGTTGAAGAACATCAGGGAAACCTATCAGCGAGCCATAGCTTTGTTCCATGACATGATTCACCATGAGATAGAGGTCTATGTTGATGACATGATAGCCAGGTCTCAAACTGAGGAAGAGCACCTTGATCATTTACAAAAGTTGTTTAATAGGTTGAAGACATACAAGCTAAGGATAAATCCAAACAAGCGCACCTTTGGGGTAACGTCTGGTAAACTGCTAGGTTTCATTATCAGTGACAAGGGTATTCAGGTAGACCCTGCAAAGGTGAAGGCTATACAAGAGATGTCGGCTCCTCGCACTGAGAAGGAGGTCAGAGGCTTTTTGGGACGACTAAATTACATTGTCAGGTTCCTTTCCCATTTAACTGCTACTTGTGAGCCAATATTCAAGCTTCTGAAGAAAGATCAAGTGGTAAAATGGAATGACGAATGACAGACAGACTTCGAAAGAATCAAGGAATACCTTCAAGAACCATCAATTCTGATGCCTCTGATTGAAGGAAGACCTTTGATAATGTAATTAACAGTGTTAGATAATTCAATGGGGTGTGTGCTGGGGCAGCATGACGAGTTTGGTCGAAAAGAGCACGCAGTATACTACCTTAGCAAAAACTTTACCGACTGTGAAAAAAGATATTCACTGCTCGAGAAAACTTGATGCGCTTTGGCATGGGCTGCTCGCCGACTGAGACAGTATATGTTGACCCACACTACTCTGCTGATATCTAAGATGGGTCCGATTAAATACATCTTTGAGAAGCATGCCCTCTCCGGAAGAATAGAAAGATGGCAAATCATCTTGACCGAATATGATATCCAATACACAACCCAGAAAGCAATCAAGGGAAGTGTACTAGCCGATCATTTGGCTCATCAGGCCGTGGATGACTACCAGTCCATGAATTTTGAGTTTCCCGGACGAGAATATTATGCTAGTGACTGACTATGAAGAACCTGGACCGGATGAAGGACGTGAAGAAGAATCCCGATGGATTATGGTTTTTGACAGAGCCTCGAACGCACTTGGCAATGGCATTGGTGCCGTAATTATATCTCTTGAAGGCTGTCATACTCCTTTTATCGCTAGATCATGTTTCAACTGTACCAACAATATGGCGGAGTATGAAGCATGCATCATGGGTCTCAAAGCGGCTATTGACCTGAGGATTAAGTTCTTGAGTGTTTTCAGGGATTTAACTTTGGTAATAAGTAGGATCAAAGGAGAATGGCATACGAAGCACCCAAATCTCATCCCATACAAAGAACATGTGATGTCATTGCTTCCACATTTTGAAGAAGTCACCTTTGAACATTTTCCAAGAGAAGAGAATCAGTTAGTGGATGCGCTAGCTACCATGTCATCTATGTTCAGGGTCAGGTGGGACAACGAGGCTCCCCGGATCACTATTGACAGGTTGGATGAACCAGCTTACTGCTATGAAATTGACACTGAAGAAGTAGCAGATAAACCTTGGTTCTATGAAGTGAAGAGGTATCTCGAGGCTCAAGAGTATCCTGAGGGGGCATCTGTCAATGATAAGAAGTTTTTGAGAAGGTTCATCGCATAGTTCTTCCTCGGTAATGGAATCCTCTACAAGCGCAACCATGAATCTACTTTACTTTGGTGCATAGACAAGAGCGAAGCAGAGAGGATTTGACAGATCTACATGAAGGTACCTTTGGAACCCATTCAAGTGGACATACCATGGCTAAAAAGATCCTACATGCAGTATACTATTGGTCCAAGGTAACCCATTCAAGTGGACATACCATGGCTAAAAAGATCCTACATGCAGGATACTATTGGTCCACTATGGAAGCAGACTACTATCAGCATTCCCGAACTTGTCACAAATGCCAGATCTATGTTGATAAGGTGCATTTACCTCCGGTTCCTTTGAATGTCTTGGCAGCTCCTTGGCCCTTTGTAATGTGGGGAATTGACATGATCGGAGAGATTAGACCTACCGTTTCCAATGGGCGTCGCTTCATCCTTGTGGCCATTGATTATTTCACAAAGTGGGTTGAAGCTGCCTCTTTTGCTACTGTTACCAAGAACGTTGTGGCGCGGTTTATCAAGCATAACCTGATTTGTAGATACAGTGTGCCAGAGAGAATCATCACTGACAATGGTACGAATCTCAACAACACGATGATCACCGAACTTTGTAAACAGTTTAAGATACAACATCATAATTCTTCCCCTTACCGGCCGAAGATCAATGGCGATGTTGAGGCTGCTAACAAGAACATTAAGAAAATCATACAGAAGATGACAGTGACATACAAAGACTGGCATGACATTTTACCATTTGCTCTTCACGGGTACCGCACCTCCGCGCAAACATCGACAGGGGAAACACTCTACTCTCTGGTATATGTTATGGAGGTTGTCCTGCCTATTGAGGTCCAGATCCCTTCTCTGAGAATCATGAAGGATGCGGGTTTGAACAAAGACGACTGGATACAGACTTAACTTGATCAATTGAATTTGATTAATGAGAAAAGACTTACTGCTGTCTGTCATGGTCAAATGTATCAAAAATAGATGATCAAGGCTTTCAATAATAAGGTCAGGCGTCAAGTATATCAAGTCGTGGATCTGGTGATCAAGTGCATCATACTACCGCAAGGTGATTCAAGGGGCAAATTGACTACCATATACGAAGGGCCATTTGTGATCAAAAGCATATTTTTTGGTGGAGCCGTGATTCTGATCACCATGGACGGTGATGACCTTCCTCACCCTGTTAATGCGGACATAGTGAAAAGATACTAAGCATGAATAAGACCCGCTAGGTTGAATGGCCTAGGCAAAAATAAGGGCTTTCCAGCGAACCAAAAGGATTCGGGCAAAAATTAGGGATGAAAACAAAAAAATACTGTACACCCGGTAAGTCGAAAACTTGAAAAGGCGGCTTGGGCAAAAAAGGGTATCCCGGTGGACTAAAAACCCGAAAGGGTGATCCAGGCAAAAGTTAGGGATTTAAAGTGTATCACTATGTCCCATTGGATCACCTTGCGGCCAGACTTCAGTATCAACTATCAAGTTCAAACGGTACCGATCAATTCAGTCAGCTTCGGACAAGTAGAAAAGTGATGAGACGCTCGAAGATATAAGGGCAATAGCAGAATTGAAACTCAACGAGATTATTACACCTAGCTGTTTTTGTTCTCTCTATACACAACTTTTGTATAATCTTCACTCTCACGGTGGAGTTCTCCTACTAGAACGTCAGCCTCTTTGTACACAACACATGTTATAGGCAAACTACAGAAATTAATACAAGTCATTTTTACAAAACAATTTATTTTTCCTTTTTTCTGTTTTGTTTTTCAAAAACGTCCAATGATTTATTCTTGACATATGCATTTGAATATGATTGCTATTCACCAATATTTGCATAAGAAACAGAAGGATGGATGCTGATGACTTAAGGAATGGGGCAAAATAAAAAAAAAAACATTTCAATCTTGACAGTTACTATGTTCAGCAGGTATAGGGGAAGAGATAGTTCTGAGACAAAGTCACCACTACATGCGCCCCATGACGTCTATGTTCCTCACTGAGTAGAGGCAACCAAAAGTTTTGACATCGGCTTCCCCAATCAGGAGTTGCTTTCCCCAGCAAATTTCCTTCAGAAAGCCGATATTTATATTCTCCAGTCGAGTTTTATAATTGCAAACGGTTTTTAAAGCCTTCTCCGGAGCAGAGTTTAATTCTCTAAATATGGAAGCTCAATCCCCAATAGCGTTTATTTCTCCAGCTACAGAAGTTCATCCCGATGGAGTTTATTTCTCCGAATCGGCAAAATCTTCCAGCAAGGCATCTCCTCTCTCAAACAGAGTTATTCCCCCGCAGAGTTATTCTCAGGTAGAATCTCTCCCCGACAGAATATTTGCAAACAGAAAAGAGTAAATCCACAGCATAATCATCTCCATTCACCATCCCCAGCGGAAATGAAGACTTCAGTCTCCCAATACTCTTTAGCAGCAGTCCTGGATTTATTTTCCCCGACTAAAAAATTATCGCAATAGCATCCCATATTCATACATCATGGCATGCGTATACATATTGCATACAGCACAACCTCGTTTATTTTGAGAACATCATCTCAATGCATTTCATACATCATGACATTGCATACGACTAACTCTTTACCTTTTAGGGAAAAGATCAAACCAACAAGCTACGTCTAACAAAGGGCTATTCTAGGATTTTCCTCAGAAAGATGCCCTCACAAGATTTTCCCTCGGTCAGACAGGTCAACACTAAGATCTCTCTGATTACCATTCTAGTGGAAGATATTCCAAGACTTTCGTCTGGGTCAGTTGAATCGCTACTAAGATTCTCCTGATTACTATGCCAGTCAAAGTTAACCTAAGATTTTCTCTAGATCAGCCAGATCAACACTAAGATCTCCCTGATTACTATTCCAGTTGAAGATACTCTAAGACTTTCATCTGGGTCAGTTGAATAGCTACTAAGATTCTCTTGATTACTGTGCCAGTCAAAGTTAACCCAAGATTTTCCCTGGTTCAGACAGGTCGAAACTAAGATCTCTCTGATTACCATTCTAGTGGAAGATATTCCGAGACTTTCGTTTGGGTCAGTTGAATCGCTACTAAGATTCTCCTGATTACTATGCCAATCAAAGTTAACCTAAGATTTTCTCTGGATCATCCAGATCGACACTAAGATCTCCCTGATTACTATTCCAATTGAAGATACTGTAAGACTTTCATCTGGGTCAATTGAATCGATACTAATATTCTCCGGATTACTATGCCAGTCAAAGTCAATTCGAGGCCTCTCTCCGGTTTAGTCAAATCGATAATAAGATTTCTATCCCAGTTGAAGACAACTTGAGACCTTTATCTGGTCCAGTCCAATTGATCCTAAGATTTCTACTCCATTTAAAGAAGTTATGAACCCCAGAAACTGACCGGATAATAGTCCATCTACAATTCAAGACACTGTCAAGCCTAGATCCTGACCAGATAACAGTTTAATCTCATATCCCCAGTAAGTCGCTGTGAAGCCTGGAGCACGACCAGATAATAATTAGCCTTATTATCCTCAGCAAGTCACTGTAAAGCCTGGATCCCGACCAGATAGCGGTTCACTTCCATCTCCTCAACCAAGTGATGACTCCTCAATAGAGTGACGGACAACTGAAGCTCCTAAAACTCTACGTTCCAAGACAGAGACCAACATTCCTCAGCGGAGTCCTCTCTAACAACAAGAGCAGGAATTCCCACAAAGGGATATCTCATGAAATCATCACACTGGATGGCATCTTTAAGCCCATCTCCGTTGACTCTCTATCATATCCTCTGCATGGCATCTTTAAGCCCATCTTTGATAATCTGTCATTATCTTTTCCAAATGGCATCTATAAGCCCATTCGCAATATTATCTACACAGTCAAGTATCATCTCAGACGAGTGCAAATTTCCAGGTACTTTAGTGTTCAATCATCTTCCACCTTCCAATCACGAAAGGCAGACCAGCCAATCTACATCCTCAAGTTTAAGAAGATTGAACAGGGGCAGCTATTGTACCCCAAAATTTTCCATCTCATATGTTTCAAAGATTTTCCTCTTGCATAGGTGGTCACAAACCATGGCCTGAAGACAAGGAAATTTTTTCAGATAATGTTCCTAGGTGTCTTTAGATTGCCATATATATAGCACTCTTCGATTGGCTTTCTTCTAAGTTCCCTTCGATTGGCCTGTTAATGAGGCTCTTCGATTGGCAACTACAAAAGTGCCTATCGATTCGCACCAACTAAGTGTTGTTCGATTAGCATATCCAAAATGCTCTTCAATTACCATCTACCTAGCGCCCTTCGATTGGCCTTATGACAGGACTTTCGATGGGCATTGTGTCAAGACTTTTCATTTAACATAAAAAAAAACTCTTTGTTTGATATTCCAAGGATCTTTCAAAAAACTCCCTTCAGGCCATTAGAAAGAGGCCATCAAGAGGGTACTCTGAAAACATGCCCAGGCCAGAATCTTTCCTTGTTGGGTCACAATGCCACAAGAGTTGTTTCGACCAGTTATTTCTCTTCAAATGGATAGGAAATCAAAGCAAAAGAGGGGTCCAATCGAAGAAGTCTTTGTGCTGAAGCTGGCACAATTCTACTCAGAGTCATCAAAGAGAGCAGGGTTCAAATGAGGAAAGGCATGATCAGTTTGAATGAAGCAAAGCTAGAAGGGAAGGCATTCGAAGGAATGAAATTGGGACTTGGCCCAAAATAAGCCAGAAAGCCCAATCGAAAGAAGATTGAAGCAGGCTGGCAAATCAAGGAACATGCGTGGGGAAAAGCAGTAGATATTTGGCCATTTTAGAAACAAAAGATACAAGATACAAATCAAATCTTTTTCACTCAATCTTCAAGATTCAGTTCAATTTCGTTAACCTAATTAATCCCACTATATATACATAATGAACCCTGATCAGAAGGAGATAATTTTTGGCAGTGAAGAACACCAAGGCTGCTCAGAATTTTTGACAAGAAGTGTGGAACGAGTTTTGCTCTAGAGGTAGATTCAAGGCATTTCAAAGACCGTAATCCATTCCTAGGCATATTTGGAGAATTTCTAGACTACTCTCGCGCATCAATACATCAAGAAACGGTATATACAGGTATCATAGTTTGCCATGGTTCTTGAAATTAATTTTTGAAATACATGCATGATCAGTGATTTGTAAATACATTCATGTTTGTATGATAATTTAGAACATATCTGCATGATTAATTATATGTTTTGATGCATATTTGATTAAACACCATGGTTAGGGTTCCAAGGTTATTTTTAGGGTTTTTTATTTCAGGCAAAATCAGGACAAACAATGAGTACCATTGTACTCACGAGACCAAATCCAATTGATCTACATATTTGGTTTGAATTTATGTTGCATAATTATGATTTTTGAGATGTGCAGGCTTGTAGCTACAACGCTGCCTGTAGGTAAAAGGCTTCTGGGCTAAAACGACAGCCAATGGAGAAGATGACTGCGTGTCAAAACCTGAATGGCCCATTTGAATTCTTGCGCGGTTTTTATTATAACCTCTAACCATTAACACATATAATCCATGTTGTTTGTTTATGTTAAAGATTGAATAATTGGCTCAGTGGCGAAGGGGATGGATTTTCAGCGCCCGTGTGTAGGAGGTAAGGGGTTCGATCCCTGCCTCCTACATGTTATTTTTCCTAATAAACCTTTGCAGATCCATGTTTCCTTTTCAAGAGCGCACACCATAGGCCCCAGATCCTCATCCTTGGATCAATCAATGCATAGATCCAATGCTTCCAATGAAGTTCCCCATGGTGAATCCTCCTGGGACAACCGCACTGAATCACACGTAGCTACGGGCCTATTGGATTTTACTTTGAACAAAACTTCAGCATGCACCCTCCAATTTGGGTTTACACCCCTCAGGCTCACTCTCTTTCCCTCTTAATTTTGTTATATTTAAATTAGTTTACTTACTTTGTTTAAATTAATTTCTTTCATAAAATCATAAAAAATAAACATAAAAAAAAATAGGATTTAGTTTTTTTCAATAAATTAATTTTTGTAAATTAATTAATTTCCTCAATTTTAATTTGTTTCATTAATTAAAATTAATTAGAAAAGTTAGGTCAAACTTCAAATCTTTTTCACAAAAATCCTAAAAAAATATTTTCAATGATCAAATTAGATTTTTAGGGTTTCAAACTTATCTCAGTTTTTATTCTCACGCGTAATTATTTTTACCGTACGATTAATTTTTACTATTGATGTAAACGTGCCCGGTTTGTAATAGATTAATTAGGTTTTTATTGCCGCACTTTATTTTTTCAGTCAAATTTCTTATGTATCTAGACCAAAGACTTGTAATAGCTTAGGGCCTATGTCTCTTGATTTTATGTTTTATATTCTGTATATAGTTGCTAGCAACCTAGGAATATATGATTAATCAATCTATCAGTAGATCGCTAATATCAAAGATAAATATGTCTGAAAAAGCACACTTTTTCACACTTGCACCCCTAGGGTATTACCTCACTTGGTTGCCTTCGAAAACATTGGTCATGTCCCTCGAACGTAGGGATACCCTTAGCAAAGACCCGCAATTTAAAGTCATCATAAAGATCATAGTCCCTAAAATGTCCCTCGAGTTTCCTACGAGAAATGATCTTATGATGATAGTCCCTTCAAAATGCTAAGGTATCCTTATATGTTGCCTTCAATGATCATTACGTCCCTTTAGATAGTCCCTCAACATCCAACGTCTAGGGTTACCTACTCACTAATAGTTGGATAACACGGTCTAAAGGATAGGAGGAAAAGAACAGTCTTTTTTCGAGTAAGTAGATAACTGTTAGGTACTTGCTCAAATAAATTTTCACACTACACTTTCAAACATACTTTTCGAACAAAAGTTTTCAAAACGCTTTATCACACTCTTGAGGACTGATACAAGGATTACCATAAAGTGAATCGCCGCACTAAGGCGTTTTCAAAGCTTTTCAAAACACACAAACACAAGAAATTTTAGAAAAGGAGCAAGTACCTAAGAGCCCATGGAAAACCATGGATGGAAAGGGTGATAATACCTTCACTTTCCATAATCTACCCCCCGTACTTAGAAACTCTCGAAAAAAAGGTCTATTTATGTTCTTTTCACCCTTTCCTTTGTTTGATAAAAGAAAAGGCGGTGGCGACTCTTGCTTACCGCGACGTTTTCAAATACAAAATGCAAATCAGTATTAACACTCGGTTCTACCATCGTATCACAATCCTGTAGGGATTAATTAAGATCATGTGGTTATTGTCTAATCCAATGAACCAAAAAAGAATGATGATGTTGAAGAATTGTTAAGGTTAATCAGAAGAAGTGATTACAAGGTGGTAGATCAACTTCTTCAGACTCCATCAAAAATATTTGTGTTATCTTTGTTGCTAAGCTCCAAAGCTCATCAGAACACTTTGATGAGGGTGTTAGAATAATACTATGTAGATCATGATGTGATAATAGATCAATTTGATTGTGTAGTGTGAAACATTATTGCCTATAACGTCTTGAGTTTCAGTGATAAAGAGCTTCCGCCGGAAGGTACGAACCACAATTATGCATTGCATATATCTATAAAGGGTTAAGAGGATTCCCTATCCAATGTCTTAGTTGATACAAGTTCTTCGCTCAATGTTATACCTAAAGAAACTTTGTCTAAGTTGGCTTATTAAGGTTCTCCTATGAGATGCAGTAGGGTTGTAGTCAGATCTTTTGATGGTTTCAAGAGGACAATAGTCGGTGAATTAGATCTTCCAATGTTAATTGGTCTGCAAGTTTTCCATGTCAGTTTTCAGGTGATTGACATTTACCTGGCCTATAGTTGTTTATTATGGAGACCTTAGATACACGATGTTGGGGCAGTAACTTCAACTCTTCATCAAAGACTCAATTTTGTGAAGAATGAAAAAATGGTAATCATTTACGGTGAGCATGCCATACAGGTCAGTCACCTTTCTTCTTTCTGATATATTGATGCAGATGACGAGGCCGTTGGGACATAGTTCTAAGCCCTTGATTAAGTCAATGTTGTTCATGTGAAAAATAGTGGGGCATCTATTGCTTCGTTGAAAGATGCACAACAGGTGTTGGAGAGCGGTCAATCAAAAGGTTGTGGATAGATTATTGAGTTTACCGAGAATAATAATAAAGTTGGTTTAGGGTTCTCACCCTATATGACGTGAAGAGCATTGAAGCATGAAGTTGTTGTTAGACTTATCCAAGAGGTATTCCATAGTGCTGATTTTATTCACCCTGGAAATCAGAATGTTGCTACCATTATTAAAGATGATTCAGATCTAGAATGGCCTTGCTTTATGATGCATGGAGAGACTAGTTTGGTTTCTCAAAATTGGATTGTCGTGGATGTTTCTAGTGTCGTTTATATGTCAAAGTAATTTGTTTTGTCTTTTTCAAATAACTCTTTTCACTCTACCCAAGGTGAAAGTGACTTTGTACGAGCTTCCTTTGTTTCAAATTTTAAGCTCATTAATAAAATACGTTTTGTTATCCAAAGTGTTTTTTCATTTTTTTCATTTTTTCTAGAAAATGGTAACTAAAAAAACTTGTTAAAAACAATTCCAGTTCCTCGGACAAGACAGGATGAAATGAGCATGTTATTACTACATGAGTAATAAGTTCATGGATTGCGAATACAAAAATTATTTGCTTGAGAAAACTTGTTGTGCTATGGCATGGGCTACCCAACGTCTCTGGCAGTATATGTTAAATCAGACTACTTGGTTGATATTCAAGATGGATCCTATTAAGTATACATTTTAGAAGCCTGCGTTGATAGGAAGAATTTCTCGTTTGTAAATGTTGCTATCAAAATATAACATTTAATATCATACTCAGAAAGTTATTAATGGAAATATTTTGGTAGATCATTTGGCTCATCAACCGATTGAAGGTTATCAGCCCATCAAGTTTGACTTTCATGATGAATATGTTATGGCCATTATAGCTAAAAATTATGATGAACCAGGTCTTGAGGAAGGACCAGAGCCTGGATCCCGTTGGGGTTTTGTTTTTGATGGAGCCTCTAATTCATATGGTCATGGAGTTGGGGAAATTATAATCACTCCTGGAGGTTCTCATATCCTTTTTACTGCAAGGATATGCTTTGATTGTATGAATAATATGGAAGAATATAAAGTTTGTATCTTGGGCCTTAAAGAAGCTATTGATCTCAGGATTAAGATCATCAAAGTCTTTGATCCCATACAAAGATTACGCTAGGCGGTAGTTTCCTTTCTTTGATAAATTCAATTTCCATCATAACCTCGGGAGGAGAATAAAATGGCAGACACTATAGCTATCTTGTCCTCCATATACCGGGTAAATTTCTACAATAAGGTACCTTAAATTACGATTATACTTCAGGATAGACCTGCTCATGTGTTTGCCGTAGAAGAAGTAGATGATAAACTATGGTATCATGATATCAAGTGTTTCCTCCAGAGTCGAGAATACCCAGATGAGGCATCCAATAAAGATAAGAAGAACTTGAGATGATTGGCATACAACTTCTTTCTCAATGAAAATGTGTTATACAAAAGTAATTACAATATGGTCTTGCTCAAATGCGTGGATAGACATGAAGCAAACATGTTAATGTAGGAAATTCACGAAGGGTCCTTCCATACTCACAACAATGGAAATCCTATGGCTAAGAAGATGCTTAGAGCTGGTTACTATTGGTTGACAATGGAATCTATTTCTGTCAATTTTTCAAGAAGTGTCATAAATGTCAGATTTATGCGGACAAGGTGCATGTGCCTCCCACTCTACTCTATGTTATTTTGTTTCCATGGCCATTCTCTATGTGGGGAATTGACATGATTGATGTGATTGAGCCCAAAGCTTCAAACGAACATCGTATCATTCTGGTAGCTATTGATTACTTCACCAAATGGGTCAAAGCGGCGTCATACACTAATGTAAGCAAGCAAGTGGTGGTCTGATTTATCATGAATCAAATCATTTATCGATATAGTAGTTAGTGCAAGATCATTACTGACAATGGTTCAAACCTGAACAACAAAATGATGAAAGAACTCTGAAAACTTCAAGATTGAACATTATTCACCTTACACAACTAAGATGAACGGGGCTGTTGAAGCAGAAAATAAGAATATCAAGAAAATCTTACAGAATATAGTTCTAACCTAAAAGGATTGACATGAGATGCTCTCTTTTTCTCTACATGGATACAAGACGTTCGTCCGAACTTCAATAGGGGAAACCTCTTTCTCCTTAGTTAATGGAATGGAAGTATTGTTCCTTATAAATGTTGATATCCCATCAATGCGAGTCTTGATGGAAGCCAAGTTGACAGAAGCTGACTGGTGTCAAAATAGATATGACCAGTTGAATCTAATTGAAGAGAAAATAATGTCAGCCTTATGACATGGTTAGTTGTACTATAAGAGGTTGAATAAATCCATTGATAAGAAGGTTCGTCCTCAGGAATTTAGAGAAGCAAACTCGTGCTCAAAAATATCTTGTTTATCCATAATGATTCCTGAGGGAAGTGGACTCCCAACTATGAAGGATCATATGTTGTCAAGAAATCCTTCTCTGGAGGTGCATTGATTCTTAAAAATATGGATGGTAAGGAGCTCCCCCGGTCGGCGAATGTCGATGCAATCAAGAAATACTTATCTTAAATAAGAAAAATAACATCTCACTAAGTTGAAAACCAGAAAGGGCGACTTAGGAAAAAATAAGCATCTCGGTAGACTGAAAACCCAAAAGGGTGGTTCAGGAAAAAATTAGAGACATAAACATAAATAATTCATCCTGGTATATTGAAAACCATAAAGGGAAATCTAGGCAAAAGTTAGAGATTTTATGACAGGTAACTGCATCAGGTAAGGCCTGATCACTTGAAGCAGCAATATCATCGATCAGGAAGTCTCACTTCAATTTCTCTCAATGGAAGCTAGATTACAAGAATTCAAAGTTGTTAGGGAGAATAGCGGCAATTGTATTTCAATGTAGACATTCCATTTACCATTTTCCAAATGTTGTAATGATCTATGGGGTTATGCCTTTTGCAGACTACCATTCTATCAATAAAATCATGATCTTTTGTCAATTTATTTCAATTCTTATATATTTGTTTCTTTTGCAAAATGTCATTTATTTTCAATGATAATTTTTTAAACAAAGGTTTAATAGTAAACATGTTTTTGAAAATTACAAAACAATTTTTTTTTTACTTTTGAGTAAACTAAAAAATGTTTGCGGTTGTTCGAGGTTGATCAAGTCTCGAAGTGCGAAATTCAGATTCCCCAGTACAGTAGTTCATGAAAACTCTCTTGTGAATATCCTTTATTTAATGATCCTGATTTTTCAAACAGATTTTTTCCAGTTTATTTTTGCAAGTGTTGATTCAGTTTCTCCCATAACAGAGCTAGTAGAAGTATTTACGCCCTTAGAGGACTGTTGGTTTTTGAAGATTTGTTTTGAGTTTCCTCGGTAAATATTTTGTCTTGAGAGGAGGATCCTTTGTCCTTAAAGATATTGTGGAAGACAAGCTTTGTGGTAGGGTATCCATCTAGATGAGATTTGGCTGAGTACCCAGTTCATTGATATTTTGGCTTCCCAGTTGATTCAGTGTATTGTTTTGTCAGCATAAACATAATATTACACACATTTAAACATTCATAAAGTCATTACCATGCATAGTCGAAGTGATATTCATGCTCATTTTCATTTTCTGGAGTTACCTACTAATACCTTGGTGTCTCTAAATCCACTTTTGTGGTGATACATTTCCCCCAAAGAGAGTCTATTTTCTATCTCCCCACTGGAATTGTGCCTCATGGGAAGAATTATGTTTGAGTTTTCCTTCCTAACTCATTGTCTGGATGGAACAAATCCACAGTCAGGTTCATTTCTCGTTGGGTATAGTCGTGTTTGAATATTTCTCTCTAGTTCATTCCTTAATTGAACTTTGATCCCCTACAACAACTTTTAATCTCTAGGCTGAAAACTGAGATGGTGAAGTAGACATGTTTTATACATTTTTGGATATTATTTTCCCTAGTAGAGAAGAATTATTCCATCGATTAGGAATCTATTTCCTTGACAGTTATCGCTCAAACAATCTCTCTAAGATTTTGTTCAACACCAAGCGGAAGTCTCTTTATTTGAGAAGTTTGTTTGTTCCTGGCATATCAAATCCTTATTTCTACAACAAGTGGCAATCTCTTAAGTCAATCCTTGACAGAGAAGCTTATTGTGATTCAAAAAATCAAAGTTAATAGAGGTTCATGTTCTAATAGGTGGTTGTCTCTTTATTTGAGAAGCCTATTGCGATCCCCGATCAAAGTGAAAACTTCTTTAGGTTGAAGGACATGAGCCAAAGAAAGCTTGTTTGTTACCCTTTCTAGGTGGAATACTTGGTTAAGGAATAAACTGAGACCCATTCTTGGTGGAAGATCGAAAGTCATGGAAGTTTGTTACCTTTTCCAGGTGGAATACTTAGTTAAAGAATAAACTGAGACCCGTTCTTGTTGGAAGACCGGAAGTCATGGGAAGTTTTTTACCCTTTCCAAGTGGAATACTTGGTTAAAGAAGAAGTCAAGACCCGTTCCAGGTGGAACACCGGAAGTTATGGGAAGCTTGTTATCAATTCAAATCATATCATTGCCTTCATCTATGAGTTGGTAGTATATCGTCATCTATGAGTCGGTATTACTTGTTTCTTTACCATCATCTATGAGTCGGTATTACTTATTTCTTTATCGTTAACTATGAGTAGGTATTATCCTATTCACTATCTTCTTCTATGAGTTGGTAGTATACCGTCATCTATGTGTCGGTATTACCTATTTCTTTATTATCATCTATAAGTCGATATTATCATATTTACTGCCTTCAACTATGAGTTGGTAATATGTCCAGATCTTGTGACTATCTTCATCTAAGATTTAGTATTGGTTCTTTTTTTTACTGGCTTCTAAGGGTTTATTTTCCAGTAAGTTCAGTGTTTTTCCTTGCTGAATATTCCCTAGTAGAATTTTCCATTGTAGGTTGCTATCTTTTTCACCTCTCATTCAGCTTTGGGTTTTTCCCTATAATAAGCCTCATGGTGTTGTGTCGCTCCCCAGTGAGTTTTGTATCCCTGTTTGACTCCCTTCAAGTTTTTTTCTCCAGCATAATCAGGTTGTAGTTCATTTGTGCAGATTTTGTCTCTCGTAGCATATTCCTTGCAGAGTTTGATCATTTGCATTCATATCATAAGCATCGTGCGTCATCTTAGGGCTAACATTTGGGTCTTTTAAATTTAAGTATCTTTAATATCGTCGATATGAAGAATTCCAATCTTCATATCTTCGGATAGAAGAAACTTAAAAAGGGGCAACTGTCATACCCTAATTTTTATCCCAAATATTCCACCTATCATATCATTTGCATCTAACCATAGATCACAAGCATGGAATCCTCCTAACTTTTACCCCTTTGGTTTATCCTTTCTGGGAGATCACCAAGCACCTTTTGTGTTTATTTTTGCATCTATGCTTGTTTGTATTTTATCTTTGTTAACCTTATTCAAAATACAAAAAATATGTGTTACTTTCTTTTCTTATTGTACAAGGTAGGGATTTGCAATCAATTGATCAAGCTTGATTTCTAAATTACGGTTTTGGTTCCCAAAGTCAAAGTTTTGGTCAACAAGAGCTTTTACTTTAATGCATAACCTATAATATTAGGTCATATTAATGTCAAGCTCATATCATTTGTTCATCAGAAGTTAAGTTTGGTGCATGTTTTCAAAGTTGATTCAAGAATGGTCCTTATGTTTATTTCCATGCCATATTCACCCAATTCTAAAGAAATTATTAAGATGATTCAAGGGACATTCAATATTCCTTCATTTGGTATTCAAGTGTTCATCATTGGGCATTTGGATGCAAGAAAATATCAAAAATCACAAGTTGGGACATGTTTAGTTGACCTAAAATCAAGAATGACATGTCACTTGGTCCAAACACCATAACTCTCTCATTTCTCAATATTTTTGGAATCTACTTCAAGCTAAATGTCACATTTGATCTCCTCTACGATTTTGTTTCAAGGGACAAACATCAATTTTTCCTCCAAGGACTTAAATTTTCGAATTGGACAAGATGCCCATGTGTGCATAAAAGTTGGTCCAAAACTCGGTTTGACCTATTGCCTAACCTAGAAATCAGTTCATGGTTTGAACTTGTCATCCATGCCATTTTCAACTTAAGCATCCTTTTTATGTGATTCTTTTGCATTTGATTCTTCACCATGAAGAGATCATTTGACACGAAGAACATCTAAAAATGCACAAGTGAATCTCATTTTACCTAAGCTCTAATATGGTGCCCTGAACTATGATTTACACACATGACCTGCAATCCAAAATCATCTAAAACCTTCACTTGGGATCACCAGCACATGTGTAAATCATTTGTCCTTGCAAAACGCATAGGTAGAGTGCAAAATGACCTGAATTCGTGCCAAGTTCACACATTTCACCCCTCTTCTCACACGGGTTGCAAAACAAGAAATTCCAACTTGGTTCACACATTCTAGATCTAATTTCACATGTACCATAATCTCATTGCATTTCCTATAAACAGAGGACCATTTTGCCTTCATTAGCAAGCTTGAACAACTACAAAACCTTTGCCATTTTCACTCTCGAAAAGCTTCAAAAACCAGAAACCCTCATTTCATTTTAAGCTTGTTTTAACTTCAAATCTATGTCTAGGATCACTCATTGGCACCACTTGAAGCACTACGCCAAATAAGCTATTTAATAGCGCTTTTTTTTTTTTTTGATAGCGCTTAAAAGTGCTATTAACCGCGCCACTATTGTAAATATTTCTTATTTAATAGCACTTTAAAAGCGCTATTAAAGTACCAATTTATAATAGCGTTTTAATTAAAGTGCTATCAAAGTCAGTATTTTGCATGTTTTTTGTTTGTTTTTTTATAGCACTCTAAACAAAAAGCGCTAATATATAACATATGTTTGATAGCGCTTTCAAATAAAGTGCTAATAAATGGTACATATTTGGTACAATATTTTTAATAAGTACAGTACAATATTTTTTCTTACACAATCATTTTTTTTGGTGTAAATATAAAATAACTATATTCAATTCAACACAAATAACGCTTTAAGTTACTCATTGCATATATATTATGATCCATCAAATACCAAATAACATTTTAAATTACCAAATCCTATTGTTTCCAAATATCATAACATATAGAATATTAAGAGGGCGTTTGCATAGCCAAATTTGTAGATGCCCATCTATGAGTACTTCAATCCAAATCCAAAAACATACAATCAAATTCTCTAAACAAAACACCAAAAAAATAAGAAAGGATAACAAAACAATCCCATGTAGTAACCACCTTCATGATCCAAAAGTGTTGAACTCATAGATACAATCACTAATTAGGCAAAATAATTGCTTCTTGTTTTCCTGTATCATAGAAGGAATATTGATTATGTATTGTACAATAAAAATTAATTCAACATATAAAGAATAATCAAACATTTAATATGGTTCTAACAAGAAGCGCATAAAATAAGGAATGATTATTATAAACTAATAACAATAAATCGATATAACTAATGCAATAATTGAACTAATTAAGTCTAACAAGAACATGACTTGTAAATATATAGACCACAATTTCCATTATTAGATGCATATAAACACTAAACAGAATATAATTCAAATTCTCAAAATATACATAAACACTTAATTGTGTGTAACTTTCTTTTCATGATCCAGAACTAGATATCGAACACCTTACAATTGTTACTACGAATATCTAAAAATTTCAAGTAGAAATGGAAAACTATAAATCAATCATACAATAAGATATAAGTCATTTTTCCGTATTTTCCTATTTCAAAATTTAAATTCGAGACCAAGAAAGAACACTCAGTACCTCTGTGCCATATCTTCTAAACCAATATACACATACTTACCATATCAGCTTCAAGATGAGCACACCCTAAACGTGACTTTCTATAGGAATGTTGAGGATTTAACGCTCTTTCTCGATTCTCATCACTAACTTTCTGCATTTATTATAAAAAATGCATCCCACAACACTATCACTAATACTATAATCATGCAAAACTTTAAGGATCCATATCCAAGTGATAAAAGTATTACCTGAAACTTTGCAGTCATATGTTGGGCTACAAATTTATCCCAATCATCTTGTTTTATACAAAAAGAATATTTGGCCGGACGATGTTTAACAAAACCACCCTTACTATCTTTTAGATATGACCTCGCCATTTTTGTTCTGAATGCCCTGTGCAACTTTCCAGCTTCTCTATATACAAAGGCACGATGTTCCTCGCCAATTATAAAAGCTTTATGCAAATAATTCAGTTTATTAAAACATAGTTCAGTTTATTTAAACATCACAATGGATAGATTAACGAAATTAAAATTTTACAACTAGCTTAAGTTAGTGTGTTACTTCAATTTCATCCCAAATGTTTTGTTTATAAACCCCCACAGCCTCTTTATTTTTTTTCGTGCTCCAATTGTCCAAGCTTATTGGAACTAACCGATGAACCGTGACACCAATGAAACTAGCAAAAGTCTTGCTATTATGCTTGATTGGTTGAGCTCTGGAATTCCATTGAACCTATAACAAAATTAAAGTGCAAATAAAGAATCAACAGTCTCACTAATAGTGTTTAACATTCAAATAGTTTCAAACAACTAACTCATAAAAGATAATCATGTATGTAACCATCACTCATACATAGTTCAGTAAAAGGAAAATTGCCAAGAGAGTAAACAGTATCATAAAACTCTAGCTATTTTACCTCAATTCTCTTTCCATTGCTTTTGGCTTTGTGAATTTTTTGCAATCGGGTCACACCACGTTTACCAACTGTTTTCTTACTAGACGAACCACTTTCATCATCAATAGAAGCCATATTTCACCTATAAAAATTTAAAAAGTTATATACCATACAAGAATAACATTAAGAAGCAATAACAATAAAAAAATGAAAAACAAATAAATAAACCATACAAGATTAAGTCGGCCTTTTCCTCTTCCTTGTAGTTGGATTCCTACTTTTCTGTTTTCTAGTTACATAAAATGATGGATTGATCCAAATCCCATCACTGTGATCGTTTCTCATATAAAGAATATCATCTATAATTGATTCAGACTCAAGGGATTGTGAAGTATTAAAGAAAGGGTCATCCTCAACATCTATATTTGGAGTGGTGTGATCATTTATTTTGTTACTTAGAAACACAATAGACCACTTTTCATCAGCAGGATCAGTGACATAGAACACTTGGTGAGCTTGTGATGCTAAAATAAAAGGCTCGTCTTTATACCCTACTTTATTAAGATCGACCTTCATGAACCCAGGGTCAACTTGAAGTCCATTGTTATTATCAACCCACTTGCAACCAAACACGGGCACTTGAAAGCATGAGTAATCCAATTCCCAAATACGTTCAATGACCCCAAAATATGACAATTTGGAAAATGCGGGATTTCTATTTTTGGAACTTGAGATATGCACAGATTCAGCTACGAGTGTGACACCGCTATTTTGCACAGTGCTTTGATGATCATGTTCTTCTGTATAAAATGTATACTTGTTAATTATATAACCAGAGTACGATAGAACATTTGAATTTGGACCATTTGCTAGCCATCTCAATCTTTCTGAAATTGAATCAGGATTTTTAGCAAATTCTGAAAAAATGTGTTCTTTTAGCCACGGTATAAAACTTCGATTGTGTTCTCTTGTTAACCAATTTTCACTCTTATTAGGGTTCAAACTTTGAAGTATTTCTTTGTGCTTTTCAACATATGGCTCAACCTCATCAGCATTGTGTAGAACATACAAGTGTGATTGCTCCAATTCGATGTCTGACATGGTTACTAGTTTACTTGCACCAATCCCTTCCCCTGTTGTTTTTCTCACCAGAGCCTCAACAACAGCATTGAAGAATGAATATTTAGGTCAGTCCAGTCATCTCAAACTATATAACATGACTACAGTGACATTAGATAATTTACCCTTATTGTGCCTAGTAAAACATGTTATATTAAAATTAATATAAAACACAGGAGAGAATCATATTGACATCGGGCTCTTACCTAAATTAATCAACAGTTTTTCATCAGCACTTGCATTTAAAAATAAGACAAACGAAGAATCAACTTACCAATGGAACGTTCTTCTTGAAGCCAACACCAAGATGAAAAATCTTTGCAAGTTGGTAGAAAGCCTTTGGTTGACCATTGTTGGCAGCCACTATAAAATATTTACATGCCAACCGCACATCTCTTTTCACTCCAATCCCCTTGAGAAACATGACACCTAGGTTATAATGGCCACCAACCTCGTCATTTTCAGCAGCCTTTTCAAAATAATCTTTTGCCTGTAATTCAGAAAAAGATATCATAAATTAAGCATAGACATACATAGACACACAATACCACCGATAAAGTGTGTCCCCATTCCATTCCCCAAAAATTTGAAGTCCATACAAACACAAAAAAGGTAAAGATGATCATACTTTAGTGTAATTTTTGCTGTCGACTCCATAGCCTTTGACATACAAATAACCAATCCCATTATAAGTAGAGTAGAGGTGATGCTTAGATGCTAGAGTAAGCCATTCAAAGGCTTTTGTATAGTTCCTCTCAACACCGGCTCCCCTGGCATATATCTCTCTGAGAAGCTCCATGGAGCGAGGCTCTCCCTTCTCCACTGCCTTCAAGAACCACGAAAGTGCCTTAGAATGGTCACGCCTCAATCCACGTAGCCCAAAGTAGTAAAAGAGTCCCACTTTGTACATAGCAGCAGCATTCCCTTTCTGTGTCTGATACTCGAGAATCTGAAAATCCTCATCCTCTTCCCCTTTAGATTTTCTAAGTGCATCTTTGTTCTCTTCGGCTCCATTGTGTAGCCTAATAGGTTCAATGACGGGAGAATCTTTGGAAATGAGAAAACCATTGACAGCCACTTCTGCTAATTCAGCATAAAGCTTAACCGATTTATCAAACATCTACAACCATTCCAACATAATCAAAAACCCTAACATTATAATAGAATAGAATATAGAAGTTTATATATTAGGAAAAACAAGTGAACTCACATCTTGACGAGTGTAGGTATAAGCAAGAGCCATTTTGGATTGCATATTGCCACCATCTGAAGCAAAATGATGATAAACAAATGCTTTCTGTTTACTCCTCTCTCTCAAAAGCCCTATTCCCCACAAAAACCCTAACACTGATTGTGCCGCCGGGTAACCAGACTCTGCAGCCGTCTCAATCTCACCAGAGCCTTCTTCGATTAGCCTCGCGTCTCCTGTCATAAGCTTGGTCACGGCGGAGTAGTAGAGAGCCTCCGTATCGGATTGAGGTTGAGGTTGCGGTTGGGTGGAGGTTGGTTCAAAGATTTGGCGCCATGATCCAGGGTCGAGATCCTCTTCGGATTTGTGAGAGTCAGAGTCGCCGAACTCGTCCCACTCGGGGGAGGAATCGGGATCGGAAGGGGGTTCGTCTTTGAAGTCTTCTTGGGAGAGGACGAGGACGTAGGGGCGGGCGGTGACGGAGAGAGTGAGGAGAGAGAAACAGAGGAGAGAGATGAATAATTTGGCGGTGGGCATTGCTGTGTTGAAAAATCACAGTCACAGCAATTGAAATTCAGAAATAATATAGAAATTTGGAATGAGAAGAACAAGAATGAAGGATAGTGAATGTAAATGGATGAAATGTCGAGGATAGTCAAATAATAGCGTTTTATACAAAATGCTATCTTAAAGAAGTTTAATAATAGCGTTCTGGTACAAAGTGCTATCATAATTACATAGTCTGTATTATATAATAGCGCCCGATTAAAAAGTGCTATTATAAATGTGTTTTTTCCATTTTAATAGCATTTTTTTTAAAAGTGCTATTAAATTAGGTGATACAAAAAATCATTTTTGGCGTAGTGAAGCTAATTAAACCATTACAAAATCTTGCAACCTTCAACTCAATTTTACCATTGTTGACCTTCAAAGCGTCAACTAGAAAGGGATACGACTTAAATTTATGAACAAACAAGTTACAACACTCTTCGTCATGATTCACTGATCAAAAGCCCTCACTTACCTGGAATTTATTCTTCGTATTAGTCATTTAATTTTACTTTGAAGTACTTTGGTTTTTATGTGTTTTTGAGAAAATTCTCTCTGCTTAGAGCCAATCAATGACTCTAATATAGAGAGACATGAACAATGAAATGATTAGAAGCACAAATGTGTTTTGTTTGAGCTTAAAACTTATATTTCATGGATTTGCAAAAATCGTTCCAAGGTTTAAGACGATGCAGGTTGCATGCACTTTGGTGAGAAGATTTTAATTCTGACCAATCACCACCTGCCACGCAGCTAGTCATTGTATTTTTATTTTCTTTTTTTTGTATTAAATCCATTTTAATTACTTTTATGATTTATTTTAAATAGCTCATTTTACCTTTTTGACTCCAATTGTTTTTCATAAATCACAAAAATTATTTTCTATTTATATGTTTTTTTTCCAGAATTTAAAAATCATTTTTATCATTTTCCTTCTATTTTTATTCCTATTTTTTTAATTTTCATTTAACATTTAATTTTCATGAATTTTGAAATATTTTTCTCTCCAACTTTTGAGATCTAATTACTTATAATATTTCTGACTTTCTCAAATTGTTTGGCAATTTATTTGATGTTTCAACGCCTCTTTGTGATTTTCCATTTAATTTCTATTTTAAATCAGTTTAAAATCATTTTAAACATATTTTTTGTTTGAATTTTGTTGACTTGGGTCTTACTTGGTTGATCAACGCTTCATCAATTTCAATTATTCTTTAAATGATGCCTTGATTGTATGAACTTTTATCATTTCAAACTTATCCTCTAAATGATTATTTGATCATTTTTAGTATTTTGGATTAATGATAAGTTTATACTATTGTATTGTGAGCTTGAATGATTAAAATTGATAATAGATGGTCCTTTATACAATTTCAAATGTGGTTGATCATCTCTCCTTCTCCATCTTCTTATGTTTGCTTTTGTTTTTTATCATTATATTATATTGTTTTAGGATGATGATTTTGTATTATTTCTCTAATATGTTTAACACATAAATTTCTATTGACTGGCATCACATAGGCGTGACGTCTATATAAGTCCACTTACGATTGCTCAATATAACACTAAATTGTCTCAACTCAGTTGATTCCTTGTTAGCACTAACATTCACATATTAATTGTGCTTACATTTACATTTATTGCAATTTAATTTTATGTCATTTTCATTTATGTTAGTTACATTCTTGTCATTTTTACTTTGCCTCTTATTGTATGCCTTATATCTTTTTCCTTTCTTCTTTTATTGCTTCAAAAAGAATAAAAACATGATAAAATGGATAAAACTCTAAAAACAACTTTCATTTGGATCTTGTAGACTTTGTGTTACCATCCCTTACTTGAGGAGTATTTTAGACTTTACACCTTAGGATTTAGTGCTTTCCTTTGTTTGGAATGGTATATGAGACTTTATGATTCATCTGGACCTTTGAACTTCAATGCAAGATTTAACCTTAGTTTGAGAAATTTTAATCTTTGATTGAAGACTTAGAATTTTCTTTGTGGCTTTGTGACCTTGGTCATCTGGACCTTTTGGTGTTCATCTTCTTCCATTTCTTGCTCTTGATGATTCATCTGCTTATGTGCTTTCTCCTGTGATTTGTTTATCTTGTGGCTTAATGTAAACGAAAAGGAATATTCATTTGACCAATGTCAAATGCTTGCTCCATCTTGTGGTTAGTACACTTACACACAAAGGCTTTCTTTTAAGATACCTTTCAATGAGACCTTTTATTTCATATCATTTACATTTTGCTTTAGGATATTCTCTTCATCTCCCTCTCATTTCTTCAATTTTCAAAACTTCTCCCTATTTTCTAAACTTCACACTTTTCTTAATAAACCTTGACTTTGTCAGGTGACCCCGAAAATCTTTTTTTCTTAATAAATGTTAAATCACTTAAGCATATTAAAACTCTTTTCAAAACTTCTAAAAAAGATAAACCTCATCAAATTTATTTTTGTGCCTTTGTGCACTTTTCTGTTCAAACATTTTTTTGAAAGATTAGATATTAGTATATTCTAGTAGTGGTGCAAAATACTATACTTCTACTATATACTGTGAAGTGATTGATATTTTCCACTTGAATGTTAAGACGTGCTTGTGAGAAAGTCCAAGTAAAAGTTCTATATATCAAGATGATGCAAATGTTTATTCCTCATACTTGTGGATATTAATTTGAGTTTTTTCACTCGAATACGAAGAAATGTCTTTTCAAATCTAAAATCAATCAAGAAACATCTGTGGTTATTTTTACCATGAACTACGAGACTCTGACTTCCTTATTTCACTATGAGGGTACGTAGGAACAAGACTCTCAAGATCTTGGCGAGTACAAACATAATAAAATACTTTCTTTTCTCATCACCCCAATCTTTTCGCAAATAACTCAGTTTTATCATAACACAGATTTTCAAGAGGTTTCTACGGAGTATCGTAAATGTGAGGGATATTAATACATTTCTCTTGCATAACCAACCCTCGTATCCAGATCTCTTCTTTTGTTTTATTTTTCGCATTGGACTTTCTCGATATTTTCCCTTTCTTTTAGAAACAATAAAGTTCGGTGGTGGCTCTTATTTTTTTCCTAGTTAAGTTAATCAATAGCTTAATCTCAATTTTCTCGCTGCGACACAGCGATACTCAAGTGTCCTAGATAGAGAAATCATTCTCTAGCCCGTGTCATTGGATTGACGTGATCTGAGCAGGTATTAAAGCGTTCTTAGGAAAAGAAACGCATTTAATGCTCTTGTCCTCCACTACGTTTCAACATATTCATGAGCATTTCAGTTCAACATCATACCGAATTGCGTCTTAGAGTCCGGTCTATATTATTTAAGACTTTCCCTAGCTCCTTCAATGACCGACAAAGCCTTGAGGGCAACTGTTGGAGCATTCAAAGGCCAATGCACCACAATTCACTCTAGTCAACATAAAATATAAAACAGTTCACATGCTAAGAACAATGTACAATCTCTGATCTCCAATTTCATTATATTAATTTTAAATCTTAAATTAACTTGGGCATTAGAGTGGTAACCATGGAGATCCATATTTCCCACGCCATCATGAAAGAGATCAGAATCACCATTTAAGAACACCGATTATTCAAGTGTCTTCAATTTCAATTCTTTCGTAGAGTCGGGGCATGCATTTCTGATTTCTGAATATTGTTTTTTTTACGAGCAATATATTGATCTTTTAATTGCTATAGGTTTCACCGGTTGTTTGAAAATATCGATATATTTATGGAGTATGGACTTTCCAATTTGAAAATATTCATATATGTATGGAGTGTGGTCTAACATTTCCTCAGAACAAAACATCAAAACAGAAATCATTTATTGAAAAATAGGTGGGATCACTTTTGAATAATTATTGATATATTAATAATTTTGTTTATGATTACTTTTTCAAAATAATTCTATACACGCATTCAATCACATCACACAAGAATACTATTTTTTGAATTAATTTTCAAAATATCTAAATAACAACTTCTTTTATCCATGAATGAATGAAGTGACAAAACACCATTTATATATTCCAAAAAAAGAATTTTTAAGTTTGAATCCTGATAACTATATGAAATAGTTTAATAATTTCAATATTACTGGTTAAGTTATGCTTTGTTGACAAATGACGTGTTTCAAATTGGATGCATGTGTATATAAACAAGGAGCACATTCAAAAGATCAAACATTAAGGAAAATACGCCAAAGAAAATTGAATGAAACAGTACCTATTAGCTACTAATTTGCATTATTATGAAAGCTTCACTTTGACTAACCAAATTAATCAGTCTCATATTTTCATTATGTGACTTAAAAACAGTAATCTTATCCCTAAATTAACGGCTAGGGTGCCACCAAGTTTACAACTCAAACAAGCAAAAACCATCTTGTGATTTCTGTCACAATCACTTGTATAGATCTATTTATCTAGTAGCTGAGAGAGCTTTGAAAAATAATGAGTTCATAGCTAGGCTTTCAATTCATGCGCATGCATGATACTATGATTGTGACTGAATCTATACAAGAGCATTGATCTGTTATGAAAGCAACATAAATATGATGGGGCCAAATGGCATGACTACTGCGGTTTAAATGTTGAACCACAGAAAGAGACTGCTTTTTAAAGTTGTTGTCTGCTACTAACTTCATTATTTTTATTGTGTTCTATGAATGGAACCAAGTAAAGTAAAGAAACATCTCTCTTATTATTCAACAATACATCTATTGCATTCAGTTTACTGTACTTTTTTTATTTTCAAAGTCTTTGTAAGAAAATAAAGGGCATGGTCAAAAACTATATTTATCATGAAGAAATAAATGACTCGTGTTATACTCATGCAGCCAACTGTCCAAGCTTAGTTGTTCATGATTCTTTTCAAAACGTGTTTATTTTAAAGGCCACTTAATAAGTCTACAGAATCATGCTCATTTTCCCACTTCTTATCTTTTTCTTATTACTATTATTCTTGGAGTGGCGCGAGTATATTGTTAGAAGCTAGTAATTTTATGTTTTAGTAGGCAAATATATATTTCACAAGTTTGTTTTCGACGGAGTCGAAATTAATTGAATAAGAGTCGAATATATTACGTAATAAGTCAAGTATGGTAGTTACATATATACAATCATCTCTCTCACTCTCTTGTACGGTGGAGATGAAAAATTGAAGAGAGTGAAATTGCAAATTGAGAAAGTAGTTTGAGATAACACGGATGAAAGAAGATGAATCGATTGTTGATTTCTTCTCATGATTAGTGTTACTCACTAATCAGATGAAGGCGTGTGGTGAATCAATCAATGATTTGCAAAAGATTGAGAAAGTGTTCAGATATTTGAGTGCAAGCTTTGATTACATTATAGTGTCTATCGAAGAGTGCAAGAACCTAGCTGGGATGAAGTTGGAAGAACTTCAAACATCATTAGTGATCTTACCAGTTTATTAGAACCTGCAAGGTGGCCTGATGATGATCTTCTATCGTGCTGGAATGTTGAGGAGGAAAAAAGAGGTTGTACATGCAAGACACTTCGACCATCAAGTAAGTGTGGGAGCAAAGAGATACAAGCAGAGTGTTAAAGTTTTAGAGATAAATAAAGAATATTCGATACCTGACCCTCACATGTGTGAGGCTTTATACAATGTCCTTGGCGCCTCGTCATTGGTTCCTATTTTTGGGCCTAGATATGCGGGTCCACAAAAATAGGTAACTTCCAAGACTTGGTCATACCGGGCAGGTGTGCCCGTAACTAGCCATTAGTTTCGAGGACGAGGTAGGTTACGGGCAGCAATCTGGTCGGCTCCTGGTTGTCTAGGCGACTTGAGGTTGGATAGACAGAGAGGTGCTCATCAATCATCGTAGGTCAATGCCGGTCCAAGAAGACAAACAATTGATGGTGCCCGACGGAGGGCGGGGGAGATCCGGGTTGTGGTCGTATGGGCCTTACCGAAGGAGGATTTTAGACTAGGCCCACTCTGGCTGTCGGGTCAGTCCAGAACAGTAACCCTTCAAGTCGTTGCTTTTGGGCATATGAGTGATGACTTTAACACCTGCTCATGGGATGGGGCACTTTTTACGGGGAGCATGAGTGTCTCCCGTTGCGTCTTTCTCGCGGGGAGATGATGAGTTGGTCGTTTATAGCTTCGAACTTGAAGAGGTAGCGTGTTTCGGGTAGTCTGCTGACGAAGTGGCGCAATGATGGCCTAGGGGCTAGGCTGCACTAATGACGACCATAGGGTTTCCTAGGCGTGTGTCTCTAACGCCCGAGTGATTCCTGCTATAAATACGAGAGAAGTAGGACATTATGTACTTTTTAATTCTTCTCTCATACTGCTCGTTACTGCTCGCCTGATGACCGCTGTTGTTTCTTGAAGATTTGTTACTCGCCGCCACTCTTTTCATCCTTCTTCCTTCTTCAACTGGTAAGATTTCATTTTTTCGTTGTCATTTTCCTTTTGTAGCTTATATTTTCATGATTTTTTTCTTAGAAATGCATGCGGTTAGGGTTAGGATCTTATCAGTTGGAGGTTTTTAGATGAGTGTTGGTAGCGGATGGTGGTTCTGTATTTTTAGAAACGTCGGAGCCACCGTGGGTTTTTCCTGATATCTGCGACACACCGTGGGTGATCCTTGAGGAATTAGGTTATTTTCGCCTACTATAGCTTGTCTTGTTGAAAAAGAGTTCATCCGTTCAGATGCCTTAGTGAGGGTTCTGGTCGGGGACATGGTCATCGTTTATCAACGCACTTTCACATGATTAGTGGTGGAAGGGTGGTTTTGACATTGATGTCGAACTCACCTCTATCCTATGCTTTTCAGGTACTATGACCGATAATACTGGGGACGGTTTTTCATATTGGAGAATTGGATCCTCTTTAAGCTCTACGGACGATACTTGCAGTACGTCGAGCATCCAGGAGATTTCAGGGGATAAACCGAACAGGTGTGACCAGCACTTAGGGGGAGAGGATGTGGAGATGGCGCCCATTGATCAGGGTGGCCTGTTACCACCCGACGATGATGAAGACCCGCGGTCTTGAGTCACGCAAGACCCTCGGGATTGGGTTTCTTATTTCTTTGAACACCATGATGAGGTTTTCACCGAAGTGTACGCGCACGACGATAGAGGTCAAGGGGAATGGTTGCTTTGGATCCTCGAGAAGGATAGCATGATCTGCTCCAAATAAGATAAGAGGTGGACCTCTATGTATGCTATCGTGTTCCAGGAGATGGGCCTCCGACTCCCCTTCTCATATTTTCAAGTGGTCGTTTTCCGTCATCTTCGTCTGGCTCATTCCTAGTTGCATCCAAACGGGGTCGCTTTCATCTTGTGCAGCCTCTTTCGAGTAGGACAATGCTGAAAGTTTTTCGGACATCACCAGTACATGGTAAGAACGGGGCCCCCGTCTTGAACGAGTTGGGAGAGCACATGAACAAGTTGGTCTATAAGTTCTCTTTTCAGTGGACGATGATGCATTTTGATAATAAATTGGGTTCCTATGTCTGGAAGGAGGTGGAGCTCAGTGTCAAGGACTAGCAGAGCTTCGTTGTCTTGATCGCTTTTTTTGCGTGGATTCCCCGCGTTCAGCGAGCATGCCGGGGAGGTAAACTGATAACGGAAAAGAACGGGAAGATCGTATACAAGCCCGGTTTGATAGTTGTTAAGGAGCTTTTAGAGAGCGAGGATCCTGTCAAATACTTGGGTATTTATTTTTTATGTTTTGAATAATTACATGTGGTTGACGTTTTTGGATCCTCGTTTTCTAACTATGATTTTCTTTTTGTTATGCAGATAGCATGAATCCCGCTCAAGAGCGCATAGCCAAGAATTTTGCTGCTAAAGAGAAGAAATCTTTGAAGGAAGTTAAAACTGGTTTGGGGACTGCTCCTACGTCAGGATCTGGTAATTCTTCCTCGGGTCAAGCTATCGTTTCTCTCTCCCGCTCCAGTTTCCTCGAAGGCGAAGAGGCCGCGTGTCGAGGGAAGTGTTGATCTGACCGGAGAAAAGGGTAAAGGGAAGTATGACCTACCCCCTATTGGATGGAAAGGGTTTTCTTCAAGGGCACTGCTCTTCAACTTCCCCGGGCGAGTCTCTTCACCTTGATGGTTTGGATCGCCCAGAAAAGAGGGCAGTTTTGGCGCAGAGCGCCGGCAACCTAATAAGGATATTAGAGATGGAAGTGACTTACACTGAGGGGAGTTCTTCACAAGAGGCTGAGCTGAAGAAGCTGCGGTCTAAGCTGGCCACGGCTGAGAATGGACGGAGTGATGAGGAGAAGTCTCAGAAGCTGGCCGAGGAGGATTTGGGAAAGCTTTCCGAGGAACGCAGAGCCTGGTTGATCGAGAAAAAGGCTCTGAAGGAAAAGATAGTGATCCTGACTTCCAAGGTTGTGCCTGCTGAAGACGAGCCATAGGAAATAAAAGATTTAAAGACCCGGGCCGAGCTGGTCGCTCATTTCCAACTGGCAATGGATGACTCCTAGGCCACCTCTGAGGGAAGTTTTAAGAACACGCTGAAGCAGCTTCGCGTGCTGAATCTTGGGGTCGAGATCAACACCTCTGATATGGGGGTTAATTATTATGTGGTTGATGGTAAGATTTTTGTCACAGACTACCTTGAAGAGCCTGCTGCCTAGCCTGTGAGGGGACCTTATTCGTTATCGCCCGTTGTCGAGGAAAGAACAGAAGAATAATGTTTTGATAATTTTCTTAGTATGCTCGGCCTGTGTGCCATTATTTTGTAATCTTGTTTTCAGACATGTGCCCGTTTATGTAATTTTCAAACAGATATGGTCCTTGTGACCATGATTTTGCTTTGGATGTGGGGCGAGGGGCCTCTTTTTGTAAAAACTTGTACAATGGCGGCCTTAATGGTCGTTTGTTTCAAATTCAAATATACGTGCTTGCATGTTTGTCATTATGCTTGTCTGCTTGAGACATATTTCATTTTGCTAAGGGTTGGTAGTGGGGACCTGCTCGTTTAATTTGTGTGTTTTTCAGTGTGGGGAACCGGATAAACGGCCAGGGTGAATATCGGGCGTGGGCCGGAACTCAGGTTTCATTTCAAGAACCTGAGCTCGGGGGCGTGCATTTCCCATCGCGAGCCGGGTGTTCTACCGTCTTGGTACAGAGACAATGGAGCTCGGTTGATTTATCCACATCGGGCTGAGGACACACTCGTTTAAAGAGAAGAGTCTTACCACCTTGATATAATTTGGGTGCCATGCTTGTACCTAGCATGCACGCATATTCGCGCCTGGATGAGGTTGTCTTATCGACGAGACTCGCCATTGTTCAGTGTTTTAACTGTAATATTATTATAGCTTTTCAGGGTACCATGATCGAGCGAGTTGTTCCCCTTATATATTTTCTAAGTAATATGCCACGGTCCCCGTTTTTACATAAATGTGATAAGGGCCTTTCTAGTTTGCTGCGAGCTTGCCTTCGCGAGATTCTTTGTGGTTTCTCTTTCATACAAGGCTACCGACCTCGAACTCTCGTCGTATGACTTTGGCTTTGTAGCGCATGGTTATTTTTTGCTTGAGGGAGGCCTCTCATAGGGCCGCTCTTGTTCTGATCTCTTCGACCAGATCTAATTCCTCTTGAAGGGCGGTCTCGTTCATCTCCTTGTCTGGGGGAGCTTCAGTTCACCTGGAGTGTTCTTCGATCTCTACGGGGATGACGACTTCTGTTCCATAAGCTAGTCTAAAAGGGGTCTCCCCAGTCAATGAGTGAGTTGTTGTTTGGTATCCCTAGAGTATGATGTATAACTCTTCGACCCATCTTTTCTTGGTCTCTTCTAATCTTTGTTTGAGGCCCCTAAGTATCACCCAATTTGAAGATTCCGCATGGCCATTTGTTTGGGGATGCTCGACAGAGGTGAAGTGTTGGGTGGTTCCCAACTTGGCGAAAAATTCTTGAAAAGTGTGATCTGTGAACTGGGTCCCGTTGTCCGTGATTATTGCTTGTGGGATACCAAACCGCACAAGGATGTTTCTTTTGTAGAAGCGAAGGACATTTTGGACGGTAATTTTGGTCAATGCTTCGGCTTCTATCCATTTGATGAAGTAGTCGACGGCTACTATCAAATATATATTTTTGATTGGTCCCCACCACGAATGGACCGAGGAGGTCCAATCCCCACCAGGCGAAGGGCCAGGAGAAGAGAGGGACTTGAGCTCGTTTGGGGGTGCTAAATACATGTCCCTGTGTCGTTGGTATTTGTTGCATTTTTGATGTGTTCTTTTGCGTCGTGCTGCATGGTGGGCTAGTAATATCCTGCTCATAGAGTTATCCTGGTGAGGGAACTCTCGCCCAAATGCTAGCCGCTTATCCCCTTGTGGATTTTGAGTAGGAAACAATTTGCGCCGCTTCGGTCAACCCATTTGCGGAGGGAATGGAAAATCCTCTCCTGTATAGTTTTTCCTTGACCAAGATATACGAGCAAGCTCTTCGTCTGACAACAACCGCTTCTTTCGAGTCGGCGGGTAACTTCCCCTTTTTGAGATAGTCGTGCACGGGGGTCATCCACCAGTCGTCGTCCCCTATGGTGAATAATTCCAAAGCTGAGGAGGGTTTCTAGGTGCTTAGTTGAGGAAGGATTTCATGTATCACCAATTTATTTCCCCCTTTCCTCTTCGTGCTCGCCAGTTTGGATAGGATGTCTGTGTGGGCATTATGTTTGCGGGGAACATGTTGCACGTCCACGAATTTGAATTTAGTTTTCCTCTATTGGACAAAGTCACAATATTCAGCGAGGTGATCGTTTTTCACCTGGTATTCTCCCAGAATCTGGGACGCAACCATGTGAGAGTCGGTGAAGATTTTTACTTCCTCGACTCCAAGGTCTTCGGCTAGGCGTAAGCCTGCCAAGAATGCCTCGTATTCGTCCTGGTTGTTTGAGGTAGAGAAAAATAACACGAGGGAGACCTCGATTAGGGTTCCTTCTTTTTTTCTAATATAATGCATGCACCTCTTCCTGTCGAACTGGAGGTGTCATCGATGAAGATTGTCCACCAGCACGCTCTATCCGGGGGTGCGGGCAAGGTCATTTTGACCACAAAGTCGACCAGTGCTTGAGCTTTGAGGGATTTCCTTCCCTTGTACTGGATATCGAATTCGGAGAGTTCTAAGGACCACTTCAACATTCTGCCTGCCATGTCAGGTCTTCTGAGCAGTTGTTTTATTGGTTGATCTGTTCAGACGACTATGGTATGCACCAAGAAGTAGTAGCAGAGTCTTCTCGCCGTGTTAACGAGGGCTAGGGCCACCTTTTCAATTTCCTGATATCTTATTTCTAGGCATTTCAAGGCCTTGCTCGTAAAGTAGATTGGTCTCTGTCCTTCGGGAGTTTCTCGGATTAGCGTCGCACCTATTTCCTCGGAGGCGACAACCAGATAGAGATAGAGGATTTCATCCTTCTCTTGTCGATAGAGGACGGGAGGTAGAAATAGAGCTTGCTTCAAGTGGGTGAGAGCTTTCTCGCATTCGGGCCTCCACTCGGAGGCAGCTTCCTTGCAGAGGAGCTTGAAGAGGGGGAACGCGTGCTGGGCAGATTTCGCCACGAATCGAGAGAAGGAAGTGAGCATGTCGTTCAAGATTTGAATGGAATTTTTTGAAGTGGGTGTTGTAAACTCATAAAAATGCTCGACATTTTTCGGGGTTTGCCTTAATGTCTCGTTCTGTTAGGTAGAATCTTAGGAATTTTCTCACGCGCATGCCAAAGGTACATTTTTCTAGGTTAAATCTCATTCGAAACTTTCTGGCCTACTCAAACACTTTCTTTAAGTGGAGGGAGTGCTTGACCTCTTCCATGGATTTGACGATTATGTCGTCCATGTAGACTTCGAGCATGTCGCCTATCTCGTTGCAGAAGACTTTGTTCATCATGCGCTGATATGTAGCGCCCACGTTTTTTAGGCGGAAAGGCATTATGTTATAGTAGTAGTTTCATGACTCAGTCATGAAAGCAGTATATTTTTTTGTCTGCTTTCGCCATTAGAACCTGGTTGTAACCAGAATATATGTAACGCCCGTAATTTAATTAATTATTTAATTAAATTATTTTTGGAATAATTGTGAAGATGTGTTATAATTAAATTGGATTTATTTTATTAAGTGGAGAAATAATAATATTAGAGGTATAATATTATTATATGGTGAAATAATATTAGAAGTGTAATATTATTAAGGTGGGCTTAATTTGAGATGGTAGATGTATTAAAGGGGGTGCAAGCTTTAAGCCCAACAAGAACTAAGAATAATATAATAATAGGATTATATTATTATTTGTGAGAAGGAATAGAAGAAAGAACAGTAGAAGGAAAAATAAGGATTTGAGGAGAACGTGAAGCTGCTGGAAATAGAAGGAGACGGCAAGAAGAAAGATTCAACCCGGAAATTATAAAGCGACCTTCAATCCAAGGTAGGGGTGGGGTTCTGACTTTATAATTGGGTTCATGATGTTTAATATGTGGGGTTAGATGTGATTGTTGTTTGTTCTTGAATTGGATGTATGTATGATGATGTATGATGAAGATTGATGAATTTTGGATGAATAATGACGTTATGATGTTGTTTAATCGATGTAGGATGATAGGTTAATGATTAGGTGATGAATTACCATGATTAGAATAAGGTTTGTAGGTCTGTAATATGAATTCCCGTAGTGAAAATACAGAGGAAATCGCAAAATTTATGCATAAGGTATCAGTATGTGTCGACCTCAAGCTGGATGAGTCGATACATGGGCGAGGTTAGACTCAGGATGAGTCGATGCATGCAGGGCTTGCGTCGATACATGTTAGTTGCAAGACTCGGGATGAGTCGATCGGTAAGTGCATGTGTCGATACATGCTGTGATTTGAAGCAGGATGATTCGATCCATAAGGAGGATGTGTCAACTCATAGTGAATAGAAGAAGCAGGATGAGTCGATCCATAAAGAGGATTTGTCGACTCATAGTGAATAGAAGAAGCAGGATGAGTCGATCCATAGAGTTTTGTGTCGACCCATAAGGTCTGATTTTTGACAGATTCAGTTTTAAAGTGTTGTAACTTGAGTTGTAGGATGTTGTTTGAGATGCCGTTTGAAGAGTTGTTTTACTAACGCGATGAACTTTATTCTAGATGATTTTAATGATGATGAAGAGGTGTAATCCTAGTAACCAACCTAAGATTTAGAATTAATTCCTATGAATGATCGTGGCGGTGGTTTTTGGACAGATTGATGAATGTGAGATGTTTAAAGGTTGTTGTTAGAATTATGACAGTAGGATTAGTGACAGAAACGAAGTAGAACTGCAGAATAATAGTATGGATTACTGTAGTATTAATACACAACTGAGTTATTAGTAAGATGTGGTTATTAAAGTTGTTTTTGATAGTTATGATGAACAAATGACGTTGGATAAATAAATGATGTTTAATAAATTATTTTGATGTTATGAGATGTTGTTAATTGAGATGTTTTGAGATGATTGAAATGTTTTGAGATGATTGAGATGTTGTTGTTTTGAGATGATTGAGATGTTGTTGTTTTGAGATGATTTGAAATGTTATTACATTCATGAAGAGTCGCATACATTGCATTTTTGAGATGGAGCTTATGCTCGTTGAGATGGCCTGGATTGGAAAATTTTGAGATGAAGGCTATGCCTTGTTGATGCCTCTATTAATTGGCAGATTTTTGAGATGGGAGTTCTGCTCCAATGGTACCACATGCATTTGCATAGTTTGGAGTTGCATTATATGATTGAATAATGAAGTGCATTTGATGTTGAGGAATGAGTATATATGCTGTAATTATTGTTGATTATGAGATGAGAAGTGGTGATATTAGTGATCTAATTTAATATATTAATTATCATGCACTTTATTATATTGTTAGATATCTCACCCCTTTTGTTTGAATGTTGCCCTTATGTTGGTAACGTGCAGGTAATCGAGAGTGAAGGACGCATACCTTCAATAGATCGAGTCGGTGTCATTGCTCTAATATGTAACACTCGGGGGGATGAACGCTTGCTGATTTTTGATTGCTGATTTTTAGTTGTTGAACTTTAAATTGTTTATTTACTAAATAACGAAATTTTCGAAGTTGCTGTTTTATTTAGAGATGTTATTGAAGAATTCCGCTGCGTAGTTGTTGAATTATTTTATTAAAGATGTTATGACGATGGTTCATCCGATGTTTTAAAAGTGTTATATATCCATGATGAATGCAATGAATTTATTAGAAGAATCTGTGACGTCCCGATTCATTCGTATGATTGAAATTTTATAACTCTGATTTATTTTGCATAATTTTCTTGGGGTAGAATTGGGGTGTTACAAAGTTGGTATCAGAGCAAAAGGTTGGTCCGACCTTGTCGTCGAGTCTTAGTTGTCTAACAATCGAGTATTGTTATTTTGAGTTCTAACAGTTGTTTGTATTGTAGTGAGAAGTTGAGATGGCTGGAAGGAATGATGCTGCTCTTGCTACTGCTCTAGAAGCAATGGCTCATGCGATGGAAAATCAGCCGAATGCTGACGGGAATGCTGGATCTCGTAGCTTGGCGACTTTCCAGAGAGAGAATCCACCTACGTTCAAGGGAAAGTATGATCCTGACGGAGAATTGGAATGGTTGAAAGAGATTGAGAGGATCTTTCGCGTGATGGACTGCACTCCAGCGCAGAAGGTTCGTTATGGGACTCATATGCTAGCAGTCGTGGCTGATTACTGGTGGCTAGAGACTTGCCAGAAGTTGGAAGCTGCAGGTGAGAATGTCACTTGGGCTGTGTTCCGTAGGGAGTTTTTGAGAAAGTATTTTCCTGAAGATGTTCGTGGTAAGAAGGAAATTGAGTTCCTTGAGCTGAAGCAAGGAAATTTGTCAATCGTTGAGTATGCTGCCAAGTTTGCTGAGTTGGCTAAGTTTTATCCGCATTACGCTGAGGAAAATGCTGAGTTTTTAAAGTGTATTAAGTTTGAGAATGGGTTGCGCCCGAAGATTAAGAAGGCAGTTGGATACTAGAAGATCCGTGTCTTTGCTGATTTAGTTGATAGTTGTAGGATTTATGAGGAAGATAATAACGCTCATTACAAGATTATTAGTGAGAAGAGGGGTAAGCACCAACAGAATCGTGGTAAGCCTTATGATGCCCCAGCTGGTAAGGGTAAGCAGAGATTTGCTCATGGTCAGAGGACTAGTGGGGGAGATGCTCCTGTTGGTGTGATTTGCTTTAAGTGTGGGAAACCTGGGCACAAGAGTAATGTGTGCACTGCTGAAGTGAAAAGGTGTTACCATTGTGGTAAGAACGGACATGTTGTATCTGAGTGTGAGCACAAGAATGTGGTTTGTTTCAACTGTAAAGAAGAAGGGCACATTGGTAGCCAGTGTCCGAAGTCGAAGAGGGCTCAGTCAAGTGGTAAAGTGTTTGCTTTGGTTGAGGATCAGACAGCTGCCGAGGACAGACTTATTAGAGGTACATGTTTCATTAATAATACTCCTTTAATTACTATTATTGATACTGGTGCTACGCATTGTTTTATTGCTGCTGACTGTGTTGAAAGATTGGGTCTTGTGTTGTCTTCTTTGAATGGAGAAATGGTCGTCGATACTCCAGCTAAGGGGTCGGTGACTACTTCTTTTGTGTGTGCTAAGTGTCCCTTGTCAATCTTCGACAAAGACTTTGTTGTTGATTTGGTTTGTTTGCCATTAAGAGGTTTGGATGTGATTATGGGTATGAACTGGTTAGAGCATAACTGTGTTCATATCAATTGTTGTGACAAGTCGGTGAAGTTTTCTACTCCTGAAGAAGAGGAAGATGGTTTGTTGTCTGCTAGACAGTTGAGGAAGTTGATGCAAGAGGAAGCACAAATGTTTTCTATGATGGCGCCGCTATCTGTAGAGACTCAAGCTGTAAATGAGGAATTGCAGGTGGTGTGTGAATTTCCTGAAGTTTTCCCTGATGAGATTCCTGATGTACCGCCAGAGAGGGAAGTTGAATTTGCTATTGATCTTGTACCTGGTACTAGACCTGTGTCTATGGCACCATACAGGATGTCTGCATCTGAATTGTCAGAGTTGAAGAAGCAATTGGGATAGCTACTTGAGAAGAAGTTTGTAAGACCAAGTGTATCGCCGTGGGGAGCTCCAATGTTGTTAGTGAAGAAGAAAGATAGAAGTATGAGGCTCTGTGTTGATTATAGATAGTTGAACAAGGTGATGATTAAGAACAAGTATCCATTTCCAAGAATAGATGATTTGATGGACCAATTGGTGGATGCCCGTGTGTTTAGTAAGATTGATTTGAGGACGGGTTACCATCAGATTAAAGTGAAGGATGAGGATATTTAGAAGACGGCTTTCAGAATGTGTTATGGACATTACGAGTATTCGGTGATGCCTTTCAGTGTTACTAATGCGCCGGGAGTATTCATGGAATATATGAATCGTATCTTTCATACTTATTTGGATCGATTCATAGTGGTATTCATTGATGATATTTTGATTTACTCTAAGTCAGAAGAAGAGCATGCTGAACATTTAAGAGTAGTATTACAAGTCTTGAAAGAGAAGAAGTTGTATGCAAAGCTATCCAAGTGTGAGTTTTGGTTAAAAGAGGTTAGTTTTCTTGGTCATGTGATTTCAGGTAGTGGCATTGTTGTAGATCCAGCGAAGGTTGATGATGTGTTGCAATGGGAAACTCCAAAGTCAGCTACTGAGATTAGAAGCTTCTTAGGATTAGCTGGTTATTATAGAAGGTTTATTGAAGGGTTTTCTAAGTTGTCACTTCCATTGACTAAGTTGACTTGTAAAGGTAGAGCATTTGTTTGGGATGTTCAATGCGAAGAAAGTTTTACGGAATTGAAGAAGAGGTTGACATCGGCTCCGATTTTGACGTTGCCTAATCCAAGAGAGCCTTTTGTGGTGTATTGTGATGCTTCCAAGATGGATTTAGGAGGTGTGCTTATGAAGAATGGTAAGGTAGTTGCTTATGCATCGAGGCAGTTGAGGACTCATGAAAAGAACTACCCTACGCATGATTTAGAGCTTGCTGCTGTTGTTTTTGCATTGAAGATTTGGAGGCATTATCTTTATGGTTCTAGATTTGAAGTGTTTAGTGACCATAAGAGATTAAAGTATTTGTTCCATCAGAAAGAGTTAAATATGAGGCAGCGAAGATGGTTAAAATTGTTAAAGGATTATGATTTCGGTTTGAATTATCATCCAGGAAAGGCGAATGTGGTAGCTGATGCGTTGAGTCGAAAGACTTTACATATGTCAGTAATGATGATTAAAGAGTTGGAATTGATTGAGCAGTTCAGAGATATGATCTTAGTTTACGAGGTTACTCCGCAGAGTGTTATATTGGGTATGTTGAAAATTAATAATGAATTTCTCGACAGTATCAGAGAAGCTCAGAAGTTGGATGTGAAACTGGTAGATTTGATGGTTGGGATTGATCAATCTGAGAATAATGATTTTAAGCTAGATGAGCAAGGTGTGTTGAGGTTTCATAGTCAGATTTGTATTCCTGATGATGCTGAGATGAAGAAAGTGATACTTGAAGAGAGTCATAGAAGTAAGTTGAGTATTCATCCAGGAGCTACAAAGATGTATCAAGATTTGAAAGGTTTGTTTTGGTGACCTGGGATGAAGAGTGATGTGGCTCAATTTGTGTATGCATGTTTGACTTGTCAGAAGTCGAAAGTTGAACATCAGAAGCCTGCAAGATTGATGCAACCGTTGGAAGTTCCAGAATGGAAATGGGATAGCATTTCAATGGACTTTGTGACAGGGTTGCCTAGTACTTTAAGAGGACATGATTCAATTTGGGGTATTGTTGATAGGCTTATGAAGTCAGCTCATTTTATTCCTATTAACATCAGTTTTCCAGTGTCGAAGTTGGCTGAGATTTATGTTAGTGTGATTGTGAAGCTGCATGGTGTTCCTTTGTGCATTGTGTCAGATAGAGATCCAAGATTTACTTCTGATTTTTGGAAGAGTTTTCAAGAAGCATTGGGTTCTAAGTTGAGGTTGAGTTCAGCGTATCATCCTCAGACAGATGGTCAGACTGAATGGATGATTCAATCGTTAGAAGACTTGTTGAGGGCATGTGTTCTTGAGCAGGGAGGTTCATGGGATACTTATCTTCCATTGATAGAGTTCACATATAATAACAGTTACCATTCCAGTATTGGGATGGCACCTTTTGAAGCGTTATATGGTCGGAGATGTAGAACTCCGTTATGTTGGCATGAATCTGGTGAAATTGTAGTGCTTGGACCTGAACTTGTTCGTGAGACTACTGAGAAGGTGAAGTTGATTCGAGAAAAGATGAAAGCTTCACAGAGTAGACAGAAGAGTTATCATGACAAGCGAAGGAAGGATTTATAATTTCAAGCTGATGATCATGTGTTTTTGAGAGTTACACCTGTGACTGGTGTTGGGCGAGCATTGAAGTCTAAGAAGCTCACTTCTTGTTTTATTGGACCATATCAGATTTCAGAGAGAGTGGGGAATGTTTCTTATAGAGTGGCTTTACCGCCTAATCTTTCGAATTTGCATGATGTGTTTCATGTGTCGTAACTTCGGAAGTATATTTCAGATCCATCTCATGTGATTCATATGGACGATGTGCAAGTACGGGATAATCTTACGGTGGAGACGATGCCTGTACGAATCGTGAATCGTGAAATGAAGACTCTGAGGGGCAAAGAGATTGCTTTGGTTAAAGTGGTTTGGCTAGGAGCTGCAGGAGAAACCATGACTTGGGAATTGGAGAGCAAGATGCGAGACTCCTATCTTGAATTGTTTGATTTAGGTAAATTTTCGAGGACGAAAATATTCTAAGTGGGGGAGAGTTGTAACGCCCGTAATTTAATTAATTATTTAATTAAATTATTTTTGAAATAATTGTGAAGGTGTGTTATAATTAAATTGGATTTATTTTATTAAGTGGAGAAATAATAATATTAGAGGTATAATATTATTATATGGTGAAATAATATTAGAAGTGTAATATTATTAAGGTGGGCTTAATTTGAGATGGTAGATGTATTAAAGGGGGTGCAGGCTTTAAGCCCAACAAGAAATAAGAATAATATAATAATAGGGTTATATTATTATTTGTGAGAAGGAATAGAAGAAAGAACAGTAGAAGGAAAAATAAGGATTTGAGGAGAACGTGAAGCTGCTGGAAATAGAAGGAGACGGCAAGAACAAAGATTCAACCCGGAAATTGTAGAGAGACCTTCAAACCAAGGTGTTGTACCCCAAAATTTGCCCTCCCATTTCTCATTGATTTCTCATCACAAAGCCCTTTAAGCTCAAGATCCAGTTAGGGTTTCATCTGCTCAAGACTTCTCCTTGCACTATGGACCCAAATTAGGGTTTGTGTTTGCACAAAGATGTTTTGACCTAAAATGCCTAAGATGACTTTCATCCTTCATATTGGACTCCCAAGTTTATCCATACCAAGTTTCAAGCCTTGATTCCAAGTTTTGCCCAGTCAATTGGACAGTTGACCTAGAAATCAATTGTATTGGGGAAAAAGTCAATTGTTCCAATTGACAGTCAAACCTCATGGAAATTGACCCACATCAACATTATGAACTCATATGAACCATTTGATCAAGTTTGGATCACAATTCTACAAGAAATTTGATCAAATCACCAAAAGGGCAAAATGGTCATTTTTAGGGTTTTGACTGCACAAAGGCAATTTTTGACTGTTTGACCTAGCCAATGGCAAACCAAGCTCACATATGGACTCAAAGACCCCATGGAATTATCTTGACATGCTCAACAAACTCAAAAGATCCCAAGTACACAAGATTGACAGTTGAATTCCCCAGTCAATTGATCAATTTTGACTGTACACTGAAAAGTCAAACTTTGACTTTTTGGTCAAAATCAAGAGTCAAGATTCATTTTTCATCAAAACATGCCAAATCATGAAACTTGTTCACCAAGGAATCACAAAATGCAAATTAGGGTTAGAAATTAGAATTTTTCATAACTTAGAATTTTTCTAAGTTATAAAAAACCCTAATTTTTTCCCAACTTTGCCCCACTTTTTCACCAAGATCCATTTGGATTCAAACAAAAGTCAAAACATGAAAGTTGTAGCTTGTTGCATAATCTACAACTTTGATTCACAAAGTTTTCCCATTTGAGGCTTGTATCTCAAGTTACAAATTTTTGAATAAGGGCACTAAACCATTCTTAACTTAGTGAAATTTTAACCTATTTTGACAAGGTTTTCTACCCAACTTCAAGGCCATTTTCCATACACTTCCACTTGGAATTTCAATTTGCATTTCAAAGATGGATTGTAGTACACATTCCAATATTTCCAAAATGTCCAAGAACTTATCAAACAACCTCATAACTTGAGAGAATCGAATTTCACAATTTGGCAAAAACTCACTTTTGAATTGATCATGGACATGTTCATAACTTAAGCCATTTTCAAGTCAGCATAGTTTGTGCTAAATTACAGGTCCTAAAACCCTTTGACACTCAATAATTCAATGCAAAACCTTTGTTCCAAGGCCTTGTTTCATGAGTTCAAGCATTGCCTAAAGGATTAATCCATTTATAGATAAAGCATTTCTTCCATTTTTGCAAAAGGTAACTTTATGTCCAATTGAAAATCCAAGCAGTACAAATGAGATCTAATTGGCACAAGATTATGAGCAAAAACACTCTGATCAAGGAGGGATTATGCAGCTCATTAGGGGGCCCCTACTGACCTAGAGCACAACTTGGGCATTTGTTGCTTAAAGTGTAAGTAACTTGGCATATTGTAACACAACTCTCATATCAGCTTGCAAACACTGAAGTGAACTTGTGAAACACACTCAAGACATCTCAACCAAGTTATTGCATGACCCTAACACCTCTCATACACTCCCAATCTCAGAATCACCTTCAAACTGCAAAAACAGGGTCAGGCCTGCAGTTTGAGTGCCATCTTCCATTTCCCTTAAGCTCTCTTGCCCAAACCAGTTCACATACATTCCCTAGCATCTATGCAAGCTAACCATGACTTGAAACACGACCTGTAATCCCTCTAACCAGTTCCACCATTTTCAGTTTCTTGTTTTGCAGGTGAAGTGCTCTAGCACGATTCAAAAGCTTTCAAGACAAAGTAAACATTGGAATAGCATCCCTGGACCTCAAGGAAGCTTTTCCAAGCATCACCTTGCACTGAAAGCTTCCTCATTTCCAGATAGAACTTCAACTGAACAGGTATTTTAGTGAACTTCTATCTCTCTTATTAAGCATCATTAGCTCTAAGTTTGTGAATAAACAATGTTCTACTCATGCCACTGAACATGCACATGTTTTTACTTTTCATTTCTTTTGCTTGAGCTGTGAGAATTTAAGGTTTGAAAATGGCAGAAAATCTAGGTTAGGATTTGGGGGAGAAGAAATTCTCCCTCATCTTAGAGAGTTAGATCAAGTTCTGCATATGGTTGGATTCGTCTCTTGATGCTGAACATTTTTTATGTTATGAGTTTTCATTAATAAGCCAGGAATCAGGAGTTAGAAGATTGAGAAGAAGGGCGCGCGTTTTTGAACTGGTTTTGTCTGAAGATTGAAGACAATGTCTTCTTGGGCTGGGCCTGAGTGATTTTCTTGTTCACACCACCTTTTTGGTTTTACACCCCCTGAGCCCATTTGCTTTATTTTTAATGTTTTTTGACTTTTTCTTTTTTTAATTGACTCATTTATTTTTTCTCAGCATATTAAAAATATAAAAATATTTTTTCTCATCATTTTTGAATTTATTAGGTATTTATTTGATTTTTTCTTTTAGTTTGTACATAAATAAATAAATATATACTTTTTGTTTAAAATACTAAAATAGCACAAATATATTTTATACACTTTTATCTTATTTTTACTTCCTGAAAATATTTTATAGAAAAAATACCTTTTTTATTTTAATATTAAATATTATTAATTAATATATATAATACATATCTTGTAAATAATATAAATATACATATATACATTAATACATTTAGGGTAAAAATATCAAAAATATACATATTTTTATTTTTATTAATATTTAACACTAAAAAGGCATTTTTATAAATATACTATATTTTATTTTATTTTTGTATGTAAATAGTAAATATTATATGAATTAATTGATTAATATCCATTTTTGATTAAAAATTAGGGTTTTGCCCTAAATTTGAAAATACTCCAAAAATAATACCTTTTTATTTCTCTTTTTATTTTCACATAAATAATATTCTTTTTTTCATACACATAAAAATTCTTTTTACATTTTGCATTTTTATTTCAATTTCCATTTAATTATACAATTATTTGTCTTGTAAATATTCAAAGAAAATGATGTAATAGTTAGGTTTAAATTCTTGTCTAAATATACCCCATTTGAAACATTGTACCCCCTCCCCATATTATTGTGTTGTAATAGTGTAGGAATTTAAATTTCGCACTTTAATGCTTTCTAAACCTACCATGCTAGAATTAGGGTTTGTATGCGAATAAAACGAACAAAATAGTTTGACCTAATACAAGACAAAAAAGCATGGAAAATGGACAACACATTCCACACTTGCACCCCTAGGGTATTCCACTTTGTTGCCTTCAAATAATTGGGCCATGTTGCATGTTAGATTTCTTTGGGTAAAACAAACAATCAAATGATCATAGTCCCTCAAAATGTTGCCTAAATGAATGATCAAGTCCCTTTTTTTAAAAGAAAAATTGCCCAAAGACATTTAACACTATTGCAATTATGGTCTAAACGATGACCCGCGCCCGTCCCTTTCACCTCCTAAGACAAGATTGTCCACCAAATGCAATGGTGGAACAAAATTGTCAAAAGGTTTAAAACATAACAAAAATCCTTGAGAAAACTTTAGGGTAGATAACTCTTAAGTACTTGCCAATTTGCAAAGAAAACACTTGCCTATTTTCAAAACCCACTTCACAAACACTTTCAAAACCAACTTTCAAAAACCTTGAAACATCTTTTTTAAAGACAAAACACCTTTTGTAAAACATTCGAGTAAAGAATTGTTACAAGGGTAGCCTATACAAGGCATCTTTTCAAAACATTTTCAAAACCACACACCAAGCACCATTTCAAACAATTGAAAACCAAGGCAAGTTGATCTAAGCAAGTACCTAAGAGCCCATGGATAACCATGGATAGAAAGGGTGTTAATACCTTCCCTTTCTATAATCTACTCCTCGAACCCAAGAAAAATCTCAAAGGTTTTTGCTGTGCTTTTTAAACCTTTCCTTAGGATAAAATAAAAATTCGGTGGCGACTCTTGCTCAACCGAAACATTTGCGAAAATAAACGCAAAACCCTAGTCAGTTCTCCCACCGTATCACACAAGGTAAGGTTGGGGTTATGACTTTATAATTGGGTTCATGATGTTTAATATGTGGGGTGGTTAGATGTGATTGTTGTTTGTTCTTGAATTGGATGTATGTATGATGATGTATGATGAAGATTGATGCATTTTGGATGAATAATGACGTTATGATGTTGTTTAATCGATGTAGGATGATAGGTTAATGATTAGGTGATGAATTACCATGATTAGAATAAGGTTTGTAGGGCTGTAATATGAATTCCCGTAGTGAAAATACAAAGGAAATCGCAGAATTTATGCAGAAGGTATCAGTATGTGTCGACCTCAAGCTGGATGAGTCGATACATGGGTGAGGTTCGACTCAGGATGAGTCGATGCATGCAGGGCTTGCATCGATACATGTTAGTTGCAAGACTCAGGATGAGTCGATCGGTAAGTGCATGTGTCCATACATGCTGTGATTTGAAGAATGATGAGTCGATCCATAAGGAGGATGTGTCGACTCATAGTGAATAGAAGAAGCAGGATGTGTCAACTCATAGTGAATAGAAGAAGCAGGATGAGTCGATCCATAGAGTTTTGTGTCGACCCATAAGGTCTGATTTTTGACAGATTCAGTTTTAAAGTGTTGTAACTTGAGTTGTAGGATGTTGTTTGAGATGCCGTTTGAAGTGGTGTTTTACTAACACAATGAACTTTATTCTAGATGATTTTAATGATGATGAAGAGGTGTAATCCTAGTAACCAACCTAATATTTAGAATTAATTCCCGTGAATGATCACAACGATGGTTTTTGGACAGATTAATGAATGTGAGATGTTTAGAGGCTGCTGTTAGAATTATGACAGTAGGGTTAGTGACAGAAACAAAGTAGAACTGCAGAATAACAGTATGGATTACTGTAGTATTAATACACAGCTGAGTTATTAGTAAGATGTGGTTATTAAAGTTGTGTTTGATAGTTATAATGAACAAATGACGTTGGATAAATAAATGATGTTTAATAAATTATTTTGATGTTATGAGATGTTGTTAATTGAGATGTTTTGAGATGATTGAGATGTTTTGAGATGATTGAGATGTTGTTATTTTGAGATGATTGAGATGTTGTTGTTTTGAGATGATTTGAAATGTTATTACATTCATGAAGAGTCGCATACATTGCATTTTTGAGATGGAGCTTATGCTCGTTGAGATGGCCTGGATTGGCAAATTTTGAGATGAAGGCTATGCCTTGTTGATGCCTCTATTAATTGGCAGAATTTTGAGATGGGAGTTCTGCTCCAATGGTACCACATGCATTTGCATAGTTTTGAGTCGCATTATATGATTGAATAATGAAGTGTATTTGATGTTGATGAATGAGTATATATGCTGTAATTATTGTTGATTATGAGATGAGAAGTGGTGATATTAGTGATCTAATATAATATATTAATTATCATGCGCTTTATTATATTGTTAGATATCTCACCCCTTATGTTTGAATGTTTCCCTTATGTTGGTAACGTGCAGGTAATCGAGAGTGAAGGCCGCATACCTTCAATAGATCGAGTCAGTGTCATTGCTCTGATATGTAACACTCGGGGGGATGAACGCTTGCTGATTTTTGATTGCTGATTTTTAGTTGTTGAACTTTAAATTGTTTATTTACTAAATAACGAGATGTTTCGAAGTTGCTGTTTTATTTAGAGATGTTATTGAAGAATTCCGCTGCGTAGTTGTTGAATTATTTTATTAAAGATGTTATGAAGATGGTTCATCTGATGTTTTAAAAGTGTTATATATCCATGATGAATGCAATGAATTCATTAGAAGAATTTGTGACGTCCCGATTCATTCGTATGATTGAAATTTTATAACTCTGATTTATTTTGCATAATTTACTTGGGGTAGAATTGGGGTGTTATAATATACATCCATAGAAGTTAATAATTTGAAACTGACCGAGTTGTCGACCAGCTTGTCAATATTGGGGAGGGGATAAGCATCTTTCGGGCAAGCCCGATTAAGATCGGTATAATCAATGCACATGCGCCATTTTCTATTAGATTTTTTCACAAGAACCACATTTGAGAGGTAGGTTATGTACTGGGATTCAGAAATAAAATGTGCCTTTAGGAGGATTTTTACAGCTAGTTCGGCAGCCTCCATTTTTTCGAGGGATTATTTTCTCCTTCGCTGGGCAACCATTTTGAGGGCAGGATTTATGGTCAGGTGATGGCATGCAATTCCTGGATCTAATCCGGGTATCTCGGCCGCGCTCCAGGCGAACAAATCTGCATTCTCCCTTAAGAAAGCTTTTAGTTGCCTCTTCGCCAAGTCGGGGAGATCAACTTCGATCTTCACTGCTCTGGTGGGATTGTTTCCGAGGGGGACGAGTTCGAAATCTCCGTCCAAGATAGGTCGCGCGGGATCTGAGAGTTCCTCACTATTTTGCAGATGAGGTTAAACCTTTGCCTTCAACCATGGGATCTTTCCCCTTATTTCTTTGTTCTGCATGATCTTGTCGAGATCGATGACATCGACCCTCGGTAGTGGATTGGCTTCCTCAGAGCTGGAGGGCAGCGCGGCCCCAGTGGTCGTTTGTGGTTGAACATTGATGGAACTCGGGCCTCTGGCTGAGGCTTCGAAACATCTTCTTGCCTCTTGGATGTCCCCGTGGAGGGTGGCGACCAAACCCTCTGTAGTGTAGTACTTCATCTTGAGGTGCACGATGGAAGGCACCGCGATTAGTTCAACAAGAGAGGGCCTCCCAAAGATGCATTGGTATAGAGACGGGTAATCCACTACCAGAAATTGAGTCTTGATGGCTCTGGCTGTCACTCCTCTTCCGAAGGTGACGATTAGCTCGACATATCCCTAGGGTTTGGTACTAGCCCCGTTGAAGCTCTACAGATCTGATCCTACATACGGGGTCAGGTGGATTTCGTTTAGCTGTAGGGTATTGAACAATTGGATGTACATGATGTCTACCGAGCTACCCTGATCGACCAGGATGCATCGAACGTCGAAGTTCACCATGCGAGCCCTTATGAGAAATGGGATGGTCGAGTTGGGGGCTCCACCAGGTAGTTCCTCCCTATATAAAGCGAGGGGATGCGAGCCTCATCATAACTTGTCTAATGTGGCATCCATGTCAGATTTGTCTTCGATGAGTTGCTCGAATATTATTTTCATGGATCCCACTGTACGCCTGTTGAATCTCCCACCGGAGATGACCATAGCAGCAGGGAATGACTCCCAAGGACCGTGAGAGGAGAAATACAATGGAATGTTCCCCATGTCTGGGAAGTAGAAATCTTCTGGCCGCGAGATGCTCATGGCAACCGGTATGATGCTGATGTCGGAGGACTCCTTCCCCTCTTCGATGTTTTTAGCTTTTGGAGCCTCTTCACGGACACCCTCTTTCTTCTTGTATTTCTTGAGGTGCCCGTCTCAAATCAGTATCTCAATTTCATCCTTGTGATGGATGCAATCCTCGGTGTTGTGCCTGTGGATTTTATGGAACCTGCAGTATTTGCTCTTGTCAGTTCCGAGTTTGGAAAGTACCTGTCAAGGAAATCGTACCCCAGCCTGATTGAATTAGGAATTGGCGCATTCGGATAGAATATGTTCCCTAGAAGTAGTTATAGGGGTGTAGTCGTGAAACTGACCAGCAGGCCCCTTGTAGTCCTTGGAGTCCCGGGATTTGTCTTCTCGTTTCTTTTCTCCCTGACAGGATGTCAAGGGCTCGTCGCTTCTTGAGGACTCAGTACTTTCTCTGTGCCTTGACTCCCTGGCGCTATTTGTGTATTCTTTCTCCTTGTATTATATGTATGCATGAGCCTTGACAAGGAGGGAGTCGAGCGTGGCCGATGATTCGATGTCCATTGCTTTAGCAAATTCGCTGCGGGGATGGAGCTCGCGCTCAAGAAGGTATTTCTTCATGGTGTCAGTCATGGAGACCTGTATTGCTTCCTTATTTAAGTGCTCAATGTATGCTCACAGAGACTCATCTTTGTCTTGGATGATTTCTTCAGGTGAAGCGTTTGATTTTGTGTGTCGACGGGAGGCAATGAAGTGCCTCAAGAACATCCTCCCCAGCTGTTTCCAGGAGGTAATAGATTCGTTTGGGAGACTCTTATACCAAGACATTGCTCCTTTCCTGAGGGTTGTTGGGAACAATCTACATTTGATGGCGCCCCTGACCCCTCGGTAGTCGAAGAGGGCGTCGATATTCTCGATGTGTTCATCAGGACGGTCGTACCATCATATGTTCCCAATGGGGGTGGCTTCTTCAGGCCGATTGGGAGCTAGGCCTCTGTAATCTCTCTTGATAGTGGACCGCGGGGCTCGTCAACATCACTTTCCACGGGAGATGGAGATGGGGAGTGGTAGTTCCTTCCCTGTCGGGCATCGTTGTCTCGTTGGGGGGAAGGACTCCTTCGTTGTTGTCTTGGCTTGGGCGATGGTGATCGTTCACAGTAAACTTGGTGGTAGCTCTTCTTCTTCTTGGAGGATGGAGCGCTTTAGTCCTTCGTGGAAAGTGTGCAATTGCGTTTCTTGAAGAAAGAAACGTCGCGCTTCTCCTTTCTTGGCTGACGGCCACATCTATATGGGGATAGGCTGGGGGAATCTTGTCGTCGGTGTATCCGAGGAGGAGACTTTGACTGCTTCTTCTCCCAGGCCCCTATCTTTTTGTTCTGCTACAGGATAAGAGCGTTGGTCTGGTTGATGGCACCGAGTAATGCTACAATGGCTGGGTCGGCATTTTGAGGAATAGGAATTGGTTGCAAAATCTTTGGCAGTTCCTTGATGGGGTTCTTGGGACGTTGTTCGTCCAAGAATTGTTGATCGTCGCGTTGGGCATCGACTGAATCTAGGGACGCAGTCCAACCGTCGTGGAAGCCGAGGTTAACCTCGAGGTGAGGATGTTCTTGACTTTCGTCAGTCTTGTGCACTGGGGAAAGTGCAGCCTTTCCAGATGGGTGATGATCATCATGGTCAGCCATGATTGTTGGATGAGGAGGATCTTTGTTTTTTAGATTCCGGGGAACAGAAAACAGGGTAGATAGTTCCCCACAGACGGTGCCACTGATCTTACTGGTTGATCAGAACCTGTAAAGTGGTCGGGTGATGATCTTATGTCAGGCAGGAATATCGAGGAGGAAAAAAGGGGGTTGTACCTGCAAGGTACTCCGACGATCAAGTAAGTGTGGGAGAAAAGAGATACAAGCAGAGTGTTAGGGTTTTAGAGATGAATAATGAATATTCGATACATGGCCCACACATGTGTGGGGGTTTATATAATGCCCCTTACGCATGGCCATTGGTTCTTATTTTTGGGTATAGATACGCGGGTCTTCAGAAAAAGGTAACTGCCAGGACTTGGCTAAACCGAGATGGTGTTCCTGTAACTAGCCGTTAGTTCCAAGAAGGAGGTAAGTTATGGGCAGCGGTCTAGTCGGCTTTTGGTTTTCAGTATGACATGAGGTCAGGCAGACTGAGAGGTGTTTGTCAATCATCGTAGGTCAGTGCCGGTCCAAGAAGACAAATGATTGATGGTGCTCGACGAAGGGCGGGGGAGATCCGAGTTGTGGTCGTATGGGCCTTACTGAAGGAGGATTGTAGATTGGGCCCACTCTGGCTGTCGGGCCAGTCCAGAACAATTAGAAACTCATGAGATGAGGTTGAATCAGAGGAACTCAGAAAGGGAGAAAGTGACGGAACAGACATTACAAACAATATTCATCTATAAATTTGGAAAAGAAAAGACAAACCAGAGAAAAAATCTTGCTAATGATGAGAATTCAAGCAAGAATTCAAATAATCACAATAATTCAATCAAGAAAGGTATGATCAACAAGTACTCGAGGAAGAAAGTTGACATGAAGGAGGTGCAATGCTACAATTGTCAATGATTTTTTCACTATGCATATGATTGTCGGGGAAATAAGGAATCAAAAGCAAAAGATAATGAAGAAGTGAAATATGCACATGCTGGAGAAAATGACTCTTATGATATGATACTCATGGCCAATACTCAGTCAAATAACAAACAACCCAATATGTGGTACTTGGATTTAGGATACAATAGACACATGATTGGTAATAAAAGCTGGTTCACAAAGTTAGATGAATCAATTAAGAAAATGATTTAGTTTTCAGAATGAAGTCATGTCACATCAAATGGAAAAGGAAACATAGGTGTGATTAAAAGAGATGTTTAGAGGGCCAATATTACTGATGTTTTGTATGTATATTTATGATAAGTAATTTGATAAACATATGTCAATTACTTGAAAAAGGGTATAACATAAAGTTGGAGGAGAATTAGATGAAGGTGTATAATGGTGAAGGAAGGATGATCTTGAAAGCACCATTAGCAGATAACAAAACCTTCAAGATTGAGATCGGCATGGTTGATCATAAATCTCTTGATCCAACTATTGTAGAAGATAAGAACTGACTATGGAACCTTAGGTGTAGACACCTAAACTTTAAAAGTCTACGTATGCTCAGCCTAAAGAAGATGGTATATGGATTACCTCAAGTGAAGGAACCAAGCCAGGTATGTAAGGAGTGATGTAAAGCAAAGTGGGATAGGAAAGCATTCAAACATGACATGTCCATAAGTTGACACAAAAGCTAGAGTTGTTCACTCTGATGTGTGTAGAACTTTTGAAGTAAGATTAAATAGAGGTTCTTTCTATTTCCTACTGTTGTACCCCAAAATTTTCCCTCTCATATTTCTCAAGACATTGCAAGAAGAATCTCCAAGTGGCTCAAGGTAGCTCAAGAGTTGGACAGACAAGCTATCTCCTAAGGCAGTCTACCCCAAATTAGGGTATTGTGTTGCATCAAGATCTTTGAGTCCAAATGATGTCAAGTGCTCCCCAATGTCCTAATATGTTATCAAGATCATCCATGCCAAATTTCAAGCCTTGCAGAGGAAGTTTGCTCAGTCAATTGCTCAAGGGTCCAAATATCGACTGTGCTAGGGCAAAAGTCAATTGTGACCTATAAATAGTCAAACTTCAAGATTTTTTGTCAACATTCTCATTTTAAAGGATATTTCATCATTTTATCAAGGGTTGATCATGATTCATCAAGGATTGCTCAAAATTCATCAAGACTCAAAAGTCGCTAAATTAGGGTTTTGCAGGAAACGTCAACTCAACTTTGACCAAGCATAACTTTCTCATACTTTATGATAAATGACCCATCCAAAGCTCATTTTGAATAGGATGAAATTTACTACAATCCATATTCATACCCCAAGATCAAAAAATGCACCAACAAGAAGTTATAAATTTGGACATTATAGGTCATTTTTAAAAGTCAACAAAAACACCTTTTTTGCCAAAGCTTATAACTTGAGCATGGAATATCAAAATTATATGAGACCAAAATGGTTGGTTATAATACATCTCAAGATTTCTAAAAATTCCAAGAACACCTCAAAAAGTTCAAAATTGAAGAAGTTGTGCATTGTTGAAGTTGGACATTTTTGCAAAATTGCCAAAAGTCAACTATCCCCAAAACTTCAAATTTTGTCAAATGGACCTATTCTTTTCCACTTGATTTGAGCTTGCATAGTTGCCCACGTGTCCTAGCTTCAGCCATGATCCCATACTTTATTTTTATTATTTAATTTTATTTTTATTTGAATTTATTCATTTTAAATCAAATTAAATCATATAAAATCTAAAACTTTGATAACATGAGATATTTTGGCTATTTCAGGATTTGATTATCATCATTAACATCATCAAAATCGAATCAGACCAATTCATGTGCAAAAAGATTGAGATTCGGCAAAATTGGCAAGTTTGTAAAGGGTGAATCAAATCAAATTGGCAAGCATTGATGGGAGAAGATTTGAGCCAAGTTTGTTACCCTAACACACTATACAATACATAAGCAAGCCATAAGGGACGAAATCAGGGTTGACAATTGCAGAAAGGGGCGGAACAAAGGTTGAAAAATTCACTAAAAAGCTTGGAATCGAATCCTTAGCTAGAGGCATTTTCAGAAGCTGAGACTTGTTCCAATCTCTTCCTGGGTGTTCACACAAGCGATCTGGATCAAAAGCAAGCGTTATCAGACCTTCACAAGCACTTTAAGTGTCACGATATCTAGCTCTGTTCTTGAAATCGATTTGGCTCATTCTTGCATCATTTGAACAAACTAACTGCATATTTGTGATCCTCACAATATTTCCAAGCTTTTGGCATTATTTAATTTCGTTTACATGACATGTATTGCAAAATTCCATAGCTAGGGTTTCTTGAATATTTTTGGGCGTTTTTGTTTCACGAATAATTGGCCACCAAGAAGGATATGGTTGTGACCGGGATGATGAGACGAGTACAACCATGCCTTTAGAACTCATTTTTGTGGCCTGGAATGAATTTTGGAACAAGCCTGCGCATTTAGCTGCGGATTCAAATCCGCAGGTAATGTTATTAGAGGCCTGAGGACAGGGATGAGTGTGTGTCATCCTCCGGTTGGCCCATTCAAATGTTGTGCGTGCGTTTTAAATTTCTTGCAATGATTTTTGTTTTTTTATATAATATATGTTTTGCATTATAATAACAAAGACAACAAAGCGTCCCAGTGGTGGCCACATAGGCGCTTAGAGACCCAAAGGCTGGAGGTCAGGGGTTCGATCCCTGCCTCCAGCAATTTGCATTTTCCAAATTTCTTGCAGGCAATCAGGTACACGCTTGGGTTTGAGAACTATCATGCTCCCTCAGGCATCCAATGGCCAGATGGCCAAAGGCCAAATCTGAGAGTCCCAGGCTGAGGGTCCACCATAGACCAGGTCCACGCACGCCTACTGGATTCCAAAAGTCAACAAAGGGCCAGCTGCAATTGGGCTTCAGATTGCTAATCACACCACATATGCAGGCCCAAACCCCTCACTCTTTTTATTTTATTTACTTTGTTTTATTATTTGTTTTTATTATTTTTATTTAATTTACTAACCAATCAAATTTCTTTTTTTCATAAAACAAAATCACAAAATATTTTTATTCAAATTTTTATTTTTATTTTTATTAATAAACACTAATTAAATTAATTTAGGTTTTAATTAGAATAACTTTAATCTATTTTTTGTAAATAATTAAAATTAAATTAGATTTAATTAGGTTTTAATTACTAACATTAATTATTTTGGTTTTTCTTTCTTAAAATAACAAAAACCCAAAAATAATTTATTTTTTAATTAATTAATTTATTAATTCAATTTAGTAATTAATTTAGGATTTATTTCTTTCTTAAAATAAAAACAAAAAGATATTTCTCTTTAACCAAAAAGGGTCAAAACCCTAATTTGCGCTCGATTTAATTTCCCACACGCGTTGTTTATTTTTATCCAATAATGTACTTGCTTCCGGATTGTAATAGTAAATAGGACTTTTATTTATTTTTTTATCGCTTTATTTATTTTTAAAGGGTTTGTCTTTGGCGATGTAAATACCCGACGCCTTGTAATTTAATTTCCGCACTTTTATTTTCCGCAAATTATAATTGTTAGATGTTTGATAAGAGGGATGCATGACAAGACTGAATGTTTTAACCTAAAATCAACTTAGATCACCTTTAACATGTACAAAGATAAAATTAACTGAAATCAACACACTCGCACATGCGCACTCTTAGGGTACACCCCACTTGGTTGCCTTCGTACACGGTCCTTGAGTATAGGTCGTTTTAGAAGTCGCCCTCTTGTCTAAAAGATCATAGTCGCCTCGAAACGGTTGCCTCGGATATTGTTGCCTCAAACAAATGATCTAAGACATTAGGGTTACCGCTAAAGCGTCCTAACATTGCTTTAGTGACCGTAAGTCCCGCATTCGAATTGACCCTCAAATTCCAACGACGATGCTACCTACTCATCAATAATAGGATAGCATTGTCTAAAGGACATTAGCATAGAACGATTCCTTTTTCGAGTAGGTAGATGGTTCTTAGATACTTGCTCTTTCAAATACAAAAACTTTTCACACTTACACTTTTTCGAACAAAGTTTTCAAAAACACTTCATACACTCTTGAGGAAAGAAGCAAGAGTTAAATCGAAGTTTCAAACAAAAACTTTTTCAAACCCACAAGCACAAAGAAAGCAATTTTTAAAACATTTGAGCAAGTACCTGAGATCTCGTGGATAACCACAGATAGAAAGGGTGCTAACACCTTCCCTTTCTATAATCTACCCCTGAACCCGAGAATATCTCGAAAAAGGAATTTTTTGGTGCTTTTTTCCTTTCTTTGTTGGATAAAATAAAATTCGGTGGCGACTCTTGCTTACCGCGACATTTTGCGAAAATAAAACGCAAAACGCAAACCAGCATTCCAAAAAACAGTTAGTTCTTCCCACCGTATCACACCTACCTTTCATAGATGACTTCACCAGATATATGAAGATTTATCTTATTGAAAAAAATAGTGAGGTATTCACGCAGATCAAGAAGTTTAAATTGCATGTCGAGAAACAAAGTGAATGCAAGTTAAAGAAACTGAGAACTGATGGTTGAGGTGAATGCACCTCTGTGGAATTTTCAAGATATTGCAACGAGGAAAGCATATAGCATGATGGCATTGCACCCCTATACACAAAAACATAATGGTATAGTTGAGAGAATAAATATAAGTATATTGAACATAGCCAAGAGTATGTTGAAAGATAAAGAAATTCCAAAGAGATTTTGGGGAGAAGTAGTTTCAGCAGCAATATACATACTTAATATATGTCCAACCAAGAAGATAGTTGACATGACACCTTATGAGGCTTGGACGTGACTGAATCCAAATGTTAGTTATCTTAGAGTATTTGGATTAATATGTTTCAGACATGTACCTGAGCAATTAAGGAAGTAGCTAGATGATTGAAGTTAAGTCATGGTGCTCATAGGTTATAATTCAACTAGTGCATAAAACTTGTATTCACTAAAGGAATATAAACTAGTAATCAATAGGGATGTTCTAATGGACGAAAGAAAAGGGTGGAATCGGGTTTAGGGGTCAGTTCGACTTAAGAAAGATACAGTCACAACTGTGCTTGAAGAAGACCAACAAAATGAAGCCACAACAACTCAAAAGGAAGAACCACTTGAGCAGAATTTTCGAAGATCTACTAGAACGAGAATTGATTCAATAAGGCTAGTTGGTCATATGAGATTTCCATATCAATCTATTGATGCAGATGGTGAGTTCATGGGAAAAGTGATGATGATGGTTAAATCAGAGATTTATGATTCAAACTGGTTGGCAGTCATGCAAGAAGAACTAAGGGAAATAGATAAGTACAAGACCTAGGTACTTGTGGAAAAATCAATCAAGAAGCCAATTGATGTGAAATGGATCTACAAGCTGAAACTAAGGCCAGATGGTGAAATTTCTAAGCATAAGGCAAGATTAGTGGAAAGATGTTTTCTACAAAAACCTGGTATTGACTTTGACAAAGTATATGCACCTGTTGCAAGGTTGGAAATAATCATGATTGTTGTGCCGACTACAACATATAAATGATGGAAGATACATCAATTAGATATAAAGTTAGCATTTTTAAAGGACCGTTGGAAAAAGACGTATATGTCAGTCAACCACAAGGGTTGAAATCAAAGGGCAAGAGCAGAAGGTGTACAAATTGAGGAAGACTCTAAATGGCTTGAAGAAAGCCCCAATGGCTTGGAATAAGAGAATAAATGGCTTCCTGATCATGGCAGGTTTCACAAAATTTGTCTCAGAACATAGAGTGTGTGTCAACAATGCAAGCAGGATCAGTCAAGTCATTTTATGCTTGTATGAGGATGAGTTGTTGATCACATATGCAAATGAAGCATAAATAAAAGGATTCAAAGTTCAAGTGATGTTGGAATTTGAAATGTCCGACCTAGGGAATTTTTCATATTTCTTAGGGATGGATTTTAAATACATGAGTGAATGAGTGTTCTTGCACCAAAAGGAGTATGCTCAAGACATCTTGAAAATGCTCAAGATGAGCAACTATAATGCAGCAGTCACACCATTTGAGACAGGAGCAAAATTGAGAAAGGATACTAATGATAAGTTTGTAAGTTCAACACTGTACAATTAAAACATTGGATCCTTAACATAATTTTGTAACACTAGACTAGACATTTATCAAAGATTCATTTTGTTAAGTAAATTCATGGAGAAACCCCAAGAACGCCATCTTACTACAATCAAGAGAGTATTGAGATACATAAATGGTACAATTGATCGTGGTGTGTTGATGTCGAGGCATAAGAATACCATCACAGAAGCAGAGGTATATGGATTCAGTGATTTATATTTTAGTGTAGATCAAGATGAGAATAAGAGTATTGCAGGCTACATATTCATGATTAGAGGCGCTTCAATCTCTTGGAGCCAAGAAATCAAAACATAATGGAATTATCATCTTGTGAAGTTGAATATGTAGCTGCATCTTATGCAGTATGCCAAGCATTATGGATAGTGATGTTACTCAAAGAACTAACGATTATGGAACCTAAGAAAATAAAGTTGTTTATAGATGACAAGTCAACTATCGATATGAAAAATCATCATGTGTGCCATGGTAGAAGTAAACACATAGAAAGGAGATATAATTTCCTTAGTGATCAAGTAAATAAAGTAAAACTTGATCTTGAGCATTGTAAGTCAGAATGGAAACTAACTGATATACTCACTAAGCCATTAAATAATATCAGGTTTGATGAGTTGAAGAGAAGCATTGGAATAAGAAGTCTTAAAAACATGAATTAGGTGGTGTGTTAGAAGCTAGTAATTCATTATTTTGGTAGGCAAGTATGCCTTCGACAAGTTTGTATTCGATAAAGTCGAAGTTAGCTGAGTAAGAGTCAGTTGTATTTGACAGAGTCGAATACAACATGTAGTTGTCGACATTCATCAGCAAGTATTCAAAAGAGTTAAATATATAATATAATAAGTCAAGTGTATTAGTTGCCTATAAATATGCATGTGATGATGTGAATCATAACTAACTCTTTTTAATATACAACCATCTTCCACGTTACTCTCTCTCTCTCTCTCTCTCTCTCTCTCTCTCTCTTCATATTTCCTTTAACCTAATTGTTTCAACTTTATGGCGTGTTGGGTCTTGAACGGAGTTTGGTGGATCATCATATTAAACCAAGTAAAAATAAAATGTGTGTGGCGCGAGTATATTTGAGGCGTGTTGGGTCATGAACAGAGTTTGGTGGATCATCATATTAAACTAAATAAACAAATGTGTGTAGCACGAGTATATTTGGTGTGTGTTGAGTCATGAACGGAGTTTGGTGGATCATCATATTAAATCAAGAACAAATGTGCGTGACACACATATATTTGAAGTGTATTGGGTCATAAGAAGAGTTTGTTGGATCATCGTATTAAATCAAAAACAAATGTGTGTGACATTTAAAATATCCCAACTATGTTGACACCCTTTAGTTATCACCTATCAATTTGAACACTTTAGAAATATTATTAAATTTAAGAAAAATATTGAAACATCGAGAGACTAGACAAAAGCAAAACCAAAGAAACTCAACATCGGCCTCTTTAAAACACTTGGTAGGAAAAAAATGGAGCTATAAAATCTAACATTAAAAATAAAGAGTAAAAAACAATCAACAACAAAAATAACGAGGAAAATAAAAACAATAACAAAGAGCAACATCGACAAAAAAATGATTAAGTAAATCTTAAATTTATTTAGAGAATTTAAATTGTAAAGTAAAGTAGATTTCATTCAAAGCATTTCATTTTCATTTTGCTAAAAGTTAATAGAGATGATTATTTCTATACATGGTTCTCTTCTTTAAAAATATGAGAAATGAAGAATTGTCTGTTTTTTTTTTTAACTTCGTACAATTCAAGGAATTATTCTTGAATTGCCAAGGAACAATACTAGAATCTATGACAGCATAGTAACTAGTTGAGTATCAGTCTCTCAAAAAAATTTGAATTCTTCTTATAACCTATATCTCAATAGCATTTGTTAATCGATAGGTCCCAGATAGAAAATCAATAGTGATATGTAAATTGAAGATAAAAATACCTAAAAAAATTACATTTTGTTTTCTAAAATCCATCTACAAGATACAACAGGGACCTCACAACCCTCAATATTGTCATCTATATTAAATGTGACCTAGTTAAAGATGGGAGGTTGTCATAACACCTCCTTAATGCAAGAAGCATTAAGTGCGCGTGAAAATGTACAAAGAAAATTTTTAAAATCACTAATTCTTGCATGTCATTATAAGAGTGCACATTTGTATTGATTTAATTGTTACAGAATAAAAACTATTATTTTCGTCTCAAATTATATGATATTTTATATAAATTAAAAAACCTAAAATTTTATATGAAAAAGACAAATTATATATGACGTTACAATAATATCCTTCATTAATTATATATAAAAGAGATATTAAAATAGTTGAAACAAAGAATAGTAATAAATATTAGAGAATATATTAGAAAAAAATATTAATATGATATTTAAATTATAAAATAACTTATAATTTACTATAAATTATTTTGCAAAGTATCTCTTATAATTTGGGAAAGATATAGTATGTTACTCTCTGTAACCCTTAAAATTTTTATTCTTATTGATTCTATTTATGAAAAAATTATTATTATTTAAATACAATGTATAACTAATATAATATAGACTATATATTGTTCAAATATAATTAGTTATTAGGACTTCAGATAACATTAATTAGAATGTTCTTTGTGGAAAAACCTCAATGCCAAAAGAGATTTAAGAAAGAGAAATAAATGAATTTTAAATACTATTGACCTATGGCTGCTCATTTAAAGTAGACTTTTGATACATGCAAACATTCTTTCGGTGAATTTCTTCTAAATAAGCTTGTTATTGGCAAAAAAATTTTTTTATGAAATGTACATTTTTTTTAAAGTATATAAGAAACAAATGTTACTCCAAGCCATTTGTACCCAATAATGAAATATTTTACATTATCAATAAGATGTTGTATATTTCTTAGGGAATATTCAGAATTTTTTTACTGTCCTACACCCTTTTTACACACTAAATCTCAATATATCATCTTCTTCATTCAATAATTCTAATCTATCTTTTTTCCAAATAAATTTTTTTTGTTACAACACATCCGCCAATTGAATGGGCGGAGCAGTGAAATTTTTGTTCATTCCGCTGAAGCATTGGACGGAAGTTTTAAAAATTAGAGAGGATCCATCCATTAGATGGACGGAAGAGTGCAAACGTAATTTTTTTTTTATTTTCTAAATTAAAAATAAAACATTTTTTAAACAGCTCCGCCAATACAATGGGCGGAAGCTGTATAAAATAAAGACCATCCGCTCATCCATTGAGCAGAACCTCCTACTTTCAAAAATTTTTTTTTGAAAAAGTGGTATATTGAAAATATTAATTGAAAAGAGTGATACTTTAGAAATTAATTGGTAAAAAGGTGGTATTTGTGTAAAAATTTCTAATATTCATACATAATGCCACATGTGTGATGTGAGGTAGACATTTTTGGGTGGCATGTGCACATACTATTACATAAGCATGTGAATTGGAACATTTGAAAGGCAAGACAAGAAGAAGATTAGATTGGTAGATGGATATAATTCCTTTATTTCAATCAAATCATTATCAAATGTAATGTAATGTAACCTAGCGTGACAAGACCAAACTCCAATATGGAACAAGAATAAGACTCTAACTTTAAGTGGAATCTTTAACACTTTGATTGGTTGTTTGTTGCATTGCAGCCCACAAGTATAAAAGGTCCCTTAACGAGGTTACATCAATTTGATTTGATTGTATCTTTTCTTTTTTATATCCATAAACCATGTTCATAAGATTTTTATTGTAAGCTCTATTATTTGAGACAAAAACACAATAATTGAGCTTCTATAAAGTAAATGATTTGAAAATGTAAACAAGCTGAAAATTGACAATTGAATATTTTGTACGGGATAAATTCTTTTGAAGGAAAAATTATTTAAATTAATGATAAAATTTAGTTCAACTAATAAATATTAATATTGTTAAAATGTACTATATTTTTATTCGGATTTCATAACTTAAATGTTGGTTAGACCTTTGTATTTATTTATGTGACTGCTATTATATGATGGGAAACCATGGTCCTAGATAGTGGATACTCATTCACATATGTTGCCTAGGTGTCTAGGTGAGGGTTACTATCCAAGATATGCCACTAGAATAGTTCAATATTTCTATGTTTTATTTATAAGAAAAAATTTATTTATTTTTAAATATATAGAATAATTAATTGAATAATTAATGTATCTCAATATTATATAATTTATGGATATTAATTATTTAATATATTTAAAAAGTAATTTTTTTTTATAAATAAAAGAAAAGTAGTAACTTATAGGAATTGAAATCGAAATAATATGTCAATAAATCTCAGCTCATCCTATATTATTAAAATGAATGTAATCAACTTAAATTTAAATTATTGTGCTTATTAATTTTTAAATAGTATTTATTACTTTGTCTACGTATTAAGAAATAAAAATAATGTTATTTTTAAAAATAAAAAATATAATAATAATAGTCCAAAAGTGTGAAGTAAAAAAAACATTATTACAATAGTAAGTAATTGCGCATTATATAGTATATACAAATTTAAAAGATAAAATATTGTAAATTATAGTTAAATATATTTTTAAGCTTCATAAAATCATAAGTTTTTTAATCCGGTCTTTTAAAAAATAGATTATCTTTTAGCCTCTATCACTACTACGAAAAATCACATCATAACGGTTGAAAAAAGGTACTACAACGTCTGACCAACCGTTGTGAAGTAAATGATAGTTGTATGTATGTTATTTTCCACCACGATCGTGCGACTTTGATTATAAGTCAAATAGCGTGCTACCTACTACAACGCTTATTCCAAACAGCCGTTGTGATATTCTTTAACGTATAACATTTAACAACAGTTGTTCTAAACAACCATTATGATATATACTCAGAGTTTATTATAAATTATGTGAAATGATTATTTCGTCAATGCTCACTAAACATATAATCTTTCAATTTGATCTAGAAAATTATAATATGATAAATTAAGTTATATTAAAAGAACAAGTTACACGTTCAATGCTAAAAAATAATTCTTCATCTTTTTAACTGCATTTTACTCTTTAATTGTTAGAACTTGGTTTAATTCTCCTAGATCTTCAACTCCCCTTCCTTCACCTCTATTTCATTTTACAACATATTATTTACTTTGAAAATAAAATTAGGGATTAGGGCATGAGAGGTTGAAGAACAAGAATCATTAAACCAAGTCCTAACTTTTAAAGAGCGAAGTGCAGATAATAGTTCGAAGAATTCTTTTCTAGTATTGAACATGTAATTTATTTTCTAACTTTATCTATTATATTGAAATTTTCTAATGCAATCCGAAAAGTTATATATTTGGTAAGGTGTTGGAAAAATACTCAAACATTAACAATAACATTCATCAACATTAACAATAACATTCAGCAACAATAAACCTTAAAAAATATACAAATTTTATTAATAATAACAAAATATTTCAGAAACGTACCTGTCACATAATGGCATTCAAAAATGAAAGGAAATAAGGATGAAGCTGAAGTGAGAGTTGCGAACCAGTACTAATTTTGAATGGATGCCATTCTGGGTCTTTCACACAAGCTCCCAGCGCTCACTTTACTTTTATCCGATCATTAATTTTTTTACATTCACCCCATCCCTACCTACAAGTCAAAACAAACAGAAATTTCAAAAATTATGAAACAAACTATTGAAACGCAAATAATAATAGATAAAAAGATTTAGAAACATAAATTATTATGAAGACGAACTTGTAAGGTAGCCATTTCTTAAGATTTAAAGATGACGGGTTCGTGTATAAGTTTAGGGTTTCCATATGAGAGACACGGGTGACATAGATGTTACAGTTTTGTTTTGAGAGAAATGAGTAAAATAGATGTTAGGTTTTTCTCTTTAGAGGGACGGTTGTTATGTACTAAAGAGAAAGATAATTTTGCTTATATATAAATTTGTAACACCTTTCACCACGATTGATAAAATGAACCGTGATGAAATGATTGAACTTTACACCACAGTTGACTAAAAGAACCATGATATACCCATTTTGTCAGGATAAATGGAAAATTATTGGTGTTGGGATTCAAACCCTTTCACTCTAGGTACATTTTACTATGGTTGTTATATATGACCGTAGTGAAATGTCTTTTAGTAAACACAAAAAAAAAACGTCCACCAATGAGTTATTACCACGATTGACAGGAAAGTTGTTGTAATGTAATATTACAAAAGATCTATTTTGTAGTAGTGTATTCATATTTTATAGTGATCATTTTAAATATTTAAAGTAATTTTTTTGTATAAAATAAAATAGAGACTATCTTACAAACTGCAACTGTAGAATTACGTTGTAAACTCTTTTAGTGATTAAGAGAAAGAAAATATGTTTAAAAAATTTTAAAAATCAAAAAGTCGAAAAGCAGTCTAATTCGGACCGTTTGCAAGTATCTAATTTGATCAGATTGATTCGTGAATTTGTTCATTAATATTATAATATATAATATTAATTTAGAGATAATCTAAGATATTCTAAATTTAATTTAAAATATAGGCTTAAATAGTATTTTGGTTCCTGTAAGTTAGCGAATTTTTGATTTTGATCCATGAATTTTTTTGTCCAAGTCTCTATATGTCCATTTATTTTTGGTGTTGGTCTCTACCGTCCAACTTCCGTTATAAAAACGCATATGCGGCAAACGACGCTGACGTGACATCTATGTATTTCTTTTTTTAATATTTATTTATTCCATGTAAGCTTTGCATTTTATTTTTTGATTTTGGTCCTTAAAATCTTAAAATGTAAACATTTCAAAAAATGGTCCCAAAGGATTTTGACCTAGGGACCTCTTGTTTGCAACAATTCTACTACTGAAGCAGTAAAGCGGCAAGTAAAAAGTAAAATATTATTTTTACCAGATGATATTTAAGTTATATCGCATCGTGTCGACAGAGATTAGAGTATTGAAATGTCGTTCAACATATATCTCGTTAATGAGTCTGAGGTTTGAATGAGTTGAAAGGAAAGGTAAAAGGTATCAACAAAAAATAAATGTATAAAAAGGAAATACAAACTTATCAGGCTCGAATGTACTCTACTCATCACAAACTGAAACCTATCGACGAGTTATACTTAACCTACAATACTCGTCAATGTCACCACATATCACAAACAACCTAAGTCATTTCTAACCCAAATTGGGAGGCCGACTGTATCACCTAGGTAGCAATCTCTCAACCACCTCAACAACACAAAAGTCAATTATGTTAATCGCGTCGATGATCTCCCAGAGTGACACAATCAACATAGAGGCATTAATCACAGACACTCAAGCGAATGTTAGGTCTAAATCTATCTCTAGAATCCAGAAACTAATAGATAATTATCCTAGATAAGAATCCAAGCAGTATATGTCTATAGCAACTCAAATCCCTAGCACAGAGCAAAAATCAAGGATAACAATCGACAAAGATTTGTAAAGCAAGTTTATATAATGCCATGAGTGACAAATATACACGAGTTCAAAGTAAAAATGCATATAAAAACCAACAAAAGATAAATAAAAAGAGTGGAGAAGAGATAAACCATAAATTTTCTGGTTTGTCAGTGCCGACCAATAAGAAATCATCTCCAATCATCCATAAGCAAAGCTCTTGTGTTGTTTTCTAAGCTAATCTATAAAAAAATAATGTTGATGGAATTTGGGAACAAAAAAACCTCAAAATTCATAACCTAAAATGAACTGAAAATAAAGTTATAAAACAAATCTCAGTAGACTGCTCTTAGCGGGCTCACCGCGCTAAGCGGGCTACCTGATATTTACACATTAAACCGCCTAAATCGCGCTAAGCACCCTATCCGTGCTAAGCGCACTTAATTATAAAGCTTCTTCCGAAATATTCAAAATGCGCGTAGCACGCGCTAGAGGATACGCTTAGCGTGGTCCGCTGAACATAACTTCTTAAAATTGGGTCTTTTATTCTGAAAACACGCATCCGGAGCTGTGTCTTCGACACCTTATTCCTCGATGCTCTAAATGAGCAACAAATACCTACAAGAGAAGTAAAATCTACCAAACGATACACAAATGAATCGAAAACTCAATTATATAGATACTAAATATATTTACAAACAAATTCAGGATTATTCAACGATTATTAACAACAAAGAGTCGATAAGTGCAACAAAAGGTATATACAAAAAAGCTACAATTTGCAATTATTAAACTCTCCCCAACTTGAACTTGTTTATCCTTAAACAAGGCCAAACAACTCAAAGAACCAAAAGTAATCAACCAAAGAATCATGAATCAAGAAGTTTGAAAAACGAAAACAAATATATGGTTCAAACAAAAACGCACACACAAGGTAAATACTTACCACAATCCTACAACGACAACATGTAAGGAAACGATTCCTAAGTACAAAAATCATACAAAACATCATAAAACAAAATAAACTCAATGATGAATCACATCTAGTAAAAATTCATCGATAGATGAAAAACACACAAAAGTGAGGACAAAAAAAAAACTCATCCACAATCTTGCAAACAATAGATCAAATTATGCATTCGTCCAAAGACTCGTATTGAAAATACAAAAGCAAGAATCACAAGGGCTTTTCAAGGTTGTAATGTGGCTTAGTTAACAAACAAGGGATAATTCCTAAAGCTAATCGAAACAAAAACTTGCCTAAACTTAAGGGAGTGATCAGCTCACAAAGAATCAAGCAACATAATTTCAATCAAACTTCTTCCAAATCCCAAATTGTCAAACCAAAACACAACACTTATTAACACAATATTATTCCATACTCTTTTTGTTTTTCTTTTTCCAAGTTTTTTCAATTTTTTCTTTCTTTTTCTTTTCTTTATTTTTCAATTTTTTTATTTTTCACTTCTTTTTCTTTTTATCTTTCACAACCTCATAGCAATCAACAACATAAGTGAGCAAACAAACCTCTTCCCAACTTGAATTCAACTAACATTAAAGTGAATACTCCCTACTGTCTAAGGCAAGGTAAAAGTTTAACTAAAAATCATAGTTAAGGGTTCAAGAAAACAAATAATCAACATCCATTCAAAAATAAAAACCAAACACTCATAGATAAGTATTAGGTTCAAAAATAACATGGACATAGACAAAAAAGCTCAAAAGGGGTTAACAAAAGTTCACACACTCACAAGGTGAGTTGACTATTTGGTTAGGTAGTTGTGCTTAAAATGAAACAAAATGCCTTGATCATGTTCATGCATTCATATAATCAACACAAACAAAAGATTAAACATAATCAAATCCAGTTAAAACAAGAATTGTAACCTCCAACATATATGAAGAATGGAAAGCTTCCTCACAATTGGGGTAAAAAGGGAACTAAAGCGATTCAATCAAAAGTAAGTAATGCAAAATAATGAATGGTATGGTAATTATACAAATGATAAGTTTCCTAAACATGCTATGCTATAGAAAGCGATAAACGAGTACCTGACGTGTACCAACTTCAAAAAATATAATTACCATAATCAATCAAAAATCAGAAAATCACCTTGAAATTCTTGAAGTTACCGGACCAAAATTGGAGTCCAAACAATAACAAAAGAATTAGAATAATAATACTATTGTTATTTACTAATACCAAGTCTTAGTTAAAGTTGGAAAAAGGAGAGCCAAGTTAAATTAAAAAGAATTCACTGGTGCAACACAAGAGAGCACGCTAAGTGAGACAGAGTGCGCTTAGCGGGCTACACCAAAAGCATGCGTTAAGCGGGACAGACCACACTTAGCGGTAGTAGAAAAATGCAGAAAAACAGAAACAGCAGCTGCATTTTCATGCTACTCCACCATACCTTTACAACCTCAAACATACAATATTTACAAAATACAAACTTCCTAAAGCTAAACACGATAAACTTTTGAAAAAACACAAATTGACTTAACAAAACAAATGGGTAAAAGTGAATAAACATGTTCATTTACAAATTCTATACAACATATATATTAATTACAAAACTCGAAAGCAAAGAAACTATCACAATGCGAAATAATAAATACCAATCCCCGCAATAGTGTCATTTTGCTGAAGCGGTAAAGCGGAAAGCAAAAAGTAAAGTATTATTTTTACCGGGTGATATTTAGGTTATATCGTATCATGTCCACAGAGATTGGTGTATTGAAATGTCGTTCGACATATCTCTCATTAACGAGTTTGGGGTTTGAATGTGTTGAAAGGAAAGGTAAATCAATAGAAAATAAATGTATAAAAAGGAAAGACAAACTTATCCGTCTCGAATGTACTCTACTCATCACAAACTTAAACCTATCGACCAATTATACTCAACCTACAATACTCGTCAATGTCACCACGTATCACTCACAACCTAAGTCATCTCTAACCCAAATTGAGAGGCTGACTGTATCACCTCGATAGCAATCTCTCAACCACCTCAACAAAACAGAAGTCAACCGTGCTAATCACGTCGATGATCTCTTAGAGCGACACAATCAACACAGAGGCATTAATCACAAACACTCAAGTAAATGTCAGTTCTAAATCTATATCTAAAATCCATAAAGTAATAGATAATTATCCTAGATAAGAATCCAATCAGTATATGTCTATAGCAACTCAAATCCCTAGCACAGAGAAAAAGTCAAGGATAACAATCGACAAAGATTTGTAAATCAAGTTTTATACAATGCCATGGTCGACAAATATACATGAGTTCAAAATAAAAATACATACAAAACCGAACAAAATAGAAATACAAAGAGAGGAGAAGATACAAACCACAAATCTTCTAGTGTTCCAATGTCGGTCGATGAGAAATCCACCTCCAATCATCCATAAGAAAAACCTTAGTGTTGTTTTCTAAGCTAATATCTATCAAAAATAAGGTTGATGGAATTTGGGAACAAAAACTCCCTAAAAACCATAACCTTAAATGAACTAAAAATGAAGTTAAAAAATAAATCTCAGCAAACTGTGCTTATCGAGCTAATCGCGCTAAGCGGGCTGCCTGATATTTACACATTATATCGCCTAAACAGTGTTAAGCGCACTATTCGCGCTAAGCGGACTCAATTACAAAGCTTCTACTAAAATCCTCAAAATGTGTGTAGCGCTCTAGAGGATGCGCTTAGCACGGTCCCCTGAGTAGAACTTCTGAAAACTGGGTCTTTTATTCCAAAAACGCACATCCAGAGCCGTGTCTTCGACCCTTTATTCCTTGATGCTCCACATGTGCAACAAATACCTACAAAAGAAGTAAAATATATCAAACCATACACAAATAAATCGAAAACTCAATTATATACAAACTAAATATATTTACGAACAAAGTCGAGATCATTCAACGATTATTAACAACAAAGAGTCGATAAGTGTAACAAAAAATATATATAAAATAGCTACAATTTACACTTATTAGCCATCTCTACACTAAGCTACTTGTGTTGTTTGATGTGTGTTGTTTGATTATTAATCGCAATGCATGGATATATATATAATAAATATTAGCAGTAGGGCTGGACAGAAATAAAGAAACCGGTCCAATCCGACCTACCCAAGGGGCCCGGTAGTAAGCGGTTCGGGTCAAACGGGTTATCGGATAATCGGTTTTGCAAGAAATGGATTCATATGGATTGTACCGGTCGGTTTCGGATAATTTGTTTGGGTCCATCGAAATCCAAAACCGACCGCCTAGGTTACGAATTTTCTATTTCATTTCAGTTTCAGTCTCTCACTCTCTCTAATCTCTGCTGCTAGGGTTTCACCACGCCGTCTTCTATCACCGTCGTCGTTTACGATTCTCAAGCACCACGCCGGCCACCACGCCGGCCACCACGAACCACCAGCGATCAAGTAAGTTCTTCGTCGTTCTCTTTCTCCTTCTCTCTCTTTATCTCTTTCTCCTTCTCCCTCTGTTACCTCTGTAATACACAAACCGAGTGGTGAGAAAAGCGTTTTTGTTATTTGCAGGGAGCGAGTGTGAGGAATTTAGTGAGAGAGTGGTGAGAGATTCACGAAGAAGAGTTCGAGAGATTTTTTTCATATTTATTTTTCAAGTTTTAGGGTTTTCACATTCTGCAGCTTTAGATTGCGTTTCATTGAGCTTAATTGAATTTTTTCATGGAGCAGCGAAAGCTTGTGGTTAGTCATGCATGTTCAATCTTGTTCTTGAAAATCTTGCTTTGAAAAATTACAAATTTAACTTATTGTGCTCATGAGAATTGTATCTTAGGTTAGGGGTATCCCATGGGACGTTGATACTGAGGGCTTGAAAGAATATATGAGCAAATTTGGTGAGCTAGAAGATTGTTATATTATAAAGGTTAGCTATTGTTTTTTTCTTCTTTTTTTTCTCCCTGTTATTCTTGCTTCCTTTTCATTTTAAATTTATGATTTATGTATTTTAGGAGCGGTCAACTGGCCGGTCTCGCGGTTTTGGATATGTTACATTTACATCAGTGGATGATGCTAAGGTAATTGTTTTACAAACAAAAACACACCTAGCTATTAGCTGGTATTACTATTATATGAGAAGGTAGCTTGAATATGCTAAAAGAAGTTAGTTTCTATTGATACAAAGGAGTTAATCAGTTTCGTCGAGGCTGATAAAAGGTTCTTACTTGTTCATAAGCTTCGATTTCAAAATCGTATGAATGTATTATATTTTGCTTTCTCTTATCTTTGAACTTTGGGTTAATTTGCATGGAAGAATTCAAAGTTTTCTCCCGGGAAGTAGTTAGATTTGGAAATACATGTAAGGACCCTCAATGGCATAACCTCGATCGATATTTCTTGCGGTGAGTTTGTTTGATTTTACCTTCAAATTTAGGACAGGATTATATCATAAATCATTTTGAAACAAATAAAAAATATTTTGGGATTATAATTTTATATTGCAAACAATTTCAGATCATATTTGAATGCCTTGAGCAACAAACAACCTAGGGTAGAGGCAGAAAAGACTATGCAAGACTTGTCCTCTCTATCTCAAAATACTGCTGTAAGCAAATAGTAATTTTAAATTAAGTTTTGCTTCTGTGGTTTATCAAATTGGTTAACTGATTCTAAGGAAAGAGCAAAAACATTATTTTGATATTTGGTTATCTTGCATTGTATGTATGTTGTTGGTATTGTTTCTTATACAATACCTTAAAGTTCATGAATATTCATTTTGTAGCATACCGACAAAGTCTAATCATATTCGCACAGTGTTTAGGCTATTATCAATGTTTTCTACTTCTGATGGAGTTGAATTTCTGCTTTGTACTATGACTTTTTTAGTTCCTTCTTTAAATAAGTAATGCTATTTTATGTGTGTAGGAATTGTACCATGAGTTAAATGCATTGGACCGTTTTCAACAAGATTATAACCAAAAGGTTAAGGAGTTGGAGTCCTTAAATCTTCCTCTCAACGGTTAGAAACTTCATAAAATAGTTTCCCCTCAAAAGTTGCCACTCTCAATATCAATTTTTTTTAGAATGTGTCGAGATTATTTTGACTCTTGTAATCTATATCATTATTTCTAGAAAACCGTTGACAAAAATGTTTGTATTGTAATTTGTATCTACACATTCATAAGTCTGTTTCTTTGTTATTGTAGGGTAAGGTCTCACAGATTTTCATAGCGAGCTTAAGCATCAAAGAATTGGGAGTATTTTCTTCTTTGTGGACGTAGTCTAGTTCTCATATAATAATCTATGATCCTGTGGAAATGAATGCATTATTTACAATTTTAATATATTTCTTTCTATTTTCCCCCTTTGCAGTCATTTTGAGAAATATGGTAATATAACAGATTTGTATATGCCAAAGGTACTTTCCTCACTTCAATGGTCGAACATGTAAAGTTAAAATGCGGCTGGCATGTTTTATGCATTCTTTGTATGTATACACATAATGTTGATTGCAGTTGTTAGTTATACGATTACACTGCATTATTATGCATAGACATATATAATGTTTATTGACATTTATTTATTTTAATTCTAGACATTTTATCATTTATTTCCAACAGGATCGAGGATCTAAAACTCATCGAGGAATTGGTTTTATCACTTTTGCAAGTGCAGGTTTGGCCAATCATTATTTGTCTGTGCTACAACTATCTGCATATTTTAGCTTATAGACTTTCATGCCGTAACTATCCTTGAATTTTATTTAACTTAAAACCGTAGATGATTAACTAGTGTTAGTAGTTAACTAGTATCCTGATAATATTGGCAAAAGACAATTTTGTGAGTATTTCTGAGTTCATCATACAGGGCCGCTAAACCTTTTTCTTGCTATAAGTAAATAAAACAAAGAGTGTATCATTAAATATTCCAGCATCTGTTTTCACTGGACCTGAAATTGTTTTTACATACATACACACAGATCTTTGTTTGAGTTGAGTATCGGAAAATTATGGATAAGAAGGACTTTAAAGTGAAAATTAAGGAAAGATTTGGTTATCTTGATGCGATATAGTAGAATAATTAGTAACCATGGTGTGTAAATAAATACCAAGGGATAATGGGAGATTGAAACATTATAACATACGCAGAGTCAATAGTATCACTAGTTCAGTTTCTCTTTTTACTCTGGGCATACATTTGGTGCTTTCCCTCTTATGATAATGTCATTGGTATGAATATCTTCTATTTGATTTGTCTGGTTATGTCTTATACTAGCTAGTTGTCTGGTTATGTCTATTAGCCTGGCTTTTTTGGAAATAGTTTATTTATTTCACTGCCATCACCATAAGTAAGTTATGAGTTTAAAATTTGATCTATTTGATTGAATCATGGACATTTAATGCATATGCTCTATGTCCAGATTGATGGAAAACGATGAAATAGGATGAATTGGAATTGAACCATTACGATCCTAGTCTTTTGAACTTGTTAAGTTATGGAGTGATGGTTATGAATTATTAATTAAATTTGTTAGTGTGGTGATTTATAGGTAGTTTTGTCTCTGTATTGTAATTTTTCCCTTGGTAGGATCTTATGTGCCATGTTACGATCCTAGTTTTACGATCTTTCACCAGCTGACTGATCCTACTTAAGATCTCGTGCTTGACTATATTGGTTGTGACTCCTTGTTTGCATGTAAATTAATTAAAACTACAGTGGAACACTTCTCTTCTCTTGCAGCTTACGGTGGGTGTTTAAGTGCTGGAAATATGATGGTGAACAAAAATTATAATTAGTGTTGGTTGTGTCATCATGTTGGCTTTTAATGTTAATTTATATATGAAGGATGAATGTAATTTAAGTATTCATAATAGTGTATTTTAAGCTTTCTTTTAATGTTGGCATCTACAAAAACTATCTTATAGACTTTATGTCCAAAATTGAATGTATTATTTTGATATAATATTTGATCATAGTTTATTTGGAATTTACAATTTGATCATTGGAAGACAGTGTAAATTAGAATGTAAAATAGTGTTAAATTGGGTCATTTATTATTTTTATTATTGCTTTATATTTATTATTTAATATTGTTTTAATTAAAAAAATTAAGATATAATTGAATTTTTTATAACAATTTAATATTAATTAACCGAACAAACCGATCCATTTTAACCGATAAATCGATTAAACCGAATCCGATCAAACCGATTACAACTTTGGTCGGAATTTGACCTAATATTTGAATCCATGATTTTACATGATTTGACATATTGGACCCAAATCCAGTCCAAACCGACCGATGTCCACCCTTAATTAGCAGAATATTTATTAAAGTAGTAGCAAATTTCCTTTTATATAGTGATGTTAATAATTATAATCAATTAATAATTAAATAGTTAAGGTATATTTAACTATTAAGTTTAATAAACTAAATAAATATTAAAAAATCATTTTAATTAAAAGTTTTTATTTTAATTAAATATTAAATAATTATTAAATAAATGATTATTTTAAATATTAAATAGTTTAGGTATATTTAGTAAACTAATTATTATTTTAATAAAATAAATATTTTAAATATTAAATACTTAAGGTTTATTTAACTATTTAAAAGACAATTTGCTACTATTATTGTAAAAAAAAACTCCACACAACTTTTTCCAACACAAATTATATATTAATTATAATATTTAGTGATATGAAAAAATTATACTACTTAATAATTATTAGAACTATTTACCTTAAAATTAATTATTTTATAATATTTTTAATTAATTATTTTAAATAATTGTTCCAAATAACTATTAATAGTTGAAATCCTATATTAGGGATCTAAACTGAAAAATACAGTAGAATTAGGGATCTAAACCAAAAAATATATATATTCAGGAACTAAATAAAAAAACATGCCAACTAACTAGGGACCTAAATCAAAAAATATATAAATTAAATAATTATTTTATTAAATCTTTAAAATATTTATTAAATAGTTTAATAAATATTTCAACTATTTATTATATATTTCAAATATTTATTAAATAGGTCAATAAATATTTTAACTATTTATTAAATATTTTAAATATTTATTAAATAGGTTAATAAATATTTCAAATATTTATTAAATATTTCAAATATTTGTTAAATAGGTTAATAAATATTTCAACTATTTATTAAATACTTAAATTATTTAGTATTTCAACTAATAAATATTTCAATTATCATATATTAAACAATTATTTTATTATATTTCAACTATTGAATTAGTATATTAATTAAGTTTAATAAGTGTTTTTGTCGCTGTAAGTTAATGAGAACTTAAATTTGATCCCTGGATCTTTTAGCAAAAATTATGGACAAGGGGTTTCAAAACCTGTACCTTTAACTTATAGCATAGATTCTCCATTACCAAGTCAATTGTACTTTTTGTTGTTAAGCCTTTCCAATGAAAATGTATATATTATATAACAGCAATTTGTGTTGAAAAAGATTTTGTTTTGTTTTGAGTTTTGTTATTATTTTTTCTTCTAAAAGTAATAATATATATTAATTTATATATTAAATAGTTTGAAACATTTTAATTATTAATTAACTATATTATTTTATTATTAAAATTTTAAATATTTAATAATTAATATACTAATTCAATAGTTGAAATATAATAAAATAATTATTTTATATTTAATAATTGAAATATTTACTTGTTGAGATACTAAATAGTTAAAATATTTAGTAAATAGTTGAAATATTTATTAACTTATTTAATAGATATTTGAAATATTTAACAAAATAATTATTTAATTTATATATTTTTTGATTTAGCTCCCTAATTAGTTGGTGTGTTTTTTGTTTAGTACTTATTTATATATATATATATATATATATATATATATATATATATATATATATATATATATATATATATATATATATATATATATATATATATATATATATATATATATATATATATATATATATATATATATATATATATATATATATATATATATATATATATATATATATATATATATATATATATATATTTGGTTTAGGTCCTTAATTTTGAGTTTCTGCTATTATATTTTTTAGTTTAAGTCTCTAATTCTGAGTTTCAACTCTTAATAGTTATTTGAAACAATTATTTGAAATAATTAATTAAGAATATTATAAAATAATTAATTTTAAGATAAATAGTTCTAACAATTATTAAATAGTTTAATTTTTTGATATCATTAAATAGTATAATTAATGTGTAATTTGTGTTGGAAAAAATTGTGTGGAGTTTTTTTTACAATAATAGTAGCAAATTGCCTTTTAAATAGTTAAATATATCTTAACTATTTAATATTTAAAATATTTAGTCTATTAAAATAATAATTAGTTTATTAAATATACTTTAACTATTTAATATTTAAAATAATCAATTATTTAATATTTATTTAATATTTAATTAAAATAAATAAGTTTTAGTTAAAATATTTATTTAATATTTAATTTAAATAAATATGTTTTAGTTAAAATAATTATTTAACATTTAATTAGTTTATTAAATTCAATAGTTAAATATACCTTAACTGTTTAATTATTAATAGATTATAATTATTAACATCCCTATATATAAAAGATAATTTATTACTACTACAATAGATATTATACTAATATCCATTATATATCTATGCATTGTGATCTTATCGGTTGATCAGAATCTGTGAAGTGGCCGAAAGATGATTTGTAGTTGGGCTGTGATGTCGAGGAGGAAAAATGGGGTTGTACCTGCAAGGTACTCCGACAATCAAGTAAGAGTGGGAACAAGGATATACAAGCAAAGTATTAAGGTATTGGTGGTAAATAGTGAATATTCGATCCCTGGCCCTCACTGGTGTGAGGGTTTATATAATGCCTCTGGCGCATGGCCATTGGTTCATGATTTCACGCTTGGATATGTGGATTCGTAAAATCAGGGAACTGCCAGAACTTGGTCAAACCGGGTAGATGTGCCCGTAACTAGCCGTTCGTCCCAAGGAGGGGGCCAGTTACGGGCATCTCTCTTGTCGGTTCCTGGTGGCCTACACGACATTGATGTCGGGAAGGTTGAGAGGATGATCATCGATCATCCTAGGCCAATGCAGGCTTGGGAGGGCAAATGGTTAATATTGTCTGACGAATAGCGGGTGGTTCGGGTCATGAGCGTGCGGGACATACCAAAGGAAAGGTCTAGAATGGACCCATTCAAGTTGTCGGGCCAGTCCAGAACAGTAGCCCTCCAATTCGTTGCTTCTGGGCACAAGAGTGGTGACTTTAATACCTGCTCGTGGAACGGGACGTGTCTTGCAGGGAAATGAGCGTTTCCCGTTGCGCCTTTCTCGCGGGGAGATGAGGAGTTGGTCGTTAGGACGCTTGCCATTGGGGAGGTAGCGTGTTTTTGGAAGTGTGCTAGCGAAGCGGTACAATGATGACCTAGGGGCTAGGGTGTAATGATGACGACCCTACATTTTCCCAGGAGCGTGTCCCACATGCACAGATGGTTTCAGCTATAAATACGAGAGGAGCAGGGTGTTTAGTGTTTTTTGGCTTCTCTTTCAACAACTTGTATTAGCTCGACCATCGTCGTTCCTTGAGTTTTTTCGCTCGCAACTGCTACTTCCAACCTTTCTTCTTCTATTAACTGGTAAGTTTTCAGTTTTCTATCGTTGTTCACTTTCAGTAGTTTGTATTTTGGCCGTTTACTTTCTAGAGATGCATGTGGTTAGGGTTTAGTGTTCTGTTTGTGAGGACGCCGTTGGGGAGTGTTGGTGGTAGACGGTGTTTCCGTGGTTCTGAATCGTCGGAGCCACCGTGGGATCTCCCCGAGCACTTTGTGGTGTGTTATAGACGACTCCTTAGGACTTAGGGATTTTTTCTGTGACTTCTACTCGTTGATGCGCCTTAGTGAGGGTTCTGGTCGGGGACACAATCCTCATTTCCCAGCGCCCTTTCGCTTGATTAGCGGTGGAAGGGTGGTTCTGGAATTGATGTCGAGCTCATCTTTTCCTCTTCTTTTCAGGTGCTATGGCTAACAACGCCCAGATCAATCTCTCGAGCGAGTCTACACAGTCTTTGAGAAGTTCCTCAAACGAGACGAGTAGCTCGTCGAGCATCCTAGAGATTTCCGGGGATGCGCAAAATCAGTTGGAGCAACAAAAAGGGGAAGGCGACGTGGAGATGACTTCCACCGATCAAGGTTTCTTGTTTCCTCCTGGGAACAAGGAGGATCCTCGGGCTTATGTCGCGAACGACCCCTGGGACTAGTCTTCGTATTTCTATGAGCACCGAGAGGATGTTTTTACACATGTGTACACTCACGAGGAGGGGAACCAAGGAGAATGGTCGTTATACATCCCCGAGAAAGAGAGCAGAATCTGCTTGAAATACGATAGGAGGCAGATTCCTATGTACGACATCATATTTTGTAAGATGGGTCTTCGCCTCCCCTTCTCTGATTTTAAGGTGGTCGTATTCAGGCACCTATGCGTGGCTCCCTCCCAACTGCATTCGAACGACATAGCATTCATGCGAGCGTTCGAAATAGTTTGTGACTACTTGAAGATAGGGGCCATTATTCCCTTGTTCTTCTACTGCTTCCAACTTCAGAGGAGCAAGGTCGGTGGTAAATGGGGATGGGTTTCCCTGAAGCAAGGCAATGAGAAGTTTTTCAAAGCTTATTTAGAGTATGTCCGCCACTTCAAAGACAAGTACATTTTGGTGCAGCCTTCTTCGAGCAAGGCGGTGTTGAGCATCTTCAGGACCTTTCCGGTGCAAAACGAGGATGGTACTCCCCGTCCGAACGAGCTAGGAGACCCCGTAGTAAAACTGGTTTGCAAGTTCCTGTTCCAATAGACGAGGAAGCATTTTGATAGTGAATTGGGATCCTATGTCTGAAGGGAGGGGAAGCTTAGAGCTGAGGACCTGGAGAGCTTCACTGTCCTGACTGCATTCGTGGCTCGGATCCCTCGCGTCTAGCGAGTCGGCAGGGGAGGCATGCCTGTGATTGACAAGAACGGGGAGCCTGTATACGTGTCGGGCCTCACAAACGTCAAGGAGCTCCTCGGAAGCGAGGATCCCGTTAAATACTTGGGTATATATATATATATATACCCAAGTATTTAACTAGGAGTCAATAAACTAAGTGGTCGTCATTTATTGACTCCTAGTTTACTGACTATGTTTCTTTTTGTTTGTTTTGCAGATAGTATCAATCCCGTTCAGGAGCGCTTGGCCAAGACTCTTGCTGCTAGAGCAAGGAGGGCTCAAAAGGATGCAAAGATTGGCTTGGGGCCTGCTCCTGCCTCGGGTTCAGGAGACTCATCCTCGGCCCAAGCTATAGTCGCTCTTTCTTCTGTCGTCGTTTCCTCGAAGGCGAAGAGGTTGCGTCCCGAGGGGAGCGTCAGAATGACTGGGGAAAGGGGAAGGGAACGTACGACTTACCCCCTGCTGGCCGGAGAAGTCTTTCTTCGAGGGCACAACTCGCCTTCTTCCCTGGACCGAATCCCTTCATCTCGAGGGAATGGGCTGCCCGGAGAACAGGGCGATGCTGGTGCAAGATGATGGCGGTTTGATGCGGATCTTGGAGATGGAGGTTGCCTACTCCGAGGGAAGTTCCTCTCAGGAGACATAGCTGAAAAATATTCGGGCCAAGCTGGTTGCGAGCGAGAAGGCCCAGGTCGAAGAAGAAAAAGCCCGGAAGCTGTCTGATGAAGAATCGGGGAGGCTCTCCGAGGAACGCAGGGTCCTCTTGCTCGAGAAAAAGGACCTTGAGGAAAAGGTGGAGGCCTTGACTGCTGAGATTACGCCCGCTGAAGACGAGCCAGAGGATACCAAAGATCTGAAGACTCAGGCTGAGTCTGTTGCTCGTTTTCAGTTGGCTGCGGATGAAGCCCAGGCTGCTTCCGAGGGGAGCTTCGAAAACTCTATAAAGCAGATGTACGTGTTTTACCCTGGTGTTGAGCTCAACACCTCAGGAATGGGGGTCAATTATTACGTGGTTTGCGGTAAGATTCTATGTTTATTCCGGCATGCGTGCCATATTTGTTGTATTGTTTTTTCTCTCGGCTTTTGCCCGTTTATGTAATTTTCGAACAAGCATGGTCTCTGGCTGCAGATTTATTCTTTTTAGATGGGGCGTTAAAAGCCTATGTGTTGTAATATTCACACATTAGCGGCCCAAGTGGTCGTTTTGTTTAATTTCCATCCAATGGTCATTTGCTTTGAATATTTAACTTGTGTTGTTTACATGTTTGTTGAGAAACTAGCCCATTTAGGATGTTTTTTTATTTTGCTAAGAGTTTATAGCGGGGATTTGCTTATTTGGCATATTCGTCAGTATGGGGAAACTGATCAAACGGCCAGGGTGAATATTGAGCGTGGGCCGGTACCCAGGTCTCGTTTCGAGGGACCCGGGTTCGTGGCGTGAACTTCCCATTGCGAGTCGGGCTTTCTATTGTCGCGGCACAAGGACTATGGAGCTCGGTCGAGTTATCCATGTCGGGCTGAAGGTGCGCTCGTCATAAGAACGGAGTCTCGCTTTTTCTGAATACTTTGGGTGTTATTCTTGTGCCTAGGCATACACGTGTGGTCGTACGTGGGTGAGTTTGTCTTATTGATCAAACTCGCCGACTGCTCGGTGTGTTTAACTATAATATTGTTTTAGCTTTTCAGCGTTCCATGATCGAACAAGTTGTTCCCCTTGTAAGTTTTCCAAGTAATACGCTTCATTCCCTGTTTTCGCATAGACGCGATAAGGACCTTCCTAGTTTGCTGTGAGCTTGCCCTTGCGATATTCTTTGCAATTTCTCTTTAAGACAAGGCTTCTGACCTCGAACTCTCGTCGTATGACCTTGGTGTCGTAGTGCATGGCTATTTTTCGTTTGAGCGAGGCCTCTTGTAGGGCCGCTCCTGTTCTAATTTCTTCCACCAGATCCAGTTCTTCTCGGAGGGCGGCGCCATTCATCTCCTCGCCGAGAGGTGCCTCGGTTCTCCTGAAATGTTCCTCGATCTCTAAAGGAATGACGACCTCCGTCCTGTAAGCTAGTCGGAAAGGGGTCTCCCAAGTTGATGAATGCACAGTTGTTCGGTATCCTTAGAGTACACTGTGTAACTTCTCGACCCATCTTTTCTTGGTCTCGTCCAATCTTTGCTTGAGGCCCCTGAGCATTACTCTGTTTGCAGATTCGGCTTGGCCGTTTAACTAGGGATGCTCGACAGAGGCGAAGTGTTGGGTGGTGCCCACTTTTGTGATGAATTTCTGAAAGGTGTGGTCTGTGAACCGAGTCCCATTGTCGGTGACTATCTCTTGTGGGATGACAAACCGAGTGAGGATATTTCTTTTATGGAAGCGAAGGACGTCTTGGGAAGTGATTTTGGCCAAAGCTTCGACTTCTATCCATTTGGTGAAGTAGTCGACCGCTACGATTAGATATTTGTTCTGATTGGTTCCGACCACAAATTGACCGAGGAGATCTAAACCCCACCAGGCGAAGGGCCAGGGAGAGGAGAGGGATATAAGCTCGTTAGGTGGAGCTAAATGCATGTCTCCGTTCCGTTGGCATTTATCGCATTTTTTTCACGTGCTCTTTCGCGTCGTGTTGCATGGTGGGCCAATAATATTCTGTTCGTAAAGCTTTTCTCGCGAGGGATCTCCTGCCTAGATGTTGGCCGCTGATGCCCTCATAGATTTTGAGCAAGACACGTTCTGCTCCGCTTCAGTCGACGCATTTGAGAAGGGGAATGGAAAATGCCCTTCTGTAAAGTTTGTCCTCGACCAAAACATACAAGCAAGCTCTCCGCATGACAACGACCGCTTTTTTCGGGTCGTCGAGGAGTTTTCCCTTAGTGAGGTAATCGTGTACGGGGGTCATCCAGCAATCGCTGTCCCCGATGGCGAATACTTCTAAGGTAGAGCACGACTTTTGGGTGTTCGGTCGAGGAAGTATTTCATGTATCACCGACTTATTCTCTCCTTTTCTCTTAGTGCTCCCCAACTTAGATAAGATATCTGCACAGGCATTATGCTCGCGGGGAACATGTTGTACGTCCACAAATTTAAATTTCTTTTTCCTCTCCTAGACCAGGGCCCAATATTCAGTGAGTTGTTCGTTTTTGACTTGATATTCGCCTCGGACTTGAGAGGCGACCAACTGAGAGTCTGTGAAAATTTTTACTTCCTCGGCTCCCAGATCTTTGGCCAATCGTAAACCTGCAAGGAACGCCTCGTATTCGGCCTGATTGTTTCAGGTTGGAAAAGATAGAGCGAGGGAGACCTCGATTATGGTCCACTCCTCGTTTCCCAGTATGATGCCTGCTGTAACACCCCATTTCTACCCGGCGAATATTAATAAAATCAGAGTTATAAAGTTTCGACATATAAATAGGATGCTACACTTTCAAATTATAACAACAACATTTAATCGCATAGAAAACAAATACATAACACTAAAATTATCGGATGAACAAATAACAACAATTTTAGTCTTTAAAACGAAAAAACTTTTATTACTTAAGCAGCGGAATCACAACTTTCAACTCAAAAGACAAAACATCTTTGTCCAACTGAAAACAACTTCAAAACAACAAGTACTTAACGAAATCAACTTAAAATTCAACAACTGAAGTAATAACAACGATAAAGCAACATGCATTCATCCCCCCGAGTGATACGTGTCAGAGCAACGACATCAGCTCGAACTAATGAAGGTAAACAACCTTCACTCTAGATTACCTGCACGTTACCAATATAGGCGTAACATTCAAACAGAAGGGGTGAGATATCCAATAATATAATAGAATGTATGATATATAACGTATTAGAATAAGATCATACAAAATCAATGCTTCATAGCTTTTAAACCACATCCATTACAACCAAGTCATCAACATAATATCACAACCAATTCATCATCATAACAACTCAAGATGCAACAAGAAATGCGACTTGTTACGATGCAAATGCGTGTGGTACCAATGGAGTAAAAATCCCAACTTAATAATCTGTCAATTAATAGAGGCATCAACAAGGCATAAGCCTTCAACTTAATATTTTTCCAATCCAGGCCAAGTTGACGAGCATCAGCTCCAACTTAATATGCGGTGTATGCGACACAACATGAATGTAGCAATAACAACAACAAACAACAACTCAACATAAATCAACGTTGGCCATAAGCCTATAACATCAACAACAATTCAACATCAACTCAACATAAATCAATATTGGCCATAAGCCTACAACATCAACAACAATTAAACACCAACTCAACATAATTCAACTTTGGCCACAAGCCTACAACTTATCTGCCAAGTATTAGAGGCATTTCAACAACAACAAAAACAATAATTTCCACCACTACTAGTGCTACTAATTAATTCTCTACTGTTGTTTTATTGCTAATAGATTTGTGTCACTATTTCACAATTAACTCCTACTGTCAACTTATTCCTACTACATGTACTATGCTTTTATACTATTAATAGTTTTCCGATAAAGTTCATGCAAGTACATCGTACTACTATGAATCATCTCCTACTACCATTAATTATCTCTGCTATTATTTTACTATTAATAGCCTATGACTTTGTTTTAGCCAATCAATACAGACAACACAACAAAATTCATCACTATTAACTACTGTAATGTTTTTCTGCTACATTATATTCTACTGACTACTGGTTATTGTTTCTAAAATATTAACTAAACAATTTTCTTTTATTTTTCCTTACTCTGCATGTACTTCAATTGTAATCTGACCATAATTATTTTAAGGCTGAATTATGCTAAAACAATATGTAGATCAGGAACTAAAGAAAAACACAAAAGTGGTCTAAAAATAGTGGCACTCGCCACATAAAACACTATGGCCTTCGCCACAGTTACAATTTACATGCGTGCCCCTCGGCACGTCAAATTGTGCCCCTCGACACACTCAAAATTGTGCCACTTGGCACCCACCTGTGCCCCTCGGCACAATGTATTTTGACCCTTCACAAAGACTTTGTCTGTTCTGTCACCAACGCTTAAACCAGAATTTAGTATTCTCCTTGATCACTAATTTTAGACCATGGAACATCATATCAACATAACAACTATATCAGCAATATTATAATTTCCAACAACAGATAGTTAATTCTGCAAACAATTCGGAACATTCACAATATGATAACAACATGATAATAACCAATTTCAGAAACAACAACAACAACATACACACAACAATATTACACCAACCCAATTCCTACATAATATTCATTATGATTCCCATTATAGAGTCAGAACTCCACCCTTACCTCGGAATGAAGGTCGCTCTATAATTTTCCGATCAAACCTAGCTTTGCCTCTTTTCCTTGTTCCACTTCTCTGCAACTTCCTACGTTACTGCTCCAAGACTCTTCTTCATCTTTCTAATTAACCTAATTTCTTATTATTATAACTAAACCGAATAATATTATTATTATTCCAAATGGGCTCAACTTACACACCCCACCTATTACTACTTCTAACCATCAAAATAGATCCAACTAATATTCTACTAATATTTTATACTTTCTAATATTTATTTATAATATTATTAATCAACTAAAATAATCAACCAAATAACAACTCAGCAACATATAACAATGTTTCACATATTTCAACAAATAATTCGAAAATAATTTAATTAAATAATTAATTAAATTAACGAGCGTTACAACTCTCCCCCACTTAGAATATTTTCATCCTCGAAAATATACTCGATACTACCACTCTTAACGCGAATTTCGCATCACACTCCCTGATCCCCAAGTCGCGTTTGGCAACACTTTGACCACTACTTTCTCTATATAACCATAACTCAACATGATTTAAATCAAATATGCACATGTTAATAATTCAACACCTTCGCGACATAATCGTTAATAACTTATTAACCACTTCAATAATATTTTGACATAACAACATTTAAAGTAGTAACAACCATAACACACTTATACTTGGATATACAACATTACATTATCTTCTTAACAACATTTTTAACACCAAAACACATATACAATTTCGTTCCCATATATATATATATATATCAATTATCAACAAAATATCAAAAACTCTATTCATATTGTCGTATCACCCTTATAGTGACACCAACATAGTTAACATAATCAACTTCGTCATATTATGGAGTACTATTCACCATTTACGATAACCAACAACAATATCATGGCAATGGGAACAAAATCATTATAATGTCAACTTAACGGTATAACTCAACAAATATACACACAACTCACCATCAACCAACAGCCACAATAATATCCTTATAAAATCAACAAATATTTACGAGAAAACACCTTAGCACATCATCTCTATATCAACAACCCACCAAATAAAACATGTAGATCAAGACATATCATTCCCATAGGCTTCTGATATTTAGTCCTTCACTTCTAATAAGTCGTACAAGCATAGCAATTGTTCTACATCATGCTTCAGCTGCGCAACTCTGACCATCCATCTTACGTCACCGTCCTTATTAAAATTTCCATCAAATATATGGTTTATAAGTTTTAAACTAGTTTCATACTTTCTTTAACATCCACCATAAAATTTTTGTTCACTTGATATTCTCATTCTTTCACTTTGCGACGTTAGCTCGCATATAAACCCGCTACTCCGAATTGTTCAATACGTCTCAACAATTTCCTAGCTACTCCTCTATTACTTTACACAAACTTGTGAGTGATTATCCTCACGATATAACATCAATCACTTTACACACCGTTAAGATAGCAAGACAAGTCTATACCATCCAACCTGATCTCGTCTACTATCAATAAGAGATTAAGGGTGATCAATTCCTCAATTTGTCAATAGATAGTCGACAACCATAATGGAGTATAAAACATCGTTACTAAACTATAATAGTGTCCCTTTAGAACTTGTACGCGAGTTACCTAAAGCACCATAATCCAATAATTTCCAATGAGGTTTACAAATACTCTAACAATTTCTCTCTCATTCGATCTTGTCGATGAGCCACCAACGCCTAACATATTACACGGTCCATATTACACTCACTTAACCTCACACAAAAGTTAAGTATTCTCCAACTCAAGAATTACTACTATACTAGTACATTACACGTCGTCTCGTCCCAATTGAAATCTCAACAATGTCGTTCCACACTGTTTTGGTGATAAAACCTCTCCAATTCTTCTCTTACACATGCCACTACCTTGGCATCATAAACACGACTATAATTCCTCTTAAAAGCATCTTCCTTTAAAAGGACATCTTCATTATAATCATTGTTAATCATCATAAACTGCATCTCTATGCGCTTCTCCAATACTTTCACATCCTTTTTAATGTTGAACATCTCATTTCTCAACTTATTCACCAACAATATATTACGCTTGACCTTGTCTCGAACAACTGTGATAATAACCATTTATGCCCCAAAAATCCGCTAGTTCCGTAACTGACTTCAGAGCCCCTCCATATAGGAATGCATCTACCATATTTTAAAACACTTCCATATGATAAAATATATTTCTATATCCTCATAGGTTCAAACAGAACACCAATCCGATACTCGGAACACAAGATATGAATTTCTAAAGTTATCCAAAAATGTGAACACCGACATCATGCAGCGACATACTATTACACACCTTATGATAACCTCATAGCAGAATTTATTTGTACCAGCACCAACACCTACCATTCTTGAAATCGTACTCATCTCCTCGCATTTCTGATTCTAACTCGCAATTCAAAATATTCCAACAACTTCAACAACTTTTAAAATCACTTACAAGGATCCCACAATAAGGCCCACAACAATCTGTCACTTTATCACCGTTCAGACGTCGACATCTTATGCAAGGGCTACCCAAACTGACAACTTCACAGTCCACCAAAAGCGCTAAAACATCGCAACTTTCTAAATTCCATCTTCTAAAAATTATCCTTGTTACTTACAAACACCTTCAAAAACATCAGAGATTTACACTCTACTCGTATATCAACAACTGTTACATTGCTCCTCATTCTTAGAGAAGTAAACATCAACAATATCTGATCATCCTTCCTCAAGACGCTCCAACTTGATTAATAAACAAAATCTTTAATTCGTGTCACCTTCGAATTCGGGAACCAACAAAACTTCAACAATATTTGCATTGTCGTCATACCAGACCAACATATTACAACCGAAACATATCCGAGAAGCAAAGCTTCTCCCTCACTTATCTTCAAAATAACTCCTGCATACAATTAATTGTAAAAGAAAACAAGTATCGACAGTGTGTCACACACACATACTAAGAAACAACACATCTACAATACTCAACTGATATACTACTCTACTGACTCAACAACTTGGTCGGACATACCGACCTGCTCTGATACCACTAATGTAACACCCCATTTCAACCCGGCGAATATTAATAAAATCAATGTTATAAAGTTTCAACATATACATAGGATGCTACACTTTCAACTTATAACAACAACATTTAATCGCATAGAAAACAAATACATAAACCTTAAATCATCAGATGAACAGATAACAACAATTTTAGTCTTTAAAATGAAACAACTTTTATTACTTAAGCAGCAGAATCATAACTTTCAACACAAATGACATAACATCTTTGTCCAACTGAAAACAACTTCAAAATAACTAGTACTTAACGAAATCAACTTAAAATTCAACAACTGAAGTAATAACAACGATAAAGCAACAAGCGTTTATCCCCCCGAGTGTTACGTATCAGAGCGGCGACACCAACTCGAACTAATGAAGGTAAACAACCTTCACTCTGGATTACCTGCACGTTACCAACATATGGGTAACATTCAAACAGAAGGGGTGAGATATCCAACAATATAATAGAATGTATCATAAATAATATATTAGAATTAGATCATACAAAATCACCGCTTCATTGGTTTTAAATGACATCTATTATAACCAAGTCATCAACATAATATCACAACCAATTCATCATCACAACAACTCAAGATGCAACATGAAATGCGACTTTTTACGATGCAAATGCATATGGTACCAATAGAGAAAAACTCCCAACTTAATAATCTTCCAATTAATAGAGGCATCAACAAGGCATAAGCCTTCAACTTAATATTTTTCCAATCTAGGCCAACTTGACGAGCATCAGCTCCAACTTGATATGCGGTGTATGCGACACAACATAAATGTATCAACAACACCAACAAACAATAACTCAACATAAGTCAATGTTGGCCAAAATCCTATAACATCAACAATAATTCAACATCAACTCAACATAAATCAATGTTGGCCATAATCCTACAACATCAACAACAATTAAACATCAACTCAACATAATTCAGTTTTGGCCACAAACCTTCAACTTATCTGCCAAGAATTACAAGCATTTCAACAACAACAACAATAATAATTTCCACCACTGCTAGTGTTACTAATTATTTCTCTATTGTTTTTTATTGCTAATAGCTTTCTGTCACTATTTCACAATTAACTCCTACTGTCAACTTATTCCTACTACATGCACTATGCTTTTATACTGTTAATAGTTTTCCGATAAGGTTCCTGCAATTACATCTTACTACTATGAATTATCTCCTACTACCATGAATTATCTCTACTATTATTTTACTGTTAGTAGCCTACAACTTGGTTTTAGCCAATCAATACATGCAACACAACAAAATTCATCATTATTAACTATTGTAATGTTTTTCTGCTACATTATATTCTACTGAATACTAGTTATTGTTGCTAAAATATTAACTAAACATTTTTATTTTATTTTTCCTTACTCTGCATGTACTTCAATTGTAATATGATCATATTTATTTTAGGGCTGAACTATGCTAAAACAATATGTGGATTAGGAACTAAAGAAGAACACTAAAGTGGCCTAAAAACGGTGGCACTCGCCACATAAAACACCATGGACCTCGCCACGGTTACAATTTACATGTGTGCCCCTCGGCAAACTCAAAAATATGCCGCTCGACACCCACATGTGCCCCTCGGCACAATGTGTTTTGACCCTTCACACAGACTTCGTCTATTCTATCACCAACGCTTAAACCAGAATTCATTATTCTCCTCAATCACTAATTTCAGACCATGGAACATCATAGCAACATAACAACTATATCAGCAATATTATAATTTCCTATAATAGATAGTTAATTCTGCAAACAATTCAGGAACATCCACAATATGATAATAACATGATAACATCCAATTTCAGAAAATACAACAACAACATGTGCACAACAACATTACACCAACCCAATTCCTACATAATATTCATCATGATTCCCATTATAGAGTCAGAATCTCACCCTTACCTCGGATTGAAGATCGCTCTATAATTTTCCGATCGAACCTAGATTTGCCTCTTTTCCTTGTTCCGCTTCTTTGCAACTTCCTACGTTACTGCTTTAAGACTCTTCTTCATCTTTCTAATTAACCTAATTTCTTTTTATTATAATTAAACGCAATAATATTATTATTCCTAATGGAATCAACTTACACACCCCACCTATTACTACTTCAGACCATCAAAATAGGTCCAACTAATATTCTACTAATATTTTATACTTTCTAATATTATTTATTAATATTATTAATCAACTAAAATAATCAACCAAATAACAACTTAGCAACATATAACAACATTTCACACATTTCAACAAATAATTCCAAAATAATTTAATTAAATAATTAATTAAATTAATAGGCGTTACACCTGCGCCGCTTCCGATCGAATTGGAGGCGCTGTCAATGAAGATCGTCCAACGATGCAATTCATCGAGATCTGCAGGCGAGGTCATTTCAGATATGAAGTCGGCCATGGCCTGGGCCTTAAGGGCTTTCCTGCTCTCGTATTGGATATCAAATTCAGAGAGCTCAAAATACCATTTAAACATTATGCCGACCATGTATGGTCTTCCGAGCAGTTGTTTTATTGGATGTTCTGTTCAGACCACTATGGTGTGGGCCAGGAAGTAGTGTCCGAGTCTTCTCACTATGTTAACAAGGGCTAGAGCTACTTTTTCAATTTGTTGATATATTTCCTCTAGGCCCTACAAGGCCTTGCTCATGAACTAAATTGGCCTTTGTCCCTCTGGAGTTTCTCTAATCATCGCTCATTTTAAATGAATGAGGGCTTGCCCGCATTCGGGTGTCCACTCGAATGCAGCTTCCTTGAGCAAGAGTTTGAACAAGGGAAGCGTGTACTGGTCGGACTTTGCCACGAATCGAGAGAGGTAAGTGAGCATGTCGTTCAAGATCTGGATGGACTTTTTCGAGGTGGGCTTCGGAAATTCGGAAAATTTCCGACATTTGTTGAGGTTTGCCTCAATGCCTCATTCTGTTAGGTAGAATCCGAGGAACTTTCCTACCTGTACGCCGAAGGTACATTTTTCTGGGTTGAATTGCATCCGGCACTCTTGAGCCTGCTCGAACAATTTCTTTAAGTGGGCAGAATGGTCGAGCTCCTCGGTGGAATTGACGATCATGTCGTCCATATAGACTTCGAGCATGTCGCCTATCTCGTTGCAAAAAACTTTGTTCATCATACGGTGATATGTAGCGCCCACATTTTTCAGGCCGAAGGGAATTACATTGTAGTAAGAGTTGTCTGACTCGGTCATGAAAGCGGTGTATTTTTTGTCCATTTTCGCCATTGGGATCTGGTTATAACCAGAGTATACATCCATGAATGATAGAAATTTGAAACCGGCCGAGTTGCCAACCAGTTTGTCAATATTGGGTAGGGGATAAGCATATTTCAGCCAAGCCCGATTGAGATCAGTATAATCAATACACATGTGCCATTTTCCATTAGAGTTTTTCACAAGAGCTACATTTGAGAGACAGGTTCTGTACTGGGCTTCAGAAATAAAATGTGCCTCTATGAGGTCTTTTACAGCTAGTTCTGTAGCCTTTGCTTTCTCGGACGACTTCTTTCTTCCGCGTTGCGCGACCGCCTTAAGGGCAGGATCTATAGTCAAGTGATGACATGCAAGTTTTGGACCTAAACTAGGCATCTCGGTCGCACTCCAAGTGAACAAATCAACATTCTATCTTAGGCAAGCTTTGAGTTTCCTTTTTTCCAGGTCGGGGAGGTCTGCTCTGATCTTCACTCCTCTGGCGGGGTCTTCTCTGAGGGGAATGAGCTCGAAGTTGCCGTCCGGGATTGGCCGTGCATGACTTGAGAGTTCGTCAGGATCTACAGAGGGGTCAAACATTCTTCTTAGATCATAGGCTCCTTTCCGTTCCTTCTTTGCTCGACACGATCCTCTTTGGAAAAACGATTGTTGAGGTTAATGGTGTCGACCCTAGGCAGCGGCTTGGCTTCCTCGGAGCTGGAGGGTAGTATGGGTCCGGTGGTCATTCGAGGTTGAACGCTGATAGAACTGAGGCCCTTGGTTGAAGCTTCAAAACACCTTCTTTCTGCTTGGATGTCCCCATGGAGGGTGGCGACCAAGCCTTCGATGGTGTAGTAATTCATTTGGAGATGTACGATAGAGGGAACCGCAATGAGTTCAGCGAGAGTGGGTCTCTTGAAGATGCACTGGTAGAGAGGCGGGAGATCTACCACCAAGAATTAGATCTTGATGGCTCTGGCCGTTACCCCTCTCCCGAAGGTGACGAACAACTCGACATATCCCTAGGGTTTCGTGTTGGCTCCATTAAAGCCCTGAAGATCTGATCCGATGTAAGGGGTCAGATGTCTCTCATTAAGCTTCGATGTGGTGAACAACTGGGTGTACATAATTTCTATCGAGTTGTCTTGGTCGACCAGTATGAGTCGCACGTCGAAATTCTCCATGCAAGCTCTCACGAGTAGTGGGATGGTCGAATTTAGGGCTCCGCCCAGAAATTCCTCTCTGTAGAAGGGGCACCTTTGATGAGATCCTCCTCGAAATTTATTGAGTGTGGCGTCCATATCTGAGTTGGCTTTGATGAGTTGGTCGAATCTCCTCTTTACCGACCCAACTGTGTGTCTGTTGAATCCTCCGTCGGAGATGACCATGGCTGCGGGGAAAGATTCCCAAGGACTATGGGAGGAGAAGTGCAGGGGAACATTCTCCATGTCCAGATAATAGAATTTTTTTGGTCATGAGATGCTCATGGCGATCAGAATGGCGTCGAGATCGGGAGACTTTTTCCCTTCCTTGAAGTTTTTGGTTTATGGCGCTTCCTCGTGGGCGCCCTCCTTCTTTTTATACTTCTTGAGGTGCTTGTCTCTAATCACTATTTCGATTGTATCCTTGAGATGAATGCAATCCTTTGTGTTATGCTCGTGACTTTTGTGGAACCTGCAATATTTGCTCTTGTCAATTCCCGACTTGGACGGTGTTTGTCGGGGGAAGCGCACCCCACTTGCTTAAATTCAGAATTGGCGCATTCAGAAAGAATACGCTCTCTTGAAGTTGTCAGAGGGGTGTAGTCATGGAAATTGCTGGCTTTCCCGTTGTAGTCCTTGGAATCACGGGACTTGTCTTCCCGTTTCTTATCTCCCCGACGGGATGGCGAGGGCCCTTCGTTCTTCGAGGACTTGACACTCTCTCTGTGCCTTAATTCTCTGGCACTGTTGGCCATTACCTTCTCCTCGTACTGTATGTACGCTTGGGCCTTGAGGAGGAGGGAGTCGAGCGTGGCCAGCGTCTCAATGCTTATAACTTTGGCAAAGTCACTACAGGGACAAAGCCCGCGCTCGAGGAGATATTTCTTCATATTGTCAGTCGTTGAGACCTGGACTGCTTCCTTGTTGAAGCATTCAATATACGCCTGCAGAGATTCGTCTTTTCCCTAAGGATTTCTTTGAGTGAAGCCTCCTGTTGTACCCCAAAATTTTCCCTCTCATTTCTCAAGTAATCTCTCACAAGATCTCCTTTGATTCAAGACTGCACAAGGGTTGATCAGCTCAAGACACCTCCTCAAGCACTGATAACTGAAAATTAGGGTTTGAGTTTGCACAAGGACAAATGGACTTTTAAAGCCCCATTTGACTTTCATGAATCATTTTAAACCCTCAAGATTGCTCATGTCAAGTTTCAAGTCTTGGATCATATTTTTGCTCAATCAATTGATCAGTTGACCTAAAATTAACTATATTGGGGAAAGAGTCAACTGTGGTCAATTTACAGTCAAACTTCATAATTTTTATCCATATCAACATTATTAACTCATATATGTCATTTGATAAACTTTAGATCATAATTCCTCAAGAAATTTGATTAGATCATCAAAAGGGCAAAATGGTCAAAATTAGGGTTTTGACTGAGGCATTATCTCAAGGATTAAAATGCTTCATTTTGACCTAATGGCATGGCTCAAAACATTTCTCAAGATCAATTGATTGATAGTTTAATTTCAGTCAATTGTACAATGAAAAGTCAAACTTTGACTTTTTGATCAAAATCAAGTTTCAAAGATTACAATTCATCAAGGCATGTCAAAATATGAAACTTGTGCATAAAGAAATAAAAAATTCAAGATTTCATTTTGAAAAGTCAAAATTTCCAAGACTTTAAATTTTTCTAAGTGTTGTAAATTAATGTTTTTTTCATAACTTTATGCCAAATTTATACCATGATGCAAGATGATTCAAAGGAAACTCTCAACATGAAAGTTGTATATCTCAATGAGAGCTAAAACATTGTAGAGCATAACTTTTTCTATAAATTCTTAGATTTCAAGTTATGATTTTGTGAAGACATGTTCATGAAACTTGAAAAACTTAGTGAAATTTTGCCCTAGTTTAGGCAGGATTTTAACCTAACTTCATGGAATTTTTTCACATGGTTCCAAGATGAATCTTCAAAAATGTCTAAAATAGATGTTGTATATGATGCTACAACTTTCCAAAATGTCCAAGAACTCATTGAGATCATACTTGAGCTAGGAGAATCGAAGGCAAGATGTTAGGGTTTCAAACTTGAATTACAAGCCATTTCTTGATGAACACATAATCCAATCTCAATGTTAGACAGGATAATCTTGCTTTGTAGGCCTTCTAACTTGTATATCTATCCATCATTAATGGATTACACAAACTTTTGAGCTATAATCCAAGTGGTTTAAGTATTGTTCAATTTAAATTGCCATTTTGGGAAGAAAGTTAACAATGCCATACTTGAAAAGCAAGCTTTATGCACAAAGTCAATTCTTGAGCCTCTCACTTGTTCCCTCTGATCACACTCCATCTACAAAGTCAGAAGCAAGTTTTTTTAAAGCATAACCACTCTATAATAACAAGTACAAAAGGCATTGAAACTTGATTTCTCAAGAAAATCACATGTTGAGCTTAAATAGAGGCACAATTTGTGAGCTAAGACACGATCTTAAGCACCCTGAAACTCTCCCAAATTTCCTCAAATCAGAGCTTGCATCAAAACTCCATTTATATGCACATTCTGACTTGAACTTGTAACTCATAATTTCGTCGTGCGTTTTCCTTCCTAATCAATCACAAAGCTCATACACATCAAATATAGTCCATCCCTGCCCCTGTTTCATAACTGTAACTCCATCTTCATCAACCTCCATAACTAAAAATAGAGCTCTGCAAGTTGACTTTTCCAGGCCATTTCAGCCATCTATTGATCAAGCTAATCATTGCATTAGCTTCCTAAGAACTTGAGGAAGCTAACCTGATCATTGCAGTAGCTTGAATCAAGCTCATTTGCATTTCATGATTTCCAATTTTGAGGTACCTTTGCTGAACTTCTATCTTTTCATTTAGGCATTGTTAAGCTTGCATTTGTGAAGATAAAATGTAGACACCATTGCCCTGAAACTGTACATTTCCATAGATTTCATTTATATTTATTGAGCTTAGATAATTTTAGGTTTGAATCTCTGAAAAAAGTTAGGTCAAATTTTGGTACTTTTAGAAATTCTCATTCATCTTTGATTTATAGCTTATGATATTTATATGGTTGGATTCGTATGGGAAAATGGAGCAACTTTCATGTTTGCATCTTTCATTTTTGTTGAGAAATGAGCAAGTTACAGGAATCATGGCTGGAGGTTGAAGATGAAGTCATTTTCAGGACTTAACTTGTGTTATGTATTTATCATTTCATTTAAGTTAACGGATATACAACCACCCCAGTGGCAAAGGCAGCGCGCGTTTATCTCAAGGTCACCGGTTCAAGTCCCAGCGCTGCCTTTTGTTCAATTTTTCAATGTTTTCTTTCTTTTATGCCAGCAATAACTAGCTCTTGGGCCTCCTTGGCTGGGCCCTACAGATTTGCTTCATTTTCACCCCCTTGCCTGCTTTCACACACTTGGCCCAAACTTCTTTTATTATTTCACTTTTATTTATTTTCTTTTTCTTATTTTCTTTTATTTATTTTTCTTTATTATTTTTTATTACTATTATTATTATCATTATTATTATTTTTATTAATAAAAAATCCAAAAATATTTTTATTTATTATGCTCACATTTATATGTTTATTTTCTTTATAAAACAAAAAGAACCAAAATATTTTCTTAACAATTTAATTTCTTTTTTTAATAAATAATAATTAGATTTAGGTTTTGTTATTTTTATTCTTCTTAATTAAAATTAGTTTAGAAATTAAGTTTCTTTTAATTAATTAATTACCATTTTATTTTCATTAAGCTTAAAACGTTTTCATAAAAAACCCTAAAAATGCTTCAAACTTATTTTCTTTTCTTAATTAATTTAGGTTTGATTTTATTTATCTTTAATTGATCAATTTTTCCTTTTTTAGTAATTAGGTCAAAACTAAACCCTTAACAAAAACCAAACAAAAATCATTTGTTTTCCATTTATTTTCTTGGACATTATATTTTCAATTCTTGTACATTATTCAATATGGTTGTAATAGATAATTAGGTTTAATTTTCTTGTAATCCCCATTTGTAAATTTGTATACCCCCTCCCCTAATGATGTAATAACGTAGTAATTTTACTTTCTGCAATTTATCGCTTTTATATAAATGTTAGCAATTAGGGTTTGTATGGCAAGTCTAAAATCAATAATTAGTAAACCTAAATTCAAGATAAATAATGCATGTAAATCAAACATAATTGCACACTTTCACCCTTAGGGTAATTCCACTTTGTTGCCTTACAAAAATGGCCATGTTATGCATGTGGGATATCTTAGAAAAAGCAATCAAAAGTACAAGATCATAGTCCCTCGATGACGCTACAAATGTTGCCTTTCAAAATGATCTTAGTCCCTCAAAGAGAAATGCTAAGATATCTCACAACATTGCTATCATGACTATACGATGACCCACACCCGTCCCTTTACATCCAAAGATAAGGCTTCTTACCAATCAATGGTAAGATAGCAATATCAAAGGAAATGAAGAAATGAACAAAAGACTTTTTAGTAGGTAGATTGTTCCTAGTTGCTTGCTCACTTTCAAAACAAACATCCTTGCTCATTTTCAAAACAAACACCAAACACTTTCAAAAACACTTTCCAAACATGAAATATTTTCAAAAGTCTAACACTTTGTATATGTTCTTACGAACGAGAACTATTACAAAGTTTGCCTAAACGAAGGCTCCTTTTCAAAATACTTTCAAAAACCACATAGAGCACATTTTCAAACAAAATCATCTAAGAGCCCATAGATAACTATGGATGAAAAGGATGCTAACACCTTCCCTTTTCGTAATCTACCCCCTGAACTCAAGAAATAATCTCAAAGGTCTCTTCTGTTCTTTTCAGCCTTTCTTTTTGGATAAAAGAAAAGTCGGTGGTGACTCTTGCTAACCGCAACATTTGTGATCAAACACAAACATCCCAAGTCAGTTCTCTCACCGTATTACAGAATTGGCGACTCTGCTGGGGAAAAAACTTAAAAGTGGGGTTACCTTAGGGTTAGATCACCTTTATTTGCTTTCATTGTTTGACTTGTTTCCTTTACATTTTGGTTCCTTGTTTGGGCTTGTTTTAAATCCTCTACCCGAATTCGGGATACCTTATAAGTAAGTAGAAATATGTTATGGAAAATGTGCGGGGTATACAGATATGGTCTAAGAAATAGCTACGTTAGTGTGACACATTTGTGGGTACCGGTAGCCCTTGAGTAGTCAAGGAGAATATGGGGCCGCTGTGTGGTGTCATGAAGCACTAACTGACTTTAGAACCTTTACTTGACCAACTTGGCCATTAGGAAGTAGTGAGATAGCCGACTTTGGTGCAGTCCAAAGTTGGTTGATACTCGATACTGCGCTCATTGAGATCTGACTTCTCGGGATATTTCGGTCGCCGTGAAAGAGGCTTGTGCTGAGACAATGCCCGATAAGAAAGATCAGTGATATTGAGATCCCTTAGAACCCAGTTACTATTTCTAGGACAGGTTTGAGCCAACTAGACTTTAAGAGGGTACTTACCTATAGACTCCATGCAAGCCTAAACCTAAAGACTTGTTTTCCTTGTTTGTATATACTTATCTGCACATAACATTATAAACATCATGACATCATACTCATTATCACTAACCATTTCAAGGATTATTGGGATTTATCTTTGTTCTATTTTGTAGGACATGACTTTCATCCGCAGGAAAACCATTCAAGTCAACCTCATAAGAATTCCTCCTCAACTAAAAGAGTTAGCATTAAGGTTCCCTGAGAATTGTTCATTCACCAAAAGACATGGTCGCCTCCTAAACTTGGTTACCTCCAACACCGATGAAGATATGATGAAGTTGCTTTTCCAATTCTTTGATCCTCTACACCATTGCTTCACTTTTTCCAATTATCAGCTTGTGTTTACTCTAGAAGAATTATCTCAACTCTTGAGGATTCCCATTCTCAATCAACTACCCTTCAATGGTACGGAAAGATATCAAAAACCTGAAAAGATTGCCCAAGCACTACACCTGCAACAATATGATGTCACGACTAATTGGGAAACAAGGAGTGGTGTCAAAGGTTTCTTAGCCAAGTTCTTGTTCGAGAAAGCTCAATATTGTTGGAACTATTTAGATTTACAAGATTTTGAAGAAATATTGGCCCTTCTCATCTATGGGATGGTTTTGTTTCCAAACCCTGACCAACTTATAGATGTAAATGCTGTAAAAATCATCATGTCTCACAATCCGGTGCCTACTTTGTTGGGAGATATCCTACATTATTTTCACTCTCGCACTATGAGGAAAATAGGGATCCTCATGTGTTGCACTCCTCTCTTGGAAAGATGGTTTATTTTGCATCTTCCCCAGTATGTGTTGAAGAACGAGCAAGGCTTGAGGTGGTCCCATAGGCTGATGACGCTCATACATTTAGATATTCATTGGTGTTCTCGATCCTTGGAGAATGTTACTATCATCGACCATTGTGGGGAATTCCCTAATGTCCCTTTTATTGGCATTAGAGGAGGTATCACTTGCAACCCTTAAGGGATGGTCTGCATGATATGCTCATCTAAGGAGTGGTATTCGACTACGAGAGAGACGATCAAGGTTACCGTCAAAGGTTTATACGAGCTTGGAGGATGGTAAGTAAAGTGGATAGTAAGACGTTGGGACACAAGAATTCCATTCCCCTTGAGCCTTACCTTAGGTGGGTACGAGATCGTGCTCAGAAACTTGTGATGCCTTATCCCTCTATCCTACCAGTTATCATGGAACTTGTGGTTGAAGGAGATGTCCCGTACACTGTCCTCCATCCTGACATGCCTACTTATCTTGAAGACTTGCAAAAGGGTTGGATTCAGCTAAATGAGGAACGGGATACCTTCGAAGCTTAATTCTATGCTAGTGAGAAAGGGGTCTTGGAGCTTACAAAGCAGCTACATGAAAAGCAAAGTGTGAGTGCCTACCTTGCACCGAAGAGGATGCGTTTGGTATTTTTATCTTAGAAAATTATTTTGTAAGCCCAAGAGGCGTGTTGTAATCATATCAAACTAATTAATGAAAATTTACGTTTTCTATTTCCTTGTCTATAAAAATTTAAATTTCATAAATCCTTGAAATCATTTGCATATACATCTTCCATGCATCATAACATAACAGGTTTTCACACAACAGGTTTCCTTATCTTTCTGCTGTTTATTTCAGCAAGATGGATCTAGAGAAAACTATGAAGGACCTTCAGGCACAAAACTCTCAATTCCAAGAGACTCTACTGGCCCTATCCAAGGGGCAACAAGATATGATGGCGTTGCTAGCATCTAAAAAGAAACTGAAGAGAAAAGCCCTGGTCAACATGGGTAGAAGGTTCAAAGAGTGGGTTCGTCAGATCCCGGTAGTGGAAGACTCATCTGAGGAAGATGAGAATCAGAATGGAGAAGCTAAGAGTACTCAGGCTGGGTGCGTTAATGATCAAGCGTCTGATGAGGATGATTATTTTGACGAGCAGTACCCTTTTACCGATGTCAAGTACAAGCAGTTAGAAGATAGATTGAAGGCCGTCGAGATTCAAGCCGTCCCCGGTTTGGATTTTGATGATTTGGGTTTGATATTTAGGGTCGTCATTCCCCACAAATTCAAAATACCAGTCTTTTCAAAGTACGATGGGGTTTCCTGTCCAAAACTTCACCTAAAATCTTATGTGCGCAAGATACAACTGCATACCGCTGATAAGAAACTATGGGTTCACTTTTTTCAAGAAAGCTTGGCCGGAACACAATTAGAATGATTTTACCAGTTGGATGGTTCCCGTATCAATACATGGAAAGACTTAGCCACCACTTTCTACCACCAATACCAGTATAATGCCAACTTGGCACCGACAAGAGTTCAGTTGCAAGACATGATAATGGTGAAGAATGAAGGATTCAAAGAATACGCACAAAAGTGGAGAGACCTTGCCAGTAAGGTTCAACCACCTTTGACTGATAGGGAGCTCATTGAAATATTTATGGGCACTTTATCTGGTCCATTCTTTAACTTATTGGTTGGCTACTCTTCTTCCGGTTTCACCGAACTAATATTAACCGGCGAAAGAGTTGAAAGCGACATCAAAAGCAGGAAGATTCCTATGGAATATGCCTCCACTTCCAATCCTGTAAAGAAACCTTTTACCGCGAAGAAAGAAATCAATGCTGCGTATGGGGCAAGGGCCCGTACCAAGAAGGTTGACCATCTGTCTGTTAATGATGTCCAAATCTCCAATCCAACTCCTGCTCAAAGACCATCTGCAAATCATCAACATTTTGAAACTCCGAGAAGACAATTCACGAGGATAGGCATGTCACTATCCTAAGCCTTACAACACTTGATAAAGGCTAATTTGGTAACCTTGCGCGACCCTCCGGGAAATCCAGATACCTCTTCACAAAAGTATAATCCGAATGCTAAATGTACATACCACTCAAGTAGCCACAGGCATGAGACTGACCAGTGTTGGGCCTTGAAGAATAAAATTCAGGACTTGATCAATAATAAGAATATTGAATTTGATGCTCCTCCAACTCCAAATGTAATCACCACACCTATGCCAAATCATGGCAAGGGTGTCAATGTTGTTGAAGATGCAATTTTCGTTTCCTCTATCGAAGACTTGAGTACTCAGCTGAATATTATCAAAAAGAATCAGTTGAAAGCCGGGATTTTCCATGGCTGTGTGAAGGACTATGTTTGTTGTGCCAAACAACTAAATGGATGCAAAGTGATGAAGGAAGGCATTCAACGCCTGATGGATAGCCACGAGATCTTATTTGAGAAGACTCTTCTTGCCAAAAGTTTGACTAATAAATGTGAAGATCTCTCCATTATAAGTATCTCAAACAAGCCTCTTAGGATCTCCTCTAAAGGTCCTATTAGGATTTCAAATGAACCAATTATTGCTCCCCTAATAATTACCAACCCCGGACCAATTCCCTACTCTTCAAACAAAGCAGTGCCATGGAACTATGGTGCTGAGGTGTTTTACCATGGGATAAAACAAGACGCTTGGATTGAAGAAGATAAAGCTGATGATGTTAGTAACATAACTAGCTCAAGTAAGGTAACCCGAACCGGGAGAATCTTTTCACCCAACATCTCAGCACCAGTTGTTACAAAGGCACCCGTCCGCATCACTGCTGCTAGGCTAAGTACTGATACAAGAGGGAAAGAGAAAGTTGTGGAGCCTGTCGTGACAGAAATACCTGCAAAGGACGTTGTTGATGGAGAACCTTCCACTCGTGAGATGGAAGAGATCTTGAAAATCATAAAAAGGAGCAATTTCCAGATTGTAGAGCAGTTGGGGAAAACCCCTTCCAAGATTTCTATGTTGTCTTTGCTACTCTGTTTTGATGCTCATGCTCGGTAATTAATAAAATTCTTGAAGAAGGCTCATGTCCATCATGAGACAACAATTGACCAGTTTGAGAATTGCGTGGCAAGCTTGACGGCTGATAATGGTTTGGGGTTCTCAGATATCGATCTGACACCGCTTGGGAAGAACCACAATAAAGCTCTACATGTTTCGGTCAAGTAAAAAGGGACCACCCTAGCACATGTTCTGGTCGACACTGGCTCTTCTTTAAACATGCTACCAAAGGGGGGCGTTAGTCCGTTTAGACTGTGAAGGTTTAGTCTTGAAACAAGTGATATTATTGTGAGGGCCTTCGATGGATCAAAAAGGACAGTTCATGGAGAGGTAGATCTTCCAATCAAGGCGGGCTCACAAATTTTCAACTTCACCTTCTACATCATGGATATCTGTCCTGCCTATTCTTGTTTGTTGGGTCGCCCTTGGATCTATGGAGCTGGGGAAGCAACGTCAACCCTCCATCAAAAACTCAAGTATCCGGTTAAAGGAAGAATTGTCACTGTCTGTGGAGAGGAAGAGTTTATAGTAATCCACCTCAACTCTTTCAAATATGTGGAGATGGATTGGGAATTCATAGAGACCCCGTGTCAAGCCTTTGATGTTGTGCCACCAATGGTTGCTGCTACCAAATGTTCCTCTGATGTGTCTAAAGCTGTTAAGGTCGTGCCGAAGATGGTTTCATTCAAAGATGCTCGTTTTGAAGTTGAAGAAAGAAGTTGTGATGCTTGGGGGAAAATCCTCGAGATCCCATTCAAATCAGACAATTTTGATTTGGGTTTCACCGTCAAAGCTCAAAAGGAAGTGAGGCGCGCTCGTGCAGGAAAGCCACCTCTTTGTATTGGAAGCCACGAGGTCAACGTTGTAGGTGATTCTGATGATGAAGTTGCATTTGAAGATTGGATGTATCCTGCTACAACAGAGCTCAAGAATTGGCACGCAAAATACTTCGTGCCCATCTCCTTCATTGAGGAGTAATCACTTGTTTTTTCTTTCTTATTAATTCAAGAACATTTTGTTTGTAATATTTAACAATGACTTTTATGCCATGTGCCTGGCCCGGGGAACTTTGGTCCATTTGTCAAGGCTTTTATTTATGTTGATCTTATCATATGATCATTCAATACAAACCATTGGACTCTTTTGCATTCAAATCTTTGTGTTCATTGTCTTTCTTTTTCTTCAAATACATTTTTCAAAATAGCCATGTATCTTACATGCACACACGCACACTCTTGCAGGTCCTCATCCACTCTAGATCTTATTGCCAATGACTCTACTATTGCCGACTATGATTTTGAATGTCCAATTAACCAAGCCGAAGACGAAGGAGAGGAAGATTCTTAAATACCGGGAGAACTAGCCATACTTCTATTACAAGAGGAAAAAGCTATTCAGCCGCACAAAGAGTCAGTTGAAGTTATCAATCTTGGTACCGAGACAGATAAGAAAGAAGTCAAGATCGGCGCTAACCTGGAAAGCAGTGTCAAAAGCAGATTGGTTCATATGTTGCATGATTATGTGGAAGTGTTTGCTTGGTTGTATGAAGATATGCTAGGGTTGGATACTGACATTGTAGTTCATCGTCTGCCGACAAAAGAAGATTGTCCTCCTATCAAAGAAAAAGTTTGTCGCATGAGGCCTGACATGTCTGGAAAGATAAAAGCTAAAGTGATGAAACAATTTGATGCATGATTCGTAGTTGTGACATCTTACCCCTAATGGGTTACAAATATGGTGCCAGTACCAAAGAAGGATGGAAAAGTTCGTATGTGCATGGATTATAGGGATCTGAATAGGGCAAGTCCCAAGGATGATTTCCCTCTACCTCATATTGATGTCTTAGTCGATAATACTACTCAGAAAAAAGTATTCTCTTTTATTGACGGTTTCTCCGACTATTATCAAATTAGGATGGCTCCCGAATACATGGAGAAAACAACTTTTGTTACGCAATGGGGCACCTTTTGCTATAAGGTCATGCCGTTCGGATTAAAGAATACAGGGGCAACATATCAAAGGGCTACAGTAGTTTTGTTTCATGATATGATCCATCATTAAATAGAGGTATATGTGGATTGTTGTACCCTAAAATTTGCCCTCTCATTTTTTGCAAGATCTTCTCTTACATGGGTGATTACAAACACTTGCTTAAAGAAAAATAACAAATTTTGAAGTTGGTCAAAGTGCCTTTCGATTGGCCTCTCCAAAGTGCCTTTCGATTGGCATCTCCAAAATGCATTTTGATTGGCATCTCTAAAATGCCTTTCAATTGGCATTTGCCTGGCTCCCTTCGATTGGCATGGACAAAGGTCCTTCGATTAGCCTGTTAACAAGGCCTTTCGATTGGCATTTTAGCAAAGTCTTTCAATTGGCATCAGAATAAATACGTCTTTGATTGGAATCTTAACGTCACTTCGATTGGTCCAAACTGAAGGAAATCGAAGAGGGCATAACGAAGATTTTGATCGGTCAACAAGGCACTTCGATTGGTATCAGAACAAAGTATCATTCTATTGGCATTTTAATAAGGTCTTCGATTGGCAAGGATACAAGGCCTTTCGATTGACCTCATGGCCAGGCCCTTCAATTGGCATGGATACAAGGCCTTTCAATTGGCCTCATGACAAGCCATTTGATTGGCATGGCAAAGAATCCTTCAATTTAGCATCTCAAACCAAGCAGCTTTGACATGCATGTTAACCAAGTACCCTTCGATTGGTATGTACAAAGGCCCTTCGATTGGCATTTTAAAAGGTCCATTCGAAGAAGCCTTCAGAAGGCCCATTCGAAGCATGCATAGGAAGTCCATTCGAAGGATGCATCATAAGTCCATTCGAAGATGGCAACTCATAGGCCAATTGAAGAGAAATGTTGGAGGGTATTCGAAGGGGTCAAGTGTCCAGGCTCATTCCAAGATTTCCAAAGAGACATGAAAGTTTCAAAAAAGGAATGCTTTTAATTTTTCCGATTCTTGTCTCATGGTTTTAATGGCCTGTTTAATTGGTTGTCTCTTACCGTTACTGGACCATCATACTCCTATAAATACAAGGGCACACATACAATGCCAGGGGTGAACTAAAGAGAGAACAGGGGCGAACGGAAGGAGCAAACAAAAGAGAGGCACACATACTTCTGCACACGAACGGATCACGCTGCCATATTGCTCATAGAAACCCCAGGAGGGTCAAATCGAAACACTTTTTTTTTGCAGGCACCTTCATCCCAAACGAAGACCAGATCCTATTTCTTGAGCCATCCAGGAGTTTTCACCAAACTCCTAAGCGAACATCTCTACACCCAAAGTTGCATATCGAAGCATACCGGCCATAGGTATAATTTTGAAATTCAATTTCTTAATCTAAGTGCATTTGTTCGTTCTAATGTGTTTGTGTGTGTTTCGAAGCATTAAGCAGGTTACAATCCTCACAGACATGCCATTGTTAGGGCATGTGAGTTTGGTTCCTTCGAATCTCGGGATTCTTAGTGTTTCAGGACATGACAAACCCAGATTCGAATTAAATAGGGTTTAGAATTAGAGAGTGGTTCGTGTTAGGGGGGTAAGATTCTCCCCCTGGATCTCTAATGTTTGTTCATTATGCAGAAATATTGTTTAGGGCTTCGAAGCAGCAAGCTTCGAGCTGGGTAACACATGAACCTTCTGTCATTTTTTAAACCCAGGTTCGAATCTCAGGATTCTTGGTACTGCAGGACGAAATAACTTCTGATCCTAATTAGAGAGGGAATTAAAGGACCTGGGGTTAGCACCTAGGTCATGCTTTTCATTTTTCCAGCATACCTTTACAGAGTCATTGCCATCATAGCATCCCCCTGGATCGAAATACAATCATCTCTCCCTGGGTCGAAGGACACCCATCTCTTCTGGATCGAAGCTTCCCTTTCCTCAGGATCAAAGGGCAAGGCTTTTCACTGGATCGAAAGTCATCTCAAACCTCTTTCGATCTGGGCATCCTGAATTACACCTTTTTACTGCCTGTTTCTTTCAATTTCATTTTGTTTTGACTACTTTATTTCTTTTTTTAATCAATATTGAATCAAAAAACCACAAAAACATTAGGATAGTTTTTTTCTTCTATTAAACTGATTTTATTAATTAATCATTTAATTATCTTAACATTTTTCTCAAAAAAACTAAAATTAAAAAGATTTAGATCATTTTCCCAAAACAAAATAAAACAACAAAAAGATTTTATTCTTAGGATTTTTAGACGTTATTATTCAAATTCGTGCGCATTTATTTTATTATAAATGCCCACTGGCTTGTAATAGCTTAATTAGGACTTTTGCACCTTACTGCTTTATTCCCCCAATTTTGGATATGTAAATAATCTCCCTCCCCGAAGCATTGTAATAGCGTAGGACCTCTATATTCTACATTTTTATGCTTTTCATATTAACTGCTAGTAATTAGGCTTGTATGATAAGACTAATAATCAAACGCTAGCAAACCTAACAAAAAGATAAAAAATAACTGAAACACAACACAATTGCACACAAGCACCTCTAAGGTACACCCACTTTGGTTTCCTTTAAAAAACAATCGTGAGGCAGGAATGCTTTAACAAAGACCCGTAAAATCAAAAGATCATAGTCCCTCGATGAACCTACAATTTCCTTCTCGGTAAATGATCTAGTCCCTAAGACAGAATTGCTAAAGAAACTCCATGAATTGCCTTTGTGACTGTAACGTCCCTTCGATTGTCCCTAAAACATCCAACGATAGGGCTACCTACTCACTAATAGTAGGATAGCACTGTCTAAATGAAAAGAGGAAAATAACAACCTTTTCGAGTAATAAAGTAGATAGCTGTTAGAAGTTTGCTCAAACATTTTGCACTTACACAGAAAACTACTTTTCAAAAACAATTTCAAAACATTTTCTTTGTTAACACTCTTGAGGACCGATACAAGAGTTAAACACAAAGAAAATCACCGCACTAAGTCTTTTCAAAACATTTCAAACACAAAGCACAAAAGCATCTTGAAAAATGATTAAACCTCTAAGAGCCCGTGGAAAACCATGGATGGAAAGGGTGCTAACACCTTCCATTTCCATAATCTACCCCCTTACTCAGAAACATCTCAAAAAGGTCTTTTTCTGTTCTTTTCACCCTTTCCTTTGTTGGATAAAAGAAAAGACGGCGGCGACTCTTGCTTACCGCAACATTTGCGAACAAAAAATGCATAACCAGTAGTATATAAACAGTCGATTCTGCCATCGTATAACATGGATGATATGATTGCCAGATCACAAACTGAAGAGGAACATCTCGATCACCTGTACAAGCTTTTCGAGAGGCTGAAAAAGTACAAGTTGAGGTTTAACCCTAACAAGTGAATATTTGGAGTACGATCTGGAAAGCTTCTAGGATTTCTTGTCAGTAGTAAAGGCATCAAAGTCGATCCTGCCAAAGTAAAGGCCATCCAAGAAATGCCAGTCCCCTACTCTGAAAAGGAAGTTAGAGGATTCTTGGGTCGTCTCAATTACATCGCCCGTTTCATATCTCACTTGACTGCTACTTGTGAGTCAATCTTCAAACTCTTGAAGAAAGATCAGGTAGTCAGATGGAATGATGAATGCCAAGCTGCCTTCGACAACATCAAATAATATCTACAAGAACCTCCTATTCTCATGCCTCCAGTTGAAGGAAGACCCTTGGTCATGTACTTGACATTACTAGAGAACTCTATGGGGTGTGTTTTGGGCCTACATGACGAGTTTGGTCGAAAAGAGCATGCTATTTATTACTTGAGAAAAAGGTTTACCGACTGTGAAACCAGATACTCACTGCTCGAGAAAAAATGTTATGCTCTGGCATGGGCTGCTCGCCGGCTAAGACAGTATATGTTGACTCATACCACTTTGTTGATTTCTAAGATGGACCCAATCAAGTACATTTTCGAGAAACCTACTCTTTCCGCACAGATAGAAAGATGGAAAATGATCTTGACTGAGTACGATATTCAATACACAATGCAAAAAGCCATCAAAGGAAGCGTACTAGAAGATCATTTGGCCCATCAAGTTGTTGATGATTATCAGTCTATGAACTTCGACTTCCTTGATAAGAACATCATGCTGGTAATTGATTGCGCGAAACCTAGGCCGTATGACGGACCTGAACAAGGATCTCGATGGACTATGGTCTTCGATGGGGCTTCCAAAGCCTTGGGTAACGAAATTGGTGTTGTGATCATATCCCCTGAAGGTTGCCACACTCCATTCACTGCCAGACTATGCTTCGATTGCACGAACAATATGGATGAGTACGAAGCATGCATTTTGGGTCTGAAGGCTGCTATTGATTTGAGGATCAAGCATTTGAATATGTTTGGGGATTCCTCTCTAGTGATTAGCCAAGTAAAAGGAAATTAGGACACTAAACACCCTAATCTCATCCCTTACAAGGAACTTGTGCTATCTCTGATTCCTTACTTCGAATAGATCACCTTTGAGCACTTCCCTAGGGAAGAAAATCAGTTGGCTGACACCTTGGCAACCATGTCTTCCATGTTCAAGGTCAGATGGGACAACAAAGCTCCTATGATTACGATTGAGAGATTCAATGAACCTGCACATTGCTGTGAGCTTGAAACTGACGCGAAAAAGCCATGGTACCATGAGGTGAAGAGATACCTTGAAGCACAAGAATATCCCGAAGGAGCATCCATCAATGACAAAAAGTTCTTACGAAGATTTTCAGACAAATTCTTCCTAAGTAATGAAATATTGTACAAGCGCAACCATGACTCTACTCTACTCCGATGTGTGGACAAGAAGGAGGCATAGAAAATTATGGAAGACATGCACGATGGTCTCTTTGGGACTCACTCTAGCGGACATACCATGACCAAGAAGATCCTGAGAGCTGGCTACTATTGGTCAACGATGGAGACTGATTTCCATTAACATTCAAGAACTTGTCATAAATGCCAAATCTATGCTGACAAGGTCCATATGCCTCCTGTCCCTCTGAACGTCATGACCGCTCCGTGGCCATTCGTAATGTGAGGCATTGACATGATTGGAGAGATCAAACCCACTGCTTCTAATGGATATCGCTTCATTCTGGTCGTTATTGATTATTTCACCAAATGGGTCGAAGCCGCTTCATTTGCCTCAGTCACCAAGAATGTGGTAGCCAGATTCGTCAAACACAACCCCGCCTGCCTCTATGGTATCCCCGAAAGGATCATCACCGACAATGGGACTAACCTCAACAATGCTATGATTACTGAACTTTTCACTCAGTTCAAAATCAAGCATCACAATTCTTCTTCTTATACACCTAAAATGAATGGCGCAGTCGAAGCGACCAACAAAAACATTAAGAAGATTATGCAGAAGATGGTAGTAACCTATAAGGACTGGCATGAGATGTTACTGTTTGCTCTACATGGCTACCATACTTCAGCTAGGTCATCAACTTGGGAAACTCCATTTTCTTTAGTCTATGGCATAGAAGTTGTTCTTCCAGTGGAAGTTCAGATTCCCTTACTAAGGATTATGAATGAAGCAGGCCTATGCGAAGACGAGTGGATTCAGACAAGATTGGATCAGTTGAACTTGATCGATGAGAAACGACTGGCTGCCGTTTGTCATGGTCAGACGTACCGAAAATGTATGATCAAGGCTTTGAACAAAAAGATCAAGCCTCGAGTATATCAAGCTATAGAATTGGTGATAAAGCGCATTATTCTACCACAAGGTGACCCCATAGGAAAATGGACTCTGACCTACGAAGGGCCATTTGTTGTCAAGAGAGTGTTCTCTGGCGGTGCCATGATGCTGACTACCATGGATGGTGAAGACTTCCCACATCCTATGAACGCGGACATAGTTAAAAAATACTACACATAAGAGACCCACTAGGTTGACATGCCTAGGCAAGATAAGGGAATCCCGGAAAACCAAAAGGTTTAGGAAAAAATTAGGGATATATGCAAAAGATTTGTACACCCGGCAAGTTGAAAACCTGAAAGGGCGACTTGGGCAAAAATGGGTATCCTGGTGGGCTTAAAACCCGAAAGGGAGGTCGAGGAAAAAATTAAGGATTGAAAGCATGTGACTATGTCCCATGGAATCACCACAGTCAACTTTATTACAAAGTTCCGAGTTCAAACGGTCCAAGACCAATCCAATCAACTTCTATCAACGGTAAGGGGCATTCGAAGACATTGGGACAATAGTAGAGTTGGAATGCAATGAGATCATTTCCACATGGCTATTTGTTTTTGTTTCAATCTTTGTTTTCCTTTCGACGATTTCCTCTTACTAGGATCTCTGTCTCTTTGTACAAAAAACTCCTATTCATGGGAAAAATATCAATACAAATACACTTTAAAGTGGAAATTTTTTGTTTTTGTTTTAAATGCAAAATGTCCAATGACTAAAATTGAACGAACATATGCATGTGAACATAATTAAAACTATTGGGCACATGTGTCCTGCTAAGCAGCAGGAAGCATCTTCTTTAATGTATATGGAATATCCCCACAGAGTTATTTCAGTAACATTATCTTCACAAGAACGGCTACAATAAATCGATCTCCAGCCAGAGTCTCAATCTCTTGACATTTCTCTCCCAGCTAAGTTGATCCTACAAGAAGGAACCTTGTGGATCTCTTCCTCAAAGAAATCACCTCGTCATCAGTTCGTCAAGTATTCATCAACATGGTTTATTTCCCCAACATGGTTTATTTCCCCAACAAATAACATGAAACATACAACAATCAATGAACAACAAATTCCCCCGGCATAGTCTATCTTCCCCAACTGAGTCTGTCTTCCCCGTCTGAGTCTATCCTCTCCAACATGAGTTTTCCTTACAGACTATTACAAATCAGAGGGCCACAACCCCTAATCCCCAGTAAAGTAGTCAACAAAACCTTTACTATCTCCAAAGATACTATGAAGCCTGGACCTGACCAGATAATAGTCAACTTTTCAAGGAACTATAGATCCTGGACCCGACCAGATAATAGAGAAAACCCTTCAGATACTATGAAGCCTGGCCCCGACCAGATAATAGTACAACTTTCAAATACTATGAAGCCTGGCCTCGACCAGATAATAATCTAAACTCTTCGAGATATTGAAGAACTTAGACTCAACCAGACCATGGCTTAACTTCTTTTCCGCAGTAGAGTTTGCCTTTAACCCAACAAGTTACTGTAAAGCCTGGATCCAACCAGATATTAGTTTTTCAACTTCAGATTTTCAAGAAAGTTATTGTGAAGCCTGGATCCGACCAGATAGCAATTCCCCTCAAAAGTTTGTTGCGAAACCTGGAATCCGACCAGATAACAACTAAGTTCCAAGCAAGTTACTGTAAAGTCTAGACCTGACCAGATATCAGATCAACTCTATCTCTTTAGACAAGTTTATTATAAAGCCTGGACCCGACCAGATAGCAATTAACTTCATCCAACTCAAAATATGAAAAGCCTGGAATCTGACCAAATAGTGGTTCAATGTCATTAAGTTACTATAAAGCCCGGATCCAACCAAATATCAGTTCAACTTCGTCTATTCAAGCAAGTTATTATGAAGCCTGGACCCGACTAGATAACAACTAGCTACAATCCCCAGCAAGACACTATGAAGTCTGGACCCGACCAAATAGTAGTATAACTTTTAAAAAAAAACTATGAAGCCTGGACCCGACCAGATAGTAGTTACCACTTCAAGTTACTGTGAAGCCTGGATCCGACCAGATAATAGTTTAATTTCAAGAAAATTTTCTGCAAAGTCTGGAATCCGACCAGATAACAATTAATTTATCCTTCCCCAGTAAGTTACTGTGAAGCCTGGATCTGACCAGATAGCCGTTGGCTTCCTCATCCTCAGCAAGTTGTGAAGCCTAGATCCAACCAGATAACAACTGACATTCAAGAGATATTCCCCAGCGGGAGCATTCTTTCAACCAAGTTTGAAGATATATATATTCTTCATCCTCCACAATAATCCGGGATTCAGTTTCCCATAATTCCTCAGTAGTAGTCAGGGATTTATTTTCCCAGACGAATATGCATCCCAGATTCACACATCATAACATATACATGTAAAATGCATTTAGCATAATACCACATCTTGTGAACATCATGCATACATCTGCATTTAACTAACCCTTTTTTCTCATAGGTAAAACATCAAGTTTTAGTATAAATCGACCAAAGACTTGTGCTGATACTTCTTCCAGTGTTTACCATCATTCCTACAAATGGCATCTATAAGCCCATTCCCGATACATCTTCGAGTGCAAATTTATGGAAACTCTAGTGTTCAATCATCTTCCACCTTCAAGTCACGAATGGCGGATCCACCAATCTAAATCTTCCAGTTTAAGAAGATTGAACAGGGGCAGCTGTTGTACCCCAAAATTTTCCATCTCATTTCTCAAGTAATCTCTCACAAGATCTCCTTTGATTCAAGACTGCACAAGGGTTGATCAACTCAAGACACCTCCTCAAGCACTGATAACTGAAAATTAGGGTTTCAGTTTGCACAAGGACAAATGGACTTTTAAAGCCCCATTTGACTTTCATGAATCATTTTGAACCCTGTAGATTGCTCATGCCAAGTTTCAAGTCTTAGATCATATTTTTGCTCAGTCAATTGATCATTTGACCTAAAATCAGCTGTATTGGAGAAAAAGTCAACTATGGTCAGTTTACAGTCAAACTTCATAATTTTTGATCCATATCAACATTATGAATTCATATACGCCATTTGATCAAGTTTGGGTCATAATTTCTCAAGAAATTTGATCAGATCATCAAAAGGGCAAAATGGTCAAAATTAGGGTTTCGATTGAGAATATGTAATTTTTGACTTTTGACCTAACCATTGATTTATTGGTGTTGTACCCCAATGTTTTCCCTCTCACTTATCAAGGATTTTCTCACAAGATCTCTTGGACTCAAGACTGCATTAGGGTTTGACCAGCTCAAGACATCTCCTCATGCACTAATGGCCAAAATTAGGGTTTGAGTTTGCACAAGGATTTTTGGACTATCAATGCTCCATATGACTTTCAAGGATCATTATGGACCTCCATGATTACTCATGTCAAGTTTCAAGCCTTAAATCACATTTTTGATCAGTCAATTGGACAGTTGACCTAAAAATCAGCAGTATTGGGGAAAAAGTCAACCATGGCCAATTTACAGTCAAAATTATTAATTTTTGATCCACATCAACATTTTAGACTCATATGTATCATTTGATCAAGTTTGGACCATAATTCCTCAAGAAATTTGATCAAATCACCAAAAGGGCAAAATGGTCAAAATTAGGGTTTTGACAGAGAAAGGGCAATTTCTGATTTTTGACCTAGAAAATGATCAATTGGTTTGAAGTATGATTTCAAGAGTTCAATTGCATCATCTTGACCTAATGACATGGTTCAAAACATTACAAGTCCATTGGATTGACAGATGAATTTTGCAGTCAACTGATCAAAAGTCAATTGTACACTGAAAAATCAAACTTTGACTTTTTGGTCAAATTCAAGTGCCAAGGATCACAATTAATCAAAACATGTCAAAATGTGAAACTTGCTCATCAAGAAACCAAGTATTTAAGATTTGGTTTTAAAAAGTTGAAATTTCTTAACTTAGAAATTTTTCTAAGTATAGAAAATTTCTTATTTTTTTCTCAACTTTGAGCCAAATTTTCACCATGATGCAAGATGATTCAAAGGAAACTTCCAACATGAAAGTTGTATATCTCCATGAAATCTAAAATTTTTATGCACACAATTTCTCTTAAAAATGCTTGGATCTCAAGATATAATTTTGTGAATACATGCTCATGGACCAAAATAACTTAGTGAAATTTTGCCCTAGTTAGGCAGATTTTTGGCCTAACTTTATGGCAATTTTTCACATAGTTCCAAAGGGAATTTTAAAAAGCAATTCAAATATGAGTTGTATAGAACATTGCAAGCTTTCTAAAATGTCCAAGAACTCCTTGAGATCATTCCTGAGTAGGGAGAATCGAAGAGATGAAGTTGGTGATTTATCACTTTGATTTCAAGCCATTTCATGATGAACAAAAATTCAAATCCTCAAGCATGCTGAACAAATCCTGCTTTACAGGCCACAAACTTGTTTCTCACTCAATAATTAAATGTTTTCATAGATGTTGGAAGCTTTAAGCCAAGAATTTAATGCATTGTACAAGAACAATTCCATTTTTGGCACAAAGGTGCCATTTCCATTTTGATAAAGCACTACTTTTGCCTTTGTCAACTTCTTGAGCCTCTCAATTGCTTTCTCTGCACACAAGCAAAGCCAAAATCAAAAGTAACTTGCCTGAAGCCTCTACCAAAACCATACCATGATTGTACAAACTTAGGGACTTGTTTCCTCACTTTTCTTCAAAAGCAAGTAATAGAGCCAAAAGGCTATAACTCAGAAATCTTGAGAAAGCTTGAAGTCTAATCTTTTCCATACTTATACACAAGTGTATTGCAACCTAACACACGAATGGTAAGACTCAGAAACACTCCCAAACACATTGCCATTGAAAATATGTCATAGCTTGACAGTTCTGAACCTTACTCACCCATCTCCAAAACCCCACGTGCGTTTTGAGTTTTAACCACCTAAACACTTAATATACTTCATATCTAAGTGATCCAGACCCATGTTCCCTCACTGTAACTCCTCCTCCTCCATCCACCATTTTCAAATATCAAGCTTGCAGGTTGACTTGAGTAGGGAGATTCAGGGACTTTCAAGACAAAGTAAGGATTGGAATACACTCAGGGAGGTCCAGGAAAGCTAAACAGATCCTCAGGCCTTCTCAAAACTTGCCCAAACTCCATTCACGATCTCAACTGAAAGAGAAGATACAGGTGATCCAGCCATGACTCAAGGTTGAAGATGAAGTTGCCTTCAGGGTCATTTTCTAATATATATTTATGCTTTTGTTCCTATAAACGGATGTACAGCCACCCCAGTGGTAAGGCAGCACACAAAAATGCTATAGGTCATGGGTTCGAGCCTTAGCGCGTGCCTTTTGCATTTTTCTCACACTTTTTGCCATTTTTTTGTCCCTTTGAAGCATGGGCCTCTGAACTTTGGGCCTTGTGATTTTTTCTAACACTCACCTCCTGATTGCTCATTATACCCCTGGCCTAATATATTTTTATTATTCATTTCATTTTTATTTTTATTTTATTAAATATATTTTTCTTAATATTAAAAATCATAAAAAAATATAAAAATGATGGATTTATATTTTAGCTCATTTTATTTTATTTTTCTCATGTAAAATATTTTTTTTATTTAGTTATATATTATCTATTTTCATTAAATAACTTTGTAAATTAAATTAGATTTAGCTTAATTGTTATTTTTTCTTCACACACATTAAATATTTATTTTAATATAAAAAAAGGGGACCAAAAATATCACATAATGTCATATATTATTTTCAAGATAAGAATACAAAAATACTTACTTTTTCTTAAAGAAATTTATTTCCTTTTAATTAAATAGAATTAGGGTTTATTCAAAATCTTTTCTAAAATAATTTTTTTTCTTAATTAATTTGAGTTAATCTTGATTTATTTATTAGGTTTAGGTTAAAACCTTTTTCACATAAGAAACCAAACAAAAATCTCCTTTTCATTTACATATCTTTGCATATTTAATTTATCTTGTATGTTATTTATTCCAATATTTATACATATTCAATTTAGTTGTAATAGATTAATTAGGTTTATATTATTGCAATCCTCATTCATAAATTGTATACCCCCTCCCACAAATGTTGTAATAGCGTAGTAACTTTAAATTTCGCAATTTATCGCTTTTACATAACATGCTAGTAATTAGGGTTTGTATGGCAAGATAAAACCAATCAAATAGAAAACCCTAAATCAAGACAAAATCGAGCATTAAAATGACACACTTGCACACAAAACATCCCTAGGGTTACTCCACTTGGTTGCCTTACAAAAAATGGCCATGTTACGCATGTAAAGTGTCTTAGCAAAAAATAAACAAATACAAGATCATAGTCCCTCAATGACGCTATTCAAAGTTGCCTTATAAAATGATCTTAGTCCCTAAAAAATGCTAATATACCTTGCAACATTGCTAATCATGGCTATACGATGACCCACGCCCGTCCCGTTTACATCCAAAGATAGGGTTGCTTACCAAATCAATGGTAAGACAACAATGTCAAAGGAAAAGAAAAGGAACAAGAAAGACATTTGAGTAGGTAGATTACTTTTAGTTACTTGCTCCATTTCAAAACAAACATCCTTGCTATTTTCAAAACAAACACGCACATTTCCAAACATCTTACAAACATCGAAAACATTTTCATAAAGATCAACATCTTTGTATACATTCTTATGAACGAGAATCATTACAAAGATTGCCTAAACAATGGACTCTTTTACAAAATACTTTCAAAACCACACAAAACACAATTTCAAACAAAAGCAAGTGATCTAGCAAGTAACTAAGAGCCCATGGAAAACCATGGATGAAAAGGGTTCTAATACCTTACCTTTTCATAATCTACCCCCCGAACTCAAGAAATAATCTCAAAGGTCTTTCCTGTGCTTTTTCACCTTTCCTTTTGGATAAAATAAAAATCAGTGGCAACTCTTGCTAACCGCGACATTTGCGATCAAACGCAAAACAATCAAATCAGTTCTCCCACTGAATCACAATTGGTTCAAGGCATGACCTTAAGTATTCAAATGCTTCATTTTAACCTAATGGCATGGCTCAAAACATTTCTCAATATCAATTGATTGATAGTTGAATTTCAATCAACTAATGAAAAGTCAACTGTACACTGAAAAAGTCAAACTTTGACTTTTTGATCAAAATCAAGTTTCAAAGATTACAATTCATAAATACATGTCAAAATTTGAAAATTTTTCATCAAGAAATCAAAAAGTCAAGATTTCATTTTGAAAAGTCAAAATTTCCAAGACTTAGAATTTTTCTAAGTGTTGAAAATTCATGTTTTTTATAACTTTATGCCAAATTTACACCATAATGCAAGATGATTCAAAGGAAACTTTCAAAATGAAAGTTGTAGATCTCAATGAGAGATAAAACATTGTAGAGCATAACGTTTTCTAGAAATGTTTAGATTTCAAGTTATGATTTTGTGAAGACATGTTCATGAAACTTGAAAAACTTAGTGAAATTTTGCCCTAGTTTAGGCAGGATTTTGACCTAACTTCATGGAAATATTTCACATGGTTCCAAGATGAATCTTCAAAAATTTCCAACATAGATTTTGTAGAGGATGCTACAAGATTTCTAAAATATCCAAGAACTCATTGAGATCATACTTGATCTAGGAGAATTGAAGGAAAGAAGTTAGGGTTTCAAACTTGAATTACAAGCCATTTCTTGATGAACACATAATCCAATCTCAATGTTAGACTGTATAATATTGCTTTGCAGGACTTCTAACTTGTATATCTATCCATCATTAATGGATTACACAAACTTTTGAGCTATAATCCATGTGGTTTAAGAATTTTCCAATTTAAATTGCCATTTTGGGAAGAAAGTTAACAATTCCATTCTTGAAAAGCAAGCTTTATGCACAAAGTCAATTCTTGAGCCTCTCACTTGTTCCCTCTAATAACACTCCATCTAAAAAGTTAGAAGCAAGTTTGTTTAAAGCATAACTACTATAGAATAACAAGTACAAAAGGCATTGAAACTTGATTTCTCAAGAAAATCACATGTTGAGCTTAAACATGTGATTTTGAATTTTGATCAAATACAAGTCTCAAAAATTGTTGCTTTTAAATAGAGGCACAATTTATGAGCTAAGACACGATCTTAAGCACCCTGAAACTCTCCCAAACTCCCTCAAATTAGAGCTTGCATCAAAACTCCATTTATGTGCACATTCTGACTTTGAACTTGTAACTCACAATTCCCTCATGCGTTTTCCTTCCTCATCAATCACGAAGCTCCTACACATCAAATATAGTCCATCCCTGCCCCTGTTTCATAACTGTAACTCCATCTTCATCAACCTCCATAACTAAAAATAGAGCTCTGCAAGTTGACTTCTCTAGGCTATTTCAGCCATCCATTGCTCAAGCTAATCATTGCATTAACTTCCTGGGAACTCGAGAAAGCTAACCTGGTCATTGCTGCACTTTGAATCAAGCTCATTTGCATTTCACAATTTTTAGTTTTGAGCTACCTTTGCTGAACTTCTATCTTTTCATTTAGGCATTGTTAAGCTTGCATTTGTGAAGATAAAATGTAGATATCATTGTCCTGAAACTGTACATGTTCATAGATTTCATTTATATTAATAGAGCTTAGAAAATTTTAGGTTTGAATCTCTGAAAAAAGTTAGGTCAAAATTTGGTACTTTTAGAAATTATCATTCATCTTTGTTTTATAGCTTATGATATTTATATGGTTGGATTCATATGGAAAAATGGAGCAACTTTCATGTTTGCATCTTTCATTTTTGTTAAGAAATGAGCAAGTTACAGGAACCATGGCTGGAAGTTGAAGATGAAGTCATTTTCAGGACTTAACTTGTGTTATGTATTTATCATTTCATTTAAGTTAACGGATGTGCAGCCACCCCAGTGGCAAAGACATCACGCGTTTATCTCAAGGTCACGCGTTCAAGTCCCAGCGCTGCCTTTTGTTCAATTTTTCAATGTTTTCTTTCTTTTTTGCCAGCAATAACCAGCGCTTGGGCCTCCCTGGATGGGCCTAACAGATTTGCTCCATTTTCACCCCCTTGCCTGCTTTCACACACCTGGCCCAAACTTTCTTTTATTATTTCACTTTTATTTATTTTCTTTTTCTTATTTTATTTTATTTCTTTTTCTTTATTATTTTTTTATTACTATTATTATTATCATTATTATTATTTTTATTAATAAAAAACCCAAAAATATTTTTATTTATTATGCTCACATTTATATGTTTATTTTCTTTATAAAAGAAAAAGAACAAAAACATTTTCTTAACAATTTAATTTCTTTTTTTAATAAATAATAATTAGATTTAGGTTATTTTATTTTTCTTATTCTTAATTAAAATTAGTTTAGAACTTAAGTTTCTTTTAATTAATTAATTACCATTTTATTTTCATTAAGCTTAAAACCTTTTCATAAAAAACACTAAAAATGCTTCAAACTTATTTTCTTTTCTTAATTAATTTAGATTTGATTTTATTTATCTTTAATTGATAACTTTTTCCTTTTTTAGAAATTAGGTCAAAAGTAAACCCTTAACAAAAACCAAACAAAAATCATTTCTTTTCCATTTATTTTCTTGTACATTATATTTTCAATTCTTGTACATTATTCAATATGGTTGTAATAGATAATTAGGTTTAATTTTCTTGCAATCCTCATTTGTAAATTTGTATACCCCTCCCCTAATGACGTAATAGCGTAGTAATTTTACTTTTCGCAATTTATCGCTTTTATATAAATGTTAGTAATTAGGGTTTGTATGGAAATACTAAAATCAATAATTAGTAAACCCAAATTCAAGATAAATAATGCATGTAAATCAAACACAATTGCACCCTTAGGATAATTCCACTTTGTTGCCTTACAAAAATGGCCATGTTATGCATATGGGATATCTTAGCAAAAGCAATAAAAAATACAAGATCATAGCCCCTCGATGACGCTACAAATGTTGCCTTTCAAAATGATCTTAGTCCCTCAAATAGAAATGCTAAGATATCTCACAACATTGCTATCATGACTATACGATGACCCACGCTCGTCCCTTTACATCCAAAGATAAGGCTTCTTACCAATCAATGGTAAGATAGCAATATCAAAGGAAAGGAAGAAATGAACAAAATACTTTTGAGTAGGTAGATTATTCCTAGTTGCTTTCTCCCTTTCAAAACAAACATCCTTGCTCATTTTCAAAACAAACACGAAACACTTTCAAAAACACTTTCCAAACATGAAATTTTTTCAAAAGTCCAACACTTTGTATACGTTCTTACGAACGAGAACTATTACAAAGTTTTCCTAAACGAAGGCGTATTTTCAAAATACTTTCAAAAACCACACAAAGCACATTTTCAAACAAAATCAAGTGATCTACAAGCAACTAAGAGCCTACAGATAACTATGGATGAAAAGGGTGCTAACCCCTTCCCTTTTGATAATCTACCCCCTGAACTCAAGAAATAATCTCAAAGGTCTTTCCTGTTATTTTCAGCCTTTCTGTTTGGATAAAAGAAAAGTCGGTGGTGACTCTTGCTAACCGCAACATTTGCGATCAAATGCAAACATCCCAAGTCAGTTCTCCCACCGTATTACACCTCCGACTTCGGGTGTTGATGGGAGGCGGTGAAGTGCCTCGAAAATATTCTCCCGATCTGTTTCCAGGAGGTGATGGATTCGTCAGGGAGACTTTTGTACCAAGACATCTCCCCCTTCCTAAGAGTAGTTGGGAATAGTCTGCATTTGATGGCCCCATGACTCCTCAGTAATCGAGGAGGGCATTGATGTTCTCGATGTGCTCGTTAGGGTCTGTTGTTCCATCATAGGTTCCCAATGGAGGTGTCTTCTCTAGGTTGATAGAAAGTGAGGCCTCTGTAATCTCCCTTGATAGCGGGCCATGGGGCTCGTTATCCTCACTATTCACGGGAGATGGAGAGGAGGAGTGATAGTTTCTGCCCCGTCGATCATCACGGTCTCTTCGGGGGGGGGGGGGCTCCTTCGTTTGTGTTTTGTTTCCTATTTTTGATTGAATGGGAGTCTTGATCTCTCGCAGGAGGTGTACGGTTACATTTCTTGAAGAAAGAAACATTGTGCCTCTCCTTTCTTAGTGGTAGGCCACACTTGGGTGGCGACATACTAGGGGAGTTTCTTTGTTGGGTTCTCCGAGAAGGAGATCTCGATCGTCTGCTCTCCCAGGCCCCTATCCTTTTATTTTATTATAGGACTAGGGTGTTGGTCTGATTGAGAGTAGTGAGAAATGTTGCCATGGTCGGGTCGGCGTTGACAGAGATGGGAACTGGTTGTAAGATGTCTTGCAGTTCCTCAGTGAGATTCTTGGGGTGTACCTTGTCCAAGAATTGGCCATCACCGCGTCAGGCGTTGGTTGAATCTGGAGACGCAGTTTATCCGTCTCGGAAGCCCAAGTTGTCCTCGAGGTGAGGATGTTCCTAAATTCCGTCGATTTTGTGAGCAGGGGAAAGAATAGTCTTTTCGGGCAGATAAAGATCATCATGGTCGGCCATGATTAGTGAGAGGAATCTTGAAAAGTTGCTTTGATCTTTAAGTTTCGAGGAAAGAAAGATGGGGAGAACAGCTTCCCACAGACGACACCACTGATCCTACTGGTTAATTAAAACCTGTGAAGTGGCCAGAAGATGATTTATAGTCGGGTTGTAATGTCAAGGAGGAAAAACGGGGTTGTACCTGCAAGGCACTCCGACGATCAAGTAAGAGCCAAAACAAGGAGATATAAGTAAAGTATTAAGGTATTGGTGGTGAATAATGAATATTCAATCCTTGGCCCTCACAAGTGTGAGGGTTTATATAATGTCGTTGGCGCATGGCCATTGGTTCCTGATTTCACGCATGGATATGTGGGTCCATAAAATCAGGTAACTTCCAGGACTTGGTCATACCGGGCAGATGTGCGTGTAACTAGCTGTTGGTCCTGAGGAGGGGGCCAATTAAGGGGATCTCTCTTGTCGGTTCTTGGTGGCCTGTATGATGTTGATGTCAGGAAGGCTGAAAGGATGCTCGTCGATCATCCTAGGCTAGTGCTGGCTTGGGATGGTCGATATTGCCCAACGGATAGCGGGCAGTTCGGGTCATAGATATGTGGGCCATACTAAAGGAAAGATCTAGATTGGGCCCATTCAAGTTGTCGGTTCAGTCTAGAACACATTGCAATTAATATCAAATAACACAAATAACTTAGTGGAGTGGTAGCAGTGTTGTAAACATGAGGTCCCTAGATTAAAAACCTTTGGGACCATTTTTTTGAAATATTTATATTTTAAGATTTTAATGACCAAAATCAAAAAACAAAATGTGAAGCTTACATGGAATAAATAAATATTATAAAAAAGAAATACATGGCCGCCATGTCAACACCGTTTGGACCAAAAAAAATCCAGGGACTAAAATCAAAAACTCGTTAACTTACATGGATCAAGACACTATTTAAGCTGAAAATATATTATAAGATATTTATAATATTATTTTTTAAATATAAAACTTATTATAAAATATTTATAATAATCTAAATTAATATATAAGATTTTTATAATATCGTTATTCTAATAATTAATGGATTGTGTTTTGGATCCATTGAGGATTTCTTGGAGTTCACCAGTTATAAATATGTGTCTTTATCATTCTTATCATCACAATCTTCATAATTTTATACCCGAAGACATAGAGAATTAATTTGAAAACACTTATAAACATCTTTGGATTATGTGATTCATATATTGAGAGTTTGAGATATTAGGAAACACTTGAGGAGAAATAAGGTTTGGTTTGTGGGAACTCTAAAGGCTTTTTTCTTGTAACACATTTGTAATCTCTTGTAAAAACTTTTGGAAGTATAATTAATCGGAGAGCTGCTCTCTCTTCCATAGCAGATTGTATGATCAAACTGGGTTAACAAGTTATTATGTACTTGTCTTTTATCATCTTCTGGCTTGTGGTTGTTTTGTTTTCACTTTTGGCGGGTTATTGGGTTGCTTTAGGTCATTTATTTTAGTTGTCATTAATCTTTGACCAAACACATAAATATTTTTTGGGGTGTTTGGACTCTGAATAAATCTTCTTAATTGATTTTAGTTATTATACCTGTTTTTCACAACAAGTGGCGCCCACAATAGAGAAATGGATATTGTTTGCAAGTGACCGCCATGGATAAATGGGAGATTGAGAAATTTTCCAAAGATACAAATTTTGGGTTGTGCAAAGTGAAGATGAAAACAATATTAACTCAAGAAAAATCTAGTAAAGCATTAAAGGATAAGGTGTTTATTCTTGCACGCCTAACATAAGCAGAGAAGAGCGACATGGTGGATAAGGTCGGAATTTCTATTAACTTGTCCCTCATAGATAAAGTTTTAAGAGAAGTTTCCAGGAAAAAGATTATGGCTTTGATGTGGTAAAAAATTTAATCGTTGTACATTACTAATTCTTTGGCTCATAATTTATGTTTGAAACAACAACTCTACTCATTGTAGATGGTAGAGAACAAGTCCATAGTGAAGCAGTTGATATAATTTCACAAGATTATTGATGACCTTAAGAATATTGGAGTGGTGATTGAAGATGGGGGCAAGGATGTACTATTATTAAACTCATTACCCATATCCTTGAGAACTTTAATGATATCCTTTTTTATGTTAAGTAAAGTACTATGACTTTGGATGAAGTCCAGACATTTGTGAGATCCAAAGAATTTTCAAATGTGAAAATTTTGAAGATTGATGATAGTGAGGAAGGCATAAGTGTCTCGTGAGAAGGAAGTGAGGTTTGAGGGATGTCCAGATCAAAAAGGATTGGAATGTCAAAGGCAAAATGATTTATTTGTCAAAAACTAAGTCACTTTATAAGGGATTGTCCCAAAAAGAGGGACAGTGATGATTCGACTCATATTACAGTTTCCTTAGATGGGGATAGTTATGAGAGTGTTTGTGAATTAGTGGCGTCAATTTTGGAGACTGAAAAGCATTGGGTTATGGACTTAGGTTGCTATAATAACATATGTTCAAGAAAATAATACTTTGAAGCTTTGAAGTTGGAGCAAGTTGGAGTAGTTATCCTTGGTGACTATAAGGCTTGCAAGGTTTATGGTATTGGTACGACAAGGCTTAAAATATTCAATGATCATGATTTTCTTCTTTATGGTGCGAGGTATGTTCTAGAACTCATAAGAAATTTGTTATCGATAAACATGTTTGTTGATATAGGATATTGCACTAGACCTGAACATGAGATGTTGATGATTTTGCATGGTTAAGTAATCATAGCTAAAGGTTCTAAAATATATGGTTTATATATTTTAGAAGGTTTGAATGTTGTTGTTCATTCATCATCAGTTAGTGAAGACTTTCATGACAAGAACAAACAATGGGATATGAGGTTAATGCTTCGTAGATGCCTGGAGGTTGTTTTAGAGCACTTTGATGAATTTTGTAGAAGATAAGGGATAAATACGCATTTGACTACTAATTGTCATTTATTTTTTAGGGTAAGGTTGTTTCCAAAGTAATATTGATGACAATTTAATTTTACTGTTTTTTTTTATATTTGCTACCTAAATTTTTTCTCATGGTGTGACTTGACATTCAAAAGGTGTTTGTCACTAATACTTCCAAGATAATCATCTATTGGATACTAATGTCTAAATATAGGGTTAGATTCTTTATTTGCATGTATTGTAGTTGTAAGTGTTTGCTTGTTGGAATTAATTTTTGGTAAAACCAGATTTGCGAATGTCATGACTGATGTCATAACATTCTGGGATAAAGACAAATTCTGCAGAAGGAATGTTATACATGAACAACTCAGCATAAGTGAATATCATGATGATTAAGCTATGATCATATGTACTGAATTCTACCAAAATCAGTGAGCAGGATACATGATGTCATAACCAATGTCATAACCAATGTTAAGACATCCTGTACTGATCAAGTTGTTGTGCAGATTTATTGTTCCTGAGAATTTTCAGGAATCTGGTGTGCTATTCTGAGTTGAAGTATATTGATTAGATCAGATGCTCACGTGAATATTAGGTTAACCTTGCTTAACCCTAATCTGATATGATGAAAGCCTAAGACCAAGTCTTTAGGTTAACTTTGGTTAACCCTAGCTATTTTTATGGAAGCCCAAAATGAAGAATAAACTTCATATATATTTCTCATGAATCCTAATGGTAGGCAGCGCTTTTGACATAAGGTCAATAAGGCATTTTGTATAGTTTTAGTAATTACTGTGAGCCAAGCAATTATCACTTGATAAGTGACTTGGAGTAGGATTTGGTTGTAAGGGTTGTTTATCACTCAAAGCTTTGAAGCACGAGTGTTGTGTCTCTTGATTAAAGCTTTGAAGCAAAATCAAGCGTGTGTATTGAAGAATGTCTTCATAATCTTATTAATCAGTAGATTAGTATCACTACTGTGATTGAGGGGGAGTGAGTAGGAACTCAGGTTTAAGTAGGACTTAGATTGAAGTTGCATTGGGTAGGTCTTAAGTGAAGGAGATAAACTGGTTGGTTTATTCCTAAATTAATACCTCTTATAGTGAATTTCCTCCCTGGCTTGGTAGCCCCCAGATGTAGGTGTGGTTATACACTGAACTGGGTTAACAATTGATTGTGTTCTTTACTGTCTTTTAAATTACTGTTTGGTTTGTGTACAATTTGTCAGATACGGTGTCATAACATTCACTGTGACATTAAGTATCTGTTGCCAGAATTTCAATTGGCATCAGAGCAGGCACCCTGCCTGTCTTTCTAGGTGAGATCTAGGGATATTATTTTCTGGCGCTATGGACAAGGAAGGAGGATTTGGGAACAGACCACCTATTCTGGATGGATCAAACTATGACTACTGGAAACCTCATATGATTGCCTTCTTGAAGTCATTGGACAATAAAGCTTGGAGAGCTGCTGATAAAGGATGGAACCATCCCACCATAACTGGGAAAGATGGGACGACTAGTCTGAAACCTGAGGAAGAATGGAGCAAAGAAGAAGAAGAGTTAGCCCTGGGTAACTCTAAAGCATTGAATGCCTTGTTCGATGGAATTGATAGAAACATATTCATACTAGTACATCAATGTGAACTGGCCAAGGATGTTTGGGACACTCTCAAAACCACCCATGAGGGTACATCCAAAGTAAAAATGTCAAGACTTCAGATGCTCACTACCAAATTTGAGAATCTAAGGATGAAGGAAGATGAGACCATTCATGAGTTTCACATGAACATCTTGGAAATTGCCAACACCTCTGGAGCATTGGGAGAAAAGATGTCAGAAGAAAAGCTGGTGAGAAAGATTCTCAAATCCTTGCCTAAAAGGTTTGCAATGAAAGTGACTGCTATAGAGGAAGCTCAGGATATCTGCAACTTGAAGGTTGATGAACTCATTGGGTCACTTCAGACATTTGAGATGGGGATCAGTGACAATGTTGACAAGAAAAACAAGAGCATAGCCCTTGTATCCAATACTGAAGATGAAAGCAAGGAGAGTGATGAAGAGAATATATCAGAAGCTATAGCTATGCTTGGAAGGAAGTTCAACAAACTCATCAAGAGAATGGACCCAAAGTCAAGGTCAAATGTCAAGAAAATTTCCTATGACATTAGCAGATCCTATGACTCCAGCAGAAGAACTAAGTCTGAAGAAAAGGGAAATCAAAGCAGAGGAATCCAATGCCATGGATGTGAAGGATATGGGCACATTCGAGCTGAATGTCCTACCTTTCTAAAGAAACAAAAGAAAGGAATGTCTGTTACTTGGTCTGATGGTGACTCAGAAAGTGACTCTGAAAAAGAATCTGCTAAACTAGTTACTGCACTATCTGGTGTTTGTAACTCTGATAATGATTCTAGTGATGAGGAAGTGACATTTGAAGAACTTGCTGACTCCTACAAGAAGCTATGTATCAGAAGTGCTGAAGTCTGTCAACAAAATGAGAAACAGAAAAATCTCATAGTGAAGTTGGAGGCTGAGAAGAAGGCAGACACTGCTACTATAAGCCATCTCAAAGGTGAATTTCTAATGTTGAACTCCAAACTTGATCAGATGACTAAGTCTGTCAAGATGTTAACAACTGGAACTGACAAGTTGGAAGAAATCCTTCAGGTTGGACAAAATGCAGGAAACATGTCTGGTCTAGGATTTGTGGCTGCAAAGAAATCTGCTGTTGACAAGAAGAAGACCAGGCCTGATAAACAAATGTCAAAGCAGATGTCACAACATAGGACTCAACATCAAGAACAGAGAAAGTATTAAAGATGGAGATGTCATTATTGTGGGATGTTTGGTCACATAAAGCCATTCTGCTTCAGATTATATGGATATCCTAATCAGACCCCATATGTCAAACCTAAGACTAACAAGGAACCATATACTCAACAGTGGAAGAAAAAGACTGCAGCCCTGATAGCTCACACCTCCCTTAGAGTTTCTTCCAGAGAAGACTGGTACTTTGACAGTGGATGCTCTAAACACATGATTGGAATCAAGAATCTGCTGAATGATGTCAAACCTCATACTACTAGTTATATCACTTTTGGAGATGGTGCTAGAGGAGAAATCAAAGGAGTTGGAAACTTGGACTGCCCTAGAGTTCCAAACCTAAATGAAGTGTTGCTGGTAAATGGTTTGACCGCTAATCTCATAAGTATCAGTCAATTATGTGATCTTGGATTCAAGGTCAACTTCACCAAGTCTGAATGTCTTGTAACTAATGAAAAACAAGAAGTTGTAATGAGAGGAGTCAGATCAAAAGACAACTGTTACTTATGGGAGTCTGAGAACACTAACTACTCTTATGTGTGCTCTATAGCCAAAGAAGAAAAGGAAGTAAAACTGTGGAACCAAAAACTTGGTCATTTACATCTTAGAGGGATGAAAAAGATCATATCCATGGAGGCTGTCAGAGGGATTCCAAGGCTTCAGATTGATGAAGGGAGAGTCTGTGGTGAATGTCAGGTTGGAAAGCAAACTAGAATGTCACATCCAAAGACAAGACATCTGACCACCTCTAAGGTGCTAGAACTTCTACATATGGATCTGATGGGTCCCATGCAGGTGGAAAGTCTTGGTAGAAAGAGATATGCTTATGTTGTTGTGGATGATTTTTCCAGATTCACCTGGATAAACTTCATTAGGGAAAAGTTTGATGTATTTGATGTATTTAAGGAATTGTGCAAAAGAATTCAAATAGAAAAAGAAGGATGCATTGTCAGAATCAGAAGTGATCATGGTAAGGAATTTGAAAATAGTAAGTTTGATGAGTTCTGTTCCTCAGAAGGAATCAATCATGAGTTCTCTTCACCTATAACTCCTCAGCAAAATGGAGTTGTGGAAAGGAAAAACAGGACTATACAGGAATCTGCCAGAGCAATGATACATGCCAAGAAGCTTCCTATTCATTTTTGGGCTGAAGCTATGAATAAAGCCTGTTATGTCCACAACAGGGTCACCTTGAGAAAGGGAACAACATCCACCCTTTATGAACTATGGAAAGGAAGAAAGCCTATAGTGAAGTACTTCCATGTCTTTGGGAGCAAATGATATATTCTGACAGATCGTGAACAAAGGAGAAAGATGGACCCTAAAAGTGATGAAGAAATATTCCTAGGATACTCTACCAATAGCAGAGCATATAGGGTGTTCAATTCCAGGACCAAAGCTATGATGGAGTCTATAAATGTCATAGTTGATGATCACCATGAGGAAACAAATGTCCCATATGATGTTGAGACATTCTTTGAGACTTCAACACAAGTGTCTAAAAAGGATGATGTGCCTAATCCTACTCCATCAGAGTCTGAATCAAAGGAAGCTAACAAAGATCCTTCCATCATAATTCAGAAAGATCATCCTAAGGAACTCATCATAGGAGATCCTAACAGTGGAGTCACTACAAGATCTAGAGAAATCATCACAAACTCTTGTTTTGTGTCTAAGATTGAACCAAAAAATGTTAAAGAGGCTTTGACTGATGAATACTGGATTGGAGCAATGCAAGATGAATTGAACCAGTTCAAGCAACATGAAGTATGGGAGTTAGTTCCTAGAACAGAAGGAACAAACATCATTGGCACAAAGTGGATCTACAAGAACAAGTCAGATGCTGAAGGAGTTGTCACCAGGAATAAGGCAAGACTTGTGGCTCAAAGATACACTCAAGTTGAAGGGGTTGATTTTGATGAGACTTTTTCTCCTGTAGCCAGACTGGAATCAATCAGACTTCTCTTAGGAGTTGCTTGTCTCCTTAAGTTCAAGTTGTTTCAGATGGATGTGAAGAGTGCCTTCCTAAATGGGTACTTAAATGAGGAAGTGTATGTGGAACAACCTAAAGGATTTGTGGATCCAAACTGTCCTGATCATGTCTACAAATTGAGGAAAGAATTATATGGCCTGAAACAAGCTCCTAGAGCTTGGTATGAAAGGTTGACAAAGTTCCTCACTAACAAAGGATACAAGAAAGGAGGTTTGGATAAAACTCTTTTTGTCAAGGATGAAGGAGGAAAGATAATGGTATCTCAAATTTATGTTGATGACATAGTGTTTGGAGGAATGTCAGATAAAATGGTTAAACATTTTGCTAACCAGATGCAAGCTGAATTTGAAATGAGCCTCATGGGAGAATTGACCTACTTTCTTGGACTACAAGTCACACAGATGGAAGACTCAATTTTTCTGTCTCAAAGCAAGTATGCAAAGAATATTGTCAAGAAGTTTGGGATGGAGAATTCCAGTCATAAAAGGACTCCTGACCTACTCATTTAAAGTTGTCTAAAGACACAAGTTGGGAAAATATGGATCAAAGCTTGTACAGAAGCATCATAGGAAGTCTACTATACTTAACAACCAGCAGACCTGACATTGCCTTTGCAGTTGGAGTATGTGCAAGATACCAGGCTGAACCCAAAGTAAGTCACATCAACCAGGTGAAAAGAATTCTGAAGTATGTGAGTGGAACTTACAATTATGGCATGCTGTACTCTCATGGATGTGAACCAATTATGTCTGGTTATTGTGATGCTGATTGGGCTGGTAGTGCTGATGATAGAAAGAGCACCTCTAGAGGATGCTTCTTTTTGGGAAATAATCTTGTTTCTTGGTTCAGCAAGAAACAAAACTATGTGTCTCTATCTACTTCTTAAGCTGAATACATAGCAGCTGGTAGCAGCTGTTCTCAAATGATCTGGATGAAACAGATGCTGACTGAGTATAATGTCACACAAGATGTCATGACATTGTACTGTGACAATTTGAGTACTATTAACATAACCAAGAACCCTATACAGCACAACAGGACTAAGCATATTGACATTAGACATCACTTCATCAAAGATCTTGTGGAGGAGAAGGTGATTAAGCTGGAACATGTTGCCACTGAACTACAACTGGCTGATATTTTTACCAAGGCACTTGATGCTAGTCAGCTTGAGAATTTGAGGGGCAAGCTGGGTATTTGCCAATATGAAGAGATGTAGCAATTAATTTTGCTTAATACAAGGTTTGAAAGAGATATTTTAATCAAGTTTATTCTGATTGGGATAATCATTTGTTTCCCTCTTTCTTTCCAAAAGTTTAAGAAGAGGAATAGACATATTTATATCTCCCTCTTCTCAGTTTGCTGCATCACTCTCCATTCCCTCAAAAGAAAATTTCACACTTGCTGTCACTTGTATTCTCAATCTCTCAAGATGTCTCAACAATCTGTGTCATCATCTTCATCAAAGGCAACTGCATCTCCCTCACCCACTGACACCGAATCTAGGGCAATCGTAAACCCCATGGATGCTGATGTTCTTGAGGTAACTCCACTTCGTGCAATGGCAGCTGATCCTACTAAGGTCAAGAAGCTGCGAACCAGACATGCAAGAAGATCACAAGCTTCTCCCTCTAGTAAATCTTCTCAACCATCATCCTCTGTCCCTCCAGAGATAGCTAATAGGGAAGGTTCTGCTTATGTGCATCAAGCTATTGCCAGACTAGTCACTAGGATTCTTAATGAGAATCACTCTGTTCCTGGTGTATCTGTACCATTGAACCAAGAAACTGCTAGCCCTAATTTAGAAAGTGATCCCAATGTCACTCAGAATGTTGAGACACCTGATGACAACATTGGGAAATCTCCAGAGAAACCTGATGATCACCAGACCCCTACTGACAAGGCTGTTGAACCTCTTGGCATTGATGTTGATGAAGAATTTTCTGACAATGATTTAATTGCTAATATCAACCCTAGCATAAAAATAAGGATGATGAGTAGAAAAGAAAAGTAGAGTGCTGGCCAAAGCCCCTCCAAAGAGAAGGCTACTGAAGTTGTTCATGAGAAAGCTAGGCCTGAGAACAAGGCTAGAGAAGAAGCTGAGAAGGATCAAAAGGCTGGAACTTCCAAAGGGAAGGGTAAGGTAAAAGCTAGGGTATCTGTTGGTAGTCTCTCAAAACCCTTGAGACAACCTATAGCCAAGAAAAGAAAGGCTCCTGAACCCTCTGAATCTGATGAGGAATCAGACTTTGATTTTGATGTTTAGAGCAATGTTCCAGACATTCCTCTCAGGAAGAAACCCTCCTCTAGCAAACTGCCTAAGGTTCCTGAGGTTGCCATTGACAACATCTCCTTTCACCATCCAGAAAATGCAAGTAGGTTGAAGTATGTGTTTCTGAAAAGGATTGTCCTAGAGAGGGAGCTGAATAAAAGTGCTATTAAGTGTAAGCAAGTCATGGATCTCATCAACAATGCTGGCCTGGTGAAAACAGTGGTCAAGTTTTCCAACTGCTATAAGATTCTTGTCAAAGAATTCATAATAAATTTGTCTGGTGGATGTGCTGATGGAAAGTCAGCTGATTTTAAGAGTGTCTATGTGAGAGGAAGGAAGGTAAATTTCTCTCCTACTGTGGTAAACAAATACCTAGGGAGGCCTGATGACGCTTAGCCTGAGCTTGAAGTTACTGACAACTAGGTTTGTCAAACCATCACTGCCAAGCAAGTCAAGCACTGGCCCTTGAAAGGGAAGCTAACTGCAAGTAAGATGAGTGTGAAGTTTGCCATACTGCACAAAATTGGTGCAGCTAACTGGGTTCCCACCAACCACAAATCCACCATCTCCACTGGTTTGGGAAGATTTATCTATGCTGTTGGAACAAGAACAAACTTTGATTATGGAAACTACATCTTTGATCATACAATGAAACATGCTGAGAGATGTGATATTAAAGGCCCTATTGCTTTTCCCTCTCTCCTGTGTGGTATAATCATTGATCAGTATCCTAATATCCTGGTTGAAAAGGACTCTGTGTGCAAAAGAGCCCCTGCACTTGGTTTTCGGAAAGGTTGCCTCGGAAACGTTGCTTCGAATATGATCTTAAGACATTAGGGATACTACTAAGACGTCCTAACATTGCTTTAAGGACCGTACGTCCCTTTCGAATTGACCCTTACAACTCCAACGACGGTGCTACCTATTTCCCAATAGTAGGATAACATTGTCTAAAGGAAACAAGAACATAAACAATCCTTTCTCGAGTAGGTAGATGCTAGTAGGTACTTGATCAAAAATAAACTTTTTCACGCTTACACTCTTTTCAAACAATGTTTTTCAAAGACACTTCGTAACACTCTTGAGGACTGATACAAGGGTTAAAACGAAGTAAAACAAACTTTTTCAAAACAAACACACACAAGCAATTTTAAAAGATGAGCAAGTACCTAAGAGCCCGTGGAAAGAAATGGATAGAAAGGGTGCTAATACCTTCCCTTTCTATAATCTACCCCCCGTACTCAAAATATCGAAAAAAAGAATTTTTCTGTGCTTTTTTCCTTTCCAGTTGGATAAAATAAAAGTCGGTGGCGACTCTTGCTTACCGCGACATTTTGCAAACACAAACGCAAAATGCAAACCAGCATTTTCCAAAACAGTCGGTTCTGCCACCGTATTACAGAACTGGCGACTCTGCTGGGGAGCATTTAAGTGGGGTATACCTTAGGATTAGTTCATCATAAATTGCTTCTCTTGTTTGTTTTGGTTGCTTTACTTTTAAGGGTTTTATATTGGGAGTTACAATAGATCCTAACCCGAATATGGGGACACTTTTTTAGGTAAGTAGCAATATACTGTGAGGGAACTGTACGGTGTAGACCGATACGGTTGAAGCAGTATCTACGTTGATGTGGCACATTGGTTGGTACCGATATCCCTTATGGAGAAGCGAGGAGAATACAGGGCCGCTATGTGTGTCGTTAAGCATCAACTGACCTTAGAACCCTTAATAGACCAACTTGGCCATTAAGAAGTAGTGAGATAGCCGACCTCGGTGTAAAGCTGAGAACTGGTTGATACTCGATGCTACACTCATTGAGACCATACTCTCGAGATAGTTCCGGCCGCAAGAAAAGATTGTGTGAGCTGAAACCATGACCAATGGTGGATGGTCAGTGATATTGAGAACCTCTAGAACCCGATTACTTTTGCTAGGACAGGTTGAAACCAACTGAACTTCAAGAGGGTAATACCTTTGACCCCATGCAAGCCTTAAACTTAAGGGCTTTTGTGTGACTTGTTTGCCTTTACCATGTCTGTTATCTGTTATACCTGTTGCTTTTTATCATGATATCATGCATCATAACATAGCATACTTCATTATACTAACCATTTCAAAGACCGATGGGATTTATCTTTCTCCTATTTTGCAGATTATGGCTTCCGTGCGCAGAAACACCATCTGAGTTAACTTTGTGCAAATACCTGTTCAACTCAAAGAGCTAGCCTCAGAAGTTTCTGAGACTTCTTCATTCATTAAAAGACATGGTTAACTTCTTAGCCTGTTTACCTCAAAGTTTGATGAGTGTGCTTTTCCAATTCTTCGATCCTGTGCATCATTATTTTACCTTTCCAGATTATCAGCTGGTTCCCACTTTGGAAGAGTTTTCTCACTTATTGGGCATATCCATCCTTGAGAAGGTGCCCTTCACAGGTTTGGAAGAGACTCCTAGACCAGAAGACATTGCTTCAGCTCTACATCTGAAACGGGCCGATGTAGTATCCAATTGGGAGACACGAAGCGGGGTTGAAGTTTTCTTAGCCAAGTTTATGATAGATCAAGCTCAGCCGTTCTGGGATAGTTTTGATTTTCAGGTTTTCGAAGATATCTTGGCTCTCCTTATCTACGGTTTGGTTCTCTTCCCGAATCTAGATTCCTTTATAGATATGAATGTGGTTAAGATCTTCCTGTCTCGTAATCCGGTGCCTACTCTTCTGGGTGATATCTTGCATGCCCTCTACACTCGTATTGTGCGAATAAGAAGGACTCTCATGTGTTGCATGCCGTTAATGTAGAGGTGGTTTATTTCGCACCTCCCTAAGTCCATGATGAAGAATGAAGAAGGTTTGGGATGGTCTTACAAGATAATGTCACTTGCCCATACATTCTTTGGAGCTCCCGGGTTATGGAAAGCACTGCTGACATTGATCGTTGTGAGGGATACCCTAATTTCCCATTGCTTGGAATCAGAGGGGGTATAACCTACAATCCCTGTCTAGCTTTATGACAGTTTGGTCGTGCTCGGAGAGACGGTCCCCATGAGTTACTTCTTACAGATATTGCCTTTGACTACAAGGAGGACGTTGACGAGCATCGCCGAAGGTTTATAAGAGCTTGGGGCATGGTGAACAAATCTTATCCCCAAGAGCTAGGACCAAGGACTTCTCTCCCTATGCAGCCCTATCTCCAGTGGGTCCGAGCCCGTGCCCAGAAGCTTGGGATACCCTATGAAGCAGTGTTGCTAGTAATTATGGAGCCCACCAATGAAGAGGGCATTCCTTATACAGTTCTTTAGCCTTACATGCCCACTGATCATGGGGCATTATAGAGGTCCTGGATTCAGCTGAAAGAGGAGTGGGATACTTACCGATAAAAGTACCATGAGCAAGAAAGGAAGATTTTGAAGCTCACCAGGCAACTCGAGAATGAAAGAATGATCAATGATTACGTCATCACAAAGGGGGAGCGTCCATGGGATTTCTGATTTTTATTTTTCTAGTTTAGATTTGTTTTCCGTTTATTTCTTTGTAACGCCTCAAAGGCATTGTTGAACCTTGTTACCAGTTAATATAATAAAGTTTGTTTATTTTTTGGTTTGCAAATTTAAATCTCCCAAAGTCTTTGAAATCATTACATACGCATCCCATTATAATGCACACCATTACAGGTACCATTACAGGTTTCTCATCTTCTTCGCTGTTTATTTCAGCAGAAATGTCTTCCGATCAAGCTATCAAAGATCTTCAGGCACAAAATGCCCAATTCCAAGAGATGTTCTTGAGCTTGGCTAAAGGGCAAGAGGATTTGAAAGCTCTCATTCTGAAAGAGAAAGAGAAGAAGAAGAAGAAGAAGAAGGTCATTCTTCTGAATATGGGCAAAAGGTTTAGGGATAGGTTGAGACAACAAGCTGATCTGACCTCTTCATCCAAGGAAGGGGAGAACCAAGAAGAAGAAAAGGGCCTCAGTCCTGCAGTTTCTGATAATGACACAGATTATGATGAGGAGCAATATCCTCCTGCTGAGGATAGGTACAAGCAGTTAGAAGACCGTCTGAGTGCTATGGAGATTCAGAAGGTCCCTGGTTTGGATTTCGGAGAGCTGGGATTGGTATCTAGAGTGGTGATCCCTCATAAGTTCAAAGCTCCGGTTTTTTCCAAGTGCGACGGAGTATCCTGTCCAAAACTCCATCTCTGCTCGTACGTCCGGAAAATTCAACCACACACTGCTGATAGGAATTTGTGGGTACATTTCTTTCAAGATAGTCTGTCAGAGACTCAGCTTGAATGATTTTATCAGTTGGAAGGAGATAATGTATGAAACTGGGAGGACCTTATTTCTGCCTTCTATAGGCAGTATCAGTATAACGCCGACCTTTCTCCCACTCGTACTCAACTTCAGGGTATGTCTATGGGTGCAAGTGAAGGTTTTAAGGACTGTGCTCAAAATTTGAGAGACTTAGCTAGAAGAGTCCAACCCGCTTTGTCTGATAGGGAGTTGGTTGACATGTTTCTAGGGACGCTATCTGGTCCATTTTTCAATCATCTGATCGGAAGTTCGTCATCTGGGTTTACTGAGTTGATTTTGACCGGGGAGAGAGTAGAAGCTGGTATCCGAAGTGGTAAGATACATAAGGACACTTCATCAACTGCAGTGAAGAAGCCTTTCATCGGTAAGAAAGAAGCTAGTGTGGTCTACGGCCCGAGGGGCCAAAGCAGACTGAACACCGTCAAGCAGTGAATGCGGTAGTGATATCAAGACCCACAGTTGCTCCACAATGCAACAATCAACAAAGGGTGGAAAGACCAAAGAGACAGTACACTCGGTTCAACATGACCTTGTCCCAAATTCTACCACAACTATTGAAGACTAACTTGGTAACTCTGAGGGAGGCCCCGAAGAATCCCAACACCACTTCTCCTCAATATAACCCGAATGCCCGCTGTGCCTATCACTCTGACGGCCCAGGTCATGATACAAACAACTGTTAGGCCTTGAATAATAAGGTGCAAGATTTGATCGAAGCCAAAGAGATTGAGTTTGACGCTCCGGAGAAGCCCAATGTCATAACTACACCCATGCCTAAACATGGCTTGGGAATCAATGCTATTAAGGTTGTCTCCGCCACGAAAGATGTTGATGATGAGAACCCAGATATCGACAGCTGGATCTACCCTACAATCAATGGTGGATTGAATAATTGGACGGCGAAAGACTTCATGCCTGTTTCTTTTATTACACAGTAATTGACTTTTGTTTTGAGATTTGTAATAGACAGTTTGAAACTTTATGGACCGGTGCCTTGCCTGAGGAACCTTGGCTTTGCTTGTGAGGGCTTATTATTTTTCATTTTCATATATCATCAATAAAGCATTGGACATCTCTTGCATTAAAAATTTTGTGCTCCTTGTTTTTATTTTTCTGTCTCTTGCTTTATCAAAAATAGCTATGCTCTTACACACACTCACGTATCATAATGCAGATCCATATCCACTCTGGATCCCATTGATAACAACTCTGCTACTTCCTGTTATGACTTTGAAAATATGGTCAACCAAGTCGAGGACGAAGGTGAGGATGATTACGAGGTACCATGAGAAATTGCTAGACTGTTACTACAGGAAGAAAGGGCCATACAACCTCATGAAGAGCCAGTCCAATCAGTGAATTTGTGTACAGAGGAAGATAGGAAAGAGGTCAAGATAGATGAAAATCTGGAGCCTAATGTCAAGCAACGGTTGATATAGATGCTACGCGACTATGTTGAGATCTTCGCTTGGTCTTACGAAGATATGCCTGGTTTGGACACCGATATTGTGGTTCATCGCTTGCTGACTGAAGAAGACTGCCCTCCGGTAAAACAGAAGGTTCGCCTTATGTGCCCTGAGATGTCTGAGAAAATAAAAGCTGAGGTCATGAAACAGTTTGACGCCGGATTTCTAGCTGTCACTTCTTACCCGTAGTGGGTCGCCAATGTCGTTCCAGTACCCAAGAAGGATGGTAAGTGTAGCGGTAGAAATGTTCAAGACTATGCCATAGGATTGACTAGACTTTATACAAATCAAAATAAAAATCGCCACCGCGATTTATTGTTTCCAAAGGAATGGGAAAAGAGCGAATAACCCAAAAAAGGGGGAAAGATTCAAGGTAAGGGGGTTGGTTATGCAAAGGGAAGGTATTAGCACCTTAAACATCTACGGTACTCCGCAGGAACCTCTTTGAAAAATCTGTATATTTTGGCTATAAAATATGTTGTATATAAAATGGATGGTGGATGTGAGAAAAGGAATATATTTTTTTATGATTTTTGCACCCGCCGCGGTTGCGAACCTTTAGTGCCTACGTACCACCTTTCATGCAATAGGGGATCAGGGTACACGCATTTCCTCTTTTAAAAGTTTGAAACATAAGTGTGTTGGTTAATTTTAAGAGATAAGACATCATTGTCATTGTCCGTGTGGAAAATATACTTACTACCCACAATCATGAGAAAGGAGAATTTTCATCATCTCAAAGTGGAGGATATGGCTTGGATTTTAAAATCAACAATGCCTCACTCAACACTCAAGTGGAAAATGTCTCTCTTCACTACATATTGTAGAAGTATATTTGTTTGCATCACTACAAGGATTGACAAGAGTCTAATCTTTTAAGAAAAAGTTTAAAGATAAAAGCCAAAGTGGCAAAATGGTTTGAAATGAGATTGATTGACTTTTAGTCTTCTCATTAAAAAATGTCAAAGTATTATTAAATTGATTGAGGTTTATTTATGAAAATGTTTTTAAAATGCATGGACCTAAGTCCAAGTTTATTATGAAAGTGTTTAAGTTTCAAAACAAGAAGAGTTTTCAAAAGGAGGGAGAAGATTTTTGAAATTAAAGAAGATGGGAGGAGAAGAAGAGACTATCCTAAAGCATAAGGTAAAAGCTAAGGATAAGAACCATCTAACCAACAAGAAGCCAAAAACTTAACATTATGAGTCAAGATAGAATTCCCATTATTTGGATTGAAACCAAGCAAGCAAAGATATTAGACTTCTTCAAATGCATTAAATCTTCACAAAAATTGGGCAGAGTAACGGTTGTATACGGGTGAATTCCAGATTACAAATCAAGAATGCAATCACAAAAAAACCTGCACACAAAAAACAAACAAGCAACCCAATGTCTTGAGGTAAACCTCAAGAGCTCCAGACAAAATAATTAGATTAAGATCGCAAGGTCTCCAAGATAGGCCAAGGTTTCTAATCCTAAGTCCAGAAAAGTCCACTGCTCCATAATGCCAAGGATAGTAACCAAATAGTCCAAGTACCATTAAGAGTTTTTTAGGGTTTATGTTGATTATTAAGTATCTTAGGAAAAGGAAAAAGAAATACTCAAGTGAGCAAAGTGAAAATGACAAGAAAATAAATGCTCAAGTGAGCAAAGATGAAAATGACATGGAATGTAAATGCTAAAAGTAAATAGTGCATAAAGCATACAAGAATAAAAAGCATAAAAAATAAAGCAAGTTAATAATTAGTGGTTAGTTGGATGATCATCTTGAAACTTGCATTTGTAACTCATTAGAGGATTGGTAGAACCAAAGCCTCCATACAACAAGTTGCATTTGCTTTTTGTCAAGTATATCATCCATTTGGAATTCTCACAAGTATTATTTAATGATCAACGATGTTTAAGTGATCCGCGTTGACCAAAGGTGTTATAGATCCATTAGAGGATTGGTAGAACCAAAGCCCCCACACAATGAATCTCAAGGTTATTGGATCAAAGAGATCAAATTAATATACTTGGGCTTGCAATCATAAGTTTGGGCCACAAATGATCATTTATTCGAATCGGGACACTATTTAGCGCTATGTTAAGCAATCGTAAGTGAACTTATGCACCATTTGTTTTGAGACATGATATAGAGATCATGCTCCAACAACACTTAGTGCAATAAGAAGGGGATGAGATGAAGAAGGATTAGGGTAAAAAAATGAATCAACCACTTTTGAATTAAAAATTTAATCAAACTAATATTAAAATCATTCATCCATTTTGGTGGAGTTGAACTCAACACCCAAGATCCAATGATGTTAATAAAGTCATGATCAAAAGATCAACTCAAGACAACCAGAAAATAATCACAAAATAATAATATATTTAATATATACAATTAAAGGGTTAAAAAAGAAAGTTTAAAATAGAAAATAATGAGAAAAATATCAACTATGTTCAAATTAATCAAGAAATAAAAAATAAAACGATAGAGAAATCAGAAATAGGTCCAAATATTTTTTATAAAATTTTTGGGAATTTTTAAAAGTCAGAAACTATTTTTAAAAATTAAAATAAATGGGTAAAATAAACAAAAATAGTAAAAAAAGTAAAGTTAGAAACAAAAATAAAATAAAGTCACCAATATTTGTCACAATGTCATTGGATCATTCGATAATTTTTTCAGAATTTAAAAATGTGTAAAAGTATTTTTAAATATTTTAAATAAATCAAATAAGTGCAAAATTCATAAAAAATACCAAAACACAAAATTAAATTGTGAAAAAATAAAAATCAAAAAGAGAATAATCAAAAATATTTTTCATAATTTTTTTGGATTTTTTGGACTAAAAATGAATTTTCTATGATTTTTTGAAATTTAAAACAATTAAAATATAAAAATCAGAAAAAGAAAATAAAAGAAAAAGATGTGAACCATTGGATGAGAGTCAAAACGCGTTAGTAATCAAATCCAAGGGATCTGGCACGCTGTGCATATCATGGTATTTACTGAATAAAGCACTGAATCAAATGTAAATTCAGAAATTCAAAAAACACAAATGACATGCTTTCATTGGTTAGAAGGTGACACGTTGGTCATCTTCAACCTCCAGCCTCTCGAATTTCAGGTCTCTCAAACTGTAAAATCAGAAGCTCAGACCTATGCCATTCATTTCGTCTCTTCAAGACGAAGATAACCATACCCTCGCGCCATTTTTATATAAGCTGTAACTCAAGCAATTTGGAAAGAAAGTTTTGAAAGGGGATTTGAAAATTCAAGGTCAAAACGTGTTTCCAGATAAAAGTAAGTGTTGCAACTAGAATCAGGGCAATGAGAGCAACACAATGATACCAAGGTTTTGAAGAATTGATGAAGGAATCTACCTATTTAAGTTGAGTTGCAGAGCTCTGAAACTGGACTTCTATGGAGCAATATAGGGCATGATTATTTAATGTAATGGTATGGTTAGCTTCAGGGAAGATCAAGGAAGGTGAATTGATGGAAAAATTGGATTGAAAAAGGCTCGAGAATGGATTTTGAAGTTACAAAAAATTGAGTTATGGAGCAAGTTTGGCAGGGTGATTCTGGCTATCCAAGCATGAGAAAATGAATGCAATAGTACATGTATTTATAGGAGAAGCAAATGGGATCAAAAGGAAGAGTGAATGATGCGTTTTGGAGGGAATTCGTGCAAACCTGATGCACGAGTGAAGTGTGATCCAAACATCACCAAAACTCATCCAATTCTTGCGTTTTGATGCACTAATCCACGTTGGAAAGTTGGCTAATCATGTTTAGACCCAAAACGAGTGCTAATTTGAGGTTTATAGGTTGTATCATGAAATTCAAATTCTGACTTGCAGGGAAACTTCAATTCCAAGTTACCACTTTTGAAACAATGGCATTTCCATCTCAGGGAGTCTTAAGGCATGATTCTTGATGCTTTGGAAAGATGAGGTAACAAACTTTGCAATGGAAAAAGAATGGAATCAATTGGAGGCTTGAGCTAAAAATTACATGGAGTCAAAGTTGGAGAAAAAGAGTTGACTTTCCATACTTAGAAATATTTCAAATTCTTCTTTAAAAATGACCTATAATCTTTTGCATCCAAAAATGGCTTTCCACTTAGAATTTGCTCTTTCCCCAAAAATATGGAATTAAGTAGATCTCTTGAAAGACATTTTGCAATTTGAACCACTCAAAATCTCCAAAAATTGAGCAAGTTATGACTTGTTGAAGTTGGCCAAAAATCATGAAATGACCTATAATCTTTTGCATTCTTAAGGAAACTTCCATCCATTTTCTTACTTTGCACATAAAAGGAGGCATGAAGTACACATCCTTAAGATCATCATGGAAAAATAATGGGCTCAAGGTGATAAAAATTGGCCAAGTTATGGAAATTTGAATTCATATATGGAAAATTAGGGATTCAACTGGATGACTTGTGATCTTTCTTCTTCACCAAGTTCCTTCCACATGAAAAATCTTTGGAACTTTTGAAGTGATTTGTTGGTAACTATCTGAAGAGAAGAATGTTTTTTGGAATCACTCAAAAATGACAAAAGATGAGATAGATATGCCTCTTTGAAGTCCAAAACCCTAGCCTCTAGATCAAGAGAATGCTTGGTGGAACATTGCCAAGTTTGAACAAACTTTTTGTGCCAATATTCTTCTTTTATGAATAGAAATTATTGAGGATAATGATGAGGACCTATGGCCACCAAAACCAATTTCATATCAACTTCAAAACTACTGCAATGGTGAGGTTTGAATCTCTCAAGCTTTTGACTAGGGCATGAAAATAAACTCATGAACCCATGAAGCAACTTGATAAATCTCATTGCTTTTACCTACATTATCAACAAGTAAGACAAACCAATATTGAATTTTATTAATTAGAGAGAAAAAATCAAAGTATAATATCTATGATCACAAAAGCAAACAAACCAAGGTGCTTGGTAACTTCTCAAAGAGAAAAGCTAAAGATAGGGAGAAGAACCAAAATCCCTAATATGATTTTGTGGTGATTGAAGCAATGTGGTATGATGAAGGGATCTTAGGGGGAAAAATTGGGGTACAATAGCTGCCCTTATTTAAGTTTCTTCTATCCGGAGATATGAAGGTTAAAAATCTTTGTATCGACGTGATCGAAGACACTTAAATATAAAATAAACCCTATGCCATGCAAATGTTTATGCATATGAATGCATATGAACAGAAGAGACACAAAGTAGCATTAAGGAGGCAACACAAAATGCAGAAGCAAAAGAGCAATCCCACCAGGAAAATAAATCACTGGTAAACCACAAGAATAGAATCGGAGAGGAGGATAACAAACATCGACGTTCACTGTCGATATACTATCGTCGTTCTCTGAATATATCACACCATCGCCGTTCACTGACGATGAACTATCAACGTTCACTAAAGATAGCAAAAAGATAACAAACACCAACGTTCACTGCCGATACACTACCAACGTTCACTGAAGTTAGAAAGAGAAAATATCATACCACCGCCGTTCACTGATGATGAACTATCAACGTTCACTGAAGATAGCAAAAAGATAACAAACACCGACATTCACTATCGATGTACTACCAACGTTCAGTGAAGGTAGAAAGAGAAAATATCATACCACCGCCGTTCATTGATGATGACCTATCAACGTTCACTGAAGATAGCAAAAAGATAACAAACACCAATGTTCATTGCCGATGTACTACCAACGTTCACTGAAGGTAGAAAGAAAATATCATACCATCGCCGTTCACTAACGATGAACTATCAACATTCACTGAAGATGGAAAAAAGATAACAAACACCGACGTTCACTGTCGATGTACTACCAACGTTCACTGAAGGTAAAAAGAGAAAATATCATACCACCGCAGTTCACTGATGATGAACTATCAACATTCACTGAAGATAGCAAAAAGATAACAAACACCGACGTTCACTGTCGATGCACTACCAATTTTCACTGAAGGTAGAAAGAGAAAATATCATACCATCGCTATTCACTGACGATGAAATATCAACGTTCACTGAAGATAGCAAAAAGATAACAAACACCGACGTTCACTGCCGATGTACTACCAACGTTCACTGAAGGTAGAAATAGAAAATATCATACCATTGCGGTTCACTGACGATGAACTATCAACATTCACTGAAGATAGCAAAAAGATAACAAACACCAACGTTCACTGCCGATGTACTACAAGCGTTCACTGAAGGTAGAAATAGAAAATATCATACCACTGCGGTTCACTGACGATGAACTATCAACATTCACTGAAGATAGAAAAAAGATAACAAACACCGACGTTCACTGCCGATGTACTACCAATGTTCACTGAAGGTAGAAAAAAGATAACAAGTTTTTCAGAATTTTGGTGTTCTACCAAGAACGGGTATCGACTTCTTCTTCAACCAAGGAGATCCGCCTGGAAAGGGTACTATGTAACCTGTCTCAAATAAAGAGACTACCACTTATTACCAAAAGGGAGCTGCAAAGAAAAATGGATTTCCAAGGATAGAAATATGACTTCTCGGAGAAATGCCATGATCTTCCCGCTGAGGAGATAAAGTATCCTTGTGCAAAATAAATGCACAAGAAAAAATTCAAAGTTTTTAGAAGTCCATAATACATGACATCGTCATGCAACCACAAATCCAATTCAGAAAAATACCGGAACAATACGGCCAAAGCGGATTCATCCTTTGAGAAATAAACTCAAGAGAGAAGACCAAATTCAACTAAGCAAAGAGTGATGCAGGAAAGGTCAGAACACAATGTCAATAAATGATGATTTTAGTAATGCATGATGTATGTATGAATGTATGAGTGTTATTGTGCATATGCTGATAAAAGGGATACATAACCAGTGCAGATAAACGAAACCGCCTCAGTTACTAACAACATTGGGCTAAGGTTCAATCAGAAATATCAATCCAGGAAAGGTAAAAGCGACTGCGGAAACTAAACCTATTACATTAACTTCACTGAGGGGAAACAAAATCCGAATGTAGCTTAAATCAAACAGACACCGAGATAGAACACCCTTCTTCTGGTTTCATCGGGGAAACATTTTTCAAAAAGCAACATGCCTATTGGAGATTGCAAGATCAACCTTAAATAAAGCAAACTGACGTTGAAACAACCAAACCTTACTGGGGAATTCAAGCCTACCTCCCGAGAGAAAAGAAACAGCGGGTTGAAAATTTTCACCATGGACCCTCATTCCAACAAGAGATGCCCTGGGATAACCCTCTCGGGAGATCAAGAAGTCAACACTAGTGTCGATACTGTAAAAAGAGTAACACCTCAGCACACCAAGGGAATAAAACCTTCATCACATGAGGGAAGACTTTGCTGGGGAAGTTGGAACGAAGGCTTCTGACCATGCAAACCCAAAATCAAAAGCAAATCAAGACTTGACTGGGGATAATGGGATCACCAACCCAAATACTATACTTTGTACCCACTGATATCGTCTTTAACTATCTGGGAAACACACAAAGATTGCGCACATACCAGCAAAATGACTTGAGAAAACCTTTATGAAGGAAGTAAAACTTCTTAAAGCAACCAGAATTTGTTCATTCCCGGGATCACCATTTTTGTTGTCATTGTTTCATCACAAATCCAAAAGTAAATTAAATTATAAAGATCTCTTTTTTTTTAAAAGTCAAATTTTCTTTTTAAACTCTTTGCTTTAAAAGTTATTATCAGTAATAAATGAAGTCTTTGCAAGCTAAATAAAATTAAGAATACAAAGAATTTGGCAAAAGCTCGAATTTCATTAATTGAATGGCGAGACTCCATGGATGATTACAAAATTTTGGAAATGGTAATACTTAATGGAAAAGATACATTGAGATACAATGACCACTATCCCCCCTAACAACTTTTGAAATCCTGAGCAGCAGCCTCTGTTGAAGTATGGTGAGGATCTGAGAAGATTGTTGCTTTGGTGATCAAGTTTCGTGTGACGTAGTTACTTGCCAAGAAAATCCCTAACTTTTGCCTAAGCTGCCCTTTGGGGGTTTTCAACTTAGCGGGAAATTTATTCTATTTATGTCTCTAATTTTTGCCTAGACCGCCAATTCGGGTTTTCAGCCTACCGAGACGTTCCTTTTTGCCTAAGTCGCCATTTTGGGTTTTCAACTTAGCGAGTTGTTCTTTTATTTATTTAGGCGAAGTATTTCTTGACTGCGTCAACATTCATGGGACGTGGGAACTCCTCGCCATCCATAGTTTCAAGAATTAATGCACCACCAGAGAAGGCTTTCTTGACAACATACATGCCTTCAAAATTGGGAGTCCACTTTCCCCTAGAATCAGCGTTGAAAGACATGATCTTTCTGAGCACGAGGTAGCCTTCTCTGAATTGATGAGGTTTGACCTTTTTATCAAATGCTTTCTTCATTCTTTTCTGATATAACTTCCCATCACATAAAGCTGTCATTCTCTTCTCTTCAATCAAATTCAATTGGTCAAACCTGTTCTGAACCCATTCAGCCCCTGTCAATTTGGCTTCCATTATCACACGCAACGAGGGAATCTCTACCTCGATAGGGAGCACAACTTCCATTCCATACACTAAGGAAAACAGGGTCGCTCCTGTTGAAGTGCAAACAGATGTTCGATATCCATGCAGAGCAAAAGGGAGCATTTCATGCCAATCCTTATAGGTGACAACCATTTTCTGGATAATTCTCTTGATATTCTTATTAGCAGCTTTAACAGCCCCATTCATCTTTGGCCTGTATGGAGATGAATTATAATGGACGATCTTAAATTCTTCACACAGTTCCGTCATCATCTTGTTGTTCAAATTTGAGCCATTGTCAGTGATGATTCTGCTTGGCACACCATATCGGCATATAAGATTGTTTTTGATGAAACACACCACCACCTGTTTGGTAATATTGGCATATGAAGCAGCCTCTACCCATTTGATAAAGTAGTCAATTGCTACCAAAAAGAAATGGTGTCCATTAGAAGTCTTGGGTTCTATCATCCCAATCATGTCAATACCCCACATAGAGAAAGGCCACGGGGAAGAAATCACATTGAGCGGTGTCGGAGGCACATGGATCTTATCTGCATAAATTTGGAATTTATGGCACTTCTTTGCAAATTTGTAACAATCAGATTCCATTGTCAACCAATAATATCCTGCCCTTAGCATCCTTTTAGCCATTGAATGTCCATTAGCATGAGTTCCGAATGAACCTTTATGGATCTCATGCATCAACATGTTTGCTTCGTGTCTATCCACGCATCTGAGCAAGACCATGTCAAAATTTCTTTTGTATAGCACATTTTCACTGAGGAAGAAACTGCCTGCCAATCTTCTCAGTGTCTTTCTATCTTTCTTTGACGCACCAAACGGGTATTCTTGAGTCTGAAAAAAATGTTTGATATCATAATACCAAGCTTTTTCATCTGCTACCTCCTCTGTCGCAAACACATGAGCGGGCCTATCTAGCCGTCGAACTGTAATTCAGGGTATATCATTCCAAGCATTTACTTAGTACATGGAAGCCAGAGTTGCCAGAGCATCTGCCATTTGGTTTTCATCTCTAGGAATGTGATGGAATTCAACTTTATTGAAGAAGGGTAGTAATCTTCTAGCATAATCTTTGTAAGGGATCAAACCAGGGTGATGAGTATCCCATTCTCCTTTAATCTGATTTATTACCAAAGCTGAATCACCATATACATCTAGCATTTTGATTCTGAGATCAATAGCTTCTTCAAGACCCATGATGCAAGCCTCATATTCTGCCATATTATTAGTGCAATCAAATGTTAATCTTATAGTAAAAGGAATGTGCGATCCATGAGGAGTAACAATCACATCACCAATTCCTTTACCATAAGCATTCACAGCTCCATCAAATACCATACTCCAACGAGATTCAGGGTCGGGGCCCTCCTCAGGCAATGGTTCATCACAATCTTTCAGTTTTAAGAACATCACATCTTCATCGGGGAATTCATATTCTGTAGAGTGATGATCTTCCACCGGTTGATGAGCAAGGTAATCTGCCAACACACTACTTTTAATAGCTTTTTGAGTGCGGTATTCAATATCATATTCAGACAACAACATCTTCCAGTGGGAAATTCTTCCAGTAAGAGCGGGCTTTTCAAAAATATACTTTATTGGATCCATTTTGGAGATTAACCAAGTAGTATGATTTAACATATACTGCTGCAAATGCTTTGTCGCTCAGGCCAAAGCACAACATGTTTTTTCTAGCATAGAATACCGCGACTCACAATCAGTGAACTTTTTGCTGAGATAATAAATGGCGAACTCTTTCTTTCCTGTTTCATCCTGTTGTCCCAGAATACAACCCATGGATTTATCTAACACTGTCAGATACATAATCAACAGTCTTCCTTCTATAGGAGGGAGCAAGATATGAGGTTCAAGCAAATACTCTTTAATACTTTCAAATGCCCTTTGGCAATCATCCGTCCATACACAACCTTGATCTTTCTTCAACAACTTAAAGATCAGTTCACATGTTGCAGTCATGTGGGAAATAAATCTGGAGATATAATTCAAACGCCCAAGGAAACCCCTGACTTGCTTTTCAGTTTTTGGCGCTGGCATTTCTTGAATTTCCTTGACTTTGTCAGGGTCAACTTCAATTCCTTTCTGGCTAACAATAAAAACCAACAATTTCCCCAATCTAACTCCGAAGGTGCATTTATTTGGATTCAGGAGGAGACGATACTTCCTCAAACACCAAAACAACTTCAACAAATCTTCTATATGCCCTTCTTCAGTTTGGGATTTGGAAATCATATCATCAACATATACTTCGACTTCCTTGTGCATCAGATCATGAAATAGGGTTGTCATAGCCCTCTGGTACGTTGCACCAGCGTTCTTCAACCCGAAGGGCATCACTCTGTAACAGAATGTTCCCCAGGGTATGATAAACGTTGTTTTTTCCATGTCCTCTGGAGCCATTCTTATTTGATTATACCCGGAAAATCTGTCCATGAACGAGAATACCTTGAATTTTGCTGTGCTATCCACTAGAATATCAATGTGAGGCAATGGGAAATCATCTTTTAGACTAGCTTTATTTAGATCTCTGTAATCTACGCACATGCGGACTTTTCCGTCTTTTTTCGGTACTGGGACAATATTGGAAATCCATTGAGGATACACTGACGTCACAAGAAAACCAACATTAATCTGCTTTAGGACCTCCTCCTTGATCTTTACTGCCATATCTGGATGGGTTCTTCTCAACTTTTGTTTAACTGGCGGACACTTTGGCTTCAACAACAAATGAAGCTCGACAATGTCTGTATCTAGACCAGGCATATCTTGATAAGACCAAGCAAAAATATCCACATACTCTTTCAACAGCTCAAACAACCCACTCTTCACATCAGGATGCAACGATGATCCAATCTTCACCTCCTTCGGATCTTCTTCTGAACCCAAATTAACCACTTCCAAAGGCTCCTTATATGGTTGAATGGTATTCTCCTCTTGCTCAAGCAACTGTGAGACCTCTTCCAGAATCTCATCATAATCTTCTTCTTCGGCCTCAAACACAGGACAATCAAAGTTGGGAGAGGGTAAATGGTCATTGTATTCAACGGGTTTTTTAATTAATCTGCACATGTGATTTATTATTGCTTTTAGAAACTGACACATATAACAAGTGATCATGCAGATTAATTTTCAGTTATTATTTATTTTGAAAGTTTTTTTTTGTATTTATTACCATTTCCCAAGAAAAAGGAAGAAAATAAAAGACATAATTTGGAAGCAAAGACAACTTTTATTAATGATTTTAACAATTATAGCAAACAGATAAGCCCTACAACATCAATACTTCCACCTTGGGCAGAGTGACAGCTTTTCAATAGAAAGAAATAGATTAACAAAACAAATTACTTTGAAACATGTATGCAAGAAGGGATATCAATGGTGACCCAGTTTTGAACTCAGACTCCATGCGTCACATAATTCGATACTTCCTGCTCTGCTTCATCCTCTTCAACAACATTAATTCCATAACCAATCGGATGGAGGTAGCCTCCGCTGAGGAAAACATCTTGATAACTATTCACAAAAGACTTTGATTTCCAACTTTCTCCTTTACCATTCCTCGAGAGAAACCTAAACTAACTCTGTTTTTGTTCACGGGTGGATCCACAAGTCGTCCCCAAACTGCATTATGACCATTTCGCACAACCTACTGCGCATCCTTCAAAGAAACCACAAAATTCTCATTCTTCCTTATGTTGTCAATGGATAGGGCTTGGAACTGGGTTCCAATAGCAACCTCATCCGCTTCTACAATACTGAAAGAGAACAAATGGGATATCAACAACGCCTGTTCCCCATTTATGATCAATACCTTCCCTTCACGCACAAACTTTAGCTTCTGATGTAGAGTTGAAGTGACATCCGCTGCTTCGTGTATACATGGCCTTCCAAGCGAATAACTATATGCGGGAATAATGTCCATTACCTAGAAAGTTATCAAGAAAAAATGTGGTCCTATATGGATGGGTAAGTCCACTTCACCGATGACAGATTTCCTCGACCCATCAAAAGCCTTCACAATGATGCCACTCGGGCGCATAGGTGTTCCCTGATACTTTAACTTCATGAGGGTACTTCTCGGTATAACATTCAACGCAGATCCATTATTAATTAGCACATTAGATAGCAAGTCGCTCTTGCAGTTCATGGATATATGGAGGGCCAGGTTGTGATTCCTCCCTTCATCTAGTAACTCATTATCACAGAAACTCAAGTTGTTACATGATGTAATGTTTCCAATTACGCTACTAAATTGATCCAACAACATGTCATTCTCTACAAATGCTTGGTCTAGTAGTCTCATCAATGATTCCCTATGAGCGGAGGAATTCATCAATAAAGCTAGGATGGATATCTTTGAAGGAGTCTGCAATAGCTGATCTACAATTTTGTAGTCGCTCATCTTAATTATCTTCAAGATATCATCCACTTCTTTCTCTAATGTGGCTCAACTAGTCTCTCCTGCAACCTTTTTAGGCTCATCGTTCTCAGCAATTTTCTTTCCAGCAACAACATCTTTTCCAATTACTGGCGCAAACACACGACCACTACGGGTCACCCTGCTATTATCAGCTATATTCCCAACATCTGGCATTGGCTGGATGGGAACTTCCACCCTAACTTCTAAGATTGTAGTGTTGTATTTGTAAGGCACAACCTTATCCGATTTATATGGAATAGGACCTGGAAAACTAATTACAAATAGGGTAACAGCTGGTTTGCTATGGTACTCCACTTCAAGATGAGCGGGTGTACCCAAACAAGGTACAATGACGTTTACACCTTCCTCAACACAGTCAGCCCTCAAAAGGTCATTTTCGGCAAACAAATCTTCGTCTGAAGAAAAATACTCATCCGCCGAGGCATATTCTTCCTCTGACTCTTCCTCCATCAAACAAACTTCAACCATATCAATCTCGTGATAATCATCTCTCTGTCTTGTAATCTTGATAGTCCTATTGTCTAACAGTAGCTAAATACCCTCTCTCACAATAGAACATCCTCGGGGGTTCTGACAACAAACTATGTAAGATCCATATTGGTGTTCCACCTGACCAGCAGTACGACAAAAGGTAGCATGCAACTGTACGAGATCTTCATTCAAATACTCCACATTGAAAATTCTGAATTCACCAGGACATCCAGAAACCATATTCACTTCCTCTTCTTACTCTGCCCTAGGCCTGATTATATGGATTAAACCTTCATCCATCATCTCCTGTAAATCAGCCTTTATCTTCTCGCAACCCTGGATGTTTGTACTGCAAACAGCACAACCGGCATGGTCATGCGTATAATAACTGAATTCACATAGATATGTGTGCATATTTACCAAATCCCCTCTAACCAGATTAATGTCAAAAATCCAGAAGTCACCTGGACAACCGGCCACCATATTCACAGCATTCACTCCCCCGTGCTTGGGTAGAGGATTGTCTTTCACATTAGGTCCCATGTCTTTAAAAGATAAAATTCTAGACTTCACCAACCTTTGCACTTCAGTCCTCAAAGGATAACAATTTTCAACACTATGCCTTGGTGCTCGCTGATGAAAGGCACACGTCTGGTCTGCTTCATAATACCAAGGCAAAGGTGATGGTACTGCTGGAGGTGGTCGTGTCTGGACCAACTTATTCTGAATTAATGCTGGTAGTAGCTCTGCATAACTCACGGGAATAGGGTCATAGTTCCCCCTTCTCTGATTATTCCCTTGGTTCCCCTGCTGGGATTGTCTTTGATAAGCAACGATAGTTGGAGCGACATTCATTACAGGAGTCACTGAAGCAACTTGCTGGTGACGCTGAATATTCCTTCTAGGAGCATTCACTCTGCTCTCTTGTATGACATCATTGGTATCCCCCTCTTTCTTCTTTGTAAACCCATAAGTTGGCTTCTTCATACCTCCAGATCCTTCACCCTTTTTCAAACGGCCTTCTCTTATTGCCTCTTCTAGGCGGACACCCATTCCTACCATCTCTGTAAAATAACTTGGGGAACTTGCTACCATTCTTTCGTAGTAGAAGGCACTCAGCGTCTTCAGAAAAATTTTAGTCATTTCTTTTTCTTCCATGGGAGGAATCACTTGTGCAGCCACTTCGCGCCATCTCTGCGCATACTCTTTAAACGATTCTATGTCTTTCTGAACCATGGCCTTAAGCTGGTCACGGTCGGGCGCCATGTCCACATTGTACTTGTATTGTTTTATGAATGCTTCTCCCAAATCATTAAAGGTATGGATGTTGGTGTTATCTAAACTCATGTACCATTTCAACACTGTGCCGGTTAGACTATCCTGGAAAAAGTGAATCAGCAGACGTTGATCATCGGTGTGGGTTGACATTCTCCTTACATACATCACCAAGTGAGCACGAGGGTAAGTGTTGCCCTTGTACTTCTCAAACTCAGGGACCTTGAACTTAGCAGGCACTTTGACATTCGGGACCAAACACAACTCATTCATGTTCTACCCAAATAACTATTTTCCCCTAAGAGCCTTCATCTCTCTTTGCATTCTATCAAACTTCTCTTAGAAATCATCCATTCTGTCATAAAGACCCAAATCTTCACTCGGCGGAGGGAAAGGACGACACACATCTTCAAACGGAACCAAATTCACTGAAGGAGGTGGAGCAGGAACAATATGCACCACATGAGGTGTTGGAGTAACAACATTTGGAATCACTAGAGCATCTTGGGGGCCTAAATTGAAACCTTCAGGTGCAAAATTCTCTGAAATTCCCCATGGATAACCCTGAGGCATACGGTTCTGAACAACAGTTGGAGTAGCAGATACGGGAACAACAAGAACTTCAGCATTTGCCCTTGTTGGTTGAGGTTGAACACTTGGTGGCTGATTCTGAACAGCCACCAGAGCTTCCATCAGAGTAGTCAAATTGGCCAAGCCATCCTTCAGAGTAGAATGTTCTCCGCACAGCTCGCGATTCTCCTGTTCCAAATTGTCCATCTTCTTTTTGAAGTTAGCCCGAGTGTTGTAGTGATGAGTCAGTTTGCTGAACGAAGCAAAGAAGCTGGGTAAGGCACCTGGGTATGCTTAATAAATGCGAGAAATATGTGCAATATGATGCATGTCATGCAATGCACATGATTATTTTTATTCCATCATTTTAATATTTCAAGGGATTTAAGATCTATAGGCATATTGCAAACATCAAAGCAATAACGCATTTGAAATACTGGAAATTCTTTATTATAATAATTTCAAAATGGATTACAAGTTTCAATGATCCCAAGTACAAGATGAAAATACAATCTAAAAATCCCGAGAGAAAGAAACTGATAGAGCTCAATCTGTACGCTGGCGCTTCCCTATGAGTCTGGCAATCTGAGCCCTCAACCTTTGGTTTTCTTCCACATGTCTAATGGCGACCTCCTTCCAATCACCCGAATCAGGAAGTGAACGACTAGTACCTGTTTGAGGCTTAGGGTAAAATAAATCCCCTTGCCTCTCCATAGCCTCCACCGCTCGACTCTCAAGGATCTCGATCAAATCATCTTTCTCATTCAAGTCTGCTCTATAGGAACTCTCTAAAGTCTGGAACTTGTTCTTCCAAGCATCCCTTTCTTGCTGCATCTTAACCAAAGCGAGCTGCAGTTCTTCTAGGTCATCTAATAAAGGAGGAGCGGTCTTCACAAATAAATCAGGCATGGGTGCCTCCTGAGTATACGGCATTTTCAACTGAATGGCTCTCGATCGGACCCACTTAAGATATGGCTCTAAAAAAACAACACCCCTAGCCCCCAAATCCTTCCTACTCTTATTATGAATGTGACGCCAGAACTTTGCAATCTACTCCCTAGCTTCCTTGTGGTCTTCTCCCTCCTTCAAAAAGAAACTACTCAAATGAATACTGTTCGGCTTATCTCTCATCGGATATCCAAGCTGTCGCCGTGCAAGAATAGGGTTATATTTAATTCCTCCCTTTGTACCAAGAAGAGGTACATTGGGGAAACTACCACAACTGTCAACAATCTATATATCATGATAAGCTCGATGATACCAATCAATATCCGAGTGAGTAAGTGTCATGATCTTAGGAGCCCAATGGGGTTCCTTCTTGACATCCTAAAAGGCATCAGACTGAGGCATATGAGAGACGAACCATCGGTACAACAAAGGCGTGCAACAGATAATCATTCCTCCATGATAATAACTCTGAAGATGAACAGAGTAATAAGCATCACCCAACAGCGTAGGAATCGGGTTTCCAATCATGAAAATCCTAATAGCGTTAATGTCGAAAAACTTGTCCACATTAGAAAATAAGAACAAACCATAAGCAAGTAAAGCAAAGATGGCCTCAAAAGCAACCGTACTCTTCATTCTAGCAAAGTAATGAGCTTTCTCCAATAAGAACTGAGCTGGTAATCCTCTAATCCCTCCTTTAGTAGTCATATGGGCTTCCACCTCATACTTCCCCAAATGAATCAAAGCAGCAATCTCATGTGGTTTTGGCTCACCCTTCAAACCAGTAAGAGGAACACGATTGGTAATAGGAAAATCCAATAGATAGGAATATTCCTCCAGTGTAGGCATCAGCTGATAATCGGGAAAAGTAAAGAAGTGATACACCGGATCATAGAATTGGACCAAGGTCGAGAGAATACCCTCCTTCATCTTCAGCTTCATGAGAGGAATAATGTATCCATACTTCTTCCGAAAGTCCGCAGGGCACTCAATCTCTGGAATCAAACTGATCATCTCATCTATCTTGGGATCCTTGAAACTGTATTTCCCGGTCTTTCTCTTTCCAGAATCCATGGTTAAAAGTAACTAAGATATTCACAAATAGTCAATCTATAAATCCCTTGAAATATTGTTTTCTTCATGAGATGCTTATGAGTGCATGGTTGCATGATGCAACAATCACACACAAGATCACACATATAGGGTTCATAGGTTCAACTTCACGAGCATGAGGTCGAAGGTACTACCATAAGGTATTGGTCTAAGAGTTATCACCTGCCGAACAAGGTTCTAGAGGTTCCCAGAGTCTACATCCTTCCTTCAGATATTACCACCCGATTAACTTGGTAATTAGTAATATTCTCAATAAAGACTCGTCCGAGCGTAGTATCGCGTGACAACTATTTCTGGATTACTCCGTCATAGCTTCCGCACTACACCTAAAAGGCTAAGATGGGTTTGGCATTCTATGGTCCTCAGTTTCAGCAGGCTCCCAGGTCGAAAGCAGTACATCTTCCCGATTACTCGGTAAACGACACTACAGTCAAAGGGGCCTCCATTGAATGGGGGATCTCATGCCTCCTTTTTTGGGATTACTCCCTCAAAGTTAACATGACTATACCTCCCGTCCTATCTTAAAGTTTGCCCAAGTCCGGGTATATGACATATGAGTAATCACCAAGCACCCTAAAAACTAGGAAAAAACCAGACAAACATATATACAAATTATAACACATAAGCAACAATAGCACATATACATATATAGAAAAAGATAGGCTTAACCCACTTAGGGATGGACCAGCAAGAGGTCAATCTGTCCCCGGTGAAGTCGCCATTTTTCTATAGCGGTAGAAATGTTCAAGACTAAGCCATTGGATTGACTAGACTTTATACAAATCAAAATAAAAATTTCCACCGCGCTTTATTGTTTCCAAAGGAATGGGAAAAGAGCGAATAACCCAAAAAATGGGGAAAGATTCAAGGTAAGGGGGTTGGTTATGCAAAGGGAAGGTATTAACACCTTAAACATCTACAGTACTTCGTAGGAACCTCTTTGAAAAATCTGTATATTTTGGCTATAAAATATGTTGTATATAAAATGGATGGTGGAGGTGAGAAAAGGAATATATTTTTTATGATTTTTGCAACCTCCACGGTTGTGAACCTTTATTGCCTACATACCACCTTTCGTGCAATAGGGGATCAGGGTACACGTAGTTCCTATTTTAAAAGTTTGAAACATAAGTGTGTTGGTTAATTTTAAGAGATAAGACATTATTGTCATTGTCCATGTGGAAAACATACTTACTACCCACAATCATGAGAAAGGAGAATTTACATCACCAAGCAAGCAAAGATATTAGACCTCTTCAAATGCATTAAATCTTCACAAAAATTGGGCAGAGTAACGACTGTATACGGGTGAATTCCAGATTACAAATCAAGGATGCAATCACAAAAAAACCTGCACACAAAAAACAAACAAGCAACCCAATGTCTTGAGAGAAACCTCAAGAGCTCCAGACAAAATAATCAGATTAAGATTACAAGGTCTCCAAGATAGGCCAAGGTTTCTAATCTTAAGTCCAGAAAAGTCCACTGCTCCATAATGCCAAGGATAGTAACCAAATAGTCCAAGTACCATTAAGAGTTTTTTAGGGTTTATGTTAATTATTAAGTATCTTAGGAAAAGGAAAAAGAAATACTCAAGTAAGCAAAGTGAAAATGACAAGAAAATAAATTCTCAAGTGAGCAAAGATGAAAATGACATGGAATGTAAATGCTAAAATTAAATAGTGCATAAAGCATAAAAGAATAAAAAGCATAAAAAATAAAGCAAGTTAATAATTAGTGGTTAGTTGGATGACCATCTTGAAACTTGCATTTGGAACTCACTAGAGGATTGGTAGAACCAAAGCCTCCACACAACAAGTTGCATTTGCTTTTTGTCAAGTATATCATCCATTTGGAATTCTCACAAGTACTATTTAATGATCAACGATGTTTAAGTGATCCGCGTTGACCAAAGGTGTTGTAGATCCATTAGAGGATTGGTAGAACCAAAGCCTCCACACAATGAATCTCAAGGTTATTGGATCAAAGAGATCAAAGTAACATACTTGGGCTTGCAATCATAAGTTTGGACCACGAATGATCATTTATCCGAATCGGGACAAAATTTAGCGCTATGTTAAGCAATCGTAAGTGAACTTATATAGAAGTCGCACCTATTTTGAGGCTGGTCAATAACAATCTATGCAACATTTTTTTTGAGACATGATATAAGGATCATGCTTTAACAACACTTAGTGCAATAAGAAGGGGATGAGATGAAGAGGGATTAGGATAAAAAGATGAATAAACCACTTTTGAATTAAAAATTTAATCAAACTATTATTAAAATCATTCATCCATTTTGGTGGAGTTAAACTCAACACCCAAGATCCAATGATGTTAATAAAGTCATGATCAAAAGATCAACTCAAGACAACCAGAAAATTATCACAAAATAATAATATATTTAATATATACAATTAAAGGGTTAAAAAAGAAAGTTTAAAATAGAAAATAATGAGAAAAATATCAACTATGTTCAAATTAATCAAGAAATAAAAAATATAACCATAGAAAAATCAGAAATGGGTCCAAAGATTTTTTATAAAAATTTTGGGAATTTTTAAAAGTCAGAAACTATTTTTAAAAATTAAAATAAATGGGTAAAATAAATAAAAATAGTAAAAAAAAAAGTAAAGTCAGAAAACAAAAATAAAATAAATTCACCAATATTTGTCACAATGTCATTGGATCATTCCATTATTTTTTCAGAATTTAAAAATGTGTAAAAGTATTTTTAAACATTTTAAATAAATCAAATAAGTGAAAAATTCATAAAAAATACCAAAATACAAAATTAAATTGTGAAAAAATAAAAATCAGAAAGAGAATAATCAAAAATATTTTTCATATTTTTTTTGGATTTTTTGGACTAAAAATGAATTTTCTATAATTTTTTGAAATTTAAAAAATTAAAATATAAAAATCAGAAAAAGAAAATAAATGAAAAAGATGTGGACCATTGGATGAGAGTCAAAACGCGTTAGTAATCAAATCCAAGGGATCTGGCGCATTGTGCATATCATGGTCTTTACTGAATAAAGCACTGATCAAATGTAAATTCAGAAATTCAAAAAATACAAATGGCACGCTTTCATTGGTTAGAAGGTGACATGTTGGTCATCTTTAACCTCCAGCCTCACGAATTGCAGGTCTTTCAAACTATAAAATCAGAAGCTCAGACCTATGCTATTCGTTTCGTCTCTTCAAGACGAAGATAACCATACCCTCGCGCCATTTATATATAAGTTATAACTCAAGCAATTTGGAAAGAAAGTTTTGAAAGGGGATTTGAAAATTCAAGGTCAAAACGTGTTTCCAGATAAAAGTAAGTGTTGCAACTAGAATCAGGGCAATGGGAGCAACACAATGATACCAAGGTTTTGAAGAATTGATGAAGGAATTTACTTATTGAAGTTGAGATGCAGAGCTCTGAAACTGAACTTCTATGGAGCAATATAGGGAACGATTCTGTAATGTAATGATATGGTTAGCTTCGGGGAAGATCAAGGAAGGTGAATTGATGGAAAAATTGGTTGAAAAAGGCTCGAGAATGGATTTTGAAGTTACAGAAAATTGAGTTATGGAGCAAGTTTGGCAGGGTGATTCTTCTTATCCAAGCTTGAGAAAATGAATGGGATAGTACATATATTTATAGGAGAAGCAAATGGGATCAAAAGGAAGAGTGAATGATGCGTTTTGGAGGGAATTCATGCAAACCTGATGCATGAGTGAAGTGTGATCCAAACTTCACCAAAACTCATCCAATTCTTGCGTTTTGATGCACTAATCCACTTGGGAAAGTTGGCTAATCATGTTTAGATCCAAAACGCGTGCTAATTTGAGGTTTATAGGTTGTATCATGAAATTCAAATTCAGACTTGCAGGGAAACTTCAATTCCAAGTTACCACTTTTGAAACAATGGCATTTCCATCTTAGGGAGTCTTAAGGTATGATTCTTAATACTTTGGAAAGATGAGGTAACAAAATTTGCAATGGAAAAAGAATGGAATCGATTGGAGGCTTGAGCTGAAAATTACATGGAGTCAAAGTTGGAGAAAAAGAGTTGACTTTCCATACTTAGAAATATTTCAAATTCTACTTTAAAAATGACCTATAATCTATTGCATCCAAACATGGCTTTCCACTTAGAATTTTATCTTTCCCCAAAAATATGGAATTGATTAGATCTCTTGAAAGACATTTTTCAATTTTAACCACTCAAAATATCCAAAAATTGAGCAAGTTATGACTTGTTGAAGTTGGCCAAAAATCATGAAATGACCTATAATCTTTTGCATTCTTAAGGCAACTTTCATCCATTTTCTTACTTTGCACATAAAAGGAGGCATGAAGTACACATCCTTAAGATCGTCATGGAAAAATAATGGGCTCAAGGTGATAAAAATTGGCCAAGTTATGGTAATTTGAAGTCATATATGGAAAATTAGGGATTCAACTGGATGACTTGTGATCTTTCTTCTTCACCAAGTTCCTTCCACATGAAAACTCTTTGGAACTTTTGAAGTGATTTGTTGGTAACTCTTTGAAGAGAAGAATATTTTTTGGAATCACTCAAAAATGACAAAAGATGAGCTAGATATGCCTCTTTGAAGTCCAAAACCCTAGCCTCTAGATCAAGAGAATGCTTGGTGGAACTTTGCCAAGTTTGAACAAACTTTTTGTGCAAATATTCTTCCTTTGTGAATAGAAATTATTGAGGATAATGATGAGGGCCTATGGCCACCAAAACCAATTTCATATCAACTTCAAAACTACTTCAATGGTGAGGTTTGAATCTCTCAAGCTTTTGACTAGGGCATGGAAATAAACTCATGAACCCATGAAGAAACTTGCTAAACCTCATCGCTTTTACCTACATTATCAACGAGTAAGACAAACCAATATTGCATTTTATTAATTAGAGAGAAAAAATCAAAGTACAATATCTATGATCACAAAAGCAAAAAAACCAAGGTGATTGGTAACTTCTCAAAGATCAAAGCTAAAGATAGGGAGAAGAACCAAAATCCCTAATATGATTTTGTGGTGATTGAAACAATGTGGTATGATGAAGGGATCTTAGGGGAAAAAATTGGGGTGCAACAGTAAGGTACAAATGTGTGTGGACTATATAGATCTGAATAGGGAAAGCCCCAAGGATGACTTTCCACTCCCTCACATCGATGTTCTGGTCGACAACACCGCGCATCATAAGATCTTCTCCTTCATGGATGGTTTTTCTGGTGACAATCAGATCAAGATGGATCCCGAGGACATGGAGAAGACAACCTTTGTTACACAGTGGGTCACCTTCTATTACAAGGTAATGCCTTTCGGGTTGAAGAATACTGGGGAACTTATCAGCGTGCCATGGTTGCTTTGTTCCACGACATGATTCACCATGAGATTGAGGTTTACGTTGATGACATGATCGCAAGGTCCCAGACTGAGGAAGAGCATCTAGACCATCTCCAGAAACTGTTCGACAGGTTGAAGACGTACAAGCTGAGGCTAAACCCGAACAAGTGCATCTTCGGGGTAAGGTCTGGTAAGCTGTTGGGTTTCGTCGTCAGTGATAAAGGTATTCAGGTGGATCCTGCAAAGGTGAAGGCTATACAGGAGATACTGGCTCCCCGCACAAAAAAGGAAGTTAGAGGCTTTTTGGGACGTCTGAATTACATCGCCAGATTCATTTCACATTTGACTGCTACTTGTGAGCCAATCTTCAAGCTGCTGAAGAAAGATCAAGTGGTAAAATGGAACGATGAATGTCAGACCGCTTTCGAAAGAATCAAGGAATACCTTCAAGAGCCACCAATTCTGATGTGTCCAGTTGAAGGAAGACCTTTGATCTTATACCTGACAGTACTGGATAGTTCAATGGGGTGCGTGCTGAGGCAGCATGACGAGTCTGGCCAAAAAGAGCACTCTATTTACTACCTTAGAAAAAAATTTACCGACTGTGAGACCTGATACTCATTGCTCGAGAAAACTTGTTGCTCTTTGGCATGGGCTACTCGCCGGCTGAGACAGTATATGCTGACTCACACTACCTTATTAATATCAAGAATGGATCCAATCAAGTATATCTTCGAAAAGCTTGCCTTGTCCGGAAGAATAGCAGGATGGCAGATGATCTTAACTGAGTATGACATCCAATACACAACCCAGAAATCAATCAAGGGGAGTGTGTTGGAGGATCATATGGCGCATCAGGCTGTGGATGACTACCAATCCATGAATTTCGAGTTCCCGAATGAGAACATCATGTTGGTGACCGACTGTGAAGAACCTGGACTAGATGAAGGACCTGAGGAAGGATCCAGATGGTCTATGTATTTTGATGGAGCGTCAAACGCATTGGGTAATGGCATTGGCGCTGTGATCATATCTCCTAAGGGCTGTCATACTCCGTTCACCGCTCGATAATGTTTTAACTGTACCAACAATATGGCGGAGTATGAAGCATGTATCCTGGGTCTTCGAGCAACTATTGACCTGAGGATTAAGTTCTTGAGTGTATTCAGAGATTCTGCTCTAGTGATCAGTCAGATCAAAGGCGAGTGGGATACGAAACACCCAAATCTTATTCCTTACAAAGAGTATGTAGTGACATTGCTTCCGCATTTTGAGGAGATAACCTTTGAACACTTCTCGAGAGAGGAGAATCAGTTAGCGAACGCGCTAGATACCATGTCTTCTATGTTAAAAGTCAAGTGGGACAATGAAGCTCCCTAAATTACCATTGAGAGGTTGGACAAACCCGCACATTGCTGTGACATCGAGACTGAAGAGGTAGCAGATAAACCCTGGTTCCACGAAGCAAAGAGGTATCTTGAGGCTCAAGAGTACCCCGAGGGTGCATCTGTTAATGATAAGAAGTTCTTGAGAAGGTTCGCTGCGAAGTTTTTCATCAATAATGGGATTCTTTATAAGAGTAACCATGATTCGACCTTACTGCGATGTGTGGACAAAAGCGAGGCAGAAAGGATTATGGAAGAGCTACATGAGGGTACCTTCAGAACTCATTCCAGTAGACATACCATGGCAAAGAAAATCCTACGGGAAGGATATTATTGGTCCACTATGGAAGCCGATTATTATCAGCATTCTCGAACTTGTCATAAGTGCCAAGTCTATGCTGATAAGGTGCACGTACCTCCGGCTCCTCTGAATGTTTTGATAGCTCCTTGGCCTTTCGCAATGCGGGGCATCGATATGATCGGTGAGATCAGACCTACTACGTCTAATGGGCATCGTTTCATTCTGGTAGCTATTGACTATTTTACGAAGTGGGTTGAGACAGCTTCCTTTGCTACAGTAACCAAGAACGTCGTGGCACGGTTATGAAGCCCGGAAATCGACCAGATAGTATCTTGATTTCTCCAAATACTACGAAGCCTGGAATCGACCAGATAGTGGTATGTCTTAAATACAAGTTTAAAGCCCAAAAATCGATCGGAAAACAACTTAACCCTCAATAAGTTATTGTGAAGCCTGGAAATCGACCAGATAGCAATACAAGATACCATGAAGCTTGGACTCAACCAGATAATGGTATAAGATATCGTGAAGCCTGGATCACGACCAGATAGCGGCAAAAAAAACACTTTAGCCTGGGACACGACCAGATAACAGTATAAGACACTACGAAGCTTGGAATTCTACCAAATAGCAGTTTACTCGGCCAATTACTAAGAAGCCCAGGAATCGACCAGATATTTGTATGCCTTAAATTCAAGTTGAATCCCGGATGCAACCGGATAACAACTTAATTCCTTCTGAAGCCTGGAGCACCACCAGATAAGAATTGAGAAACTGCGAAGCCTGGAGAATGACTAGATAGAAAGTTTAATCTCATCTCCCCAATAAGTCACTGTGAAGCCTAGAGCACGACCAAATAGTAGTCGGTCTTATTTTTCTCATTAAATTACTGCGAAGCCTGGAGCACGACCAAATAGTAGCTCATTTTCACCTCCTCGACTAAGAGATGATTCCCCAGTAGAATAACGGACAACTGAAGCTCCTAAAATTCTATTTCTCCCAAGACAGAGACCAACATTCCCCAACGAAGTCTTCCTCAACAACAGGTATACGGACTCTCGCAAAGGAATCTCTTATGCGATCGACACTTCTTCGGATGGCATCTTTAAGCCCATCTTCCGGCATCAACCTCCAAATGGAATCTATAATCCCATTCCCTACATCACAAGACAAATACCACTTCATGCGAGTGCAAATTTCTGGGCACTCTAGTGTTCAATCATCTTCAACCTTCAGATCACGAAAGGCAGACAAGCCAATCTACATCCTCAGGTTTAATAAGATTGAACAGGGGCAGCTGTTGTACCCCAAAATATTCCCTCCCATATTTCTCAATACATTTCAAGTGAAGTCTTGAAATTGCTCAAGGAAGTCCAAGGGTTGACCAGACAAACTCTCTCCTAAGGCAGTCTACCTCAAATTAGGGTTTCAATTTGCATCAAGATGCTTGGGTCCAAAGGATCCCAAATGCTCACCATTATCCTAATATGTTCTCAAGATCATCCATGTCAAGTTTCAAGCCTTGCAGAGGAAGTTTGCTCAGTCAATTGCTCAAAGGCCTAAAAATTGATTGTGTTGGGGCAAAAGTCAACTGTGGCCCACATACAGTCAAACTTCAAGATTTTTGGTCAACATTATCATTTTTAAGAATTATTCATCATTTTATCAAGGTTTGATCATGATTCCTCAAGGATTGGTCACAATTCATCAAAACCCAAAAGTTGCTAAATTAGGGTTTTGCAGGAAAAGTCAACTTAACTTTGACCAAGCATAACTTTCTCATACTTTATCAAAAATGACCCATCCAAAGTTCAATTTTAAGAGGATGCAATTCCCTACAATTCATCTTTAGCTTCCAATTTCAAAATATGCACTCACAAGAAGATATGAATTTGGACATTATAGGTCATTTTGGAAAGTCAACAAAAACACCTTTTTTGTCAAAGATTCATACATGAACATGGAAGACTCAATTGAGATGAGACAAAAAGGGTTGCTTAGAGGACATCTTAAGATTTCTAAAAAGTCCAAGAACACCTCTCTAGGGTCAAAATTGAGGGAGTTAGGAATTGGTAAAGTTGACCTTTTTTACAAAATTGACAAAAGTCAAATGTGCCCAAAATTGCATATTTTGTCAAATGGGCCTAACTTTTTATGCTTGCACTGAGTTTGTAACATGACCCACGACCCATGATCCTTTCCACTTGTCATTATTTTATTTTTGTCATTTATTTTGATTTTATTTCAATTAAATCAAAATAAAATCATGAAAATATCAAAAACTAATCAAAGCTTGAGATTTTATGCATGTTTAGGTCTATTATACAGTTGGAGATGGAATAAAATCGTGAAAGGATCATTTGGACACAAAAAGATTGAGTTTGGCTTGATTTAGAAAGATTTGGTACAATAATCAAATCATGATTCAATCATCATAATTGAAGAAGATTTGATACAAGTTGGAAACCCTAATTCATTCTAGGGTACATAAGGAACATGTTCAGATCAAAAACAAGCGGATTAGAGGCGTGAGAAATAGAAAGCAAACTTGCAAAAATTCAACAAAAGTTGTGAACCAATTTCTAGGTTTCAGGCCTTCTCAAGACATTCCAACCATCTCAATCGCTTGCTGGATATCCCTGGACCATATTGCAACCGTTAGCAAGCATTCTCGTGCCCTGAAACACACTGTAAGAGTCGCACAATATCCATGTTTTCTTGATTTCGAATCCATTAATTCTGGAATCTTTAGCATGAATAATTGACATATTCCAATCCTTATGATGTTTTCAAGTTTATGGTCATATTTAATTGCGTTTCATTAACTGTACAACAAAGTGCCATGGTTAGGGATTTCTCTTTGTTTTTAGGGTTTTTGTGTACATGTACAATTGGCCATGGATAAGGGTACCATGATGCTATTGAGGTTGCCACAAGTTGATTGGTACCATTGTTTTGTATTTATCACGCTTGTATAAGATTTTGGAAAGGCACAGGGTTATACCTACACACATGTGACTGTAGGTAAAAGTCAAGGAACTTTTAGCAACGGTGGGAGGAAGGAGATGATAGTGTGGCATCTTGTGAATGACCAGTTTTGAATTTCGCACGTGGTTTGAGTTAGCCATTTGTTTTATTATATAATATTTATTTGTCATTATTTGTTCAACTAAGCAAGCCAGCTCAGATGGTCATCATGCAGGGTAAAATGCCAAAGGGCCTAGGTTCGATCCCCAGGTCCCCATATTTGCCTTATGTTATTTTTCTTTGCATAATCAGGCGTGCTAGCATCCAAGGCATACACCATACATCACCAATATCCAGCCAACAAATCTTCAACAAGTCAGATCCAATGCCTTATCCCTGAGAGTCCACCATGGGCATCAGTCAAGCGTGCACACAATATTGAAAAAGTCAAACAGACCAAGGATTTGTTGGGCCCAGATTTGCCATTGGCCCCCCCTTTTTTTGCTGAAAACACCAGGCCCATTCTTATTTATTTTCTAATTTCTTTTATTTAATTTAATTTGTTTAAATTATTCTCTAACACAAAATTAATTTCTTTTTTTCAAAAAATGGTAAAATCAATTTCACAAATTTAGAATTAGGTTTTATTTTATTTTACCAAATTTAATTTAATATTAGTTTTAATTTAATTTAGGACTAATTCTAACTTTTTCATATATTTAAAATAAATTAGAAAAAATTAGGGTTAGCATGTGATTTAATTTTTATTTCTTTTCTCAACAAAACAAAATTAAAAAAATAGGTTGATTTAGTTATTTTTCTTAATTTAAATTAATTAGTAATTAGGTTTTTATTTATTCAATAAAAAATCTTATTTTCTCAAAACAATCAAAAACAACAAAAAATGATTTTTCTTTTTAAGTTTTAATTACGTTTAGATGGGGTCAAAACCCTAATCCCTTTTCATTTGATTCATCGCGTGCATTTTATTATTTTCGCAATATTAATGTAACTGCTCACGGTATATAATAGTTTAATTAGGATTTTCTTTTATTTATCGTTTTACGGGTTTTTTGGCTATGTAAATTAATCCCTCCCCCGAAGCCTTGTAATAGCGTAGTTTTTTATTTCCCGAATTTTAATTCTCGCAAATATTAACTGTTAGATGTATGTTAATAGGGTTGTATGACACGATTTCATGTTAATTTAAAACGGCTAGCAAACCCTAATATGCAAAGATAATAACTGAAATCAAATCACTCGCACATGCGTACTCCTAGGGTATACTCTCACTTCGGTTGCCTTCGGTAAACGATCATTAAGTATATGGTGTTTTAGTGGTCGCCCTCCTGTCTAAACAAAGATCAAATGTCCCGTTAGAAAATGTTGCCTCAGAAAGGTTGCCTCGGAAACGTTGCCTCGAATATGATCTTAAGACATTAGGGATATTACTAAGACGTCCTAACATTACTTTAAGGACCGTACGTCCCTTTCGAATTGAACCTTACAACTCCAACAACGGTGCTACCTATTTCACAATAGTAGGATAACATTGTCTAAAGGAAACAAGAACATAAACAATCCTTTCTCGAGTAGGTAGATGCTAGTAGGTACTTGCTCAAAAATAAACTTTTCACGCTTACACTCTTTTCAAACAAAGTTTTTCAAAGACACTTCGTAACACTCTTGAGGACTGGTACAAGGGTTAAAACGAAGTAAAACAAACCTTTTCAAAACAAACACACACAAGCAATTTTAAAAGATGAGCAAGTACCTAAGAGCCCGTGGCAACTCACAGATAAAAAGGGTGCTAATACCTTCCCTTTCTATAATCTACCCCCCGTACTCAAAATCTCGAAAAAAGGAATTTTTCTATGCTTTTTTTTCCTTTCCAGTTGGATAAAATAAAATTCGGTGGCGACTCTTGCTTACCGCGACATTTTGCAAACACAAACGCAAAATGCAAACCAGCATTTTCCGAAACAGTCGGTTCTGCCACCGTATCACAGTACTTTTTGAAAAAGGTTAAAAGAAAAGTATGAAGACAAAAAAGGTTTTCATTTGTTTGTGTTTTTACCTTGAAAAAAGGATTTGTGATCTGAACCATATTAAAGACTATGATTGAAAGAAACACAAAGTTTGGGAATGGACCCCCTCATGCTCCTCCCAATTGCTTAAGGCTCATGACACATGGTTCACATCATTATTGTTTATTGTTTTGACATTTCCTTAAGAAAGATATTTTAGTTTTAACATAGATGCAAAAGATAAAGACTAAACAAAAGAGGATCTCAATCCTATAAGTTGGCATGCTTGTGGACCTAAATTTGGGATGAGAGGGAGATCTACCTAATGTTTTAATTCATGTATTCCTAACCTAAGGTCTATTTAGTTCAACCTTAGAGAAGAATGAACTAAATATCCAATGGGGAACATGACAATCTCACAAAAGAGAATAATAATAATAATAAGAAGAAGAAGAAAAGGAAGAAACAAGAAATCATACACTTAGATAAAAGATAAAGCAAGTTAACATCACATAAGGCACTTAGACAAGATACCAAGCAAATACCTACTTAGATAAGCAAGTAACACACAGACAATCATGTATATATTTGGATACCTAAATAAGCAATAAAGAAGGAAGAGAGATAGAAACACATCAATCAAATATACATGCATAAGGGTAGATACCTAAGCAAACAAGAAAGTATGAGAAGAGATGGAAATACATCAATTATACAAGTATAGAAGAAATGGAAACATCAAGTAAGCAAGTATATAGGTGGAGACCTAAACAAGTAAGCAAGTAGGATAAGAGATGATAAAACATCTAACAATGATGATATCACATCAAGTATCAAAAGAAGAATAATGATGGTAACACACCAAAATAGAAGATGAAGAGGGATAAATGGTAAAACATCAAGCATACATGTATTAAGATGACAAAACATAAAGTCTCTAAGAAAATAGAAGGATGATAAAACATCACTAAACACATAAGTCAATGTGATAAAACACCTAAGAGATGGAAATCTCACAACCAAACTTGAAGAAGTGGAGAAGAAAAGTAAGAGAGAAATGATAAGCAATCAAATAGGCATGACATAAAAGCACATCAAATTACGATGTTAGTTCTGGTCCTAATATGATATACACCTTATACTATCTAAGAATAGCAACATGGGTCAAGAAGTAGAAGAATTTACCTAAATAGGCAAGTAGAAGTGCAAGTGTGCATTTAGAAGACAAAACTTCAACACATGTAAAAAGCATCAATCAAAATAAGAGAAAATAGGTGGATACCTAAGTCTAAACATGATTCAAGACATCACAAATTATCACCAAGAGATTATATATTAACAAACATCATCTTAAACAAACAAGTAGAAAAAGTAGAAAGAGATGAAGTGTGTAACACCCAATTTCCCCAACGGTAATTTTAATAAAAATCAAAGTAAAATAAGACTCCAAAATAGGGTGTCACATCATTCAATCATTTTAAAATATGTTCAATTAAGATAAAACAGATACATAACACATATTTCAAATGAACCGACAACATTTCAACATAGTCTTCAAATTTCAACTCTATTAATGCAGCGAAAAGAGTTTCATAATTATTCCAAAATCTTCAAATCATCATAAAATCAACAAATTAATCAATTAAAAAGAGAGTCTACAACAATCCTAAAATTCCCCAAAGAAAACATCAACTATAAAAAACAATCGAGCGTTTATCCCCCCGGTGTTACGTATCAGAGGAATGACACCCACTAAAAATAAGAAGAGCAACCTCTTCTAGGCTCCACAATTTCGCATTATTCCTGGTTATCTGCACGCTACCCACGTGGAGGAAATATTCAAACATAAGGGGTGAAAAATCATAACAATATAATATGTTATATAATTATAAGTAAAAAACATGTATATCATGCAAGATTTCAAGTTCGACAATTATTAGTTACACCACTCCAACAAGTCGATAATTCAACAATTCCACAAATGCAATGCAACTGACTCTAATACAGATGCATGTGGTACCATCAGGGAAAAATCCCTCTCCCAAAAAATTTCCATATAGGCCAGGACATAAGCCCCCAACAATTTTCAATACAGGCCAGAGCATAAGTCCTCAACAAGTTACCAGCACAAGCCAGAGCATAAGCCTTCAACGATGCATGAAATGTGACATGATACAACCACAAATATGCAATCCCAATCATACCATCAACATCAAGCCAATTTTCAGGCAAACATCACCTTCTTAGTAGTGCAACATCACCTATAAATTCTTCGCACATCATGGGCACGACAAAGACACAACTTATAACGACATTTGGTGTCATAACTCGTCCCACATACACATTCATCGCAATTATTCTGTTAAAATATTAGCCAATGTTATAAAAATTAGTTTCATATTATAGAAATTATTTTTAGCTTTCCAACAGTTCAAACGGTGCGTCAAACGGACACCCGAGGCGAAAGTTATGATTTTTCAAAGTTTCCAAAATTTCTGTCAGCTTCAGCGGTAACCGGTTACCCTTTAATGGTAACCGGTTACTGCACGAGACAGTAACTCTGTGTTTCAAAAATTCCCAGCGGTACCTAGTTACCCAGTTACGGTAACCAGTTACTATGTATTACAGTAGCCAATATTTCTGAAAACACACAGCGGTAACCGGTTACCCAGATATGGTAACCGATTACCCAACGCAAATAGACCCAAAAACTAGAACTTTCAGCGACGAAATTCCATTCTCTTCATCCAAAAACCACTTAGGAAAAATCAAACACATCAATTTTTGTGAAACATTAATACATATCATAAACCCCAAACCCAAAACATCAATTTCATCAATTACAAGCAATTACAAGAAGAAATCTTACAATTAATTTACACCTAAAACCCTACATTCAAATCTTCACCTACCCATAAATATACCATCTATTAGAGAGTCAGAACCCCAACCTTACCTTGGATTTGATGATTCTAAATTTGTACCGAAAAATGCTCGCCCTAACTTGTACGCTCTTCTCTTCTCTTCGTTCTAGTCTTTTTTATAGTTTCTACGATTGATTGAGAATAATGATTCTCTATTCTCTCTTTAGACCCCTAATACCAATATACCAAATTTTCCCCTCCTATTATTACTAGTTTTATTTTAATTATTTAATTATTAATATTATAAAATACTATTTATCTCTTATAATAATAATAGTAATAATAATAATAATAATAATAATAATAATAATAATAATAATAATAATAATAATAATAATAATAATAATAATAATAATAATAATAATAATAATAATAATAATAATAATAATACTATTATTACTAATACTCTCCATTCACCCCCATGTCTCTACACTTTTACCCATACACCCCTAACTTCTTTAATTATCACTACTTCTAACCTTCCAACAATTTCATCAAAACGCATCATAAGATCATCAACTCATATAAGAACATCATATCATCTATTTTATTTTCAATTAATCTTGATTAAATCGGGGTGTTACAACTCTCCCCCACTTAGAATATTTTCGTCCTAAAAAATTACCTTAGGCAAATAACTCTGGATAAGCCTCTCGCATCTTGCTCTCTAATTCCCAGATTGAATTCTCTCCAGTAGCTCCTCCCCAAACCACTTTCACAAAAGAGATCTTTGTGCATATCATCTTCTTTACCTCTCGATTCTTGATCCTCACAGGTACAGTTTCAACAGTAAGATCATCTCACACTTGTACATCGTCCATTGGAATTACATGCGACATATCAGAAATTAAATTTCGTAGTTGCAACACACGGAATACATCATGTAAAATTTGACAGATTAGGTGGCAAGGCCACTCTATACGCAACAGTCCCCAGCTTTTCTGAAATTTGATATGGAACAATAAATCGAGGAGTCAACTTCCTTGACTTCAAAGCACGTCCCACACCGGTTACCGGCAATACTCTCAAGAATACACGATCTCCTTCTTGAAACTCAAGGTCTTTTCTCCTCTTATCATGGTAACTTTTCTACCTACTTTGCGAGGCTCTCATCTTATCTTGGATCATCTTCACTTTTTCCGTAGTTTCTCGCACAATTTCTGGTCTAAGTACTACAGTTTCACTAGATTCATACCAACATAATAACGTCCTGCACCTCCGACCATATAATGCCCCGAAAGGTGCCATACCAATACTAGAGTGGAAATTATTATTGTAAGGGAAATCAATCAGTGGAAGAAAAATATCCCATGTACCTCCTTGCTCAAGAATACAAGCTCTCAACAAATCTTCTAGCAATTGAATAGTCCTCTCCGTCTGACCATCAGTCTGTGGATGATATGTAGAACTCAATTTCAGCTTCAAACCCAACGCATCCTACAAATTCTTCCAAAAATAAGAAGTAAATATCGAATCCCTATCCGACACAACATTGGACAGAATGCCATATAGCTTTACAATTACGTGGAGATAAATCTCTTCCAACTTCAATATAGGAAAATTAATACCGATGGGAATGAAGTGGGCTGATTTCGCTAATCTATCAAAAATCACCCAAATCGCATCGTGTCCTCTTGGAGTACTTGGAAGCCCCATCACAAAGTCCATATATATACTATCCCATTTCCACTCCGGAACGTCTAAAGGTTCCAACAGTCCTACAAGTTTCTGATGTTCAACTTTCAATTTCTAACAAGTCAAGCATGCATACACAAACTGTGTCACATATCGCTTCAACTCGGACCACCAAAATAACTTCTTTAAGTCAGGATACATCTTGGTAGCTCCCGAATGAATACTCAAACTGCTTTTGTGGCTCTCTTCGAGAAGCATCTTTCTTATTTAAGCATCATCATGAATACAAATCTTATTTCAGAATCTCAACACACCTTGGGCATCTACTTTAAAGTCACTGTCTTCAGATTTGTTACTCTCGACCATAAAATCTACCAACTTCACATCTAACTTTTGAGCTTCTTTAATATTATCTAAGAAGTCATTATTAACCTTCAACATCCCTAACATCACACTCTGCGGTGTCACTTCACAGAACAAACTCATATCTCTGAATTGTTCGATAAACCCTAGTTCTCTAACCATCATAACATATATATGCAAAGTCTTTTGACTCAAAGCGTCATCTACAACATTAGCTTTACATGGATGATAATTCAAGCCAAGGTCGTAGTCCTTCAATAATTCCAACCATCTCCTCTGTCTCATGTTTAATTCCTTTTGATAAAACAGATACCACAAGCTTTTATGATCACTAAACACTTCAAACCTGGAACCATATAGATAATGTATCCAAATCTTTAGCACAAACACTACTGCAACTAATTCTAGATCATGAGTAGGGTAGTTTCTTTCATGAATCCTCAAATGTCTCAACGCATATGCGACTACTTTATCATTCTGCATGAGCACACCACCTAAACCCAATTTAGAAGCATCGCAATATATCACAAATGATTCCTCAGGATTAGGTAATATCAAGATCAGAGCCATCATCAATCTCTTATTTAACTAAACAAAACTCTCTTCACATAGGATGCCCCACACAAATGCTATGCCTTTACAAGTTAGATGAGTTAACAGAAATGCCAACTTAGATAAACCTTCAATAAATCTCTTATAATAGCCAGCCAAACCCAAAAAGCTTCTAATCTCCGTAACTGATTTTGGAGCTTTCCACCGCAATGCTGCATTTACTTTAGACGGATCTACAACAATACCATCACCTGAAATAACATGACCAAGAAAATCGAATTCTCTCAACAAGAACTCACATTTTGACAACTTTGCATATAAATTCTTCTCTTTCAACACTTGCAATACAATCCGCAAATGTTCATTGATGAATACTACAACAAACCGATCGAAATAAGTGTTAAAGACACAATTCATATATTCCATAAACACTCCCGGTGCATTGGTAACACTGAAAGGCATCACCGAATATTCGTTATGTCCATATTGAGTTCTGAAGCTGTCTTTTGAATGTCTTCATCCTTTACTCAAATCTGGTGATAACCCGATCTAAAGTCAATCTTTCTAAACACCCGTGCACCCACCAATTGATCCATCAAGTCGTCTATTCTCGGAAAGTGGATACATGTTTTTGATTGTCACTTTATTCAACTATCAGTAATCAACCCATAGTCTCATACTCTCATCTTTCATCTTCACAAGCAACATCGGAGCTCCCCAAGGCAACACGCTTGGTCTCGCAAACTTCTTTTAAAGTAACCCCTCAAATTTCTTCTTCAATTTTGACAATTCAAATGCTTACATCTTGTATGGTGCCATAGAAATAGGCTTGGTACGAGGTACAAGATCAATAAAAAATTCCACTTCTCTTTAGGGTGGCACGTCTGGAACATCATTAGGAAAAACTTTGGGAAAGTCACACACAACATGTAACTCATCAATTGAAGCCTGATTCTCAATAGATAAAGAAGACATCAAAGAAAACAACTGAGCTACATCCCGAAATAACTCTTTCAGCTGTCTAGCAGATAATAAACCATCTTCCTCTTCCCCTTCAGGAGTAGAAAACCGCACCGACTTGTTATAACAGTTAATATGAACATAGTTATATTCTAACCAGTTCATACCCAAAATTACATCCATGCCGCTCAACGGTAAACAAATTAGATCAACAAGGAAGTCTCTGTCATAGATGGACAAAGGGAACTTCAAGCATACTAGAGAAGTAGTCACCAACCCCTTAGATAGAGTATCGATAACCATTTCTCCATTCATAAAAGATAAGGCAAGACCCAACTTTTTAGCATAATCAGCAGTAATAAAATAATAAGTAGCACTAGTATCAATAAAAGTAATTAAAGGAATACTATTAATGATACATATACCTCTAAGCAAGCGGTCTCCACCAGATGGCTGAGTCCCAACTAAAGAAAAACCCTTTACATCAGTCTGAGCTCACTTCAATTTCTGACATTGAGTGCTAATATGTCCTTCCTCACCATAGTTGAAACATAATGCAGCTTTATGTTGACACTCTGCTACCTCATGTCCAGTCTTACCACAGCGAAAACACCTCTTCACCTCCCTGGTACATGCATTACTTTGATGACCAGGTCTTCCACATCTGTAACATACGACACCAGTAGGGGCACCTCCCCCACTAGTCCTCTTACCATCAGCCATTCTCTGCTTACCCTTGTCTGCCAGAGCATTGTAATGCTTCCCACAATAATGTTGTTGCTTACCCCTCTTCTCTATGACAATTTTGTAGTGAGCCTTACTGTCCTCTTCATAAATTTTGCAGCTATTCACCAAATCAGGAAACTTACAGATTCCTATGTTATCCAATGGCCTTCTTGATCTCAAAATGCAAGCCATTCTCAAACTTGAGGATAAAAGTTTGCCAACTCCACAAATTTGGCAGCATACTCAATTACTGACAAATCTCCTTGTTTCAATTCTAGATATTCAATTTCCTTATTCCCACGAACATCCTATGGGTAATACTTCATTAGGAATTCCCTGCGAAACATAGCCCAAGTAATAGCCTCACATGTGCCTTCAAGTCTCCGATGAGTGGAACCCCACCAGTCGTCAGCCTCTCTTGCCATTATATGCGTATCAAAATGCATATTTTGTGCATCCGAACAATCCAAGACTCAAAAGATCCTTTCAATATCCTTGAGCCACTCTTGCGCTTCTTCAGGATCATGCTTCCCCTTGAATGTAGGTGGATAGTTCCTATGGAAAGTCTCCAAAGCATGAGCCCGATCGTTCCCAACAACACTAGGCTGATTCTACATTGCCTGAGCCAAATCCTGCAACGCATTAGCAAGTGCACCATTTCCTCTTCCAACCATTACTCTACTTCACATCAAAACATCAAACAAAGGTTAGATAGAAAAACATCGACATTATTCTACTGCCACACTACACTAACGACTCAACAACCTGGCCGGATGGACCGACCTGCTCTGATACTAATTATAACATCCTATTTCCCCAACGGTAATTTTAATAAAAATCAGAGTAAAATAAGACTCCAAAATAGGATGTCATGTCGTTCAATCATTTTAAAATTTTCTCAATTAAGATAAAATAGATACATAACACACATTTCAGATGAACCGACAACATTTCAACATAGTCTTCAAATTTCAACTCTATTAATGCACCGAAAAGAATTTCATAATTATCCAAAATCTTCAAATTATCATAAAATCAACAAATTAATCAATTAAAAAGAGAGTCTACAACACTCCAAAAATTACTCAAAGAAAACATCAACTAAAATAAAACAGCCGAGCATTCATCCCCCTGATGTCATGTATCAGAGCATTGACACCCACTCAAAATAATAAGAGCAACCTTTTCTAGGCTCCGCACTTTCGCACTACTCCTGGTTATCTGCACGTTACCCACATGGAGGCAACATACAAACAAAATGGGTTAGATATCATAACAATATAATAATTTATATAATTATAAGTAAACAACATGTATATCATGCAAGATTTCAAGTTCGAAAGTTACACCACTCGAACAAGTCTATAATTCAACAATTCCACAAATGCAATACAACTGACTCTAATACAGATGCATATGGTACCATCGGGGCATAAGCCCTCTCCCAACAAATTTCCATATAGGCCAGGGCATGAGCCCTCAACAATTGCAAATACAGCCCAGAGCATAAGCCTTCAACAAGTTGCCAACACAGGCCAGAGCATAAGCCCTCAATAATGCATGAAATGTGACATGCTACAACCACAATTACGCAATCCCAATCATACCATCAACATCAAGCCAATTTTTAGGCCAACATCACCATCTTAGTATTACAACATAACCTGTAAATTCTTTGCACATCATGGGTACGACAAAGACACAACTTATCACGACATTTGGTGTCATAACTCGTCCGACATACACATTCATCAGAATTGTTCCGATAAAATAGCCACTATTATAAAAATTATTTTCATATTATAGAAATAATTTTTATCCTTCTAATGGTTCAAACGGTGCATCAATCGAACACTTGAGGCAAAAATTATGATTCTTAAAAGTTTTTAAAAATTCTGTCAGCTCCAGCGATAACCGGTTACCCTGTAATGGTAACCGGTTACTGCACGAGACAATAACTATGTCTTTAAAAAATTACCAACATTAATCGATTATCCAGTTACGGTAACCAGTTACTACATATTACAATAGCTAATATCTTTGAAAACAGACAACGGTAACCGGTTACCCAGATATGGTAACCGATAACCCAACGCAAACAGACCCAAAAACCAGAATTTTCTGCTACTAAATTCCATTCACTTCATCCTAAAACCACTTTTTAGGAAAAATAAAACACATCAATTATTGTGAAACATCAATACATATCATAAACCACAAACCCAACACAAACAACATCAATTTCATCAATTACAAGCAATTACATCAAGCAATCTAACAATTAATCTACACCCCAAATCCTACATTCAAACCTTATCTACCAACAATTATACCACATATTAGAGAGTTAGAACCCCACCCTTACCTTGGATTTGATGATTCTAAACTTTCTACCAGAAAATCCTCGCCCTAGCTTGTACGCTCTTCTCTTCTCTTTGTTCTTCTCTTTTTTCTAGTTTCTACGATTGATTGAGAATAATGATTCTCTATTCTCTCTTTAGACCCCTAACACCAATATACCGACTTTGCCTTTCTTCTTATTACTAGTTTTATTTTAATTATTTAATTATTAATATTATAAAATACCATTTATCTCTTATAATAATAATAGTAGTAATAATAATAATAATAATAATAATAATAATAATAATAATAATAATAATAATAATAATAATAATAATAATAATACTATTATTGCTAATACTCCTCATTCACCCCCATGTCTCTACATTTTTAGCCGTACACCCCTAACTTCTTCAATTATCAATACTTTTAACCTTCCAACAATTTCATCAAATCGCATCATAAGATCATCAACACATATAAGCACATCATATCATCTATTTTATTTTCAATAAAATAATCCTGATTAAATCGGGGTGTTACAAAGTGTAGATAAGTGATAAGATAAGACTTATATCTCAAGTAAGTTGAAAACCATGGATAGGCAATGATATGACATCAAGAGGACATAAAAAGATGTGAATACATCCCTAAGAGTCATGCTTCAAGGGTATGGATGTAGAAACCATAAAAAGAGAACAATTAAGCAAATACACTAGCTAGTGAAGACTTAGGAGCCAAGTGCCTAACATATCATATTATAAGGAAGTGAGGTGAAGTGAAAGGGATGAGTGAGTGTAGAAGTTAGAATTGAACACATGAGGACTCATTTTTATCACATAAGAACAATTTAGAAAGATTCACATCAAAGTCATTCAAGGAAAGGATCACAATCAACCCTAAGGGGATATAAGTCCTCATGTATTGCTAACAAAAAAACAAATTATAAAATAAGTGGTAATATGAAGAAGAAGAAGAAGAGGTAAACATAGACAGGATATATACTTATAAAAAACCTCATGGTCATGAAGAAGTTTAATTAGTCATTGAAAACATGGTTCAAACACCAAGGTACACAAACTAGGTCAAAACAAGAATGTGGTGTGAAGTGGAAACAAGTGTATGATTAATTGAACATGGCATAATGTGTAAAATAAGAGTGAAGTCAGAAGTAAACACTTAAGTTTAACACACACCATTGACCTATAAACATCTCTAAGGCATCACTACTAAAGCACATACAAAGGTTAATGCAAGAATTGGTCAAAACCACACCCTAACATGCTCCTAAAGGAAAGTGAAGCATGAGAAAGGGATAGATGAAGAGGGAACATGATTAGAGGGTGTCCAATAACATAGGTCAGTAGAAAATTACCTCTAATATCACACATTTAAACATCACAAGAAAAGAGAGAAAGTTGCATACATGGCACACCAGGAAAGTGACTAAAAGGGACAAGCAAGTATGTTCAAATTAAACAAGTAAAGATCAAATGATGAGATCATAATTGAATAATTATGGAATGTGTGAATTGTATAATAAGTTAACTCAAGATGAGGTTCAATATTAACAAAGTAATAAGATGAAACTTCATACAGAAGATAAAGTCACACAATTGATGAATAATATCATTCAAGGATGTATAACACTTGTCTTAAACAAAATAAGGTTGATACATATCACATGGAATAATGTGATACTTATAGATCATGGGGCAGTATGAAGGTCCCTATTAAATTATCCATCATGAACTTGAAGCCTCAAACAATGTCATCAATATAACATGCTCAAGTTTCATGATAAACTAGCAAAAGATGTAGTCTCTAATGCACACAAGCATTGTGATATAAATAGATCAATGTTAATATTCTTCAATTTTATGGGCAGTATCAAACATCAAGATACATTATTGAGACAAAACATAAAATCTCACGAGGCAATCACTAATTAATGATGCTCAAAACACAAGTAAGAAAGCTAATGTAGCTTCTAATGTGTCACAATATTGGTTAACAAATGAGTACTTAACCAAAGGATTATAGAACCATGGATAATTAAGACGCGAAGAGAGGTTAAGATCCAAACTTAAGCACAAATATGTTGGACCCATGGTCCTTTAGAGGATTCAAAAACCATCACACACAAACTAGGTCAAAACAAGAATGTGGCTCCTATCTTGTCATCATAATGAATTAACAATGATATGTAAATCAAAGAATCAAAAGAGCTATGCATGAAAGAATTTAAGACCTTAGAGATCAGAAGAAAGTTCAATAGATCTCAAGTAATTTGGATCCATGGTACTCAAGTAGAAGTACACAAAAGCAGCCTCCTAAAACATGATCACAAAATATGAACAAATAACTTTAAACACCGGGGAAATGATAGAGTACTTTAATAGTTAATAATTATGAACTCAAGCCTCTAACATTTGATGAGAATTAGTGAAGGAACTTGGTTCCTTATAGGTTGAACAAGTGCATACCTTGTATCTCAAGCAACAAAGAAGTAAATTCAAAATAGTAGGGCAAAAGGAGGATTGTTAAAATGGAGTCATATGATCCTCAAGAGACTATCCTTGAACCTATCGTACCTCGACCATTGGTTCACACACAACATATCATGAAAATTGGCTCAAGAGATCAATTAAAACCTCTTATGGTTTCACAAGATAAGTACATAATGTGCACAAGAAGGATTAATCAAATATTGACCATAAAAGGACCTATAATTTGAATCCAGTTGATATGATCCTTAAGCACACATGTACCCATAACATTACCAGAGGTTAGCATCAAAACATGTTCAAAAATTGCCAAGTGAAGGAACTATTTGTCAAGACAAATACCAATGAACAAGTTTTCAATTTAAATCAAGAAAAAATAGAAAAGTAATGTTAAAATTCAAATAAAACTCATGGATATGATCTTCACACATTTAAAAATCATGAAAAACTCTTTAAATCATATTCATATTGAAGGAAGTGGGAAAATAAAATCAAAACTTGGAAACTAGCCAGGAAATGTAATGAACCACACTTGACAAGCAATTTCCAAATAATAGAAAAGTCAACATGAAAAATTATTTAAAAATCATATTTAGCATCTTAACACATTCACTAACATCTACAAATTAATTTAGAATTTTCAGATTAAGGGAAGATAAAAAATGAAGGTTAAACTTCTAACCTAAGAAAGAAAAGGACCAAAATGGATATTCATCTTCAACAATTTTTTAAATCAAACAAGATATAAAATAAAAATTGTTGAAAAATATCTCGATCAACTATAAACATCAAGGAACATATAAAATATTTTTTTTTAATTTTTAGGTTTAGGAATATTAGAAATAAAATTAAAATTCAAGTGAGACAAATTAAATCACAAGAAAAACACATTTATCAAATGAATTAATTAATATACTTATGATTTTCAAAAATTTAAATTAAAACCATGGAAGTAAAACAGACTCACTGAAGATTATTGTCAAATTTTTCCATAATTTTTAAATCAAGAAAACCATTTAAAATAAAATCATGAAGTTAATCAAATAAAAGAGGGGAAAATAAGAACAAAATTCAAAATAATATAAAATAAAAGAAAAAGCGTGCGCGGTGGGACCTTGTGGAATTAAAATGAGCCAATCAAAGCTCATATTCTTTGTTCAAACAACCAAAATGAAACCCTAGCTCGTGTGTGAGTTGTGAACTTATGATCCTGATTACAAACTCGTTTCTCTATGAAATTACATGAGATTTGAAGCAAAGTTGTAGGTCTCTTGGAGATCTGCAACATGATACCAAGAATCACATCAAACAGTCACTGAATCACATAGAAAATTGACCAAATTTTCAGAGATTCACACATTTTTACACAAATTCAGAACACAATTAAAACTAAAATTCAAGAAATGTTATACATTAAACCTAATGTTTGGCAAGCTAACAACATCATGAACATGATTTCAACAATTAAAATCAATTGGAAACATAGATGAAAGCAAATGAAAATAGATCCATGGAGTTTGAAGATTTACCTAGTGGAGCAGCTCCAATGGCTCTTCAAATCGAGTGGTTGATCTTCGGAAACCCAGAAACACTTGTTCAAGCTCCAATATGAAGAATCAACACCAAATAAACAAGATCTCTTGAAGAAAATTCTAAACCTGAGACTTGTAAATTGAGAGAAATTGAGAATTTGAGAGAGATAGATATATAGAGAGAGAGTCTCGACTTGCATGCTTTTATTGTGTATGAATTGTATGAACGGGAAGAACTCTTTCTTTACAATTATACCTTGACTTTTGTTGACTTGTTGAAATGATTGTTTTACCCCTAATTGATCAATTATATCTCTCCCAATCAAAATTGATGCTCAATATTTCAATTATATATGCTTAGAAACATGTTGAGAAACATGGAATAAAGTGTAGCTCAAAAAGTCATACATAGCATGGTTTAAACACAAACCCTAATTTTGATCACTTGTGTTAGGAGATGATGATCAAGCCTCAAAACCTTAGTTCCATGGAACATGATGAAGTATTTCTTGAACAAAGATGTCTTATATGATAATAAGAGGATGTTGCTTCAAACATTGGGCTCATTCAAGTACCACACACTTCATCTTTCTAAAACCCTAATTTCAAGAGATGTATAGGAGAAAGGTGTTTCACTTCAAAACACTTGCAATTTTCAATCTTCTGATGAATCAATGAGACAATTGAGATTTATTGAGGTATGAGAAACCTTTGAAGCTTGAGTGACCCAAAGAGTGACGACATGAGACTCTTTTGGCATTGATTGTCAGCACAACCACCCTTTTATAGCTTGTAGAAGAACATGATAACCAAAGTACCTTGATCCTATCAAAATGCATAAATGTGTATGACGAAACATAATCCATATAAGGTAAAAAGAAGAGGGGAAATTTTAGGGTGCAACAACTGCCCTTATTCAATCATCTTAAACCTGATAAGTGAGTAAAAGCGACATATTTCGAACGTTCTAGGTGGAAGATGATTGAATACTAAAAGAACCCAAAAATTTGCAGTCTTGTACAAAGCAAAGGCGCACAAACACTAGTAACTATATTTTTTGTATTTTTTTGAAATTTTACCGTATCAAACAAACTGGATTGGATTTGCGGGTATCTTGAGCAAAGGAATGGAAGACTATTGGATACTAGACCTTACCAAAGAGTGTTAGTAGAAATTGGACTTAAAAGGTATGGCAATAGAAATTGGACTTGATAGGTAGACCAATAGAAATTAGAACTAACCCAAGATGACTAGTAGAAACTAGACTCTAGAAGGTGATGCGCCAGGACCGAACTGGTTCACAAAAACCTAAGATGAGTAGAAACTCAACCCAAGATAGGAGTAGTAGAAACTAGAATATAAAGATAACAGTAGACATTGTGTCCAATGGGTAATACCATACTAATCTGGTCTCAATCAACAAGGGACAGTAGACACTGAACCAAAACCATTTGCAAGCTAGCTGAACGCTGATGGGATCAAGGAAAGGTAACGAGTAAATACTCATCCTTTAGGGAGTACTATAAATAATGCTCTAGGTAGAAACTAGTGTGCTGACAAGGTAACAAATAGAAATTATACCCGAGGAACTAGTAGAAACTAGTCTCTGAAGAAGTACTCAATAAGACAACAATAGATATTGGGTCCTATAGCAAGGTGACTAGAAGGTGCACGTATTTTAAAAAGACACCTGTTGGTCTCAACTAAGGATAGACATTAGATACTGAATTAATCCAAGGGGTATAAGAGACATATAACGAGTAGAGACTAGGCTCAAGAAGACTAGTAGTAGAGACTAGTCCAAAGATAAGGACCAGGATAGAACCGGGTATCACGCACAGGTAACGAGTAGACACTCGACCTAAGAGCAAATAGTGGATACTAAGCTCAAAAGGAATACCAGGGCAAATTTGGATTCCAAAGGTACACCAATATACATTGGAATGAACCAAGAAGGGTAGTAGAGACTAAACCCGAGAAAATTGCTTCAGGGAAGAACTAAACCATTACCAAAGATAAAAAATAGACACTCGATAACCCGATGGTAATATCAAAAGGATATTTCAGGGATGAAAACAGGGATACTAAGGATATAGTGTCCTTGCTAGGGGGATAATCCAAATTTTTTTAGAAACTCCACTGGGGAAAAAGGGAAACAATAATGGCTTGTGTTCCGATGCATGTTTGAATTATTTTTCTATGGTGTAGTGTTCCGAAAGAGAATGGAAACAATACACTTTAAGGATGCAATGCGATGATGTATGATTCTGCCGGAGAAACGAGGAAGATATAAGGAACTACTGGAGAGAATCCCTTGAAAAGCTAAAACTCTGTGGGGAGTAACAAATTGAGTAACCGGTAAATACGAGCTACAAACTTTGAATGAAGTTGCGAAAATAAATCGCAAACTCTGCTTGACAAGATGAGACCAAAATTGTAAATTCTGAGAACATGCGCCAATGGAGATTGGGCGTTTCTAGGGAGGACACCAACAGATCTCAAAATTCACCTATGATTGCTTGGGGAATAATTTATCAACCTCTCTCCAAGGATGATAAAAACTCGTACTAATGGGGATATGAGGATCCATTTTGGAGATAGGAGAAATTAGGAATAAATCTCTTACTAGATATAAGGTAATCTTTGCGTAAGATCATTCATCAAAATATGTCGTTGTTGGAGACACGAGAATCTTTAATTAGTAAATCTTGATAGAACAACTCTAATGGGGATTTAAGAATGATCTTCAATAGGAATGAGCCATGTCGGGGATATAGGATCCTCGGGCAAGAAGCCCCAATATCATACTCCTATAGGGATATGAAACTTATCAGCAACCATGATCAAACTCTACTGGGGAAAGGGAGAATTCTTGAATAAGAAATTTCAATAAATGACTCGGCTGGAAAAATGAGAATTCCTAAATAAGAGATCTCCATAAGGAAACTCCGCTGGGGAAATAAGAAATCCATAGCAAGAGATCTCAGAAAGTATCCTCTTTTGGGAAGTGAGATATCTTCAACATGTCTCAACTGAGGAAAAGGAATAATCTTGAATAGATTTGGATAGCGAATGAGAAAAAGTCCTTAGAATAAGGAATCTCAAAAGTATACTTCTGTTGGGGAGAGAGAAAAAAATCTTGGACAAGAAATCTTCGTGAAGCAACTTTGTTTGGGGAATAAGAATATTCTCAATCAGAACTTTCGGCTGGAGAAAGAAACTCTGCTTCGGGGAATAGACATTCTCCAAATGGGCACAACTTAACACAAAATTTGTTAGGAATGAAGATTCTATACAAAGAAATCTTATTAGTCATAACTTTCAGACAAAAGGTTTTCCGCTAGGAGATGTTGGGAGAAGAAAACTTCAAGTTTTGTTGGGAAATCATCCAAGAATTCTAGTCATTCAAACTCTCTTCTTGGAGAGACTCATTGGGTAGAAATAGAAACTTCATTGCTGCTGGGGAAATGACCCAAGCTGAGGATACCATATCCATCTTGAAAGATGTTGTTCAGGTATTGGTAAATTACATATAAACGAGTGAATGACAATTCCTGCAAAACAAATCACACCAAACATGCCCCAGGTATAGTATGATGACTTTGTCTACCAACCAGGCTACAAACAACTTAAGAGTAACATCTGTAATTTATTTATCATGTTGCGCAAAACCACCAAATTTTCAAATGCAAATGTTTATCAAAAAGGTATTGGACGTTTTTGCAAACAAAACAGTAATAGAAAACAATAGGCAAGCTTTTGGATGAAAAATAAATCTTTTATTGATTGAAATTGGCCTGTAAATAGGCATTTCTATCAGGAAGCAATTCCTAGAAATAGGTAATTGCAAAAGCAAAACAAAAGTGTTACAAAAAAGGCAATGTGAAAACAGATATCTATCAAGTTTTGATTCTGCTATAACTCGTATGACCTCGAAGCTCTCATTACTTTTCTTTCTGAAGAAGATTACTTGGGCTGATTCCTACCCTTCAGGGTGACCAACTATAGTAGCAGATGAAATGTGGGATCTGACGCTAGACGCAGTCATTCTCTTTAAATCCCTAACTTTTTCCTGGATCTCCCTTTCGGGTTTTCAATCCACCGGGATACCTTATTTTTTGCCCAAGTCGCCCTTTTCTGGTTTTCTACTTAGCGAGTGTACTTATTTTTTTCATCCTTTTCATTTCTTATTTTTTATCCCTAATTTTTTCTCGAACCTTTTATTTATTTTTTGTGGTTCATCAGGATGCCCTTTTTTGCCTGAGTCGTCGACTCAACGGGTCTTCTTATGCGAAGTATTTTTTGACTACGTCTGCATTCACTAGGAGTGGGAAGTCTTCACCATCCATAGTTGTAAGCATCATGGATCCTCAAGAGAATACCTTTTTTACAACAAATGGTCCTTCAAAAATTAGAGTACACTTGCCCCCGGGATCCCCTTGAGGAAGAATGATTCTTTTTAGAACAATATCACCAACTTGATAGCTCTGAGGATGCATCCTTTTGTCAAATTCCCTTATCCTCTTCTCTTGGTACACCTTACCATGAAAAACAAAGACTAGTCTCTTTTCGTCAATGAGGTTCAACTGATCCAACCAATTTTGTACCCATTCAGCTTCATCAAGCTCAAAATCTTTCATAATCCTTAGAGAATGAATCTCAACTTCCACAAGCAAGACTGTTTCCATTCCATAGACAAGTGAGAACAGGGTCGCCCTAGTCGAAGTACATACTGAAGTACGATAACCATGCAAAGCTAAAGGCATCATCTCATGCCAATCCTAATAGGTCATTACCATCTTTTACACAATCTTCTTGATATTTTTATTAGATGCTTCAACATCACCATTCATCTTCAGACGATACGAAGAATTGTGATTTTTGATCTTATAGGTCTCACAAAGTTCCTACATCATCTTGTTATTGAGATTAGATCCATTATCATTAATGATCTTTTCAGGAATCCAATAACGACAGATTATGTTGTGCTTGATAAAACGAGAAACTACTTTCTTGGTAACCTTTCCATAAGATGCAGCTTAGACTCACATGGTGAAATAATCAATGGCAACCAGAATGAGACAATGACTGTTAGAAGCAGTTGGATAAATACGACCAATCATATCAATGCCCGACATTGAAAAAGGCTATGGAGAGGTCAAGACATTCAACGGAACGGGTGGCCATGTACTTTGTCATCATAAACTAGCAGATTCTAGAATGGTTGTAACAATCAGTTTCCATGGTGGAGCAATAGTATCAGGCCCTTAAAATCTTCTTAGCCATGGTATGTCCACTGGAATTAGTTCCAAAGGACCCTTCATGCATCTCCTCGATTATCTTTGTTGCTTCATTCTTATCCACACATCTGAGCAGCGTAGTATCATGATTTCTTTTGTATAGCACACCACCATTGAGAAAAAACTTGGTTGACAACCTCCTCAAGAACATCTTATCTGTAACAGATGCATCTTTAGGATACTCTTGAGTCTCAAGTGTAAGTGCTTGTTGGCATCAATTTTGGTAAAACAATGACTTATTAATGTTTTGCTAAATGTCTTAACTTTTGGAGCAAAACTATTTTGAATGATGTTAAAGCAGATGTCTTGACATCTTCCTACTGAACTGATCTTAGACCAAAATCAGTTAAGTCTTTTGTTTCCTGATTTCCAGCACTCTATAATTCAGGATTTGAGATCTACAGGCTGTGAAAAATATGGAGGAATATTTTTTCAAATTGCATAATTTTATCTTGGCCTGTTTTTATGGAAATATTCAAAATATTTGAATATTTGTTTTTAAGCCCAAGCCCAAAGCTTCCCATATATAAGGACTTGCTTCCTTATTCAAAGACAAGCAACTTTTGAAGAAGAATACTTTCTTTCTGATTAGAAGTCTAGGCTTTTTATTTGTAATACACTCTAAGTATTAGTTTAAATACTTGAGTTGTTATTTGGGTTGTTAATTGTGTATGATTCATAATATTTTAAGCATTGAATGATTGAAGTGTTTCAAACTTATTAATTTTGTTTAGTTCTCCACTGTAAGTGATTGAAGGGATTTGAGGATGGCCTCATACCTAGGTGATTCTTAGGTAAAAGTTTAGCTTGGGTAGTGATTAAGTGATTAGATCATAAACTGGTTTTTTACTGAGGGTCTATGAATTGATACTATTTAATGAACTTGTCCCTGGCTTGGTAGCCCCTAAAGTAGGTGTTATTGTACACTAAACTAGGTGAACAATCTCTTGTGTTTTTACTGCTTTTGATTTTACTGCACCTTACTTGCAAACAGATATTTATGTCGTGACATCACATATTTGATACCATAATTTCAATTGGTATCAGAGCAGGCATCCTGCTCTTTGTCTGGGTGAGATCCAGGGAAGATACTTTCTTGTACTATAGACAAGGAAGGAGGATTTGTGAACAGACCACCCATTCTAGATGGAAGCAATTATGACTACTGGAAACCATATATGATTGCCTTTTTAAAGTCCTTAGACAACAGGTTTTGTACCCCAAAATTTTCCCTCTCATTCCTCAAGACAAATCTCACCAAGGGCTCCCCAAAATTCAAGCTTACACAAACATATTTGGATTTTTCAGCATTAAGATTAAAGAAGAAATTGCTAAAAAAAGGACAAAACAGATGAAAATACTCTTTTGACAAAATTAAAGGAAAGCGAGTTCTTTTTGATTTTTGCATCCTTCGATTGGACACTTTAGCTTTGGTTGCATCTTTCATTTGAGCGCTAGACTCCTTTAGGGCAAGCTCATTTCATGCTTCGATTGAGGCATTAGACTCGTTTGGGCAAGTTCATTTCCTATTTCGTTGGATACTTGACTTCGCTTGAACGTTTGTGCAAGTTTTTCCTGTGTGCCAACCAAGACTTACAAGGCAAAATTTCCTACCATGTTAGCATGCGCAAGGTCAAAGTCACCCTTTTAAGCAACTTGTTACAAGCTTCAACAGGGCAACCCCTCTTATCAAATAACTTCGATTCACAAGGAAAAAAGCCTCATAATGATGCCCTTCGATTCAGGAGGCCAAAGCCTCTCTTCTTCCCTCTTTCAATCACATGTTTTTCTCCCTGCAGGCCTCCTTCATTTTGGGCAATGGCTTTCCCAGTGTTGCAAGCTTCGATTGGACCTTTCATCCCCTGCATGTATCCTTCATTTGGGGGTGTGAATCTTTCAGCACAAGTCTTTAGTCATGCCTTTCGTTTGGGCATGTGGCTCCCCTTTTACAAAATTTCGTTTGAGCATGTTTGCATAAGGTCACAAGGAAGGAACCTACTGCATACACTCTTTCGTTTGGCCATATGGCTCCTTTATAGGAAAATTTGAGTGGGCAATATCTCCCTTGGAAATGGCCTGCATCAACACACAAACTCTGCATTATGCCCTTGCCTCATGCGAATGAAGTACCATGGTGGTGCATTCGAAGGGCTTGCTAGGCATGTCTGGATGTACCAATCAAATGACATGTGTTACTGACCCATCCCAAGAGCATGCATTTGGACCGTTCGTAGGAACCCATGAAGGGCCTGGTCGAAAGGAATTAATTTGGCCCCTTTAAAGGATATCCATGTGAGCCATTCGAATGATACTTGGATTTGAAATAAGAGATGGTTGTTTAAGAGTCTTGTCAAAAGGCAAGGTTGGGGGGTCAAGGCAAAAGGTTGAGATGCCAAAGGCATTTGTTGACCAAGTCCCATGCGCTGCCAGGCTCAGGCCTGATACAATGGCCATAAAACTCCAAAATTGTTGCACAGTAGTCCTGCAATGCTGCCTTATTCCTTGCACAAAAATGGAAATAAAACATTGTCCCTTGAAATCTACAAATACAGCATACCTTTTTTGTTTGAACCTTTTGTTTTCCCTCCCAAAACATCATCCTAGGCCATCTATAAATAGGAGACATCACCACATATGTTAAGGGCACCTGAAGGATTGCAAGAATATACTTGTGAAAATTCTCAAAAAATCCTCAAACACTTCCCAACATTCTTTTTCAAACACTTATATACACTAAGAAAAAACCTTCAATTCACCCTCCAAGTGACCATCAAACTACCCTTCGACCCACTCCCCCAGATACCATACAGTAGGCCCTTGAGTTATTCCATCACTTGTTATAAAAGAGCTTTCGATCCAATCACTGGTTTCACAAATTACTAACGAGATTAGTCTTAGGAAGGTCCCAACGAACTCCCATTCTTCGTCAAAGAAATCACTTGCATCTCCCTTCGATTTAAGGACTTTAAGAGTTAAGTTTCCTTCAAACTTGAGTCTACTCTATTTTAATATCATGTGCACATGCCAATAAAGAAAAATGTAGATATTTCTAAGACCATGTTTTAGCTTCCGATTCTGACTGCCCATATGCTGAAAACTCAACCTTAATTAGTTATGCTTTGGACTTTGAGACCCATTAGTTTTTATGCTAACCCCTGGAGTGTAGTTATGTTTGGATATTGCATTTTTAGAATTTAAGACATGATTTTTATACCCTTCGATTGTCTAGTTGCACAAGCCTTTTGAATCGCAATCTGTTGGCCCAATATGCGTACAAGGAGTCAGCGGGAGCCTATGGCAAAGCATGAGCTTTGTTGCTTCTAGGCCTCAAACGAAGGCCAAAATCTTGCTATCTCCAAGTCTCAAGTGAAAGGAAGAACTATGCTGACTTCCATGCCTAGAAGAAAGGCGTTACTATCATGATTCCAACCCCCAGTTGAAGGAGACAGAAAGGCAAATCGAAGGGCATGACTCCACTAACTTCAAAACACAAATCGAAGGAAGCTAAAAAATGCACAATCGAAGGGCCTTTCTACCTGAATCGAAAAAACCATTTTTTTTTTTGCCTTTATATTGTCATGCTATTCAATATGGTTGTAATAGTGTAGGATTTTATATTTTTGCATTTTATTATTTTTGTATGATTGCTAGTAAAATAGGGTATGTATGATAAGATGAAAACAATAAGTAGACAACCCCAAATCAAAGAATAAATGCATGCAATCAAACGCAATATCCATACGCATGCGCCCTTAGGGCAATTCCACTTGTTGCCTCAAAAAAATAGTCATGTCCCTTGAATATGGGCCTTTTAGCAAAGACCCTTGATAAAAGATCGTAGTCCCTCAATGATCCTCAATGTTGCCTTCGGTAAACGATCTAGTCCCTAAACCACATTGCTAAAATGTCCCATAAGTTGCCTTCTATGACTATACAAATGTCTCACGCCCGTCCCTTCACATCCAATGATGGGGCTTCTTACCAAATCAATGGTAAGATAGCAACATCTAAAGGAAAAAGAAAAGAACATTTAAGACCTTTTAAGTAGGTAGGATGCTCCTAGTTTCTTGCTTGCTCACAACAAAAACATTTTATACACCACACTTTCATTTGAAACATTTTCAAAAATTAAAACACTTTGTACGCATTCTTATAGAAACGAGAACCATTACAAAGACACCTTTTCAAAAATCACTTTCAAAAACACATCCCACAAACACTTATTTGAACTATTTCTCAAACGACACTTTGTACGCGTTCTCATAGAAACGAGAGCCATTACAAAGAACACTTTTTCAAAATACTGTCAAAACTCACACCACAAGCACATTTTCAAACAAAAGAAAGTGATCTAGCAAGCAACTAAGAGCCCATAGATAACTACGGATGGAAAGGGTGCTAACACCTTCCCTTTTCATAACCTACCCCCCGAACTCAAGAAATAATCTTGAAAGGTCTTTCCTGTTCTTTTTAACCTTTCCTTTTGGATAAAAGAAAAGTCGGTGGTGACTCTTGCTATCCGTAACAATTGCGATCAAATGCAAAACACCCAAGTCATTTATCTCACCGTGTTACAGAACTGGAGAATCTGTTGGGGAAATACTTAAAAGTGGGGTTACATTAGGGTTAGATCACCTTTACTTGCTTTCCTTTGTTTGATTTGTTTGCTTTACATTATGGTTCCTTGTTTGGGATTTGTTTTAATCCTCTACCCGGATCTGGGGCACCTTTTTAAGTAAGTAGCAATAGATTGTGGAAATTGTACGACATAGACCGATATGGTTGAAGAATTGGCTAAGTTAGTGTGATGCATTTGTTGGTACTGGTATCCCTTGTGTTGAATCGAGGAGAATACGGGGCCGTTGAGAAGCATCATGAAGCACTAACTGACTTTAGAACCTTAATTGAACAACTTAGCCATTAAGAAGTAGTGAGATAGTCGGCTTTAGTTTCAACCGAAGATTGGTTGATACTCGATACTACACTCATTGAGATTTGACTCCCGAGCTTTGTTTGGTGGCAAGTCAGTTGTCGATTGGAACGAAACTTGTGGGAAAAATCAGTGATATTGAGATCCCTTAGAACCCGCTTACTTTCTAGGATAGGATGAGCCAACTAAACTTCAAGAGGGTAATTATCTACAAACTCCATGCAAGCCTAAACATAAGGACTTGTGTGTGCGTATATGATTATTTGTACATAACAACTTTCTTGCTTTGCATACTTGTACATGACATCATGACATCATACCATAGCATTTTCAATAGCCATTTCAAGGATCTCGAGGGCCTATGATGCAGGGTCACGTTGAATCATACATCTATCAAGGGGAAAGAGGATTTATTTTACTATAACCAAACACCGTCAAAGTTCAAAGCACAACAACTTGAATCAAGGGCTATGACCCACTTGACACGGTGAGCTTGATTCTCGAGGAAGTACATCCATCGATACGTAGTTCATCAATCAAAGTTGTAAGCAGAATTCAACTTCTAACATCTTCTTGTGTTTGTCTCGCGAGATCCTTGAAAACATGCATCCACATACCATGCATCATATCATGACAGGTTTCTCCCGCACAGGTTTCCTTATCCTTTTACTGTTTATTTCAGTTAGATGGATATGGAAAAAATGGTGAAAGATCTTTAAGCACAAAATTCTCAATTCCAACAGATGTTCCTAACTTTGGCTAAAGGGCAAGAGGACTTGAAGGCTCTTCTTCTCAAAGACAAGAATAAAAAGACAAAGAAGTCAGTGGGAGTCCTGAACATGGGGAGGAGGTTCAAAGGAAAGCGATCTCTAGATTTTGCAACTCCGTCAACTGAGAGGGACGATCCGACAAAAGCAGGGGACCACATTCTGGGGTCTAACAAAGAAGAAGCTGACTGCACTGAAAATAAGTATCCTCCTGCGGACGACAAATACAAACAATTGGAGGATCGTCTCAATGCCATAGAAATCCAGAGAGTACCTGGTCTGGACTTTGAAGAAATGGGATTGGTTTCTAGAGTGGTCATCCCACCGAAATTCAAGATTCCTACTTTTTCCATATATGATGGGGTCTCTTGTCCTAAGATGCATCTAAGATCTTATGTCCGCAAGATTCAACCATACACCACTGATCAGAAACTCTGGGTCCATTTCTTCCAAGAGAGCCTAGTTGGGACTCAACTTGAATGGTTATATCAATTGGAAGGTTCTCGCATCCACACCTGGGAGGATCTAGCTGCTACTTTCTACAAGCAGTACCAATACAACACTGATCTTGCACCAACTCGTGTGCAGTTACAGAATATGACCATGGGTTCCAACGAGGGCTTCAAAGAATATGTTCAAAAGTGGAGAGACTTGGCTGGAAGGGTGCAGCCACCCTTAAATGACAGGGAGTTGATTGAAATCTTTATGGGAACTTTGATGGTACCTTTCTTTAATCACCTAATCGAAGCTCCTCGGCTAGGTTCACCGATCTAATACTGACTGGGGAAAGAGTCGAAGCTGGCATCAAAAGCGGTAAAATACAAAAGGGTGTATCTTCAAGTACGGGGAAACAACCTTTCAATGGGAAGAAAGAGTCTAATTCCTTGTACGGTTAAAAAGGTTGTAACCAGAGCAACCACGACCAACATGTCGGGGCAATCCTGATCTCTAATCCTGCATCGACGCAACAATGGAAAGAGGGGAATCAGCGTAAGGAGGTCGTGCCTAAAAGACAATTCACCGAGATCAACATGCCAATGGCCCAAGCGTTATAACACATGTTGAAAGTAGAGCTGATTATGTTAAAGGCTCCTCTCTAGAACCTCAACACTTCTCCTCCTACTTATCATCCCAATGAAATGTGTGCATACTATTCCGATATTCCTGGACATGACACGAATAGTTGTTGGGCTCCGAAGAACAATATTCAAGACATGATTGATACCAAAGAGATTGAATTTGATCCAACTTCTACTTCCAACGTGATCACTGCTCTTATGTCAAATCATTGAGAGTGTCCCTTTCATTTTGAATTTTCAATTGTAATCTCTTTTGTTGTTTAAACACTTATCTATTAATGTCAAACTTCACTTCATTAATGCATTTCATATGTTTGTATTGAATTAATCCATTCGTTTTCATTATATTTAAACTACGCTTTTTAATCCCTTTATGATATTCAACTCTTGTTTCAAAAAGTTGCAAGCCTTTAGAGGGAGGATGACGAAAACAATGCCATAATCTCATACAGTACGCTTTTGGACAGACCTTGATGACGATGTACAGGCATTCTTTAAATTCCTAAACGCTGGAGTTATAAGGAGGATAATCCCTAGTAAACCCCTTCGAGCCAGAGAAGTAAAAGTTTTCGTTTTTACACAAATTGAAACCTTTAATCAAAACCTGGGGCAGGTTAGTCTCTCAGTTAATTCAAACGCGGGTTCAGTCGCAAACTTTCACTTTGTACACAACGAGTGATATCAAAAAACTTTCCTTATGAACCAAAAGATGGTGATGGTTCCCTATCAAATAGGCATTCATGATCTCTCAAAAGAAAAGCCCACTTAGTCAAAACCTACGAAGGGAGACTTAAGAAAAACTGGGGCATCCCGCTGACTGTAATCTCAAAAACAAGAATAGTCAGGAAAAATCAGGGATAATAAATCAAAAAGAGGTCATTAAAAATCCTCAACAACATGGAAAATATGGAAAAAATGACTGCCTTCCAACAAACTTAACTTGTATGAACCATCACCAAAACGCAATTCCAAACTCAATTGGAGTTCAAACGCACAATTAACTGAGTTTAGGACTGAAGAACATCACGAAGAACGGGCGGGTACAATTACACTTTGAGCCTTATCCTTTGTTTCTTAAACCGTGAACCTAGACCACGATATAACCTTTCAAAGTCCTAATTGAAGCATGGGTTATTTCGAAAGCATACTGTTACAAAAGGTATCCTGACTCCTGTAAGGCTTACTCTAAATCCTGATTTGAATTCACATACTTGTAAAATTCTTTTATCTGCTAAAACGCATTTTCAAAAATTCAATACAAGCATAAACTTTGCATTATTTTGAATATCTATATTTGCATATGGCTAATTGGTTGACAATAGAGAAATTCACACGACGAATATTCAGCAAACGAAAGCTCTCTCAGTGAAAAAAATCACTTCAAATGGGATTAAATTCCCAATGAAAAATCTCCTAGTAAGTTAGGGGGCATGACATGTCACTGTTCAATTCGTTTGGGAACAGTCAAGGAAAGATTCCAAGAAATCTCTCAAGAAGTGTTGAATAACCAGGGGCAGATTTGCATCCGAGACACTTGGGGCATTGAATATGAACTCCAACAAAGGGTTGTATACAATCAAGTAAATATTTCCTAGAAATACTATAAACACTTTCTACTAGGGACAATGACAAATCCCCCACAAAGTCCTTTTCATAGGGTGATCCCAAGCCAGAGTTTCAATCTATGAAAACTTCTCCCCAACTGGGTTTGATCTCAAGAATCTTTGAGGAGTTATACCAAAAGGAAACGCCTCTCCAGCAGACTGGAGATAGGGTTTATTTCCCCAACAAATGGCAACATTCCCCAGCTTGAATTTGCTTCTCAGGCTATCACAAATCAAGGGACCATAACTCCTCTTCCCCAGTAGACTTTCCTACAATCCCCAATAGTTCCCCAGTAGAGCAGCGGACAATGAAAACTCCTGAAATCTTTTCCCCAAGCGAAAATCAACACTCTCCATAGAGTTTTCTTCTCAAGCAAAATCAACATTCCTCAGTGAAAGTCGCCCAGCTTCTTAGGATTCTCCAGCAGGGTTTCACAAAGTCCATAAGCAATGCACAGGAATTTCCCTTCCCCAACAGAGTTTATTTCTATAATAATAGAGGCACATATATCAACACTTCAACTTCAAATATGAAGACTTACACTCATTCCCAACGGCAGTTATGGATTTATTTTCCCCAATCCAACAACACTGCAGTAGAATAATTAATATGTTCATACATTGCATTCATACGTCATAGCATCGACAACACAAATTCATATAGCACAATCTAATTTATTTTGAGAAACATCATTATGCCATGAATTTCATACGTCATAGCATTGCATACAACTAACTCTTTACCTTTTCAGGAAAGATCAATCAATAGAAAATTATCATCAACAAATTTTCGACAAGACAGGATAACTATCTATGAACAAATCAATTGTAGATCAATTTACGAAACATGACTGGGTGATTATCTACATAATGAATACTTCCTTCAAGACCTCTGCTGGTTCAGTTTAAATCGACCAATGGTTTACCTGATTCCTTTCTGGTAGACACTTTTTCTGGTTTAGATAAATCGATCCAAAGATTTATTTTGATTCTTTTCCATACTTTTGCTGGTTCAGTTTAAATCGATCAATGGTTTATCCTTGTGATACGGTGGCAGAACCGACTGTTTAATACTGGTTTGTGTTTTGCATTTTTTGTTTGCAAAATGTGGCGGTAAGAAAGAGTCGCCACTGACTTTTATTTCATCCAATCAGGAAAAGCAAAAAGAATAGAAAAAACCTTTTTCGAGATGTTTTTGAGTACGGGGGGTAGATTATAGAAAGGAAGGTGTTAGCACCCTTTCCATCCATGGTTTTCCATGGGCTCTTAGGTAATTGCTCATTTTTTCAAATTGCTTGTGTGTGTTTGTTTTGAAAACTTTTTGCTTCATGATAACCCTTGTATCAGTCCTCAAGGATGTGAAGAAGTTTGTTTTGAAAATTTGTTTTGAAAGGTGCTTGTGTGAAAAGTTTTTATTGAGCAAGTACTTAAGATTTTACCTACTCGAAAAAAGATTATTCGTTCTTGTTTCCTTTAGACAGCGCTATCCTACTATTAAGGAGTAGGTAGCACTGTCGTTAGAGTTGTAAGGGACATTCGAAAGGGACAAATACAATCACTAAAGCAATAGTTAGAAAACCTTAGCAGTAACCCTAGAGTCTTAAGATCTTTCTGAGGCAACATTTCCGAGGCAACATTCGAATGGGACATTTTGATCTTTTTAGACTGAAGGGCAACCACTAAAATCTCCTATGCTTAATTATTATTTACCAAAGGCGACCGAAGTGAGGCAAACCCTAGGAGTGAACATGTGCATGTGAATTTTTTTTCAGTTATTTAGTCTTTGCACATTAGGTGATCTACCGTTTCAAATTTCAAGCATTCTTTCCATACAATCCTATTAGCCATGCATCTAGACAGTTAAAGATTGCGAGAACTTAAAGTGCGAGAAAATAAAACCTAGCTATTACAAGGCTTCAGGGAGAGGGATTAATTACATAACCAAAAGTGGGGGAAAAAGCGATAAATAAAAACCCTAGTTTTAACTATTACAAACCAATAAGCAGTTACATAATTATGGACAAATAATTAACAAGCGCGCGGTAAATTAAATGCGAGGACGATTGAAATAACCTAAAACCCTAATTGAGAGAAAAAGTATTTTTGTGGATTTTTATTTGAGAAAACATTTAAATTACAAATCAATTAAACCTAATTTCTAATTGTTTTTAAGTTATGAAAGAAATTAAATTAACCTAATTTTCTAATTAAATTAATTAAAGAAATAGATATTTATGAGAAAAATGATTTTTGATGTATTTTTAAAGAAAATTAATTAAATTATGTACAACTAAAATCCTAAGTCTAATTATTTTTAATTATAAAAAAAGATTAAATTACCCTAAATTAATTAAACTAATTAATTAAAAATATTTATTAAAAAAAGAATTTTGTGATTTGTTAATAAAAAATCATTTTGTGTTAATTAAAAGAAAAAGAAAATAATTAAAGAAAATAAATAGAGAAAGAAAATAAAGATTTTGGGCCTGTTTGCATTGCTGAAGAGGGGGTGTGAAGCTGAAATTCCAAGCCCAATAATGCTGACCCCAGGTTGACCATGTTGGATCTTGTGTGGCATTGACTTGAGGTGTATCCTAGTCCTTAAGGATGGAAGCGTTAGATCTGGTTAGAAGTGCATCCAGTGGCTGGACGTTGAGGTTGCATGGAAGGCGCCTAGAGGAATGATGCATTGGATCTGCAGAGAAATATGAAGAAAATAATAAAATGAATACGCCTGGGATCGAACCCAGGGCGTGTACATCAAAGGCACGATCCTCAACCATTTGAGCTAGCTTGTCAACTTGTACATATAATGAATAAATAAAAAGAAAAGTTAAAAACAAATAATATGCCAGAAAAGCGCGCGAGATTCAAATCAGCCAGTCATGGGCTGCCATGCATCATCTTCTTCTCTGCCACCATCATTTTAGGGGAAAGACTTTTACCTACAGACACAAGTCTGTAGCTATAGCCCCTGCAAATTTCCAAAATGCATAATACGCATGATAAATTATTTCTAATTACATAGATCCATTCATGGTGATCTCGTGAACACCATGGTACCCTTATTTTTGCCTAATTTAACCTGTACCGGAAATCCCCAAATCGTGACCTCAAACCCTAATAATGGTAAGTATTAATTCATGTACTGTTAATACAATTAAAGGATATAGAAAGCTTACAAACAAGAATATATGAATAGAATGGATTTATAATGCGTAAAACATAGAAATCGAATTTGAGTTTGGGATGCAAACCGTGATGAGTCTAGGAAATGGTTCTTGATGTTTTGAAGGTTGCAAATGATGTTTTTGGCTTCAGGAGATGGCCAGGAAGTGATTAGGGTCTTTGAATGGCCTGGAATCGTCCTCTAGGGCAGAAATCAAATGCACACTTTTTATCCAATTTTTGAGTTTTTGTTCTTGCTCACCACGACTGCAAAACCTACTCTTTTGATCTGCAATTGTTATGCACTTATAGTAGACTGAATTAGGTCAATAAAATTGGCATGAATCTTGAGAAATAATGGAAATTGGATTTGATTTGCTCTTATATGATATATTTCTAAAACAAGCTTCAATCGAATCTTTTTCAATCCAAATCAACCTTGCACGAATTGGCTGGCATGTTAGTTGTACATGGACTCAAAATGTGCATAAAAAATCAAGGATTTGATTTGATTTCATTATTTTACCATTTAATTTGATTTATTTTGATTTAAATGAATAAAAAATCAAAATAAATGATAAAAGTAATAAAATAATAGGTGGAAAAGCTCAGGGGCCGTGGGTCCTATTAGAAACATGTTTCAAGCGAGAAAACATGGGACCCTTTGAAAAAAATGCAAATTTGATCAATGTTGACTTTTGACAATTTTCCAAAAATTGCCAACTTTGACAATGTATATATCTCTCAATTTTGACCCTAGGAGGGTGTTCTTGGGCTTTATAAATCTTAGGATGTCCCCTAACCAACCCTTTTGGTTTCATTTCAATTGAGTCTTCCATGTTCATGTAAGAAGCTTTGACCCAAAAGGTGTTTTTGTTGACTTTTCAAAAGGACCTATAATGTAGAAATTCCCATCTTTTGATGAGTGCATATTTTGAACTTGTGGGATGAAGATGAATTGTATGGAATTGCATCCTCTTAAAAATGAGCCTTGGATAGAAAATTTCTGATAAAGTATGAAGAAGTTATGGTTGGTCAAAGTTTGGTTGACTTTTCTTGAGAAACCCTAATTTAGCAACTTTTGGGTTTTGATGAATTTGGAGCATTCCTTGAGGAACCATGATCAACCCTTTATCAAATTATGGAAGTCACTTCAAAAAATTTATGTTGACCAAAAATCTTGAGGTTTGACTATATGTGGGCCATAGTTGACTTTTGACCTAATACAGTCGATTCTCAAGCATTTGAGCAGTTGACTGAGCAAATTTCTTTGTGCAAGGCATGAAACTTGACATGGAGAATCTTGGGAACATATTAGGACCTTGGAAAGAATTTGGGGCCTTTGTGATCCATACATCTTGATGAAAGTGGAAACCCTAATTTGAGACACACTGCCTTAGGAGAGAGTTTGTCTGGTCAACTCTTGGGCAAACTTGAGCAAATTGAGGACCTTTAGGAGTATGTATTGAGTAAAATGAGAGGGAAAATTTTGGGTACAACAATACTGATTCCTTTCCGGTGGACACTTTCTCTGGTTCAGATAAATCACTCCAAAGATTTATTCTGATTTCTTTCCAGTTAAAGAATATTCAAGGCCTATGCTGGTTCAGTATAAATCTATCAATGGTTTTTCCTGATTCCTCCCCCCAGACATTTTCTATGGTTCAGATAAATCGCTCCAAGATTTATTCTAATTCTTTCCAGTTAAAAGAATATTCAAGACCTCTGCTGGTTCAATTTAAATCTATCAATGGTTTATCCTGATTCTTTCATATAGACGTTTTCTCTAGTTCAAATAAATCGCTCCAAGATTTATTCTGATTCTTTCCAGTTAAAGAATATTCAAGACCTCTGCTGGTTCAATTTAAATATATCAATGGTTTATCCTGATTCCTTTCGGGTAGATACTTTTATGAATCAGATAAATCGCTCCAAAGATTTATTTTGATTCTTTTCCAGACTTCTGCTAGTTCAGTTTAAATTGATCAATGGTTTATCCTAATTTCTTTCCGGTGGACACTTTCTCTGGTTCAGATAAATCAGTCCAAAGATTTATTCTGATTTCTCTCCAGTTAAAGAATATTCAAGACCTTTGTTGGTTCAGTTTAAATCTATCAATGGTTTATCCCGATTCTTCCCCGCAGACATTTTCTCTGGTTCAGATAAATTGCTCCAAGATTTATTCTGATTCTTTCTAGTTAAAATAATATTCAATACCTTTGCTGCTTCAATTTAAATCTATCAATGGTTTATCCTGATTCTTTCCTGTAGACATTTTCTCTGGATTAGATAAATCGCTCCAAGATTTATTCTGATTCTTTCTAGTTAAATAATTCAAGACCTCTGGTGGTTCAGTTTAAATCTATCAATGGTTTATCCGGATTCCTTTCCGGTAGACACTTTTTCTGGTTCAGATAAATTGCTCCAAAGATTTATTTTGATTCTTTTCCAGACTTTTGCTGGTTCAGTTTAAATCTATCAATGGTTTATTATGAATCCTCCCCGCAGACATTTTCTCTGGTTCAGATAAATCGCTCCAAGATTTATTCTGATTCTTTCCAGTTAAAAGAATATTCAAGACCTCTGTTGGTTCAATTTAAATCTATAAATGGTTTATCCTGATTCTTTCCTGTAGACGTTTTCTCTGGTTCAGATAAATCGCTCCAAGATTCATTCTGATTCTTTCCAGTTAAAGAATATTCAAGACCTCTGCTGGTTCAGTTTAAATCTATCAATGGTTTCTCCTAATTCCTTTTCGGTAGACACTTTTTCTGGTTCAGATAAATCGCTCCAAATATTTTTTTTTGATTCTTTTCCAGACTTCTGCTAGTTCAGTTTAAATCGATCAATGGTTTATCCTGATTCCTTTCTGGTGGACACTTTCTCTGGTTCAGATAAATCACTCCAAAGATTTATCCTGATTCTTCCCAGTTAAAGAAAATTCAATACCTCTGCTGGTTCAGTTTAAATCTCTCAATGGTTTATCATGATTCTTTCCCGTAGACATTTTTTCTGGTTCAGATAAATCGCTCCAATATTTGTTCTGATTCTTTCCAGACCTCTGTTGGTTCAGTTTAAATCTCTCAATGGTTTATCCTGATTCTTTCCCGTAGGCATGTTCTCTGGTTCAGATGAAACGCTCCAAAGATTTATTCTAATTCTTTTCCAGTTAAATATTATTCAAGACATCTGCTGGTTCAGTTTAAATCTCTCTACAATTTATCCTGATTCTTTCCCGTAGACATTTTCTCTAGTTCAGATAAATCGCTCTAAGATTTGTTCTGATTCTTTCCAGACCTCTGCTGGTTCAATTTAAATCTCTTAATGGTTTATCCTAGTTCCTTTCTGGTAGACATTTTCTCTGGTTCAGATAAATCGCTCCAAGATTTATTCTGATTCTCTTCCAGTTAAAGTCAAACATAGACTTGGTCTAAATTGTTGTCAATAATCACTTTTAGATGGCATCTGTAAGCCCATCTCCGACAACTCTCCATCATTTCTCCAAATGGCATCTGTAAACCCATTTCTTATACCTCAACCATAATATCATCAAGTGAAAATTTCTGGGCACTCTAGTATTCAATCATCTTCCACCTTCAAGTCACGAATGGAAGATTCACCAATCTAACTCTTCAGGTTTAAGAAGATTGAACAGGGGAAGTTTTTGTACCCCAAAATTTTCCCTCTTATTCCTGAAGACAATTATCACAAAGGGCTCCTAAAAGTTCAACCTTACACAAACATATTTGGATTTTTCAGCATTAAGATTAAGGAAGAAGTTGCTAAAAAAGGACAAAACAGATGAAAATACTCTTTTGACAAAATTAAAGGAAAGCAAGTTCTTTTTGATTTTTGCATCCTTCGATTGGACACTTTAGCTTTGGTTGCATCTTTCATTTGAGCGCTGGACTCCTTTGGGGCAAGCTCATTTCATGCTTCGATTGGGGCACTGGACTCGTTTGGGCAAGTTCATTTCCTGCTTCGTTAGATACTTGACTTCGCTTGAAAGTTTGTGCAAGTTTTTCCTGCGTGCCAGCCAAGACTTACAAGGCAGAATTTCCTACCATGTTAACATGCACAAGGTCAAAGTCATCCTTTTAAGCAACTTGTTACAAGCTTCAATGGGGAAACCCCTCTCATCAAATAGCTTCAACTCACAAGGCAAAAAGCCTCTTGATGATGCCCTTTGATTCAGGAGGCCAAAGCCTCTCTTCTACCCTCTTTCGATCACACGTTTTTCCCCCTACAGGCCTCCTTCGTTTAGGGCAATGGTGTTCCCAATGTTTCAAGCTTCGATTGATCCTTTCATCCCCTGCATGCATCCTTCATTAGCGGGTGTGAATCTTTCAGCACAAGTCTTTAGTCATGCCTTTCGTTTGGGTATGTGGCTCCCCTTTTACAAACTTTCATTTGAGCATGTTTGCATAAGGTCACAAGGAAGAAACCTCCTGCATACACTCTTTTGTTTGGCCATATGGCTCCTTTGCAGGAAAATTTGAGTGGGCAGTATCTCCCTTGGAAATGGCCTGCTTCAACACACAAACTCTACATTATGCCATTTCCTAATGCGAAGGAAGTACCATGGTGGTGCATTCAAAAGGCTTTCCAGGCATGTATGGATGTCCCAATCGAATGAAATGTGTTATTGACCCATCCCAAGAGCATGCATTTGGACCGTTTGAAGGAACCCGTGAAGGGCCTAGTCGAAAGGCATTAATTTGGCCCCTTTAAAGGATATCCATGTGAGCCATTTGAATGACACTTCGATTTGAAAAAAGAGATGGTTGTTGAAGAGTCTGGTCAAAAGACAAGGCTAGGGGGTCAAGACAAAAGGTTGATATGCCAAAGGAATTTGTTGACCAAGTCCCATGCGCTGTTAGGCTCAGGCCTGATACAATGGCCATAAAACTCCAAAACTGTTGCACAACTGTCCTGCAACGCTGCCTTATTCCTTGCACCAAAATGGCAATAAAACACTGTCCCTCGAAAGCTACAAATACATCATACCTTTTTTGTTTGAACCTTTTGTTTTCCCTCCAAAAACATCAGCCCAGGCCATCTATAAATAGGAGACATCACCACACATGTTAAGGGCGCCTGGAGGATTGCAAGAAAACACTTGTGAAAATTCTCAAAAAATCCTCAAACACTTCCCAACATTCTTTTTCAAACACTTCTATACACTAAGAAAAAACCTTCGATTCACCCTCCAAGTGACCATCAAACTACCCTTCGACCCACTCCCCCAGCTACCATACAGTAGGCCCTTGAGTTATTCCATCACTTATTATAAAAGAGATTTCGATCCAGTCACTGCTTTCCCAAAGTAGTAACTGGATTAGCCTCAAGAAGGTCCCAACGAACTCCCATTCTTCATCAAAGAAAGCACTTGCATCTCCCTTCCATTTAAGGACTTCAAGAGGTAAGTTTCCTTCAAACTTGAGTCTACTCTATTTTAATATCATGTGCATCTGCCAATAAAAAAATGTAGATATTTCTAAGACCATGTTTTAGCTTTTGATTTTGACTGCCCATATGTTGAAAACTCAACCTTAATTAGTTGTGCTTTGGACTTTGAGACCCATTAGTTTTTATGCTAACCCCTGGTATGTAGTTATGTTTAGATATTGCATTTTTATAATATAAGACAGGTTTGTTATACCCTTTGATTGGCTAGTTGCATAAGCCTTTCGAATCAAAATTTGAGGGGCCAATATGTGGAGAAGGAGTCAACAAGGAGCCTGTGGCAAAGCATGAGCTTTGTTGCTTCTAGGCCTCAAAAGAAGGACAAAACCTTGTTATCTACAGGCCTCAAACAAAGGCCAGAATCTTGCTATCTCCAAGTCTCAAGCGAAAGGTATAACTATGCTTACTTCCAGGCCCAGACAAAAGGCGTGACTATCTTGATTCCAACCCCCAATCGAAGGAGACAGAAAGGAAAATCGAAGGGCATGACTCCACTGACTTCAGAACCCAAATCGAAGGAAGAAAAAAAATGCAGAATCGAAGGGCCTTTCTACCTGAATCGAAAGACCCATTTTTCTTGATTTTATTTTATTTTCGCCTTTATATTATCATGCTATTCAATATGGTTGTAATAGTGTAGGATTTTATCTTTTTAAATTTTATAATTTTGTATGATTGCTAGTAAAATAGGGTATGTATGATAAGATAAAAACAACAATTAGATAACCCCTAATCAAAGACTAAATGCATGCAATCGAACACACTATACACACATATGCACCCTTAGGGTAATTCAACTTGTTGCCTCGAAAAAATAGTCATTCCCTTAAATATGGGCGTTTTAGCAAAGACCCTTGATAAAAGAACGTAGTCCCTCGATGATCCTGAATGTTGCCTTCGATAAATGATCTAGTCCCTAAACGACATTGCTAAAACGTCCCATAAGTTTCATTCTATGACTATACAAACGTCCCACGCCCGTCCCTTCACATCCAATGATGGGGCTTCTTACCAAATCAATTGTAAGATAGCAACATCTAAAGGAAAAAGAAAAGAATTTTTAAGACCTTTTGAGTAGGTAGGATGCTCCTAGTTGCTCGCTTGCTCACAACAAAAACATTTTATACACCCACACTTTCATTTGAAACGTTTTCAAAAATTAAAACACTTTGGACGCATTCTTATAGAAACGAGAACCATTACAAAGACACCATTTCAAAAATCACTTTCAAAAACACATCCCACAAACATTTCTTTGAAATATTTTCCAAACGACACTTTGTACGCGTTCTCATAGAAACGAGAGGCATTACAAAGAACACTTTTTAAAAATACTTTCAAAACCCACACCACAAGCACATTTTCATACAAAAGCAAGTGATCTAGCAAGCAACTAAGAGACCGTAGATAACTACGGATGAAAAGGGTGCTAACACCTTCCCTTTTCATAACTTACCCCCCGAACACAAGAAATAATCTCAAAAGGTCTTTCCTGTTCTTTTAAACCTTTCCTTTTGGATAAAAGAAAAGTCGGTGACGACTGTTGCTATCTGCAACAATTGCGATCAAACACAAAACACCCAAGTCAGTTCTCCCACTATGTTACAGCAGGGCCTGGAAAGTTGTTTTAAGAGGATGGAAACACCCTTTCAAATTGGGAGAGAATGGAGAACCTACTTCTGAATTAAAACCTGAATAAGATTGGTCTAAGGAAGAAGATGAAATTTCTATTGGAAATTCTAAATCCTTGAATGCTATATATTCAATGGAATTGACAAGAATATTTTCAGATTGGTGAATACATGTGAAGTTGCTAAGGATGCATGGGGAATTCTTCAATCTACTCATGAAGGCACATCCAAAGTTAAGATGTCAAGACTTCAGCTACTCACCATAAAATTTGAGAATTTTAGGATGAAGGATGATGAAAGTATAAATGACTTCCATATGGACATCCTTGAAATTGCTAATGCCTCAAGTGCTTTAGGAGAGAAAATTCCCGAAGACAAATTGGTGAGAAAGATGCTCAAGACTCTTCCCAAGAGATTTGATATGAAAGTAACTGTTATAGAAGAAGCCTAAGACATTGACAAAATGAAAGTGGATGAACTTATTGGATCCCTTCTAACATTTGAATTAAGCATAAATGAAAGACCTGAAAAGAAAAACAAAAGCATAGCCTTTGTATCTAATACTGAAGATGAAGAAGAGGACTGTGATCTGGATATAGATGGAGGAATATCAAATGCCGTAGCTATGCTTGGACGATAATTTAATAAAGTGATCAAAAGAATGGACAGGAACCAAAGGTCAAATGTCAAGAACATTTCATCTGACATCTACAAGTCAAATGAGGTGGGAAGAAAAAGGGCTGAAGAAAAATCTTCTCAAGGGAAGGGAGTATAATATCATGAATGTGAAGGCTTTGGTCACATTAGAGGTGAATGTCCTACATATCTAAAGAAATAGAAGAAGAATCTATCTGTTACTTGGTCTGAAGAGGACTCGGAGAGTGATCTTGAAGAATATGCCAAATATGTGAAAGCACTGACAGGAAAATATCTATATGATGAAGAGTATAATCATGGGGAACTAACCTTTAATTAGTTAGCTGCTTCATACAAAGATTTATGTCTCAGAAGTGCAGAAGTATGTCTTGAAGGGGAGAAACAGAAAGCCCTTATAACTCAGCTGAAGGAGGAAAGGGAAGAGCATCTTAAAACTATTTTTGATCTGTAAAGTGAAGTGTCCTCTCTAAATTCAAATCTTAATAGAATGGTCAAATATCTCAAGATGTTGAATAATGGGTCTGACACATTAGATAAAATTCTCCAAGCAGGAATAATGACATAAGATAAGAGTGGTTTAGGTTTCAATGAGAAAAAGGAACCTAACTTAGAAGAGCCTTCATCTGTTTCCACTCATGCCAAGCCTAAACCAAAGATGTCAAATCAAATGTTTCAACATCATGGCAAGAATGGACATCTTGGCAGACATCGTGTGAAGAAAGAACGTCATGGAAAATAGCCTGCATCTGTTTCCACACATGGCAAGGCTAAATCAAAGATGTTGATTCAGATGTCTCAACATGTTGGCAAACATCGTGATAAGAAAGGACATCTTGGGAAACCTCATGTGAAGAAAGGACATCATGGGAAACCTCATGGGAAGAAAAAGCTTAATCACACTAGAGAAAATACCCAGCCTTGGATATGTCATCACTGTGGAAGGCTTTGACATATAAGGCCCTTATGTTTCCAGTTTTATGGGTATCCTAAAAATACTCCTCTTCCCAGAAATGATAAGATTCCCCAAAATAGAAAAAAGAAGAAACAGTGGGTTCCCAAGTCCAATGTTAAAAGTCTTATTGCTCACACCTCTCTCAGAGTGTCAACCAAAGATGACTGGTACTTTGGAAGTGGTTGTTCTAAACACATAACAGGTGTCAAGAATCTGTTGGTGGATGTCAAATCTCATTCCACCAGTTATGTGACTTTTAGTGATGGAGTAAAAGGAGAAATCAAAGGTGTTAGCAAGCTTGATTGTTCAGGAGTTCCTAAGCTTGATAATGTGTTACTTATAAAAGGGTTAACAGCTAACCAGATAAGTATAAGGTAACTATGTGATCAAGGATTCAAAGTTAACTTCTCCAAGGAAGAATGTCTTGTGTGTAATGAAAAGAATGAAGTTGTCATGAAAGGAATCAGATCTAAAGACAATTGTTATCTATGGGTTCCTCAAGAGTTAAACCTCTCCTTAACATGTGAGAATGAAGTTAAACTATGGCATCAAAAATTTGGGCACTTGCATCTGAAAGGCATGAAGATAATTATATCTGAAGAAGTAGTGAGAGGGATTCCTAAGCTCAAGATAGAAGAAGGAAAGCTATGTGGGGACTGTCAAATTTGAAAGCAGACTAAGATGTCATATCAGAAGATTAAACATCTTACTACATAAAAAGTTTTGGAACTTCTTCACATGGACTTGATGGGACCTATATAGGTTGAAAGTCTTGGTGGTAAGAAGTATGCCTATGTTGTTGTAAATGACTTTTCTAGATACACATGGATAAGCTTTATTAGAGAAAAATCAGAAACTTTTGAAGTGTTCAAAGATCTTTGTCAAAGACTTCAAAGGGAAAAGGAAATTCATGTCATAAGAATCAGGAGTGATCATGGAAAAGAATTTGAGAATAACAAATTTGCTGAGTTTTGCTCCTCTGAAGGAATCAACCATGAATTCTCTTCTCCCATTACTCCTCAACAAAATGGGATTTTAGAACGTAAGAATAGAACTCTCCAAGAATCTGCTAGAGCCATGATTCATGCTAAGAAGCTACCCTATCAATTCTGGGCTGAAGCTATGAATATTGCATGTTATATTCATAACAGAGTCACTCTAAGGAAAGGCACTTCAGCTACTTTGTATGAAATATGGAGGGGAAGAAAACCAACTGTAAAATAATTTCATGTTTTTGGAAGTAAATGTTACATCTTAGCTGATCGCGAACAAAGAAGGAAGATGGATCCCAAGAGTGATGAAGGAATATTCCTGGGATACTCTACAAACAGCAGAACATACAAAGTATTTTCCAGAACCAAAGTTATGATGGAGTCAATAAATTTTACTATTGATGATAGAGGATGAAATGTTGAAGAAGATGTCTCAGAAGATGTTGGAACAACTTTTCCTGATAGTCCAACTGAATCAAATGACACAAGTATTGATTCGTATCCTCCTCAAGAAGATCCCCAGCCTAGTCAGCTCAATAAAGGACCTTCAATCATAACTCAGGAAAATCATCCTAAGGAGCTTATCATAGGAGATCCAAATAAGGGAGTTACTACCAGATTAAGAGAAGGGATTTCAAACTCTTTCTTTGTATCAAAAATTGAGCCTAAGAATTTCAAAGAGGCCCTAACTGATGAGTTTTGGATTGATGTTATGTAAGAGGAGCTGGAACAATTCAGTAGGAATGAAGTTTGGGCTCTGGTTCCAAGACCTGAAGGGACAAATGTGATTGACACTAAATGGGTATACAAGAATAAATCTAATGAAAAAGGGGTGGTCACTAGTGTAACACGGTGGGAGAAATGACTTGGCTGTTTTGTGTTTGATCACAAATATTGCAGTTAGCAAGAGTCACCACCGACTTTTATTTTATCCAAAAGGAAAGGTTGAAAAGAACAGGAAAAACCTTTGAGATGTTTTCTTTAGTTCGGGGGGTAGATTATGAAAAGGGAAGGTGTTAGAACCCTTTCCATCCATGGTTTTCCATGGGCGCTTAGTTGTTTACTAGATCACATGCTTTTGTTTAAAAATGTGCTTTGTGTGGTTTTTTGAAAGTATTTTGAAAAGGCTCCATCGTTTAGGCAAACTTTGTAATGATTCTCGTTTGTAAGAATGTATACAAAAGTGTTGATCCTTTGAAAATGTTTTCAAGTTTAAAAGGTGTTTTGAAAGTGTTGGTGTTTGTTTTGTTAAATAAAATAATAAAATAAATTAGGTAAAAGAAAAATATAAAAAAAAGCAAACCAAAAAGGGGTCTGGGCCTAGAAAGGGGGGGTTCATTCATCAGAATTCCAGGCCCAAACGTGAGAAGCCTGGTTGGACTTTCAGAATCCAGCACGTGCTTGTTGACCAGGGAGCATGGTAGTCCTTCAATCCTAGCCACTGGATCAGATCTGGAGCCACTTGGAGAACATCTGGATGAGGGCGTATGATGGGCCCTGTTTTGAGTGTTTCATGGAATTTCCTGAAACAAAATTGCAATAATATTTTGGGGGACCTGGGATTCTAACCCAGGTCCCATTGCTCATTGGACGTTCGCCCCTGCCACTACACCACCATGCCTTATTTGTTATTGGAATAATAAGCAATTAATATATTAGCAAACAAATAAATATGCCTGATAAAAAAAATAAAAGCGCGCGGATTTGAAATAGACCAATGGGAGGGCGACGTGTGGTCGTCTTCCCCAACGAAACTCTGGTTTTGTTACCTGCGGATTTTTATCCGCAGGAAGATCCGTGGGGCAATTCAAAAATACGTTTTAGGCCATGTAAATGCACACCAAGGGTATCAACGTGATCGTCTCTCTTCCCTGAGCACAAATATAGCCATGGTTTGCTTTGATTGTACCTGTACCAAAAATGCCTAAAAACAAAGCTTGGAAACCCTAGGTTCGGGTATCACGTTAGAGGCCCTGAGAATAAAATTAAATATTGCAAAAATGTCCTACATCCAACAACAAGCATGAATATGCTAATATTTTGAAGAAAAGATGCAAGAACTGGAAGTTTGGAGTTCGTGTTCAGGGCAAAGTTTGAGACGACTTACAGTGTGATGTGGTTGATGAAAAGGCTTGGTTTCACTTGGTATAGCACCACTGGATATCAAGGAAGAAAGCTGCATTCTCTTTTTGGTCTGAAAGTGCCTCCAATATCGTTCTTGATCTCACACTTTTTCAAGGATTTTTGCAATTTGCTCTGGCCGCTTTAGCAGTTTTTAGGTCGTGAATTAGGTTTGTGTGGCTTGTGTATGTATAATAGAATGGTTTTAGGTCAAGAGTTGGGCCAATATCCATATACATTCAAGGTTTTGAGATTTGATTTTTATCAACATTGAAAAGATTTCTAAATATGGCCAAATCTGAGATTTTGTGCATGTATAAGCCTTAGCACGAGTTGGTTGGTTGTCACATGATGTTTGCAAGCTATACAAATCAGAAAGATCCCTTTTCAATAATTTTTGGGTTTTATTTGATTTAATATTGATTAATAATGAATTAAATCAATAAAAATGAAATAAAATAGAAAAATAAATGTTTGGTCATGAAACTAAGCATGGGACACGTGTGTGGCAAGACAAGACCAAATCAAGTGGAAACAAGTGGGCCCCTTTGTCAAAAATTGGAGTTTTGAGGATAGTTGACTTTTGGCAAATTTGGAAAAATGCCCAACTTCAACAAGACATAAGTTCCTCAAATTTGCACTTTTGGAGGTGTTATTGGACTTTTTAGAAACCTTGAGATGTCCTATAATCAACCTTTTTGGTCTCATCTCATTTTGATCTTCCATTCTCAAGTTATAAGCTTTGGAAAAAAAGTGTTTTTGTTGACTTTCAAAAATGACCTATAATGGCCAAATTTGTAACTTCTTGTGAGTACATTTTCTGATCTTGGGGTATGAATATGGATTGTGGGAAATTTAATCCTCTTCAAAATGAGATTTTGATGGGTCATTTCTCATAAAGTATGAGAAAGTTATGCTTGGTCAAAGTTGAGTTGACTTTTCCTACAAAACCCTAATTTAGCAACTTTTGAATCTTGATGAATTTTGAGCAATCCTTGATGAATCATGATCAACCCTTGATAAAATGATTAATTATCCTTCAAAATGAGAATATTGACAAAAAATCTGGAGGTTTGACTGTATTTAGGTTACAGTTGACTTTTCCCCTAGCACAGTCGATTTTTGGGTCTCTTGAGCAATTGACTGACCAAAGTTTCTCTGCAAGGCTTGAAATTTGTCATGGATGAACTTAAGAACATATTAAGACATTGGGAAACACTTGAGGCCATTTGGATGTAAGGACCTTGAGGCCACACAAAACCCTAATTTTGAATTGACTGCCTCAGGAGGTGATTTGACTGTACAATCCTTGAGCCATTTTGAGCAATTTAAAGATCATTCTTGACACATCTTGAGGAATATGGGTTGGAAACTTTTTGGGTACAACAGTTTCCCCTGTTCAATCTTCTTAAACCTGAGGATGTAGATTGGCTTGCGTACCTTTCGTTATCCGAAGGTGGAAGATGATTGAACACTAAAGTGCCTAGAAATTTGCACTCGCATGATGTAGTATCAACATTGTGATATCAGGAATGGGCTTATAGATGCCATCTGGAGATTGTTTGTTGAATTGTAATTTTGTAAGTTGAAAGAAGGAACCTGTGTAGGGTTGCCTGATGATGAGTCCGTGTAAGACTGCATCTGAAAGAGAAGGAACCGGTGTAGGGTTGCCTGATGATGAGTCCGTGTGAAACTTCATCTGAAAGAGAGAGGGAACCGGTGTAGGTCTGCTTCATGATGGTCAAGTAGATAATTGTCCTGTCTGGTTTCAGGTATTAACCTACAATCAGTCGTCCACAGATGTTTTTCCTGGCTTGCTACAGGTATTAATCTGGAACTTGAAAAGGTTGGCCGATGAGATAGTTGTCCTGGCTGGTTACAGGTATTGATCTCTGACCTGAGAAAGAAAAATAGTTTTCCTGGCTTGTTACAGGTATTAATTTTCAATCTCTTCGTGTAGGTAGTTTTCCTGGCTGGTTTCAGGTATTAACCTATAATCAATCATCTGCCGATGTTTTGCTGGCTTGTTACAGGTATTAATCTGGAACTTGAAAAGGTTGGCCGATGAGATAGTTGTCCTGGCGGGTTTCAGGTATTAATCTCTGACCTGAGAAAGAAAGATAGTTTCCTGGCTTGTTACAGGTGTTAATCTTCAATCTCTTCTTTTTGATAGTTTTCCTGGCTTGTTACAGGTATTAACCTACAATCAGTCGTCCCCAGAATTTTCCTGGCTTGTTACAGGTATTACTCTGGAACTTGAAAAGGTTGATGGTAGCCATCTTTTGATTGACCTTTTCCTGAAAAAGGTAAAACGTTAGCTGTATGCAATGTCAGGATGTATGAAATACGTGATGTCATGATGTTCTCAAAAATAAATGAGATCGTGTCGTATGAACTTTATAGGAGGTATGAAATGTGAAATGTTTATGAATGTATTTCGTCTGGGAAAATAAATCCTTGACAAATGTCGGGGAGTTTGTTAAATCCTGGACTGCTGTTGAAGAGTATGTGTGTCTTCAAACTTTGCTTAGAATGTTTCTGATGGGGATGACGAACGAAGATGGTTGTGAGAATAAACTTGTAGGAGAAAATAACTCTGTTGGGGAATAAACATGGTGAAGAGATTACTCTGCGGGGAATTACTCTGTGGGGAAGAGATGCTTTGCTGAGATTTTAACGATAACTCCGCTGGGGATTCCGTTGACAAGCTCTGTTGGAGATTTTGATGATGAACTCTGTTGGGGATAGAAAGAACTTCGCTGGGGATGATCTTTCAGTTGCAACTTGCTGAGGATAACCCAGTTAGACTCTTGTGAGGATAACCTCTGAATTTGGATGGGGAGACTTATTTGTATTCTGCAGGGGACAAGCTTCCAGAATCTACTGGGTAAGAGGATTCAATTCTCAATTGGGGAAACTTTTTTAGACTGCGTTGGGGAAATGGCTCCACTGGGGGTATCTTGTATTCCGTCGGGGAACATTCTTATATTTCGTTGAGGAATATTAAGACTGTCGGGGATTCTCTTTACGCTTGCTGAGGAATATCTTTATACTCCGCTGGGGAATATTAAGACCTTCTGGGAATACCGAGCCTTTTCAGGACTGACGGTAGACTAACTCTGCTTGGGGGAGGGTATTGCTGATTCCTTCGTAGCTGCAAGTCTCAGTGGGGAGAGCTACCATTATTGTCTTACTCTGCGGGGAGTGAAGGTATCTTGATCATATTCTTCAGCTGAACCTACCTTGGTACCTTGGTGGACAAAGCAACTAGACCTCTTAGACAATTCTTATCGCCCCTACTTCTGATATCACCCGTAATTAATCCTTTGTTTCGCATGCAAATATTTATGAGCAGCAATTATTGTCAAATGCATATATCAAAAATGAACATTGGACGTTCTTTGCAAAACAACACAGATAAAGGAAAAAACAATTTGCAATTTGTCTGAAAAATGAGCTTGTATTGATTTTGAAGTTTGCCCGTAAATAGGCGCTTTTGTACAAGAGGTTGACGTCCTAGTAAGAGAACACCGCCGAACAAATAGGATTTATACAATTTAAAAAAAAAAAGGGAAGACAAAACAGCTATGTGAATAATCCCACTGGTTCGCCTTTATATCTTCAAGCATCTCATCACTTTGCTGCTTAGTTGAAGATGAATCTGATTGACTGGTGTTGTCCGAGTCTGATAGTCGATACCGAAGTCCGGATGCGAGGTGATCCAATGAGACATAGTGTTACGCTTTAATCCCTAACTTTTTCCTGGACCGCCCTTTCGGGTTTTCAGTCCACCGGGATACCCATTTTTGCCCAAGCCGCCTTTTCAGGTTTTCGACTTGCCGGGTGTACAGATTTTTTTTATTTTCATCCCTTATTTTTGCCCGAACCCTTTTGGTTCGCCGGGATGCCCTTATTTTTTCCTAGGCCAGTCAACCTAGCGGGTCTTTAATTATGCGTAGTATCTTTTTACTATGTCTGCATTGACGGGGTGAGGAAGGTCGTCACCATCCATGGCGGTTAGAATCATCGCTCCTCCTGAGAAGACGTTCTTAACCACAAATGGCCCTTCGTACATAGGGGTCCATTTTCCGCTGGGATCACCTTGAAGTAGAATGATGCGCTTGATTACCAGGTCCCCGACTTGATACTCTTGTCGTCTGACTTTCTTGTTAAATGCCTTGATCATCCGTTTTTGGTACGTCTGACCATGACAAATAGCAGTGAGTCTCTTTTCATCGATTAGGTTCAGTTGATCAAGCCGGGTCTGGATCCAGTCGTCTTCACTTAAACCTGCATCCTTCATGATCCGGAGAGAGGGTATCTGAACTTCAATGGGCAGGACTGCCTCCATGCCATATACCAAGGAATAGGGTGTTGCCCCTGTTGACGTCCGTGCTGAGGTACGGTACCCGTGAAGAGCAAATGGTAACATCTCGTGCCAGTCTTTGTAGGTCACTGTCATCTTCTGCACAATCTTCTTAATGTTCTTATTAGCTGCTTCTACAGCCTCATTCATGTTTGGCCAGTAGGGAGAAGAGTTATGGTGCTGTGTCTTGAATTGCTCACAGAGCACAGTGATCATCTTGTTGTTAAGATTGGTACCATTATTCGTAATGATCCTCTCTGGTACGCCGTATCGACAGATCAGGTTGTGCCGAAATAACCGTGCCACGACATTCTTGGTTACGGTGGCAAAGGAAGCTGCTTCAACCAACTTCGTAAAGTAATCAATCGCTACCAGGATGAAATGATGCCCGTTGGATGCCGTAGGTCTAATCTCGCCGATCATATCAAGGCCCCACATTGCAAAAGGCCAAGGTGCTGTCAAGACATTCAGAGGAACTGGAGGAATGTGCACCTTATCAGCATAGAACTGGCACTTGTGACATGTCCAAGAATGCTGATAACAGTCGGCTTCCATTGTAGACCAGTAATATCCTGCCCGAAGGATTTTCTTTGCCATGGTATGTCCACTGGAATGAGTTCCGAAGGTACCTTCATGCAGCTCTGCCATGATCCTTTCTGCTTCATTCTTATCCACACAACGCAGTAAGGTTGAATCATGGTTACGTTTGTAAAGAATGTCATTGCTGATGAAGAACTTTGCCGCGAACCTTCTCAGAAACTTCTTGTCATTAACGGATGCACCTTCGGGGTATTCTTGAGCCTCAAGGTACCTCTTCATTTCATGATACCAAGGTTTTTCTGTTACCTCTTCGGTCTCAAGGTCACAACAATGTGCAGGTTCATCCAATTTCCAAATAATGATCCGGGGAGCCTCGTTGTCCCATTTGACTTTGAACATAGAAGACATCGTAGCTAGCGCGTCCGCCAACTAATTTTCCTCTCTTGGGAAGTGTTCAAAGGTTATCTCCTCGAAGTGGGGAAGCAACGTCAATACATACTCCTTGTAAGGAATAAGATTTGGGTGTTTCGTATCCCACTAGCCTTTGATCTGACTGATCACGAGAGCGGAATCTCCGAAGACGCTCAGAAACTTGATCCTTAGGTCAATTGCAGCTCGGAGACCCATAATGCAGGCTTCATACTCCGCCATGTTGTTGGTGCAGTTGAAACATAGTCGGGCGGTAAACGGAGTATGAGAGCCTTTAGGAGATATGATCACAGCTCCAATGCCATTACCCAAAGCGTTTGAGGCTCCATCAAAGTACATAGACCATCAGGATCCTTCCTCAGGTCCTTCATCCGGTCCAGGTATCTCGCAATCAGTTACTACCATGATATTCTCGTCTGGAAATTCAAAGTTCATAGACTGGTAATCATCCACTGCCTGATGTGCCAAATGGTCTGCCAACACACTTCCCTTGATTGCATTTTGAGTCGTGTACTGGATGTCATATTCAGTCAAGATCATCTTCCATCTTGCTATTCTTCCGGACAAGGCAGGCTTTTCGAAGATATACTTGATTGGATCCATCTTTGAAATCAATAGAGTAGTGTGAGTCAACATATACTGTCTTAGCCGGCGAGTAGCCCATGCCAAAGCGCATCAAGTTTTCTCGAGCAGTGAGTATTGGGTCTCATAGTCGGTAAACTTTTTGCTAAGGTAATAAATAGCATGCTCTTTTCGGCCAGACTCGTCATGCTGACCCAGCACACACCCCATTGAATTGTCAAGTACTGTCAAGTATAAGATTAGAGGTCTCCCTTCAACCGGTGGCATACGAATGGGTGGCTCTTGGAGATACTCTTTGATTCTTTCGAAAGCGGCCTGACATTCATCATTCCAACATACTACTTGATCTTTCTTCAGTAGCTTGAAGATTGGTTCACAAGTAGCAGTTAGGTGCGAGATGAATCGGGCAATGTAGTTCAGACGTCCTAGGAAGCCTCTGACTTCTTTCTCTGTCTTGGGAGCTGGCATCTCTTGTATGGCTTTCACTTTGGCAGGGTCCACTTGAATACCTTTGTCGCTTACGACGAAACCTAGTAGTTTTCCAGATCTCACCTCGAAGGTGCACTTGTTCGGGTTTAATCTTAGCTTGTACAACTTAAACCGGTCAAACAGCTTCTGTAGATGGTCAAGGTGTTCCTTCTCAGTTTGGGACCTTGCAATCATATCGTCGACGTATACTTCAATCTCATGATGGATCATGTCGTGAAACAAAGAAACCATGGCACGCTGATATGTTGCCCCAGCATTTTTTAACCCAAAAGGCATGACCTTGTAACAAAAGGTCCCCTACTGAGTAACAAAAGTGGTCTTCTCCATGTATTCAGGAGCCATCTTGATTTGATTATAACCGGAGAAACCATCCATAAAGGAGAATACCTTGTGCTGAGCAGTGTTTTCAACTAGAACATCGATGTGAGGAAGAGGGAAGTCATCCTTAGGGCTTGCCCTGTTCAAATCTCTGTAATCAACACACATTCTGACCTCACCATCTTTCTTCGGCACTGGAACCACATTGGCGACCCACTGAGGGTAAGAAGTTACTGCTAGAAAACCGGCGTCAAATTGTTTCATAACCTCCGCCTTGATTTTCTCGGACATCTCTGGGCGCATACGTCGAACCTTCTGTTTTACGGGAGGGAAATCTTCCTTGGTAGGCAGGCGATGAACCACAATGTCAGTATCCAACCCGGGCATATCTTCGTAAGACCAGGCAAATATTTCCACGTAGTCATGCAGCATCTGAATCAACCGTTATTTCACACTAAGCTCCAGATTTGCACCGATATTGACTTCCTTTTTGTCTGTCTCAGTACCCAGATTCACTGTTTCCACTAGCTCTTCATGTGGCTGAATGACCCTCTCTTTCTGGAGTAACAGTCTTGCAAGTTCGCCAGGTACTTCGCAATCATCTTCACCTTCGTCTTCGGCCAAGTTGATCGGATTTTCGAAGTCATAACTGGCAGTAACAGAGCCATTACCAGTGAGATCCGGAGTGGATTGGGACCTGTATATGTGAGTGTGTGTAAAATAGCTGTTTTGCAATACCTAATAAAGAAAGACAAAGAGCGCAAGATTTGAAATGCAAGAATGTCCAATGCTTTTATTAATGATATATGAAAATGGCACACAAAAGCCCTCACAAATGAAGCCACGGTGCCCCGGGCCATAAAGTTTCACAATATTGTCTGTTACAAATTCAAAACAAAAGAGTTCATTACTGAGTAACAAAAGTAATAGGGACGAAGTCCTTTGCTGTCCAGTTGTTTGGTCCACCGTTGGTCGTAGGGTAGATCCAGCTGTCGAATTCATATTCCTCCACGTCATCTTCGATGGCATTTACTCCCGAGTTGCTGATGAACACAAGAGGTCTTCCAATCCTTGCACTACAAACAACCCTTTGAGCTTCTGCAGTGAAACCCAAACCAAACTTGTTAGTCTTCTGAGTGAAATCAGGAAGTCGGCCCCAGTTTGCATACTCACCCTTCTCAATAACAGCCCGGGCATCATTTAAGGAAGCCATTTTCAAAGGAGGATCTTTAACCACGGTCTCAGCTGATGCCAGTGTCTGAGGAACCTCTTCAAAGTGTTGAAATGGGGTCTCAATGAATTCCCCCTCCATCTCTATGTACCAGAACGAGTTGAGGTGGCTGACCATGTACTCTTCCTCCCCCTGTACTATCACAATCTTCCCTCTGACCGGGTACTTCAGCTTCTGATGGAGTGTGGAGGTCACAGCTCCAGCTTTATGGATCCATGGACGACCCAGCAAACAAGAATAGGACGGTTGAATGTCCATCACGTAGAATGTAGAATCGAAGACCTGAGAGCCAACTCTAATTGGAATATCGACTTCACCATGCACCATCCTTTTAGACCCATCAAAGGCCCGGACAACAATGTTACTTGGCTTTAACTCCAACCCTTCGCAATCCAACCTGTCTAGAGCTTTCTTGGGCAAGACGTTCAATGAGGAACCAGTGTCAACCAATACATGTGCAAGGGTAGTTCCCCTGCATTCAATGGAGACATGCAAGGCATCGTTATGGTTCTTCCCTTTAGCAGTCAGATCAGCGTCGGAGAAACCCAAACCATTATCAGTAGTTAAATTGGCCACACAATCGGTAAACTGATCAGCTGACGTCTCTTGTGGCACGTGGGTTGTCTTCAGGAAGGTAATCAGAGCCTTGGAATGGGCCTCTGAACACAACAACAGTGATAACATAGAAATCTTGGATGGGGTTTGTCCCAGTTACTCAACTACATTATAATCACTCTTCTTAATAATCTTCAGAATCTCTTCCATCTCCTGCTTGGAAGCTTCAACATCGATTGTCTTTGGCGCCTCCGTCCGGGCAGGCATATCAGTGGTGATCCCTTTGCCCCGGGCGTCAGATGACTCGGCGACAGGGGTATAACTAAGAACTTGATCAGGAATGGCATTAGGCACACTTGCAGGTGTGATGACAATAGGTCTTCGGACAGTTGGTGGCACAATATTAGGTGAGAAAAGTCTACCACTGCGGGTGACTTTAGCAGGCCCGGTAATGTTGTTGACGCCGGTATTAGTATCAAACTCTTGCTTAACCCCAAGAACATAAACATCTGCCCCATAGTGCCAAGGGACAGCTTTGTTAGAGGTGTATGGAATAGGCCCCAGAACAATGATGATTATGGGTGCAATCTTCTGAACAGGCGTAATTCTGACAGGCTTCCTCGAGGGAGCCTTGGGAGAATTGTTGAAAATGGTAATAATGGACACTTATTCAGTAGGGGTGGCAGGAACAACAATCTTCTCAAACAGGATTTCCTTATTATCCATCAGGTTTTGGATGCCTGACTTCAAAGATCAGCAACCAGTAGGTGAAACAGAACACAGATGGCAACCTTCACCACAGCCCGGAAATAAACTGGACAGCAACAGATTCTTCTTGACAGTCATCAGCGGGGTAACAATATCATCCACAGAGGCTACAAACAAGTCTTACTCTACAATATTTACTCCATGTTTGGGCATGGGAGCAGTCACAACATTACGCCTCTCGGGCGCCTCAAACTCAATCTCCTTTGCATCGATTAGGTCCTGAACCTTATTCTTCAAAGCCCAACAATCATTCGTATTATGCCTCGTGCTGTCAGAGTGATAAGCACAGCGGGCGTTAGGATTGTACTTTGGGGATGTTGTGTTTGAAATCTTCGGCGCTTCTTTTAGAGTCACCAGATTGGTTGTTAGTAACTGCGGCAATATCTGAGACAAGGTCATGCTGAGACGAGTGAACTGCCTTCAAGGTCTCTCGCCCCTTTGTTGGTTGTGATGCTGAGGAGCACCAACAGGTTTTGAAATAACAACCGCGTTGATAGCTTGGCGGTGTTCCGGTCTATTCTGTCTTCTTGAACCATAGACATCACTGGATTCTTTCTTGAACGGCTTCTTCTCGGGGCTCGATGAGGCACCCTTCTGTATCTTCCCAGCCTTGATACCAGCTTCAATCCTCTCACTAGTCAAGATAAGTTCTGTAAACCCGGCTGAAGAGTTTCCAATCAAATGGTTAAAGAATGGACCAGACAGGGTCCCCAAAAACATATCAACCAGTTCACGATCAGTTAAAGGTGGTTGCACCCTTCCGGCAAGGTCTCTCCATTTTTGAGCATACTCTTTAAATCCTTCACCCGTCCCTATTAACATACCCTGGAGTTGGGTACGCGTAGGAGCAAGGTCGGAATTATATTGATACTGCTTATAGAACGCAGTAGCCAAATCCTCCCAGCTACGGATACTGGCTCCATCCAACTGATAGAACCACTCAAGTTGAGTCCCTGAAAGACTGTCTTGAAAGAAATGGATCCATAAATTCTTATCAACGATGTAAGGCTGGATCTTCCTTACATATGACCGGAGATGCAGCTTCGGATAGGAAGCTCCGTCATACTTGGCGAAGGCAGGTGCCTTGAATTTATGGGGAATCACCACCCCAGAGGATAGACCTAGGTCTCCGAAGTCCAGCCCGGGCACGTTCTGTATCTCCATAGCGCTCAAGCGGTCCTCCAACTGTTTGTACCTATCCTCAGCAGGAGGATACTGTTCTTCATCATAATCTGTCTCGTTGTCGGAGACTATAGGGCTAGGAACCCTTCTCTCTTGTGGACTGTCTTTCCCTCCAGATGAGGTGCCCAGATCAACTTCGTTTTACAACCCATTTCCAAACCTACGTCCAGTGTTGAACAGGACGGTCCTCTTCTTCTTCTTCTTCCTCTCTTTCAGAATCAGGGTCTTCAAGTCCTGTTGACCCTTAGCTAGGCTCATAACCAACTCTTGAAATTGGGCATTCTGGGCCTGGAGAGCCTTGATAGCTTGCTCAGTGGAAGGTTCAGTAGACATGATGATTGCTGAAATAAACAGCGAAGAAGATAAGTGACCTGTAAAAGGGTACCTGTTTATGCAGTGCATGAGATGAAATGCGTATAATTTATGTTTTCAAAGACAATTGGGATTCAAATTTGTAGACAAGAAAGGAAACACACTTTATTAGATTTAACTTCAGAATTTGAATTGTTCAACAAATTGCCCTTAGGCGTTACAAGAATGGAAATACGGAAAAGTAAATAAAACCGTAAAAGAAATCATCAAAAAATATCAATGTTCCCATGGCCTCATCTTCTCAGTGCGGATATAATCATTCAGGATCCGCTCGTTCTCCAGTTGCTTAGTCAGCTTCTGGATCTTCTGTTCTTGTTCATTGAACCTTTCCTGATAAGAATCCCATTCTTCCTGCAGTTGCACCCAGGACCTCTTCAGTGTGCCAACATCAGTGGGCGTATGAGGATGGAGAATAGTTGGAGGAACCCCGTCTTTATCAGCAACTTCAAGAATAATAGGCCTGACAGCTTCGTATGGCATACCTAACTTCTGGGCACGGATGCGGACCCATCTGAAATATGACTCCATTGGTAGAGAAGTCTTTGGTCCCAACTCATGTGGGTCATATTTGTGAACTCTATCCCAAGCCCTGATGAATCTACGACGCAGCTCGTCGCTATCTCCCTGAAAATCAAAGATGATATGAGGTACCAACATCTCATGAGGCCCTTCCCTTCTGGCTCTTCCAAACTGACGGAGAGCTAAACATGGGTTATAAGAGATTCCTCCATGGGTTCCGATCAATGGAACATTAGGATACTCTCCACAACAATCAATGACAGTCACCTCATCTAAGCCTTTGAGAGTCCAAATAATGTCATTATTAGTAAGAGACATTATCCTATGAGCCCAGCCCATTCCTTCTTTGTTCTTCAGTACAGATTTAGGGAGGTGCGAAATAAACCACCTCGATAATAAAGGAGCACAGCACATCAAAGTTCCCCGCTTTCGGGCAGTACGAGCATAGAGCTGATGGAGAATGTCACCCAAGAGAGTGAGTACAGGGTTCCGAGAGATGAAGATCCTTATGGCATTAACATTAACAAAAGTGTCAGGATTTGGGAACAATACCAGACTGTAGATCAAAAGAGCCAGAATGTCCTCGTACGCTTTGAAGTCTAAGTCATTCCAGAAACAATTAGCTTTGCCAACCAGAAACTTAGCCAAAAAACCCTTAACTCCACTTCTAGTCTCCCAATTAGCCATTACCTCCTCTTTGGTCAAGTGAAGGGCTGCGACAATCTCTTCAGGCCTGAGAGTCTTTTCCCAACCAGTAAATGGAGTCTGCTCCAAAACAGAGAGACCAAGCAACTCAGAGAATTCTTCCAGGGTAGGGACCAGCTGGAAGTCTTGAAAGGTGAAGCAATGGTATAGCAGATCATAAAACTGGACCAGGACACTCATCATTTATTGGTCCAACTTTGAGGTGACTAAACCGAGAAGAGAACCATGCCTCCTGATGAAGGAAGTAGTGTTTAGAATCCTGTCAACCAATTCTTTAAGCAAAGTAGGTACTTGAACAAATTTGATCCGGATAGTATTCCTACGCATGGGCATCTTGATGTCCTACAAAACAGAGCAAAGATGAAACCCTCTTGTCTTTGTAATGGGTTAGTCCTTATGCAGGATGTATGCAATGTTATGATGTTATGATGTCATGGTAAAGGCACACCACAAGTATTCACAAAAGGGAAACATGGCAAAGGCATACAAAAGAGCCCTTAGATTTCAGGCTGGCATGAAGTTTAGGTACTACCCTCTTTCAGTTTCAGTTGGTTAAGACCTGTCCTAAAAATAGTAACCGGGTTCTAGAGGATCTCAATATCACTGACTACCCTCAATCGGTCATAATTCCAGTTTGGCAACCTTTTCTTGCGGCCGGAACCATCACGAGAGTTTAGTCTCAATGAGTGTAGCATACTGCTATTGTTCTATGGCCAAGTTGGTCAATTTAAGGTTCTAAGGTCAGTTGGTGCTTAATGGCTCCTCAGAAGACCCATATTCTCCTTGTTCCAACATAAGGGATATCGGTACAGACCAAGGTGTCACACCAACGTAGCTACTGCTTCATCCATGTCGGTCTATGCCGGACAGATCCCTCACAGTTTATTGCTACTTACCTAAAAAGGGGTACCCCAGATCCGGGTTAGGATCTATAAAACTTTGATACAAGCCCACAAAGTTTAAAGCATACAAAGCATACAATTGAAAACACAAGTGATCTAATCCTAAGGTATACCTCACTTATAGATTCCCCAGCAGAGTCGCCAGTTCTGTGATCGGTGGGAATATAACTGACTGTTTTGGAATGCTGGTTCGCCTTTGCATTTCGCAAAATGTCGCGGTAAGCAAGAGTCGCCACCGTCTTTTATTTTATCCAACAAGGAAAGGACAAAAGCACAGAAAAATTCCTTTTCGAGATGTTTCTCGGGTTCGGGAGGTAGATTATAGAAAGGGAAGTTGTTAGCACCCTTTCTATCTGTGGTTATCCACGGGCTCTTAGGTACTTGCTCATTATGTTTTCAAAAGTTTTGCTTTTCTTGTGCTTGTGGGTTTTGAAAAGAGTTTTGTTTGAAAACTTCGATTTAACTCTTGTTTCTGTCCTCAAGAGTGTACGAAGTATTGTTGAAAACTTTGTTTGAAAAGTGTAAGTGCGAAGAAGTTGTTTTGTTTTGAAAGAGCAAGTATCTAAGAACCTCTACCCACTCGAAAAGGAATTAAACTGTGTAAATGTCCTTTAGACAGTGTTATCCCATTATTGAGGAGTAGGTAGCCCCGTCGTTGGAGTTTTCGGGTCAATTCGATTTAAGGGACATGTGGTCACTAAAGCAATGTTAGGACGCCTTAGCGGTAACCCTAATGTCTTAGATCATTTTATCCGAGGCAACTTATGATCTTTGGACAAGAGGGAGACCTCTAAAACTTCCTATACTCAATGACCACGTTCGAGGCAACCAAGTGAGGCGTACCCTAGGAGTGGCATGTGCAAATGTGTCAATTTTCAGTTATGTTATCTTTGTACATGTTATGGTGAGCTACGGTTGATTTTAAGTTAAGGTAGATCTTGTCATGCATAGCCTATTATTCATAAATCTAGCAGTTAATGGTTGCGGAAAATAAAACTAAGCTATTACAAGGCGTCGGGTATTTACATCGCCAAAAACAAACCCTTGAAAAGTAAATGCGGAAAAGGTAAATAAAAGCGATAAAAGGTCCTAAGCTAAAGCTATTACATCCTCGGAGCAATTACAATATTGAGATATGAATCAAAAAAACAATACGCGCGAGAAAAATTAAATCGGAGAGTTTTTAGGGTTTTGACCCTTTTTAAGAAAGAAAGAGATTTTTTGTTATTTTGAATTAAGCGGAAATTAAGTCTAAGTTAATTAATTAATAAAATAAAAACAGATATTTTTTTGGGTTTTTGAATGTTTAAGGAAATAAAAAATAAAATGATTAAATATATTAAAAAACCTAATTCTAATTAATTTTTAATTTATTGCAAAAGATATTAAAATTATGCCTAATTAGAAACTAAATTAATTAAGTTATTTATTTACAAAAATAATGAAATAGTGAAATTAATTTTAATAAATAAAAATATTATATATTTTTTTGTTTTCTGATTTTTTGTTATAAAAAAAGTTAATTAGTTAATTGGTTAATTAAATAAAATAATAAAATAAATTAGGTAAAAGAAAAATATAAAAAAAGCAAACCAAAAAGGGGTCTGGTCCTAGAAAGGGGGGTTCATTCATCAGAATTCCAGGCCCAAACGTGAGAAGCCTGGTTGGACTTTCAGAATCCAGCGCGTGCTTGTTGACCAGGGAGCATGGTAGTCCTTCAATCCCTGCCATTGGATCAGATCTGGAGCCAGTTGGAGAACATCTGGATGAGGGCGTATGATGGGCCCTGCTTTGAGTGTTTCATGGAATTTCCTGAAACAAAATTGCAATAATGTTTTGGGGGACCTGGGATTCGAACCCAGGTCCCATTGCTCATTGGACGTTCGCCCCTGCCACTACACCACCATGCCTTATTTGTTATTGGAATAATAAGCAATTAATATATTAGCAAACAAATAAATATGCCTGAAAAAAAAAAGCGCGCAGATTTGAAATAGACCAATGAGAGGGCGACGTGTGGTCGTCTTCCCCAACGAAACTCTAGTTTTGTTACCTGCGGATTTTTATCCGCAGGAAGATCCGTGGGGCGATTCAAAAATACGTTTTAGGCCATGTAAATGCACACCAAGGGTATCAATGTGATCGTCTCTCTTCCCTGACACAAATATAGCCATGGTTTGCCTTGATTGTACCTGTACCAAAAACGCCTAAAAATAAAGCTTGGAAACCCTAGGTTCGGGTATCACGTTAGAGGCCCTGAGAATAAAATTAAATATTGCAAAAATGTTCTACATCCAACAACAAGCATGAATATGCCAATATTTTGAAGAAAAGATGCAAGAACTGGAAGTTTGGATTTCGTGTTCAGGGCAAAGTTTGAGACGACTTACAGTGCGATGTGGTTGATGAAAAGGCTTGGTTTCACTTGGTATAGCACCACTGGATATCAAGGAAGAAAGTTGCATTCTCTTTTTGGTCTGAAAGTTCCTCCAATATCGTTCTTGATCTCACACTTTTTCAAGGATTTTTGCAATTTGCTCTGGCCGTTTTAGCAGTTTTTAGTTAATGAATTAGGTTTGTGTGGCTTGTGTATGTATAATAGAATGGTTTTAGGTCAAGAGTTGGGCCAATATCCATATACATTCAAGGTTTTGAGATTTGATTTTATCAACATTGAAAAGCTTTCCAAATATGGCCAAATCTGAGATTTTGTGCATGTATAAGCCTTAGCACGAGTTGGTTGGTTGTCACATGATGTTTGCAAGCTGTACAAATTACAAAGATCCCTTTTCAATAATTTTTGGATTTTATTTGATTTAATATTGATTAATAATGAATTAAATCAATAAAACTGAAATAAAATAGAAAAATAAATGTTTGGTCATGAAACTAAGCATAGGACACGTGTGTGGCAAGACAAGACCAAATCAAGTGGAAAAAGTGGGCCCCTTTGTCAAAAATTGGAGTTTTGAGGATAGTTGACTTTTGGCAAATTTGGAAAAATGACCAACTTCAACAAGGCATAACTTCCTCAATTTTGAACTTTTGGAGGTGTTCTTGGACTTTCTAGAAACCTTGAGATTTCCTCTAATCAAACCTTTGGGTCTCATATCATTTTGATCTTCCATTCTCAAGTTATAAGCTTTGGCAAAAAAGGTGTTTTTGTTGACTTTCAAAAATGACCTATAATGGCCAAATTTGTAACTTCTTGTGAGTGCATTTTCTGATCTTGGGGTATGAATATGGATTGTGGGAAATTGCATCCTCTTAAAAATTAGATTTGGATGGGTCATTTCTCATAAAGTATGAGAAAGTTATGCTAGGTCAAAGTTGAGTTGACTTTTCCTACAAAACCCTAATTTAGCAACTTTTGAATCTTGATGAATTTTGAGCAATCCTTGATGAATCATGATCAACCCTTGATCAAATGATTAATTATCCTTCAAAATGAGAATATTGACAAAAAATCTGGAGGTTTGACTGTATTTAGGTCACAATTGACTTTTCCCCTAGCATAGTCGATTTTTGGGTCTCTTGAGCAATTGACTGACCAAAGTTTCTCTGGAAGGCTTGAAATTTGTCATGGATGAACTTAATAACATATTAAGACATTGGGAAACACTTGAGGCCATTTGGATGTAAGGACCTTGAGGCCACACAAAACCCTAATTTTGAATTGACTGCCTCAGGAGGTGATTTGACTGTACAACCCTTGATCCATTTTGAGCAATTTGAAGATCATTCTTGACACATCTTGAGGAATATGGGAGGGAAAATTTTGGGGTACAACAGTTTTCCATGGGCGCTTATTTGTTTACTAGATCACATGCTTTTGTTTGAAAATGTGCTTTGTGTGGTTTTTTGAAAGTATTTTGAAAAGGCGCCATCGTTTAGGAAAACTTTGTAATGATTCTCGTTCGTAAGAATGTATACAAAAGTGTTGATCCTTTGAAAATGTTTTCAAGTTTAAAAGGTGTTTTGAAAGTGTTGGTGTTTGTTTTGAAAATAGCAAGGATGTTTTTGTTTTCAAATTGAGCAAGCAAATAGGAACAATCTACCTACTCAAAAGTCTTTTATGTTTATTTCCTCTTTCCTTTGACATTGTTATCTTACCATTGATTTGATAAGTAACCATATCTTTGGATGTAAAAGGGACAGGCAAGGGTCATCGTATAGCCATGATTAGCAATGTTGTAAGATATCTTAGCATTTTCTTTAAGGGACTAATATCATTTTTGAATGGCAACTTTGATAGCGCCATCGAGGGACTATGATCTTGTATTTTTTGATTGCTTTTGCTAAGATACCTCACATGCATAATATGTTCATTTTATAAGGCAACAAAGTGGATTTACCCTAATGGTGTAAGTGTGCAAGTGTATTGGTTTACATGCTTGATTTGTCTTGATTAGGGTTTTCTAAGCTTTGATTTTATCTTTTCCATACAAACCCTAATTTACTAGCATTTGTATTTAAATTGTGGAAAATAAAAATACTAAGCTATTACATCATTAAGGGAGGGGTATACAAATTACAAATGGGGAATTGCAAGAAAATTAAATCTAAATAATTATTACAACCATATCGAATATTGTACAAAAAATGAATAAATAAAAATGCAAGAATGTAAATGTAAAAAGAAATATGATTTTTGTTTGGTTTTCATGAAAAGGGTTTTTTGACCTAGTTAACTAAAATAAAATAATTAACTAAAAATAATAAAATTAAGATTAAGTTAATAAAATAAATGAATTTAAAGAGAACAAAAATTTTAGGGTTTTTTGTGAATTTGATTAAATTAGTAAATAACATTAATTAAATAAAAGTCCTAAGTTCTATATTGATTTTAATTTACAAGAAAATAATATATAATAATTAAGACTAATTATCTAAGTATTTTAAAAAAGGGAAATTAATTTATTAAAGAAAATGTTTTTTATTCTTTTGCTTTATGAAGAAAAATAAACTAAATAAATATAAATAATAAAATAAAAATATATGTTTTTTGGATTTTTATTAATAACAATAAAAATAATATTAATAATAATAATAATAAAGAAAATAAAAATATAAAAGAAAGAAAATGGGCCAGGATGTATGAAAGTGAAACAGGGAGTATGAAATAAGCAAAAATGTTAGGCCCAACAAAGGGGAGCCCAGCGCCTGCCTTCAAACAAAAAATGAGAGAAAATATGAAAAAAAAGAACAAAAGGGTACCACTGGGGCTCGAACCCAGGTCCCTCTAGTTACAGGTGTGCGCTTTAACCACTGGGGTGGTGATACATCTGTTAACTTATGTCAAACCATAAATATATATTTGAAACATGTTCCTGAAGATGACTTCATCTTCTTCCTCGCGCCATAACCAGTCATGAATTCAAATCCTGTAACTTCTTCATCTCTCAACCATTTGCAAAAGTACAAACATGAAACTTGATCCAAATTTCATCACGAGTTCAGTCATATAAATAACTAAAGCTATAAATCAAAGATGAGCATGAATTTTGAATGGTACCAAATCTGACCTAATTTTTTCAGAAAATTCAACTCTAAAATTCTCACTACTCAGACAACATAAATGAATTCTAAGGACATGGTTAGTTTCAGGGCTATGATGTTTATATTTTATCTTCACAAATGGAAACCAAATGATTCCTATATGAAGAGCTCAAAAGTCAGAAAACTTACTTTGCAAGAGGGTATCGTGTTTTGAGTTTGAGCAGCTTTCAATGAGTCCTAGTGATTGGGTTAGCTTCCTCAAGTTCCCAGAAAGCTAATGTGATGCTTGGTTTGAGCTGAAAGTGGCTGAGGAGTTTTGGAGAAGTCCACTTGCAGACCCCTGTTTTTGAAAATGGAACTTGATGATGGAGGTGTTACAGTTACGAAACAGGGTCAAGGATGAGTTGTATTTGATTTTTAGAAGCTTTAGGATTGATTAGGAATGAAAACACACGAGGGAAATGAGAGATATAAGTTTAAGGTCAGAACTGTGCATCAATGGAGTTTCTTGCGCAAATTCTGGCTTGAGGGAGTTTTGGTGTGTTTCAGGGTGCTTAAGCTCGTGCTCTAGCTCACAAATAGTGCCTCTATTTATAAGCAACAAGTTTGGAAGCTTGTTGTTGATCAGAATTCAAAATCACAAGTTTAAGCATAACATGTGCTTTTTGAGAAATCCAAGTTTCAAAGTCTTATGTACTTGCTAAGATAGAGTGGTTATGCTTTAAACACACTTGCTTCTGACTTTGTGGATGAAGTGTACTTAAAGAGAACAAGTTAGGAGCTTAAGAAGATGACTTTGTGCATAAAGCTTGCTTTACAAGAATGGAATTGGTGACTTTCTCCCTAAAATGGCAAAATGCTTTGGACAATGCTTGAATCAATTGGACAATTGATCAATCAGTTATGTAAACATTAAATTAAGGAGTGACAAACAATTTTAAGGCTTGAAAAGTGAATATTATGCAGCATGGCTATGGATTTGGTTCATGTTGCATCACAAATTTTGCCTTGCAAAACAACTTGAAACCCTAACTTCTGACCTTCGATTCTCCTTGCTCACAAATGATCTCAAGGAGTTCTTTGACTTTTTAGAAATCTTGTAATGTGATATACAACCCCTCTTTGAATCACGTTTGCAAAATCCAAATGGAACTATGTGAAACTTGGCTCAGAAGTTAGGTCAAAATCCTGGCCAAAAATGCTCAAAATTTTACTAAGTGTTTTAGTTTCATGACCATGACTTCATGGATTAATAACTTGAGATCCAAGAATTTATAGGAGAAGTTGTGTAAAGAAATGTTTTAGATCTCATGGATATCTACAACTTTCATGTTGAAAGTTTCTTTTGAATCATCTTGCATCATGGTGAAAAATTGGCTCAAAGTTGTGAAAAAATATGAAGTTTTCAACACTTAGAAAAATTTCTAAGTTTGGAAATTTTGACTTTTCAAAATGAAATCTTGACTTTTTGATTTCTTGATGAACAAGTTTCATATTTTGACTTGTTTTGATGAATTGTGATCTTTGACACTTGATTTTGACCAAAAAGTCAAAGTTTGACTTTTCAGTGTACAATTGACTTTTAATCAGTTGATTGAAAATCAACTATCAATCAATTGATCTTGAAGGAAATTTTGAGTCATGCCATTAGGTAAAAATGATTCAATTTAACTCTTGAGATCATGTCTCAAACCAATTAACCATTTGCTAGGTCAAAAATCAAAAATTGCCCTTTCTTAGTGAAAACCCTAATTTTGACCATTTTGCCCTTTTGATGATTTGATCAAATTTCTTGAGGAATTATGTTCCAAACTTGATCAAATGACATATATGAGTTCACAATGTTGATATGGATAAAAAATTATGAAGTTTGACTGTAAATTGGCCACCATTGACTTTTTCCCAAATATAGTTGATTTTTAGGTCAACTGCTCAATTGACTGAGCAAAAATGTGATCCAAGACTTGAAACTTGGCATGATCAATATTGGGGGTCCATGATGATCCATGAAATTTATATGAGGCATTAAAATTTCAATTATCCTTGTGCAATCTTAAACCCTAATTTTCAGTCATCAGAACTTAAGGAGGTGTCTTGAGCTGATCAAACCTTGTGCAGTCTTGAACCAAAGGAGATCCTGTGAGAAAAAATTTGATAAATGAGATGGAAAATTTTGGGGTACAACAACTATAAATAAGGAAAGGTTAGTTTCACAAGGATACACTCAAATTTAAGGAGTGGACTTTGATGAAACCTTTGCTCGTGTGCCTAGGCTTGAATCAATCAGACTACTATTGGGAGTTGTATGCATTTTGAAATTTAAAATGTTTAAAATGGATGTAAAGAGTGCCTTCTCGAATGGGTACCTGAATGAGGAAGTTTTTATTGAACAACCAAACCAAGTTTTCCTAAATTGAAGCAAGCTCCAAGAACTTGGTATGAGAGACTGACAGAATTTCGTGTGGAAAATGGATATAGGAAAGGTGGCATAGACAAAACCCTCTTTGTAAAAGAATAATAAGGGAAGATTATGATTGCTCAAATCTATGTTGATGATATTGTATTTGGAGGGATGTCAAATGAGATGATGGAACATTTTGTCAAGCAAATGCAGTCTGAATTTGAAATGAGTCTTATTGGTGAATTAACCTATTTTCTTGGTCTACAAGTTAAACAAATGGAAGACTCCATATTTTTATCTCATAGCAAGTATGCCAAGAATATAGTGAAGAAGTTTATGATGGAGAATGCCATTCACAAAAGAATCCCTTCTCCCACACATCTGAAGCTGACTAAAGATGAAAAAGGAGTAAGTGTAGATCAAAGTATCTATAAAAGCATGATAGGCAATCTTCTATATCTCACAGCTAGCATACCAGACATTTCCTTTGTTGTAGGGGTGTGTGCAAGATATCAAGTTGGTCCTAAAATTATCCATGCCAACCATGTGAAGAGGATTCTTGAATATGTGAATGGGACAAGTGATTATGGTATGTTGTACTCTCATGGATCAAATTATGCCTAAACTGGTTTTTGTGATGCTGATTAGGCAGGAAGTGCTGATGATAGAAAGAGTACATCAGGAGGATGCTTCTTTCTGGGAAATAATCTCATATCTTGGTTCAACAAGAAGCAAAATTGTGTGTCTTTGTCCACTAATGAGGCTGAGTACATTGTTGCAGGAAGCAGTTATTCTCAATTGGTTTGGATGAAACAAATGTTATCAAAATACAATGTAAAACAAGATATCATGACATTATTCTGTGACAATTTAAGTTCCATAAACATATCAAAGAATCCCATTCAACACAGCAGGACCAAGCATATTGACTTCCGTCATCACTTCATAAGAGAGCTTGTTGAAGAAAAGATTGTTGCCTTAGAACATGTAGCCACTAAATTGCAACTGGATGACATCTTCACAAAGGCTTTGGATGCTAATAAATTTGTGAGTTTAAGAGGAAAATTAGGGATATATTTATATGAGGGTTTGTAGCAATTAAAAGTGTGTGGGGATATCATTAAAGTGATACTATATTATTTGTGTTTCCAACAAATAAATTTTAGAAAACAATTATTACAAGACTGCCTCAAATTGTTTCCCACACGCTACTACATTTCTTCTCTCTCCTATTACAAACTCTTCACTCTCCTCAACGGAAGAAGAACCCTTTCCATTCCTCATCTCCTTGCTATAAATTTTTCAAACTTGTCTCAACATCGAACGTCATATTCCTCAAAATCTACAAATGAAAATATTTCTCTTGACAAAGTACTAGATGTTACTCCTCTATCAACGATCCCTCCACTTGAGAAAAAGGTCAAGAAACCTAGATCATCACTAGCTAATAAATCTAAAGATGACAAAGGAAACTCTTATACTGCTACTGACAATAGGACTGAAGAAGAAATAGTCAATGTTGATGGAAGCATCAAAAGTCTTATGGACAGGGTTTTAAATGAAGGTTTTGTTGTGCCTGGGATCTCTACTCCCCTTGCTCGCATGCCTCCTCCTGCTGACAAAGGAAGCAATCCTAAAAATGATGCTGCTGAATTATCCAAGAATGATGTTGTTGATAGAAAACTTGCGAAGCTTGCTACCTCTGCCCTAAAAGATGTGGAAGAAGAAAATGTTGATCAAGATGTTAAGGAAAATGTTGAACAAAATATTGAAGAAAACTCTCCTTCTAAAGAAGATGTTATTGCCTCCAAGGATGGAGAAGGTCATAATGTTGTGAATGTAGTCAATGTTGAAGAGTTGTCTGACAATGAGCTCATCATTAATGTTGTACCTGGTATTGCTAGAAGGCTAAAGATGCAAGTATCACACCCCTCCCAAGACAATCAAGAACAAAACCTTGTATAGACCCCCAAAAGCAGGAAGTAAAGTGGTCCCTCCTTCTAGCAAGAGAAAAGCTAGACATGTTACTTCTACTGATGATGATGAGGATGTTGTAAAAAGGTCCAAGAGTAAGAAGAAAGCTATTATAATTGAAGATACAGACTCTAAGTATGATGTCGAGCAAGATGTCCAGGACATCTCTCCTATCAAAAAGTTTGCAAATAAGAAATTGTCTGTTAAGGTTCCTAATGCCCCACTTGACAACATCTCCTTTCACTCTGTTGGAAATGCTGAAAAGTGGAAGTATGTGTATCAAATAAGGATTTCCCTGGAGAGAGAAGTAGGAGCTGGTGTTTGGAATGTAAGGAAATCATAGAGCTAATCTCCTATGCTGGACTGATGAAAACAGTTATCAGGTTTGCAAATTTCTATGAAACTCTTGTTAAGGAGTTTATTGTTAATATTCAGGTTGATTGTGTTGACCATAAGACTAAGAAGTATAGAAAGGTTTTTGTTAGAGGAACGTGTGTAGAATTTTCTCCTGTCATTATAGACAAATTTCTAGATAGGTCTGAAGATGTATGTTGTAAGCTGGAAGTAACAGACAATAAGTGTGTAGAGCCATTACTGCTAATCAAGTAAGTGAGTGGCCAATGAAAAATAAACTTCCTGTCAACAAACTGAGTGTGAAATATGCAATTTTACATAGGATATGAGCTACAAATTGGGTTCTCACTAATCACACTTCAAACATCTCCATTGGTTTAGGAAATTTCATTTATGCTATTGGAAACCAATAACTTTTTGATTATGGGACTTATATCTTTGATCAGACCATCAAACATGCAGGAACTTGTGCCATTAAGATGCCAATTGCTTTTCCTTCCCTCCTTTGTGGAATTATCCTAAATCAGCATCCTGGAATCCTAAGTGGACATGATGTTGTGTGCAAGAGGGAGTCTGCCTTGACCCTCCATTTTAAGCTCTTTTCAGGAAAACAGTTCCCATACATTGTTTTAACATCTGCTCCTGCTGAAAAGACCTCCACTAAGGATGAAATGACCAATGAACTAAGGGAAGCCTGCAAGGAATTAGATGATGTGATCAGAGTGAGCTCAGCTAGGTAGAAAATCTTTGAAAATATGATCAATGACCTGCAAAAGGATAGCAACCTTGATGATGCAGTGAGCTCTGAAGGTGAAGACTCCAGTATGGAAATAAGTTCTAGTTCAACCAAGTCAATTGGTGCGGATGACAGTTAGACTATTTGATGTTTCTCTAAACACTTTGTTTCTTTTTTTTGCACTTTCATGTGCTTGACATTTGAATTATATGGTTTGTACCCTAATACTGATATTATCTTGATTGCATCCTTTCTTGGCATATTATGACTAAAAAGGGGGAGAGAAAGTGAGTGAGTGACTGACCACTAACCACTGACTGATTATTGACCATTGATTGAGGGGGAGCTCAATACTTGAGGGGGAGCCTCATGTCCCAGAATATGTTTTGACATCTTCCTATGCTAACAGCTAACTGCTAATTGAATGTATGTTTTGATTGCCTTACTTTTGCTGCTTCCCTGATAATGCTCTGATAATTGTGTTGTTACTCTGATAATATGCTTTAGCAATGTTTTAGCCAAAATTTGCCAAAGGGGGGGTTTGTAAGTGTTTGTTGGCAGTAATTTTGGTAAAACATTGACTTGTTAATGTTTTGCTAAATGTCTTAACATTTGGAGCAAAATTGTTTTGAATGATGTCAAAGCAGATGCCTTGATATCTGCGTACTGAACTGATCCCAACCTAAAATTAGTTAAGTCTTTTGTTTCCTGATTTCCAGCACTCTATAATTCAAGATTTGTGATCTACATTCTGTGAAAAATATGGAGGAATATTTTTCAAATTGCATAATTTTATCTTGGCCTATTTTTATAGTAATATTCAAAAGATTCAAATATTTGTTTTTAAGCCCAAGCCCAAAGCTTCGCATATATAAGGACTTGCTTCCTTATTCAAAGACAAGCAACTTTTGAAGAAGAATACTTTCTTTCTGATTAGAATTCTAGGCTTTTTATTTGTAATACACTCTAAGTATTAGTTTAAATACTTGAGTTGTTATTTGGGTTATTAATTGTGTATCATTCATAAGCTTTTAAGCATTGAATAATTGAAGTGTTTCAAACTTATTAATTTTGTTAAGTTCTTCATTGTAAGTGATTGAAGGGGTTTGAGGATGGTCTCATACCTAGGTGAGTCTTAGGTAGAAGTTTAACTTGGGTAGTGATTAAGTGATTAAGTGATTAGATCGTAAATTAGTTATTTACTAAGGGTCAATGAATTGATACTATTTAGTGAACTTGTCCCTGGCTTGGTAGCCCCTAGAGTAGGTGTTGTTTTACACTGAACTGGGTGAACAATCCTTTTTGTTTTTACTGCTTTTGATTTTACTGCACCTTACTTACAAATAGATATTTGTGTCGTGACATCTCATTTGACATCAGATATCTGATACCAGAATTTCATCAAGGTACCTCTTGATATCATGAAACCATGGAATACCATCCAATTTCACATCAACTTCATAGCAAAATGTTGGCTCATCCAACCTCATGATAGTGATCGAAGGCACTTCATCAACCCACTTTACTTTAAACATGGATGATGGAGTAGCCAAAGCATCTGCAAGATTATTCTCTTCCCTCGAAATGTGCTTAAATGTGATCTCTTATAAGTATGGAATCAACTTCATAACATGTTCTCTATAAGGAATCAGATTTGGGTGAGAAGTTTCCCAGTCTCTATTAATTTGGCTTATCACGAGAGCTGAATCTCTATAAACTTTCAAAAACTTGATTCACAAATCAATTGCAGCTGCAATACCGTAGATACAAGTTCATATTTTGCCATATTATTGGTGAAATAAAAACAAATTCGGGCAATAAACGGAATATGAAAACTTGTAGGAGAAGTAATAACAACTCCAACACCATTTCCTAGAGCATTTGAGGCACCACCTTCCATCGTGATCCTGGTTTGGGTCCTTCTTCTGGGCCTGAATGTTATAATACCTGATGTACATGATGTCTTCATCTAGAAATTCAAATTTCATTGGTTGATAATAACCCACGGATTGGTGAGCAAGATAGTCTGCCAATACACTACCTTTGATTGCTTTCTGAGTAGTATACTAGATATCGTATTCAGTCAAAATCATTTGCCAATGGGCTACCCTACCTATGAGAGCTGGCTTCTCAAAGATATACTTGATTGGATCCATTTTGGATATCAAGTAAGTGGTATGTGTTAACATATATTATCTCAGGCACCTGGCAGCCCATGCAAGTGCACAACATGTCTTTTCAAGCAAAGAGTACCTTAACTCTCATTCTGTAAACTTCTTGCTCAAATAATAGATGGCATGTTCTGTCTTTACAGTCTCGACGTGTTGACCGAGCACGCAAACCATAGAATTTTCAAGTATTGTCAAATACATGATTAAAGGCCTGCCCTCCACTGGAGGCATCAGGATTGGAGGTTCCTGCAAATATTCTTTTACTTTGTCAAATGCTTTTTGACAATTTTCATTCCACCTGAAGGCTTGATCTTTTCTTAACAACTTCAATATTGGTTCACATGTGGCTGTGAGATTAGAGATAAATCTAGAAATGTAGTTCAATCTCCCAAAAAAACCATATACTTCTTTTTTTGTTCTCGGTTCAGACATTTCTTGTATTGCTTTTTCTTTGGCGGGATCAACCTCAATACCTCTTTCACTTACAATAAAGCCCAGTAATTTTCCATATCTCACCCCAAAGGTGCACTTATTTGGATTTAACCGCAATATGAACTTCCTCGATCTTTCAAACAATTTTTGTAGGGGAACAATATGCTCTTCTTCTGTGTGGGACTTTGCAATCATGTCGTCAACATACATCTCGATTTATTTTTGAATCATATCATTAAAAAGAGTCACAATTGCATGCTGATACATTGCCCATGTGTTCTTTAAACCAAAAGGCATCACTTTGTAATAGAAAGTTCCCCATGGTGTAATAAATTTTGTTTTCTCCATGTATTTTGGAGCCATCTTTATCTGATTGTAACCAGAGAAACCATCCATGAAGGAAAACACTTTGACATGTGTAGTATTATCCACCAAAACATCAATGTGGAGAAATGGAAAATCATCTTTAGGGCTCGCTCTGCTCAAGTCCCTATAGTCCACACACATCCTGGAATTTACATCTTTCTTAGGTACAGGTACGATATTTGCAATCCATGGAGGGTAATTAACGAATTTCAAGAAACCTGCATCCAACTATTTATGAACTTCTTCTTTAATCTTCTTGGACATGTCAAACTGAGTCCTTTGGAGTTTCTGCTTGATAGGAGGACATTCCTCTTTAAGAGGTAGACGGTGCATGACGATATCTGTATCCAACCCTTGCATATCTTCATAAGACCAAGAAAAGATGTCAACATATTCTCAAAGTAGCTCTATCAATCCTTCCTTTACACTTTCCTCTAAATCATCCCATATCTTGACCTCTATCACATCTCCCTTGATTTTGAGATTCACAACCTCAATCGTCTCTTGGTGTGGCTGGATAACCTTCTCTTCTTACCTCAATAATCTTGCCAACTCTTTAGGGAGTTCACATTCCTCATATGCTTCTTCTTTACCTTGGTAGATCATATTATCGAAGTCATAATGAGAAATATCATAACCGTTGCCAATGGAATTCATGGTGGAAGTGCATCTGCATGAGTGATGTTTTTATATATTTTTTGTGATGGTGTGTGAAAAAGAAAAAAATACCATTTAAAGAATGGATTAAAATAAAAACAGAAATAAAGTAAACAAAAAATTTGAATGCAAAAACATCCTTTATTTAATGATAAACTTTTGAAAAAGAAAACATGGTGGCCCTACACAAAGATTCACTATGCCTTAGGAAGATCGTAGGAATTATGACATGATAAAAAGAAAACAAGATAATTACTCCTGAGTGAGTGTAACTTGGATGACGTCCTCATAAGTCCAATTGTTAAGTTCTTGACCTAGAACACTCGGGTGGATCCAATCATTAATGTTGTAGTCATTATCTTCATCGTCACCAACTAAATTTGTGTGACCATCTTGTACAATACCATAACTAGAGAACTTCACAAGAGTAGACAAATTTGGAGCTCTGGGAGCTGTACTCTGCTGACCAGGATTAAAACCCAAACTGAACTTGTTAAACTTAGGAATAACATCTAATACACGACCCCAACCTTCGGGGTGACCAGCTTCAACCACTGCTTTAGCATCTTTAAAAGAAGACATAGAAGTCTCGGGTTTCTTCCTCTCCTCAAAGTGAGGAGTCTTAACCATATGCACAACTTAAAAATTCTAGAAGGGTGTCTCATACACCTCTCCCTCAACTTCAACATACCAATATGAAGTCAGATGGATCACCATATACTCTTCTTTGCCACAAACAGTTATTGTCTTGTCATTCACAGAGTACTTAATCTTCTGATGAAAAGTGGCCGTTAGTATCTCTGCCTTATGTATCCAAGGGCGTCCCAACAAACAAAAATATGATGGTTGTATGTCCATCACGAAAAATGTAGTAGGGAAAATATAGGGTCCAGTCTTAATGGGTAAATCCATCTCACTAAAAACATATCGCTGAGATCCATCAAAAGCCTTAACTACCAAGTCACTTGGGCACAACTTAACACCTAAATAGTCAGTCTTCATCAATGCATACTTGGGAAGTACATTCAGAGATGACCTTGTATCTACCAGCACACGGGAGAGAGTAGTTCCCTTACACTCCATTGAAATGTGTAACACCTTATTATGGTTTCTTCCTTAAGGAGGGAGATCAAAATCTGTAAAGCCCAGGCCATTACTGGAGGTAACACTAGCACAAACACCTTTAAATTGATTTACATAGATCTCTTGAGGAACAAAAAATATACTCAACAACTTCATCAAATCATTGTGGTGTTCCTCTGAATCTTGAAGCAAGGATAAAATGGAGATCTTAGTTGGAGTCTCACTCACCTAATCAATGATACGATAGTCACTTTTCTTGATATACCTCATTACTTCCTCTACATCTTTAGCTATATCCATACTTAGAGTCTGAGCTGGAGTACTCTGTGCGGGCCTTTGATTTTCCCTCATCTCTTTTTTGCCCTTAACCTTTGCCAAGGCATCAACATCATCTGGCACATTATGGGGACCAAACACCCTACCACTGATAAGTACAAATTGTAGTTATTTTTTCATATAATTTTTGTTGCACTTATCAATGATTTTGTTATTATTTTGTGAATAATTCCCCGCTTTTTGGTAAATTCGTTTAGTTTGTGGTTATTTGCATTTTCATGTTCAAAGTGTATCATTTGATAGTTTTGTATTCATTTTGTAGGTATTTGAGCATTGCTGAAGCAAGAGGAATAAAAGCTCTAAGACACATTGTTGTATCAATAAAGGAATAAGACCAAGAAGAGAGATCCATTGAAGTTATGCAGAAGGAGCAATAAAAGTTACTGTTCTGGTGTGCCTCGCTAGGCGACGGAGGGGCGAGAGGACTGGATCATTTTTCTAGTAGCTACTGACTTGGGATCGTCAGAAGCTCGCTGGTAAAGGAAATGATGTGTTGTCGGGCGAAGCTTCCATTTTTCGGCCGAGGCTAGATATTTTTGGCCAGTTGCATACGTGGCACAACATGGGCCTTGTATTTAATTGTCATCGTCGGGCGAAGCTTTTATGTCGTCGTGCGACGTGTGCGGACTATATTTTGTATACATTTCTATTTCATTTCTTTTGTAAGGGTTATGATTTTGGGGGATAGTTTTTGCTCCCAACTCCATCAACCCTCATTTTTCTCTAGGTTTAGCTTAGATAACAACTATGGAACTTGAATATGGATGATCCAGGGTGGATTGCTCTTCGATCGACATTGATAAACCGGGAGATTTGTGGTTAATTTTTATTTTCCTTTGTGTATTCTCTTTTAGTTGGGTTTCTATATGTATTTACTTTGATCTTATGTATATTTGTCGCCCATGGCATTATATTTAATTTTCTTTACAAATCTTTGTCGATTGTTATCCTTGATTTTTACTGTGTGCTAGGGATTTGAGTTGCTATAGACATATACTTCTCGAATTCTTATCTAGGATGATTATCTGTTAGTTTCTAGATTCTAGATAGATTTAGAGCTGACACTCACTTGGGTGTCTGTGATTAATGCCTCTGTATTGGTTGTGTTGACCGAGATATCATTAACGCAAGTAGCACAATTGACTTTTGTGTTGTTGAGGTTGGTTGAGAGATCGCCACCAAGGTGATATAATGGGTATTGTGTTTGACACATGATGACATTGATGAGTATCATAAGTTGAGTATAATTGGTCAGTAGGTTTAAGTTTGTAAGGAGTGGATTATATGCATGCTTGATAAGTTTCCCATGTGAATAATGGATTTATTTTATGTTGATAAATTTTTCCCTTTCCATTCAAATCCCCAAACTCATTAACAAATGATTTGTCAAATTGTAACTCGATAACCAATCTATGTGGACACGATACGATATAACCTATATCACCCGGTAAAATAGTACTTTACTTTTTGCTTGTCGCTATACCGTTGCAACAAAATGGCGTTGTTGTCGGGGATTGGTTTATTATTTCGCATCGCGATAATTCCTTTGGTTTGTAGTTTTATAATTAATGTATATGTTGTATAGAAATTATGCATGAACTTGTTTATGTTTACTTGTGAATTTATTTGTTTATGTTTACCACACTTGTACATGTTTTCTATACTTGTGAATTTGTTATATCATTGTTTGTTTCCTTTCACGTTTTCTTATGTGTTGGTTAGGAATAACCGGATGGAAGAAACTTGGAGGAACGTTCTTAAATAACAGGTGTCGAGCTTACGACGTAAAATAAGCATGTTTTATTGTTTTTCATTTTATTAGTTTAGGTACTTGAATGCAATTGTCTAAGCAAATTTAACTCGGACTAGTTCTTAAATTTCATATCTTCACTTTTAAATTTGTTTAGACAATTACATTTGGTATTTTAGTATGTGTATATTATTTGTGTTCATTTTTGTGTTTATCTTTGAGCTTGTTGTGAATAGCTTGAGGATATTGAAGTGATTTGTCATGTTTGATTGTTTCAACTTGTGAATGCATGGTAATGATTTTGTTAAGGTTTTGTACATGTTCGAGGTATGTGTTTATCACTTTCTATACTTTAGCATATTCATGATACTTATACTTAATACAATTTTTATGCCATTCATTCTTTTTTATACTTGTTCATTTGTGAATCACTTTAGTTCATACCTTTTTTGTGAGGTAGCTTTCCATTGTTCTTATATGCTAGATACCATAATTCTTATTTTAAATCGATTTTATTATGCTTAATATTTTATTTTGTGTGCATTGTATGAATGCATGAAAAGGATCAAGGAATTTTTGTTTGATTTTTAGCATAACTACCTATCCAAATATTCAATTCACCTTGTGAGTGTGTGAACTTTTGTAACCCCTTTTGAGCCTTTTTATCAATGTCCATGTTGTTTTTGAACCTAATGCTTGTCTATGAGTGTTGGTTTTGTTTTTTTAATGGACATTGATTCTTTGTTTTCTTGAACCCTTAACTATGATTTATAGTTTGAATTTTTACCTTGCCTTTGAAAGTAGAGAGTATTCATATTATGATGATGGTTGAATTCAAGTTGGGGAGAAAAATTATTGTGGACTTATGGTTGATTGCTATGAGGTCGAGAAATAATAAAAAATAAAAATAAAAGAGAAAAAATAAAAGAAAAAGAAATAAAAAAATGGAAGATCTTTGAAAAAAAGAAAAACAAAAAGAGTTTGAATAATTGTGTTAATAAGTATTGTGATTGGTTTGAGAAATTTTGAATGAAGAAGAAGTTTGATTGAAATTGTGTTGCTTGTGTCTTAGTGAGTATATCACTCCCCTAGGTTTAGGAAAGTTTTTGTTTCGATTAGCTTTAGGACTTATCCCTTGTTTGTTAACCAAGTCACATTACAACCTTGAAAAACCCTTGTGATTCTTGCTTTTATGTCTTCAACATGAATTTTTGGATGAGTGTATAATTTAATATTTTGTTTGCAAAGTTGTTTAATGAGTTAAAATACCTCATTTTTGTTTGTTTGTCATCTACCGATTATTGATTTTGCTAGGTGTGATTCATTTGTGGACTAGTGTTGTTTTAGAATGTTTGGCATGATTTTTGTATTTAGCATTTGTTTCTTGTTTATATTATAGTCGTAGTTTAATGGCAAGTCTTTCCTTTGTGTTTATTGTTTTTCATTTGAACCATTGCATTTTTTCCATTTTCAAAAATTTTTTATTCATGATTCTTTGGTTGATCATTTTTGCTTCTTTGAGTTGTTTGACCTTGTTTGAGGACAAACAAGTTCAAGTTGGGGAGAGTTTGATAAGTGCAAATTGTAGTTATTTTTGTATATACTTTTTGTTGCACTTATCAATGCTTATGTTATTATTTTGTGAATAATTCCCCTCTTTGTGGTAAATTCGTTTAGTATGTGTTTATTTTTGTTTTTATGTATAAAGTGTATCGTTTGATAGTTTTGTATTCATTTCGTAGGTATTTGAGCATTGTTGGAGCAGGAGGAATAAAAGCTCCAAGATGCATTGTTGGATCAATAAATGAATTACGCCAAGAAGAGAGAGCCATTGGAGTTATACAAAAAGAGAAACAAAAGTTGTTGTTCTGGTGTGCCTCACTGGGCGAAGCTTGGGCGAGGAGCCTTCGCGTTGGTTTCGCCGGGAAACGGAGAGGCGAGAGGACTGGATCATTTTTCCAGTAGCAACTGACTTGTAATCACCAACAGCTCGCTGGGTGATGAAACATTGTGTAATCGGGCGAAGCTTCCCTTCTCCGGATGAGGGTGGATATTTTTGGCCAGTTGCGTACATGGCGCAACCTGGGCCTTGTATTTAATGGTCGTCATCGGGTGACACGTGTGAACCCAATTTTGTATATGTTTCTATTTCATTTCTTTTGTAAGGGTTATATTTTTGGGGGATAGTTTTTGCTCCCAACTCCATCAACCCTCATTTTTATCTAGGTTTAGCTTAGATAACAACTATGTACCTTGCATACAGATGATCCAGGATGGATTGCTCTTCGATCGGAACAGACAAACCAGGAGATTCGTGGTTCATTTTTCTTCTTCTTTGTATATTCTCTTTTAGTTGGGTTTCTATATGTATTTACTTTGATCTTATGTATATTTATCTCTTATGGTGTTATATTTAATTTTCTTTACAAACCTTTATCGATTGTTATCCATGATTTTTTCTATGTGCTAGGAATTTGAGTTTCTATAAAGACATATATTGTTCAAATTCTTATCTAGGATGGTTATCTGTTAGTTTATGGATTTTAGAGATAGGTTTAGAGTTGACATTCACTTGGGTGTCTGTGATTAATGCCTCTGTGTTGGTTGTGTTGACTAAGAGATCATAAATGAAAGTAGCACAGTTGACTTCAGTGTTGTTGAGGTTGGTTGAGAGATCATCACTGAGATGATATAGTGGGTGTTATGTTTGACATGTTTTGACATTTATGAGCATCGTAGGTTGAGTATAAATTGTCAATAGGTTTAAGTTTTTGAGGAGTGGACTATATGCATGCTTGATAAATTTCCCCTATGAATAATTAATTTATTTTCTATTGATTACTTTTTCGCTTTCCATTCAAACCCCCCAAACTCATTAACGAATGATTTTTCGAACGGAGACTCGATAACTAATCACTGTGGACATGATACCATATAACCTATATCACCCGGTAAAATAATACTTTACTTTTTGTTTACCGCTATACCGTTGTAACAACCATTTCTCGTTATACGACCAATACCAATAAAGTTGTCAACATTTGCACTGTCATTCTCAATAGGCTTCTCCTATGAAGGACTCTCCTCCTTCTTTACCCCATGGTAATAGACATCGGCACCATAATTCCATGGAATAGCCTTTTCACTGGTATAAGGAACAGGACCAGGTAATGTAATTGTTAAATGAACTATTCTGGCAGGAGCAAGAATGCTCGTCGGAGTGTATGGGATAGAAATCACTCTAATATCCTTCTGAGTAACCCTTTTGTAGTTAGGAATTCTGTCAAACTGCAAGGAACCATCATCAATCAAACTTTGAATACTAGTTTTCAAATCAACACAACCCTTTGGCTAATCTTTGCACTTATAACAATCAGGAGCACAACCTAGGACAACATCATTATCAATTAGATATCTCTTGACAAACGATAATGGAGTAGTCACCAAATTCACGTTCATGAGAAAGTTCAACACTTCACCATTATCATCAATAACATTAACAACGACACCTCCATGTGCAAACCTTGGATTCTGAATAACATTAGGATAGTTGTTGGGAGTAAATTGGATTTCTTTGGAATCCAACAAGTCTTGTATTTTACTCTTTAATGCATAGAAATTTTTCGTATCGTGGCCTACGCCACCAAAATGAAATTCACATCTTGCATTGGCATCATAATTAGCAGGGAGCCTCTCTCAAAGAGTTGGAATGTTTCTCAGATTGACCAACTTTAGTTCGAGCAAATACTGAAGTGGTTGAGAATAACTCATAGGCAAGGGATCAAATCTCCTTGGATGTCTCTGTTGCTGATTGTTGTTAATTTGGCGGGGTGCGTTCAGTTGTCTTTATTATTGAGGATTCTAATTTTGAGAAGCATCTACTGGAATAGAAACAACATTGACTTATTGATGTTGGTGGTTTCTTCCTCTTCCCCTCTAGGAATAAACATCATTGTTTTCACCTTCTTTCTTCATAGGGTATGCATCAAATGGTCTCTTGTTGTTTCCATCCGAAGAGCCACTAGAATTTCCAACCTGAATTCTACCCCTTTTAAGACCAACCTCAATCCTCTCTCCAGCCATTACTAACTCTGAGAAGCCAAAATAAGTACTTCCTATCATACAGTCATAATAAGGTCCTATTATAGTACCCATAAACATGTTAATGAGTTCTCTCTCTATCAGTGGAGGTTGAACTCTAGCCGCTAACTCACGCCATTTTTAGCATACTCTTTGAAAGATTCATTCGGACCCTGGGCCAAGTTCTGAAATTGAGTGTGATTGGGCTCCATATCAATATTGTATTGGTACTTCCTGACAAAAGCTTCTACTAAGTCTCTCCAACTTTGAATGTGAACCCTTTCTAGCTTCATGTACCACTCCAAGGATTCCCCAAACAAGTTATCTTGGAAGTAGTGAAATAACAACCCTTCATCCTCAGTATGTACTTACATTTTGCGGTAATACGCCTTTGCATGAGTTTTTGGAATAATAAGCCCATTGTATTTATCAAACACATGAATTTTAAACTTATGAGGGACCCTCACTCTAGGTACCAACCCCAAATCATTAGCATCTGTTCCTAGGACACCTTGTCCTTCAAAATCCTTTAGACACTCAACGAGCATACGAAACTTCTTATCCTCAATAAGGAAGCCTGGATCAGAGTTATGCACAGAGTACTAGTCTTCATTGTTGTCATAGTCAAAATCTTGCACTTGATGATTCCTTCTGTTCTGATTACCCCCCTCTTTCTCCAACAAGAAGATGAGATACAAGTTGTGGTGGAAAATGACCATGGTTATCATATAGGCCTTGATGACGGAATGGATTCCCCTGATCAAAATGCTCATGCACATTCTCCTAGTAGTTATTCCCAATCCCAACAGAAATGTATTCATATAGCCCATGATTTCCAGTCTCATTCTGGTTCCCTCAAGGGTTCTTAACAAGGGCCTTCAGCTCATCTTGTCTCCTTTTCACATTAGTAATTACTTCCATGAATTGGGTCATCTGGTTGGCCATCTAGGTCCTTATTTCAGCTAACTCTGCTTAAACTTGCTCCATCTGGCGTTGTTGATTACCTTTGGTCGAGTAGCGGTGAGTAGTCATCTTTACAAAACTTGATAAGAAAAGCAAAACCAAGAGATAAGAAGACCGACCGAAAAAACCTGTAATGCATGCGATGTATGATATGCATGCTATGTTTGTCCTCTCCAGGGTATTCAATAGTTTTATCAACCATCAATAATATCAAACAACAAGACAAAAGCGATAGGTAATAAACAAGAGGAGATATAATGACAATAACTACTTTTGCATTCATAACAAGAAACTTTGAATCAAATGAGTTCATACAAAATAGTAGACATAGTACGACAAGAAGGATAAAGATCCCAACCAACAATCCTAGTAGTGATCATACAATAAAAGGAAAGCAATAATCATAAAGGGTTATCCCTCATCTCTGCATAGTACAAAGGTCCTCCTTGCTTGAAGTAGTCCGCACTCCATTCCTTAGTTTCATTTAACAACTTCTTCATCTTCTCTCGATCGTGTCCTCTATAAAAACTTGCAATCACAACATATTTTCGGTATAGATGATTCTCAAGTTACTGGCATTGCTCAAGCAACCTTTCACATTCATTTCACTTTGGAAGTGAAATTGGTATAAGCGTATTCTTCATTTCTTCCAACCGAGCTTGAAGTCTTGCATTCTCTTCCATCACTCATGTCATTTGGTATTCCTTTGCACGCTTTTGTTCTTTTCCCTTTTCCAGTCTAGTATTTTTGAGTTGCCTCTCTAGCTTCTTAACCTTTTATTTATACTTGTTTCAGAATACCTGAAGCTTTACACACTCTAGGGGTTTCCTCTCAGCATCTTCAAGGGATTTATTGTAATCTTTGGCAGGAACAGAAGCATCTTCCTCCACTTCAGGTCTCCTCATGGCCTGTCTGACTAGAGAATGTCCTTCACTGGCTTGCTTGAGATTATGAACTAACTCCAACTTTTCTGCCCTAGCCTCATAAAGTTTCAACTTTGAATCATGATCCTTCTCACAGAGTTGTATATTCTCAACTTGAACCTGGTTATATTATTCAGTAGGCTCAGATTCTGAAAAAACAAGAGGTGGTTGTTCATACAATGGATTCTTTATTTAAAAAGGAAATAGAAGGGTTTCAACTCTCTTTTTAACCCACTCTAGACATGGAGCTATGGCAATAGAAACCTTCTTTACTATAGAGTGTCTACTTCTTCTGTGAATCTTATTCCAAGAATTCTTTATTTTCAATAGCATCTCTGGATTTCCTCCCTTCTCAAAGTAAACGGTCTCTTCAACTTCTACTTTCTTGGTTGGGCCATCCATAGCATACTCCAACTGTGGGAAAGCTAGAACAAGATTATATTTAATACAACCCTTTGTTCCCATGAGAGGAACATTGGGAAACTCTCCACAACTAGTAATGATACTCATACCTTCATATGAGATATAATACCACCTTATGTCATATGAAGTGAGCGCCACAAGCCTCTTTGACCATGGAAGAGAATCTTTAGTGTCTACAAATGGCCCCTTTGCAGGAAGGTGAAGCATGAACCACTGGTAAATCATGGGTAAGCAAAAATTAACAATACTTTTCTTCTGATGCTTTGAGTGAATGGTATAGTAGGTATCTGCCAACACTGTTGATGCATGGTTCTTGTTCATGAAAACACATACAACAGCCAAATCCACGAAGTTCTCTATATTGGGAAAGAGAATTGTGCCATAAATAGAAACGACTAACAACACATTGAAAGTAACCCAAATCCTTTTATTTGCTTCTTCTCGATCCTTTCTTACCAGAAACTTCAAAAAGAACCCATAAGTATCACCATTAGGCTTCCAATTGTCTATTACATCTTTCAAGCTCAAATAAAGAGTACTAGCAACGAGTTCCTTCTTCACTTGTTCATGAACACAAACGAAAGGAACGTGATCACTAAGTTTCAAGAACGAGAGATATGCATAATCCTCGAGAGTAGGAGCCAACTGATAATATTGTAAAGTAAAGCAGCACAACTTTGGATCGTAGAATTGCAGGAGAGTACGTAAGGCCTTTTGATCAACAATGATGTCTAGTAAACACAAGAGACTACCATAATTGTCATGGAACTTCTTCATATTGTCATCAACTAGTCGAGCACTCAACTCCTTCAACTGTGACACATCAGGGGTGAGAAACTGGTAAGCAAAGGTGTGTATGGTTGCCTCCTTGCGGTTATCTATGTTTCTATCCATTCTTTATGAAGACAAAAACTTTAAAATTCTATGGAAATGACATGCATATGCAAGTTAGCCTTTTTTTCATTTTATAACATGCTATGAGGCAAAATGATAGGATCAAGGTTCCCATAACATTGGATAGTTTCAAAACTGCTGAATAACCTGATGTTACAGGATCAAACATCCATAACATACACCAAAATAACCAAATAGTCACTAACGTTACATGTATGATCATTCCCTACTCACTCGTGGGTGAAGTCTAGGTCACGGTAAGGTCAAAGAAAAACAGAGTCAACAGTTCTCGTGAAAGTACTATCATTGTAACATATATGTGCATAACGATAGTACCTCACTTAAACCTCGTCTGAGTGTGACTCTCATGATCGGACTAGTAAGACATATGCCTCGTAGTCGTTATGACTATCCACTCTAATCCTATGTGTTCCTAGATGTTTAAAATTTGGCATGTGTATTGGTCCTTGTACCTTATTATATTATCCCATCCCAACAAAGAAACACAAACAGACCAGTATATCCAGTATATAGGAACAATGAAAATAAAATACAATGCAAACATATATACAGATAAACACGTATATACAGATGAACAAGCTTTAAAGCTAATAAGTAAACACCCAAAGACATAACAAACAAGAGCTAGGACTAACTTGCAAAGGTTTCCCCAATAGAGTCTCCAGATATCGCGTCTGGGATTTTTATCGAAGCGCGAAGGATGTGGAAAGAAAAGTCGTCATCAATGTTATTTATCCTAAGAAAGGGAAATTAAACATTGAGTAAACCTAAAGCATAGAAGAACATGGTCTCACGACCAAGAGAAAGGGTAAGGAAGTCGATTACACGAGGGGAAGGTATTAGCACCCCTCACGTTTGTGGTACTGCACATGATCCAGTCATGTTTGTTCTAATCTAAGGGTGCATAAAAATCTAAGTCTAAAGCTTAATGCTAAAAGGGAATGCATGCAAAGTATATAAAAAAAAAGAATTTTTTTAATAGTTATACCCATCGCGGTTGTGAACTTTTGTGCCTACGCACAACCTTTCATGAAATAGGGGATCAGGGCACTCGTAGTTCACCTAAAAATATGTTTTGGTTTGTTGTGTGTTTTTTATGAAAAATTCTAGTGATGCATGTCCTTTTTGAAAAGGTTAAAAGAAAAAGTATGAAGACAAAAAGGTTTGCATTTGTTTATGTTTTTTACCTTGAAAAAAGAATTTGTGATTTAAACTACATTAAAGACTATGATTTAAGGAAACATAAGGTTTAGGAATGGACCCCCTCATGATCCTCCTAATGGCTTAAGGCTCGTGACACATGGTTCACATAATTATTGTTAAGTGTTTTGACATTTTCTTAAGAAAGAAGTTTTAGTTTTAACATGGATGCAAAAGAGAAAGACTAAATAAAAGGGGATTTCAATCCTATAAGTTCTCATGCTTGTGGACCTAAAGTTGAGATGAGAGAGAGAGATCTACGTAATGTTGTCATGCATGAATTCCTAACCTAAGGTCTATTTAGTTTAATCTTAGAGAAGAATGAACTAAAGATCCTATGGGGAACATGGAAATTTCACAAAAGAGAAGAAGAAGAAGAAGAAGAAGAAGAAGAAGAAGAAGAAGAAGAAGAAGAAGAAGAAGAAGAAGAAGAAGAATAAGAAGAAGAAGAAGAAGAAGAAGAAGAAGAAGAAGAAGAAAAGGAAGAAACAATCAAGCATACACTTATATAAAAGAGAAAGCAAGTTAACATCATATAAGGCACTTATACAAGGTACCAAGCATATACCTACTTAGATAATAAAGTAATACACAAATAATCATGTATATAGGTGGATACCTAAATAAGAAATCAAGAAATAAGAGAGATGGAAACACATCAACAAAGTATACATGCATAAGTGTACAAGTCAGAAGTGAACACATGAGAAAGATTCACATCAAAGTCATTCAAGGAAAGGGTCACAATCAACCATAAGTGGACATAAGTCCTCATGTATTGCTAACAAGCAAACAAATTAGAAAATAAGTGGTAATGTGAAGAAGATTAGGTAAACATATAAATTTTATAAACTTATCACAAACCTCATGGTCATGAAGAAGTTCAATTAGTCATTGAAAATATAGTTCAAACACCAAGGTACACCAACTAGGTCAAAATAAGAATGTGGTGTGAAGTAGAAACAAGTGTGTGATTAATTGAACATGGCATAATGCGTTAAGTAAGAGTGAAGTCAGAAGTAAGCAGTTAAGGTTAACACATACCATTGACCTATAAACATCTCTAAGGCATGAATACTAAAGCACATACGAAGGGTAGTGCAAGAATTGGTCAAAACCACACCCTAACATGCTCCTAAAGGCAAGTGAAGCACAAGAAAGGGATAGATAAAGAGGGAACATGATTATAGGGTGTAAAAGCACATAGGTCAGTATAAAATGATCTCTAATATCATATGTTTAAACATCACAAACAAAGAGATAAATTTGCATACATGGCACATAAGGGAAGTGACCAAAAGGGACACGCAAGTATGTTCAAATTAAACAAGTAAGGATCAAATGATGAGAGCATAATTGAAGTTATATGGAATGTGTGACTTGTATAATATTTTAACTTAAGATTATTGTTGTACCCCAAAATTTTCCCTCCCATTTCTTCAATATTTTCTCACCACAAGACCCTTGGAGCTCAAGATCAAGCTAGGGTTTGCTCTGCTCAAGACCCCTCCTTGCACTGTTGACCCAAATTAGGGTTTGAGTTTGCACAAAGATGTTTTGACCTAAAAGGCACAAAGTGACTTTCATGCTTCATGTTGGACTCACAAGTTTATCCATATCAAGTTTCAAGCCTTGATTCCAATCTTTGCCCAGTCAATTGGACAGTTGACCTAGAAATCAGTTGTATTGGGGAAAAAGTCAATTGTGGTAAATTGACAGTCAAACTTCATGAAATTTTACCCTCATCAACATTATGAACTCATATGGACCATTTGATCAAGTTTGGATCACAAATCCACAAGAAATTTGATCAGATCACCAAAAGGGCAAAATGGTCATTTTTAGGATTTTAACTGCACAAAGGCAATTTTTGACTGTTTGACCTAGCCAATGGCAAACCAAGCTCACATATGGACTCAAGATCTCAATGGCTTTGTCTTGACATGTTCAACAAGTTCAAAAGATCCCAAATGCACAAGATTGACAGATGAATTTTCCAGTCAACTGAGCCAAATTTGACTGAATACTGAAAAGTCAAACTTTGACTTTTTGGTCAAAATCAAGTGCCAAGATTCATTTTTCATCAAGACATGTCAAATTATGAATCTTGTTCATCAAGAAATCAAGAATTGCAAATTAGGGTTTGAAATGAAGAAATTTCATAACTTAGAATTTTTCTAAGTTATGAAACTTCCTTATTTTTTCCGAACTTTGTCCCATTTTTTCATCAAGATATATTTGGATTCAAACAAAACTCAAAACATGAAAGTTATAGTCCATTGCAAATCTACAATTTTGATTCACAAAGTTTCCTCAAAAGAAGCTTGTAGCTCAAGTTATGATATTTGGAACAAGGGTGCAAAACATTCTTAACTTAGAAAAATTTTGACCTATTTTAGGCAGGATTTTTGCCTAACTTCATGGCCATTTTTCACATGCTTCCACTTGGAATCTCAACTTGCATTACAAAGATGGATTGTAGTACTCATTACAAGCTTTCTAAATTATCCAAGAACTTCTCAAACACCCTTGTGGTTAGGGAGAATCGAATTTGGGAAGTTAGGCAAAAGTCACTTTGATTCATGGCCATGTACATGTTCATAACTTTGCATTTTTGAAATCAGCATGGTTCAAGCTAGTTACAGGCCTCTAATCTCATTTACACTCAATAATTAAATTCCAATCCATTGTGTTCTAGCATTATTTTGTGCATTTGGACATTACATGAAGAATTAAGCCATATTTGGAAAAAGTGACTTATCTATTCTTGTAAAGTATGACTTTATGTCAAAACATGAATCAAAGAAGTACAAGGCAAATCTCTGAGGCACAAGTTATGGAACTAATCCCACTGATCAAGACTAACTTTGCAGCATGTTTAGGGGGTCTGCATAAGCTTGTAAACCAACTTGGAAACTTTTGCTTACAATAGAAGAAACTTGCATTTTGAAACACAACATTGAGTTCCATTCAACACAAGCCTAAGCAAACTTATTGAACACATTCCATACATCATAACTGAGCTAAAACACGAGCCAACCACCTCCAATACCCCCTTAAACATAGAAACACCATCTTGCTGCACAAAAACAGGGCATTCTGCACTTTGACTTGGCCAGCTCATTTCCATCGTGCATTTTCATCCAAACCACTTCATACACACTCCCTACCACCTATACAAACTACCCCAAGCATTGGACACGAACTGTAACATCCCTAACATCATTTGCCATTTTCACTTTTCACTCTTGCAGGTTGACTTCTGTAGCTTGATATAGCAAGATTCAAAGCACACCAAGCATTGGAGAAGCATCCCTGAACTTCAAGCAAGTTGTACAAGTCCTCACATTGCGCTGAAAGTACCTCCATTGTCATACACGAATCAAGCTAAACAAGTAAGTTTTTGAACTTCTATCTCTCTATCTAGGCATAGTTAGGCTTAATTTTGTGAAGAAAACATGTTCTAATCATAGCCCTGAAGCCATCCATATAGTTACTTTTCATTTATATTGTGTGTGCTAAGAGTATTTTGAATCTGAACATCTGGAAAAAAAACTAGGTCAAGAATTGGGGGAGAAGAAATTCTCTCTCATTTCTGAGAGTTAGATTAACTTTTTTATATATTTGAAATCGTGGCTTCAAGCTCTACAAGTTTCATGTTTTAAGATTTGTCAAAGGATCAAAGAATTAGGAGTTAGGGAGATGAACAAGAAGGCGCGCGTTTTGTTTTTGAACCTGGCCAGAGGTTGAAGACAAAGTCTTTGGGCTGGGCCTTGTGTTGTTCTTTCTATTTGCACCACTTTTCCACACTTGCACCCCCTTGGCCCATTGTGTTTATTTTTATCATTTTTTGACTTTTTCTTTTTGTTTCTGACTTATTATTTTTTGCCAAAATATAAAAAATATTAAAAACATTTTTTCAACCATTTTTGCATTTTATTTGGGTTTTTGTTTGTTTTATTTGAATTTTGTACATAAATATACAAAATACCTTTTTTATTCAAAATACAAAAATAATACAAATACATTTTTATTTTCTGATTTTTATTTTGTTTTATCTTTTGAAAACATTTTATAAAAAATATACTTTTTTTTATAAATAATAAATATTATATTTTTGTACATATTTAATATATTTAGTAAATAATATAAATACTTATATATTTATTAGAATATTTAGGAAAAAAAACATAAAAATAATACATTTTTATTTTTATTAATATTTAACCTCAAAAATCACTTTTTTTACAATATACTTTCTTTTTATTTATTTTTTTGTACATAATTAATAAACATTGTATATATATATTAAATAATTAATACTATTTATTTGCAAAATTAGGGTTTTTGCCCTAAACATGAAAATATCCAAAATTGATTTTTTTTTTAATTATTTTTCTTTCACTTGTAAATAAATCATACACTTACACAAATACATTTACACATACACATTTGTTTATTCTTATACATTGTTACATTTTATATTTGCGATTTGATTCGATTTGGTTGTAAATATTGGGATACCACTCTCCTATTAAAGTCTCATCCCCATTTGAACATTTGTACCCCCATTCCCATGATTCCTTTGTAATAATTTAGGACTTTTAATTCCGCATTTTAAAGATTTCTAAATATGCCATGATAGACCTAGGGTTTTGTATGCAAAAATAAACAACAAATAGCTTGACTAATTCAAAGACAAAAAAGCATGAAAATGGACAACACCAATCACACTTGCACCCCTAGGGTTACTCCACTTGTTGCCTTCAATAATGGGCCATGTTGCATGTTGAGTTTCTTTGGCAAAACAAAAACATTTCAAATGATCATAGTCCCTCGATGACGCTTTTGAAAGTTGCCTAAAAATGATCATAGTCCCTTAAAGGAAAAATTTCCCAAAGACACTTAGCACTATTGCAATCATGGTCTAAACGATGACCCGTGCCCGTCCCGTTCACATCCTAACACAAGATTGTCCACCAAATACAATGGTGGAACAAAATTGTTAAAAGGGTTAAAACATAGAGAAAACCTTTGAGTAAATTTAGGGGTAGACAAACTCTTAGTTACTTGAATCAAACTTGCAAAAACACTTGCCTACTTTTCAAAACCACACATCACAACACTTTCAAAACAACTTTCAAAAACATTGAAAACTTTTCAAAAAGACATACACCTTTGTATACATTCAAACATGGATCATTACAAAGGTTGCCACAACAAATGGCCTCTTTTCAAAACATTTTCAAACCCACACACAAAGCACCATTTCAAACAATTGAAAATACAAGGCAAGTGATCTAAGCAAGTAACTAAGAGCCCATGGATAACCATGGATAGAAAGGGTGCTAACATCTTCCCTTTCTATAATCTACCCCCCGAACCCAAGAAAACATCTCAAAGGTTTTTGCTGTGCTTTTTAACCTTTCCTTAGGATAAAATAAAAAGTCGGTGGCGACTCTTGCTCAACCGAACAAGTGTGAATACAAACGCAAAACCTCAAGTCAGTTCTCCCACCGTATCACATAACTGGCGACTCTGCTGGGGAATTTCTTAAAAGTGGGGTTACCTTAGGGTTTAGATCACCTTTGTTTTCAATTGCCTGCTTTGTTTGCTTTTATATTTGTGGGCTTTGCATTGGAGTTTCATAGATCCTAACCCGAATCCGGGGAATACCCTTTTAGGTAGCATAAGCTGTGAGGGACCTGTCCGGCGTAGACCGACATGGGTGAAACAGTGGCTATATTGGTGTGACACCTTGGTCTGTACCTATATCCCTTGTGTTGCAACGAGGAGAATATGGGTCTTCTAAGGAGTCATTAAGCACCAACCGACCTTAGAACCCTAAATTGACCCAACTTGGCCATAGAACAGTAGCAGTATGCTACACTCATTGAGGCTAAACTCTCGCGATGGTTCTAGCCGCAAGAAAAGATTGCGATGCTGGAGTTATGACCGATTGAGGGTAGTCAATGATATTGAGATCCTCTAGAACCCAGTTACTTTTGATAGGACAGGTCTTAACCAACGAAACTAAAAGAGGGTAACACCTAAACTTCATGCTGGCCTAAACCCTAAGGGTTGTCTTGTGTGACTTGTGTGCCTTATCATGTTTGCCTTTGTGAATACTTGTGGTGTGCTTTATCATAACATCATACCATCATACCATTGCATGCATCCTGCATAAGGACTAACCCATTTCAAAGACGAGAGGGTTTCATCTTTGCTCTGTTTTGTAGGACATCATGATGCCCATACGTAGGAATACTATCCGGCTCAACTTTGTTCAACCACCTACTTTGCTCAAGGAATTGGTTGATAGGGTTCTAAACACTACTTCCTTCATCAAGAGGCATGGTTCTCTCCTTGGGTTAGTCACTTCAAAATGGGACCAACAACTGATGAGTGTCCTGACCCAGTTTTATGATCCCCTGTATCATTGCTTCACCTTTCAAGACTTCCAGCTGGTCCCTACCCTGGAAGAATTCTCTGATTTGCTTGGTATCCCTATTTTGGAGCAGACTCCATTCAATGGTTGGGAGAAGACTCTTAGGCCTGAAGAGATTGCTGCAGCCTTTCCCTTGACCAAAGAAGAGGTAATGGCTAACTGGGAAACTAGAAGTGGAGTTGAGGGCTTTTTGGCTAAGTTTCTGGTTGGCAAAGCTAATAGTTTCTGGAATGAATTAGACTTCAAGGCGTACGAAGACATTCTGGCTCTTTTAATCTATGGTCTAGTATTGTTTCTAAATCCTGATAACTTTGTCAATATCAATGCCATAAGGATCTTCATGTCTCAGAACCCTGTACCCACTCTCTTGGGGGATATCCTGCAACAGCTCTATGCTCGTACTACCCGAAAATGGGGAACTCCGTGGTGTTGTGCTCCTTTGTTAGTGAGGTGGTTTATTTCGCACCTTCCTAAGTTCGTGCTGAAGAATGAAGAAGGAAAAGGCTGGGCTCATAGATTAATGTCTCTCATTGATAAGGACATCATTTGGACTCTCAGAGGTTTGGATGAGGTAGCCATTATTGATCGTTGCGGAGAATATCCTAATGTTCCATTGATCGGTACCCAGGGAGGAATCTCTTATAATCCATGTTTAGCTCTCCGTCAGTTTGGAAGAGCCAGAAGAGCAGGGCCTCATGAGATGTTGATGCCTCACATCAGTTTTGAGTTTCAGGAAGACAGTGACGAGCTACGCCGAAGATTCATCCGGGCTTGGGACAGAATTCACAAAGCTGACCCACATGAGTTAGGATCGGAGACTTCTCTACCATTGGAACCCTACTGCAGATGGGTCTGCATCCATGCTCAGAAGTTAGGTATGCCATACGAAGCTGTCAGGCCTATCATCCTTGAATTTCCTGATGAAGATGGGGTTCCTCCAACTGTCCTTCCTCCTCAGATACCCACTAATGTTGATACACTAAAAAGATCTTGGGCGCAGCTACAGGAAGAACAGGATTATTACCGGGAAAAGTTCAACGAACAGGAACAAAAGATCCAAAAGTTGACTAAGCAATTGGAGGAAGAGCGGATTCTGAATAACTATATCTGTACTGAGAAGAGGAGGCCGTGGGAGCACTGATGAGCTTTGGATGTTTCTTTTATAGCTTTTATTTCCTTTTCAGTATTTTCATTCTTGTAATGCCTAAGGGCGAGTTGTTGAACAATTTAAAGTTTGAATCTAATGAAGTGTGTTTCTTTTTGGTCTACAAAGTTGAATCCCGATTGTCTTTGAAAACATCAATCATGCGCATCTCATTGCATCATATGCATAACAGGTACCCTTTTTCTACAGGTTGCTTAATCTTCTTCGCTGTTTATTTGAACAGTCATCATGAATCCTGAATCATCCAATGAACAAGCTATCAAGGCCCTCCAGGCCTAGAACGCCCAGTTTCAAGAGCTGGTCATGAGCTTAGCCCAAGGTCAACAGGAGTTGAAAGCTCTGCTCTTGAAGAAGAAGAAGAAGAAGAAGAAGAGGACTGCGTTGTTTAACATTGGACGGAGGTTTGGGAATACACTGCAAAATGAGGCTGATCAGGCTACTTCCTCTGCAGATAAAGACAGTCCCCAAGGGGGAAGGGCTCCTAGTCCTGCAGTCTCCGACAACGAGAGGGATTACAATGATGAACAGTACCCTCCTGCTGAAGACAGGTACAAGCAACTAGAGGACGTTTAAGTGCCATGGAGATTCAAAATGTGCCAGCTCTGGATTTCGGAGATCTAGGTTTATCTTCTGGGGTGGTGATCCCACACAAGTTCAAGGCACCTGCCTTTGCGAAGTACGACGGGGCTTCCTGTCCTAAGCTTCATCTCAGATTATATGTAAGGAAGATCCAACCTTACACTGCCGACAAGAACCTTTGGATCCATTTCTTCCAAGATAGCCTTTCAGGAGGTCAACTCGAATGGTTCTATCAGTTGGATGGGACCAGTATCCGAAACTGAGAGGACTTGGCTACTGCATTTTATAGACAGTATCAGTACAATTCTGATCTCGCTCCCACGCGTACCCAACTCCAGGGTATGTCACTGGGGACGGGCGAAGGATTCAAGGAATATGCACAAAAGTGGAGAGACCTGGCTGGCAGGGTGCAGCCACCTTTGACTGACCGTGAGCTTGTGGACATGTTCTTAGGGACCCTGTCCGGTCCATTCTTCAACCACCTGATTGGTAATTCTTCTGCTGGGTTTACAGATTTGATCTTGACTGGTGAGAGAATAGAAGCTGGTATCAAGTCGGGGAAGATACAGAAAGGTGCCTCCGCAAGTACTGAAAAGAAGCCCTTCAAGAAGGAAGCCAGTGCTGTTTATGGTCCCAGAAGATAGGTTAAACCGGAATGCCGCCAAGCTGTCAATGCGTTGGTAATTTCAAAGCCTACTGCTGCTCCTCAAAATATAACCAACCAAGGGGTGAGAGACCCAAAAGGCAGTACACTCGGCTCAGCATGACCCTGTCTCAGATTTTGCCGCAACTACTGTCAACCAATCTGGTAACTGTCAAAGAAGGTCTGAAGATAGTAAACACAGCTTCTCCAAATAACAACCCCAACGCCCGTTGCCCTTATCACTCTGATAGTCCGGGGCATACTACGGATGATTGCTGGGCTCAGAGGAACAAGGTTCAGGACCTTATTGATGCTAAAGAAATACAGTTTGAGGCGCCCGAAAGGCCCAATGTTGTGACTGCTCCCATGCCCCAACATGGAGTGAATGCCGTGGAAGAAGACCGGTATGTGGCCTCCGTGGAAGAGATTGTTACTCCGTTATTGACCGTCAAGAGGAACCTGTTGCTAGCCGGTTTATTTCCGGGATATGGTAAAGGTTGCCTTCTATGTGCTGTTTTACCTGCCGGTTGTCCTTTTCTAAAGTCAGGCGTCCAAAACCTGATGGATAGCAAAGAGATCTTGTTCGAGAAGATTGTTGTTCCTGCTGTCCCCGCCAAAGAAGTTTCTATTGTCACTATTTTCAACAAACCTCCTAAGGTTCCTTCAAAGAAGCCTGTTAAAATCATGTCCACTCAGAAGATTGCTCCTATCATCATCACTGTTCCGGGGCCTCTCCCTTATACATCCGACAAAGCTGTCCCATGGCACTATGGGGCAGATGTTTATGTTCTTGGAGTAAAACAAGAGTTTGATACTAGTACCGTCGTCAGTAACATCACCGGGCCTGCCAAAATTACTCGCAGTGGTAGGCTGTTCTCACCAGATATTGCGCCACCAGCTATTCAGAAACCTCTTGCAAGTGTGCCTGCTTCCCTTCCTAATCAAGTTCCTGTTTCTACCCTTGCTGTCGAGTCATCTGACGCTCGGGGCAAGGGGATTGCTACTGATTTGCCTGCCCTGACGGAGGCACCAAAGACAACCAATGTTGAAGCTTCCCAGCAAGAGATGGAAGAGATCCTCAAGATTATCAAGAAAAGTGATTTCAATGTAGTTGAGCAATTGGGGCACACCCCATCAAAGATTGCTATGCTATCATTGTTGTTGTGTTCAGAGGCCCATGCCAAGGCCCTGATTTCCTTCTTGAAGACGGCCCATGTGCCACAAGAAACGTCTGCTGGTCAATTTACTGATTGTGTGGCCAACTTGACTACCGATAATGGTTTGGGCTTCTCTGACGCCGATCTGACTGCCAAAGGAAAGAACCATAACGACGCCCTGCATGTCTCCATTGAATGCAGGGGCACTACTCTTGCCCATGTGTTGGTAGACATCGGTTCTTCATTGAACGTATTACCCAAGAAGGCCCTAGACAGGCTGGATTGTGAGGGTTTAGAGCTCAAGCCTAGTAACATTGTTGTTCGAGCCTTTGACGGGTCGAAGAGGATGGTACATGGCGAAGTTGACATTCCAATCAGGGTTGGTTCTCAGGTGTTTGATTCTACTTTCTATGTGATGGACATTCGTCCATCCTACTCCTGTTTGCTGGGTCGTCTATGGATCCACAAGGCTGGAGCGGTGACCTCCACACTACATCAAAAGCCCAAGTACCCAGTCAGGGGAAAGATTGTTACAGTTCAGGGGGAGGAAGAATACATGGTCAGCCACCTCAACTCGTTCCGGTACATAGAAATGGATGGGGAGTTTATTGAAACCTCCTTTCAACACTTTGAAGAGGTGCCTCAGACACTGGCGTCAGCAGAGACTGTGACTGTAGAAGACTCTCCTTTGAAGATGGCTTCCTTAAAGGATGCCCGGGCTGTTATTGAGAAGGGTGAATACGCAAACTGGGGCCGACTTCCTGACTTCACTCCAAAGACCGACAAGTTTGGTTTGGGCTTCACTGCAGAAGCTCAGAGGGCTGTTCATAAGGCAAGGATTGGAGGACCTCATGTGTTCATCACCAACCCGGGAGTAAATGCTATTGAAGACAACATGGAGGAATCTGAATTCGACAGCTGGATCTACCCAACAATCGACGATGGACCAAGCAACTGGACTGCCAAAGACTTCACACCTATTAATTTTGTCACTCAGTAATGAACTCTTTTGTTTTGAATTTGTAACAGACAATATTTTGAAACTTTTATGGCTCGGTGTCTTACCCGAGGCACCGTGGCTTCATTTGTGAGGGCTTTTGTTTGTCACTCTCATATATCATTAATGAAAGCATTGGACGCTTTTACATTTCAAATCTTGCGCTCTTTGTCTTTCTTTATTATATATTGCAAAATAGCTATATTTACACACACTCACTTATACAGGTTCCAATCCACTCTGGATCTCACTAGTAATGACTCTGCTACTGCCAGTTATGACTTCGAAAATCCGATCAACTTAGCCGAAGACGAAGGTGAAGATGATTGCAAAGTGCCTGTTGAGCTTGCAAGACTGCTACTCCAGGAAGAGAGGGCCATTCAGCCACATGAAGAGCCAGTGGAAACGGTAAATCTGGGTACTGAGACAGATAAAAAGGAAGTCAAGATTGGTGCCAATCTAGAGCTCAGTGTGAAACAACGGTTGATTTAGATGCTGCATGACTATATGGAAATCTTTGCCTAGTCTTACGAAGACATGCCTGGGTTGGATACCGACATTGTGGTTCATCACCTGCCTACCAAGGAAGATTGCCCTCCGGTAAAACAGAAGGTCCGCCGTATGCGTCCAGAAATGTCCGAGAAAATCAAAGCTGAGGTTATGGAACAATTTGATGTCGGGTTTCTAGCAGTGACTTCTTACCCTCAGTGGGTTGCCAACGTGGTTCCAATGCCGAAGAAGGATGGTAAGGTCCGAATGTGTGTTGATTACAGGGATTTGAACAGGGCAAGCCCTAAGGATGATTTCCCTCTTCCTCATATCGACGTTCTGGTTGACAACACTGCTCAGCATAAAGTATTCTCCTTCATGGACAGTTTCTCCGGTTATAATCAGATCAAGATGGCTTCTAAAGACATGGAGAAGACTACTTTTGTTACTCAGTGGGGCACCTTTTGCTACAAGGTCATGCCTTTTGGGTTGAAAAATGCTGGGGCAACCTACCAACGTGCCATGGTTGCTTTATTTCATGACATGATCCACCATGAGATTGAAGTATATGTCGATGATATGATTGTAAGGTCCCAAATTGAGGAGGAACACCTTGACCATCTACGAAAGCTGTTTGACCATCTGAAGTTGTACAAGCTGAGGTTGAACCCAAACTAGTGCACCTTTGGGGTGAGATCTGGAAAATTGCTAGGATTCGTCGTAAGCGACAAAGGTATTCAAGTGGACCATGCCAAAGTGAAATCCATACAAGAGATGCCGACTCCCAAGACAAAGAAAGAAGTCAGAGGCTTTTTAGGACGGCTGAATTACATTGCCCGATTCATCTCACATCTAACTGCTACCTGTGAACCAATCTTCAAGCTGCTGAAGAAGGATCAAGTAGTACGTTGGAATGATGAATGTCAGGCCGCTTTCGAAAAGATCAAAGAGTATCTCCAAGAACCACCCATTCTTATGCCGCCGGTTGAAGGGAGACCTCTAATCTTATACTTGACAGTACTGGACAATTCAATGGGGTGTGTGCTGGGGCAGCATGACGAGTCTGGCCGAAAAGAACACGCCATTTATTACCTTAGCAAAAAGTTTACCGACTGTGAGACTCGATACTCACTGCTCGAGAAAACTTGCTGCGCTTTGGTATGGGCTGCTCGCCGGCTGAGACAGTATATGTTGACTCACACTACTCTGTTGATTTCAAAAATGGATCCAATCAAGTACATATTCGAAAAGCCTGCCTTGTCCGGGAGAATAGCAAGATGGCAGATGATCTTGACGGAATATGACATCCAATACACGACTCAAAAAGCAATCAAAGGAAGTGTGTTGGCAGACCATTTGGCACACCAGGCAGTGGACGATTACCAGTCGATGAACTTTGAATTCCCAGACGAGGATATCATGGTAGTGACTGATTGTGAAGTGCCTGGACCGGATGAAGGACCTGAGGAAGGATCTCGATGGTCTATGCACTTTGACGGAGCCTCGAACGCTTTGGGTAATGGTATCGGCGCTGTGATCATATCCCCCAATGGCACTCATACTCTACTCACTGCCCGGCTATGTTTCAACTGCACCAACAACATGGCAGAGTATGAGGCATGTATCATGGGTCTGCAAGCTGCAATTGACTTAAGGATCAAGTTTCTGAGTGTCTTCGGAGATTCCGCTCTCGTGATCAATCAGATCAAAGGCGAGTGGGATACGAAACACCCGAATCTTATTCCTTACAAGGAGTATGTACTGACATTGCTTCCCGACTTCGAAGAGATAACTTTTGAACACTTCCCAAGAGAGGAGAATCAGTTAGCGGACGCGTTGGCTACGATGTCTTCTATGTTCAAAGTCAAATGGGACAACGAGGCGCCCCGAATCATTATTTGGAAGTTGGATGAACCTGCACATTGCTGCGATCTCGAGACCGAAGAGGTAACAGAGAAACCCTGGTATCATGAAGTGAAGAGGTACCTTGAAGCTCAAGAATACCCCGAAGGTGCATCTGTTAATGACAAGAAGTTCCTAAGAAGGTTTGCGGCAAAGTTCTTCCTCAGTAACGGCATTCTGTACAAGCGGAACCATGATTCAACCTTACTGCGTTGTGTGGATAAGACTGAAGCAGAAAGGATCATGGCAGAGCTACATGAAGGTACCTTCGGAACACATTCCAGTGGACATACCATGGCAAAGAAAATCCTTCGGGCAGGATATTTCTGGTCCATAATGGAAGCCGACTGTTATCAACATTCTCGAACTTGTCATAAATGCCAGATCTATGCAGATAAGGTGCACATTTCGCCGGTTCCTCTGAACGTTTTGATAGCACCTGGGCCTTTTACAATGTGGGGCATTGATATGATCGGCGAGATCAGACCGACGGCATCCAACGGGCATTGCTTCATCCTAGTAGAAATTGATTACTTCACGAAGTGGGTTGAAGCAGCTTCCTACGCTACCGTAACTAAGAACGTCGTGGCACGGTTCATTCGGCACAACCTGATCTGTCGATACGGTGTACCTGAGAGGATCATTACGGACAATGATACCAATCTTAACAACAAGATGATCACTGAGCTCTGCGAGCAATTCAAGATACAGCACCACAACTCTTCACCTTACCGGCCGAAGATGAATGGGGCTGTAGAAGCAGCGAATAAGAACATCAAGAAGATTGTGCAGAAGATGACAGTGACCTATAAAGATTGGCACGAAATGTTACCATTTGCTCTTCATGGGTACCGTACCTCAACACATACGTCAACAGGGGCAACTCCCTTTTCCTTGGTCTATGGCATGGAGGCAGTCTTGCCTATTGAAGTCCAGATACCCTCTCTCCAGATAATGAAGGATGCAGATTTGAGCGAAGATGACTGGATCAAGACTCGGATTGATCAATTAAACCTAATTGACGAAAAAAGACTCATTGATATTTGTCATGGTCAGACGTACCAAAAACGGATGATTGGGGCATTTAACAAAAAGGTCAGGCGACAAGAGTACCAAGTTGGAGACCTGGTAATCAAGCGCATCATTCTTCCTCAAAGTGATCCCAGGGGCAAATGGACCCCTACGTACGAAGGGCCATTTGTGGTTAAACATATCTTCTCAGGAGGAGCTATGATTCTAACCACCATGGATGATGACGACCTTCTTCACCCCGCCAATGCAGACATAGTAAAAAGATACTACGCATGAATTAAAGACCCGCTAGGTTGACACACCTAGGCAAAAATAAGGGCTTCCCGGCGAACCAAAAGGGTTCGGGCAAAAATAAGGGATGAAATAAAATAAAAAAAATCTGTACACCCGGCAAGTCGAAAACCTGAAAAGGCGGCTTGGGCAAAAATGGGTATCCCGGTGGACTGAAAACCCGAAAGGGCGGTCCAGGCAAAAGTTAGGGATAAAGCGTAATACTATGTCTCATTGGATCACCTTGCATCCAGAATTCGGCATCAACTATCAGGCTCAGACGGTGCCAATCAATCAGCTTCATCTTCAACTAAGCAGCAGAACGATGAGACGCTCGAAGACATAAAGGCGATAGCAGAGTTAGAACCCAGTGGGATTATTTTTCACATAGCTGTTTTGTTTCCTTTCACAAAATTGTATAAACTCTATTTTGTTCGGCGGCGTTCTCTTACTAGGACGTCAGCCTCCTGTACATAAACGCCTATTTACAGGCAAAATTCAAAATCAATACAAGTTCAATTTTTCAAACAAATTACCCATCGTTTTCCCTTTTTCTGTTTTGTTTTACAAAGAACGTCCAATGTTCATTTTTTATATATGCATTTGACATTAATTGCTAACTCATAAATATTTGCATACGAAACAAAAGACTAATTGCAGGTGACATTAGAAACAGGGGCAATAATGAGTTGTCTAAGCGATCTAGTTGCTTTGTCCACCAAGGTACCAAAGTAGGTTCGGCTTAAGAATGTAACCAAGTTACCTCAACTCCCCACAGAATAAGACCAGATTCAGCAATACTGTCCTCAGGCAGAGTTGGTCTCCCATCAGCCCTAAAAAGGCACAATGTTCCCCTAGCAAGTCAGCGATACTCTCCTCAAGCAGAGTTAGTCTACTGTCAGCCCTAAGGAAGTTAGGTATCCCCAGAAGATCTCAACATTCCCCAGCGGAGTATAGACATTCCTCAGCAAGCATCCCCGGCAGTCTTAATATAAGATTGTTCCCCGGCGGAATACAGACACTCCAGTGGAACCATTCCCCAGTGCAGTTCAAAAGTTTCCCCAGGAGAGTTGAACCATCTCCCCAGTAGATTCTGAAGCTTATCCCCTGCAGAGTACGAACGCATCTCCCCGACTTCATTCCAAGGTTATTTCCCACCAGGGTATAACTGGGTTATCCTCAGCTGATTACCACGGAAAGATCGTCCTCGGCGAAGTTCTTCCTATTCCCCAACGGAGTTCCTCAAATTCCCCAACATAACTTATCAGTGGAATCCCCAGCGGAGCTCTCATCAAAACCTCAGCGAAGTATCTCTTCCCACAGAGTAATTCCCCGCAGAGTAATCCTTCCAACAAGTTTATTCCCCAACGGAGTCATTTTCTCCTACCAGTTTATTCTTGCAACCATCATCCCCAGCGGAAACGAAGAACTCCACTCTTCAACATCAGCCCAGGATTCAACAAACTCCCGGCAGTCGTCAAGGATTTATTTTCCTAGACAAAAAAACATTCATACACTATGACGCATGCACATACGCATCATATTACACAATCTCATTTATTCTTGAGAACATCATGACATCATGCACTTCATACATCATGACATTGCATACAGCTAATGTTTTGCCTTTTCAGGAAAAAGTTCAATCCAAAAATGATTACTATCAACTATAGCAATTCCAGATTCGATACCCGTATCTAGCCAGGACATATCTGTGAATAACAATTGTAGATTTGATACCTGTATCCATCCAGGGCATATCTGCATGAAGAGTTTAGAGATCCGATTCCTGTATCCAACCAGGGCACATCTGTAGACGACCAGTTCCAGATCTGATTCCTGTATCCAGCCAGGGCACATCTGCAGACGACCAATTCCAGATCCGATTCCTGTATCCAGCCAGGGAACATCTGTAGACGACAATTTCCAGATTCGACACCTGTATCTAGCCAGGGCACATCTGTAGATGACCATTTCCAAATCTGATTCCTGTATCCAGCCAGGGCACATCTGTAGACGACAATTTCCAGATTCGACACCTGTATCTAGCCAGGGCGTATCTGTGAGTGATTAATCGTAGATTCGATACCTGTATCCAGCCAAGGCACATCTGCATGAAGAGTTTAGAGATTTGACACTTGTATCCAGCCAGGGCACGTTTGTAAGCAACCTTTTGAAGTTCCGGATTCGATTCCTGTATCTAGCTAGGGCATATCTGTAAGCGTTTGATTGTAGATTCGATACCTGTATCTCGCCAGGGCATATCTGCATGAAGATACTGAAGATCAACACCTGTAGCAAGCCAGGAAACCATCTTTCTTTCTCAAAACACGCAAGTTCTCGCTAAGGAATCTCTTACGCGATCAACACTTCCCAATGGCATCTATAAGCCCATTCCCGACAAGGTTCTGTCACGTCTCCAGATGGCATCTATAAGCCCATCCTCTTATCCACCATCTCTCCAAATGGCATCTATAATCCCATTTCCGACATCACACTGTTGATACTCCAGCATGCGAGTGCAAATTTCTGGGCACTCTAGTGTCCAATCTCCTTTTACCCTCGAGTCGCGAAAGGCAAACTTGCCAATCTAACTCTTCAGGTTCAAGAAGATTGAACAGGGGCAACTGTTGTACCCCAAAATTTTCCCTCCCATTTCTTCAATATTTTCTCACCACAAGACCCTTGGAGCTCAAGATCAAGCTAGGGTTTACTCTGCTCAAGACCCCTCCTTGCACTGTTGACCCAAATTAGGGTTTGAGTTTGCACAAAGATGTTTTGACCTAAAAGGCCCAAAGTGACTTTCATGCTTCATGTTGGACTCACAAGTTTATCCATATCAAGTTTCAAGCCTTGATTCCAATCTTTGCCCAGTCAATTGGACAGTTGACCTAGAAATCGGCTATATTGGGGAAAAAGTCAACTGTGGTCAATTGATAGTCAAACCTCATGAAATTTGACCCTCATCAACATTATGAACTCATATGGACCATTTGATCAAGTTTGGATCACAAATCCACAAGAAATTTGATCAGATCACCAAAAGGGTAAAATGGTCATTTTTAGGATTTTGACTGCACAAAGGCAATTTTTGACTGTTTGACCTAGCCAATGGCAAACCAAGCTCACATATGGACTCAAGATCTCAATGGCTTTGTCTTGACATGTTCAACAAGTTCAAAAGATCCCAAATGCACAAGATTGACAGATGAATTTTCCAGTCAACTGAGCCAAATTTGACTGAATACTGAAAAGTCAAACTTTGACTTTTTGGTCAAAATCAAGTGCCAAGATTCATTTTTCATCAAGACATGTCAAATTATGAAACTTGTTCATCAAGAAATCAAGAATTGCAAATTAGGGTTTGAAATGAAGAAATTTCATAACTTAGAATTTTTCTAAGTTATCAAACTTCCTTATTTTTTCCTAACTTTGTCCCATTTTTTCATCAAGATATATTTGGATTCAAACAAAAATCAAAACATGAAAGTTATATTCCATTGCAAAATCTACAATTTTTATTCACAAAGTTTCCTCAAAAGAAGCTTGTAGCTCAAGTTATGAGTTTTGGAACAAGGGTGCAAAATATTCTTAACTTAGAAAAATTTTGACCTATTTTAGGCAGGATTTTTGCCTAACTTCATGGCCATTTTTCACATGCTTCCACTTGGAATCTCAACTTGCATTACAAAGATGGATTGTAGTACTCATTCCAAGCTTTCCAAATTGTCCAAGAACTTCTCAAACACCCTTGTGGTTAGGGAGAATCGAATTTGGGAAGTTAGGCAAAAGTCACTTTGATTCATGGCCATGTACATGTTCATAACTTTGCATTTTTGAAATCAGCATGGTTCAAGCTAGTTACAGGCCTCTAATCTCATTTACACTCAATAATTAAATGCCAATCCATTTTGTTCTAGCATTATTTTGTGCATTTGGACATTACATGAAGAATTAAGCCATATTTGGAAAAAGTGACTTATCTATTCTTGTAAAGTATGGCTTTATGTCAAAACATGAATCAAAGAAGTACAAGGAAAATCTCTGAGGCACAAGTTATGGAACTAATCCCACTGATCAAGACTAACTTTGCAGCATGTTTAGGGGGCCTGCATAATCTTGTAAACCAACTTGGAAACTTTTGCTTACAGTAGAAGAAACTTGCATTTTGAAACACAACATTGAGTTCCTGTCAACACAAGCCTAAGCAAACTTATTGAACATATTCCATACATCATAATTGAGCTAAAACACAAGCCAACCACCTCCAATACCCCCTTAAACACAGAAACACCATCTTGCTGCACAAAAACAGGGCATTTTGCACTTTGACTTGGCCAGCTCATTTCCATCGTGCATTTTCATCCAAACCACTTCATACACACTCCCTACCACCTATACAAACTACCCCAAGCATTAGACACGAACTGTAACATCCCTAATATCATTTTCCATTTTCACTTTTCTCTCTTGCAGGTTGACTTCTGTAGCTTGATATAGCAAGATTCAAAGCACACCAAGCATTGGAGAAGCATCCCTGAACTTCAAGTAAGCTTTACAAGTCCTCACATTGCACTGAAAGTACCTCCATTGTCATACACGAATCAAGCTGAACAGGTAAGTTTTTGAACTTCTATCTCTCTATCTAGGCATAGTTAGGCTTAAGTTTGTGAAGAAAACATGTTCTAATCATAGCCCTGAAGCCATCCATATAGTTACTTTTCATTTATATTGTGTGTGCTAAGAGTATTTTGAATCTGAACATCTGAAAAAAACTAGGTCAGGAATTGAGGGAGAAGAAATTCTCTCTCATTTCTGAGAGTTAGATTAACTTTTTTATATATTTGAAATCGTGGCTTCAAGCTCTACAAGTTTCATGTTTTAAGATTTGTCAAAGGATCAAAGAATCAGGAGTTAGGGAGATGAACAAGAAGGCGCGCGTTTTGTGTTTGAACCTGGCCAGAGGTTGAAGACAAAGTCTTTGGGTTGGCCTTGTGTTGTTCTTTCTATTTGCACCACTTTTCCACACTTGCACCCCATTGGCCCATTGTGTTTATTTTTATCATTTTTGGACTTTTTCTTTTTGTTTCTGACTTATTATTTTTTGCCAAAATATTAAAAATATTAAAAACATTTTTTCAACAATTTTTGCATTTTATTTGGGTTTTTGTTTGTTTTATTTGAATTGTGTACATAAATATACAAAATACCTTTTTTATTCAAAATACAAATACATTTTTATTTTATGATTTTTATTTTGTTTTATCTTTTGAAAACAGTTTATAAAAAATATACTTTTTTTTATAAATAATAAATATTCTATTTTTGTACATATTTAATATATTTAGTAAATAATATAAATACTTATATATTTATTAGAATATTTAGGAAAAAAACATAAAAATAATACATTTTTATTTTTATTAATATTTAACCTCAAAAATCACTTTATTTACAATATACTTTCTTTTTATTTATTTTTTTGTACATAATTAATAAACATTGTATATATATTAAATAATTAATACTATTTATTTGCAAAATTAGGGTTTTTGCCCTAAACATGAAAATATCCAAAATTGACCTTTTTTTTATTATTTTTATTTCACTTGTAAATAAATCATACACTTACACAAATACATTTACACATACACATTTGTTTATTCTTATACATTGTTACATTTTATATTTGCGATTTGATTCGATTTGGTTGTAAATATTGGGATACCACTCTCCTATTAAAGTCTCATCCCCATTTGAACATTTGTACCCCCATTCCCATGATTCCTTTGTAATAATTTAGGACTTTTAATTCCGCATTTTAAAGCTTTCTAAATATGCCATGATAGACCTAGAGTTTTGTATGCAAAAATCAACAACAAATAGCTTGACTAATTCAATGACAAAAAAGCATGAAAATGGACAACACCAATCACACTTGCACCCCTAGGGTTACTCCACTTGTTGCCTTCAATAATGGGCCATGTTGCATGTTGAGTTTCTTTGGAAAAACAAAAACATTTCAAATGATCATAGTCCCTCGATGACGCTTTCGAAAGTTGCCTAAAAATGATCATAGTCCCTTAAAGGAAAAATTGACCAAAGACACTTAGCACCATTGCAATCATGGTCTAAACAATGACCCGTGCCCGTCCCGTTCACATCCTAACACAAGATTGTCCACCAAATACAATGGTGGAACAAAATTGTTAAAAGGGTTAAAACATAGAGAAAACCTTTGAGTAAATTTAGGGGTAGACAAACTCTTAGTTACTTGAATCAAACTTGCAAAAACACTTGCCTACTTTTCAAAACCACACATCACAACACTTTCGAAACAACTTTCAAAAACATTGAAAACTTTTCAAAAAGACATACACCTTTGTATACATTCAAACATGGATCATTACAAACGTTGCCACAACAAATGACCTCTTTTCAAAACATTTTCAAACCCACACACAAAGCACCATTTCAAACAATTGAAAATACAAGGCAAGTGATCTAAGCAAGTAACAAAGAGCCCATGGATAACCATGGATAGAAAGGGTGCTAACACCTTCCCTTTCTATAATCTACCCCCCGAACCCAAGAAAACATCTCAAAGGTTTTTGCTGTGCTTTTTAACCTTTCCTTAGGATAAAATAAAAAGTCGGTGGTGACTCTTGCTCAATCGAACAAGTGCGAATACAAACGCAAAACCTCAAGTCAGTTCTCCCACCGTATCACAATGAGGTTCAAGAGTAACAAAGTAAGAAGATGAAACTTCATACACAAGAAAAAGTCACACAATTGATGAATAACGTCATTCAAGGATGTGTAACACTTTTCTTAAACAAAATAAGGTTGACAAAAATAAAATGGAATAAGGTGATACTTATAGGTCATCAGAAAGTAGCAAGGTCCGTCTTAAAGTATCCATCATGAACTTGAAGCCTCAAGCAATATCATCAATATAACATGCTCAAGTATCTTTACAAACTAGCAAAATATGTGGTCCCTAGTGCACACAAGAATTGTGATCTAAATAGATCAATGTTAATGTTCTTAGATGTTATGGGCAGTAGATAACATCAAGATACACTAATGAGACATATCACAAAAGCTCATGGGGAAATCACTAATTAATGATGCTCAAAACACAAGTAAGAAAGTTAATGTAGCTTCTAATGTCCAAATGGATTCATATGATCCTCAAGTACTCAAGAGAATATCCTTGAAGCTATCACCCTCATTCATTGGTTCTCACACAAAAGATCATGAAAATTGGCTCTAGAGACCAATCAAAACCTCTTAGGGTTTCACAAGATAAGTACAGAATATGCACAAGAAGGATTAATCAAATATTTACCTTAAAAGGACCTATAATTTGAATCCAATTGATATGGTCCTTAAGCACACATGTACCCATAATATGAGCAGAGGTTAGCATCAAAACATGTTCAAAAATTGCCAAGTGAAGGCACTATTTGTTAAGACAAATACCAGTGAACAAGTTTTCAATTTAAATCAAGCAAAAATAGAAAAATGATGTTAAAATTTAAATAAAAATCATGGATATTATCTTCATACATTTACAAATCAAGAACAACTCTTTAAATCATTTTCATATTGAAGGAAGTAGGAAAATAAAATCAAAACTTGGAAACTAGCCCTGAAAGGAATGCAATGAAGCACACTTGACAAGAAATTTCCAAAAAATAGCAAAACCAACATGGAAAATTACTTAAAAATCATTTTTAGGGTCTTAACACATTCAGAAATAAATTTAGAATTTTTCTAATTAAGGGGAGATAGAAAATGAAGGTGAAGCTTTTAACCTAAGCAAGTAAAGGACCAAAATAGATATTCATATTCAACAATTTTTAAAATCAAACAAGATATAAAATAAAATGGTTAAAAAAATATCATGATCATCTCTGGACATTGAGGAACACAAAAATATTTTTGTCAGTTTTTTAGGTTGAAGGAAAATTAGAAATAAAATTAAAATTCAAGTGAGACAAACTAAATCACAAGAAAAAAAATTTAATAAAATGAATTAATTAATATACTTCTGATTTTAAAAAATTGAAATAAAAATCATGGAAATAAAATAAACTCACTGAAGATTATTGTCAAATTTTTCAATAATTTTTAAATCAACAAAAATATTTAAAATAAAATGATGAATTTAATTGAATAAAAGATGGAAAAAGAAGAACAAAATTCAAAATAATATAACATAAAAGAAGAAGCGTGTGCGGTGGGACCCGGTGCAAATCAAATAAATGAGCCAACCAGAGCTCATATTCTTCGTTCAAACAACCAAAATGAAACCCTCGTGTGTGAGTTGTGAACTTCAGATTCGGATTACAAACTCGTTTCTCCATGAAATTACATGTGATCTGAAGCATAGTTGTAGATCTCCTGGAGATCTACAACGTGATACCAAGAATCACATCAAACAATCACTGAATCACAGAGAAAATGGATCAAAATTTCATGTATTCTCACATTTTTACACAAATTCAGAACACGATTAAAATAAAAATTCAAGCAATTGTATACATCAAACCTAATGTTTGGCCAGTTAACAACATCGTGAACATGATTTCAACAATTAAAACCAACTGGAAACATAGATGCAAGCTTATGAAAACAGATCCATGGAGTTTGAAGAGTTACCTAGTGGAGTTGCTCCACTGGCTCTTCAAATCGAGTGGATGATCTTAAGAAACCCAAAAACACTTTTTCAAGCTCCAATATTAAGAATCAACACCAAATAAACAAGATCTCTTGAAGAAAATTATGAACCTGAGACTTGCAAATTAAGAGAAACTGAGAACATGAGTGAGAGAGAGAGAGAGAACTTTAACTTGCATGCTTTCAGTGTGTATGAATTGTGTGTAAGATGAATGAGGAGAACTATTTCTTTATAGCCTTTGTGAAGTGAGGTTAAGCAATTAATCGTGGTTACTTAAAGTTTGCTCAAAAGGTTTGATCAAAAATGCAATAACATGGGGCCTGCATTTCAAGAGAAAAAGATAGTGCTTCTACTGTGTTTTAGTGAGACAATAGAGAGTGAAATCGAGCGAGGAAAGCGTGAGAGGAGAGCTGGAATTCATGCACATGGGGTGGAAAAGTGAGTGGAGAGAATTTTTCCATCTTTGGCAAAGATTCCAAATTATGAGCATAATAAGATCAAGGGCGTGTGTATGAGGTGTATGATAAGGTTTATGAAGCAAATTTTGCATCATGTGCATGAAAACCTAATTCTGGCCACCACTTTCTTGCCTGCACGACCATGAATTCAGCTTCAGCCAAAACTCAAAATCTCTTCCATCTCTTGATCATTTGCTATGATCTTGGACTCTATGGAAATCTTGGCTTATGTAGAACAAAATTGATGTTGAAGAGTTTTTTAAACAATTCTTATAAGGACCTTAAAATTTAGCACAAAAATTGGTACTTTGAGTTGGCCGAGCAACACGCGCGTGAGATGCCTTGTCATGCTGGAAATTTTACAACTTCAAACATCAAAAACCTTACATCAATATCTCTCTCATTAATGAACCAAATGCAAAAAAATTTAAACCAGAATTGTAGAGAAAGATTAAATCTTTAACTTTCATGTTTATGTCTCTTTGATTTGAGTCCATTTGGATCCTCAAAATTGGCTTTGAAGATTTCAGATTTTATGTCCATACCACAAAATTTCTCTAAGTATCCTTTAATGTGCATGACTTCCAAGCTCCATAACTTCTTCTCATTTAATTTTTTGGACTTGATCTTACAAGGACAAAGTTAAAGAACTTTTCTTCCTCTTTCCATAGATATAAAGTTTGCACAAATTGAACCCAAAAAAGTTATGATTTTTCAAAGTACAGCTTACAACACTTAAAAAACTTGATAACTTTCTAAGTTATTAAGATAACTTCTTTGACAAGTTACTTCCAAAATCCATCAAACCCTTGATTTTCTTCACCAATGACCAAATTACATTAAAAATAGACTTTGAATTGAATGTTGACCAAAAGTTCACTTGGTCAACCTTGACTTTTGTTAACTTGCTGAAATGACTGTTTTACCCCTAATTGATCAATTGAATATCTCCCAGTCAAAATTAATGCTCAATATTTCAATCATAGGTGCTTAGAAACATGTTGAGAAGCATGGATTCAAGTGTAGCTCAATAAGTCAGAAATAGCATGGTTTAAACACAAACCCTAATTTTGATCACTTTTGTTAGGAGATGATGATCAAGCCTCAAAACCCTAGTTCCATGGAACATGATGAAGCATTTCTTGAACAAAGATGTCTCATATGATAATGAGAGGATGTTGCTTCAAACACTAGGCTCATATAAGCACCACACACTTAATCTCAAAATAATCTCAACTTAATTTTATCAATCAGACCCAACACATAAGTTAGATAGGAAAGCCTTCACTTTTGAGAGAGTATAAGGTATCCGAGATTGGAAGACAGTATGAGGAAATTTACAAAAAGATTATGCTTCACATAAATAGGAGAAAAAAACATGGAAGCAAGTTTTGAAGTTTTTAGTTTCGTATTTGGACCTTCCTCCTGTTGTGGACCTTACCTCAATTCCTCTTATCTTTTGTGACCAAGACAATTGGTCGATCACTAATCTTCTTTCCCCTTTTCTTTAAATATATTCAATTTACCTCCGTATATAACTGCTCAAATTTGGCAGGTTATGACAGAGCAATAGGAAGACCTACAACCTCTCTAGTAGGTGAATTATGGGCCACTTCCCTATACCAGAAAAATAATGTTAGGTTTCTGCGAAACTTTGAGCATTCTCCCTCTAAAGAGACCCCTTACAATGGCCCCCATGTTATCTGAAAATCAAGATAAAGTACATTAATGGAATGTTCAAAAGAATAACATAAATTAGTGTCATCTGAAAGCATGAAAACTTCCATACCAAATAGTTCCTTCATGTCTTAGGGGGACACTGTTAATTGTTTGATTCATAGTGAATTATCACATCAAAACATGGAATTTATCTTACTTAAATTACAAGATTGTAACATGAAAACCTCAACTAATGAATAAAAGTAGTCTTGTGCAAGTTTACTTTGATTTGGTTCACATTTGTGCAAGTATTGGCTTTTAAACAAAAACCAAAAAACATAGACTTTGCTAAGAGAAGTTTGCACTGAAAGTTTGCTAAGCGAACATCAAGCAAAGTGGAGGAATAAAATTTTCACCCAGTTTCGCTAGCAGCGGAGGAAAGTTCACTTAGAGAAATAAACTTCGCCAAGCGAACTTTGGCGGTTTCTGAAAGATATTTTTAAAAGACTTAAGGATGAAGAAAGGAATTTTGGTTAGCAAACTCAACTTTACTAAGCAAAGTTTGGTGGCTTCTAAAGGGCGGTTTGAATTGAAAACTTAGAGAAGAAGAAAAGACACTTCGCTAAGTGAACCTCACTTTGCTAAGTGAACTTTCCTGAACATAACTGCTATAAATAGGACATAAATAATTTCAGTGGAATGATCTTGTAATATCTTTAGATAATACTATGTAATATCAGTAGAATATGGAACATGAGAGGGGTATTGATGAGGAGGAGCTGGATACACATCAAGAGTCGGGAAATCATCGTTGATGCTCGTTCCTCTCAGTTCTTCCTAAAATTCTGGTTGTTAGATCCCAGATGTCCTAAGAGATGTCGAGACACATGATCCGACTTCAACACACAACATTAAGATGTATGAAAAAAATAAACAACATTGAATATAAAGAACACACAAATATGTTTACCCAGTTCAGAATAATTTTCCTACTCCAAGGGCTACCAAGCTAGTGACGAAATTAACTAGATAATATCAACTTGTAGACCTCGCAGCAAACATCCTAGTTTATAGTCTATGCACTTAATCACTACCATTTGCTTAACTTCTATCTAAGACACACCTAGGTATGAAGCCCTCCTCAAATCCCTCTTCAATTACACTCAGCAATTGGAGAAACTCTATACACAAGTAAAAAACAAAACCGAAAGTCACTCTTCCAAGACACACAAGACTCGATGCTTAAAAGCTTTTGAGAATTGACACACAAATACTCAATGCTTACCATCTTATAAGTATCTAACACACAAATGTTCAATGTTGAAAAGCTTATGAACATATGACAAAAATTTACAACCCAACAATAAGGATTCTAAAACCCTTACAAAATAAACATGTAAGTTCCACCTAATACTAGGTATACACCAGCCTATTTATAACATTATTCAGGACTGGGTTGGGCTTCAAATTGCAGCAGTGAGGCTGCACAAACTCTGCACAAACTTCTCCAAGAAAATAGGTCTTCAATCATAAGTTTCCTAAAATGTCTCCATATTTAGAAACTTTGCATATCTTCTAAAACAAATATAGAATCTTTGATTTGTCATTCTTGGACGCCACATAAGCTAACTAAATATTCCCTGAATATTGAGTAAGTAACATATATCATCTAAAGCATAAATGTGAGCTACTGAAGACACGGTGTCCTATCCTCCTGGTTGGGACATCTTATACAACATGTTGAAAACTTTAAGTTGGAACATCTTGTTCAACATGTTGCTGCCAAGTTGGTTTTACCAAAATGTACGCCAATCATAATTTTAGAGAAATAACAATCTCCCCCTTTGGCCCATTTTGGATAAAACACCCAAATAACCCTTGCACAAGAAACATCACAAAGTATGCTTAAAAGTAAATCAAACACATACATTAGAGGTACAAAAGTGGAAAAGTGGAAGCAATGTTAGCAGCACACAAATCAGCATCACACAAATCAGAGACACGGTTATTAGTTAGTTGATCTACTAACACAACTACAACAAAAAATAAAGAACCTAAGTTCTTAACACCATGATGGCAAGACATCTTTTCAGAATAACTCAATACAAAACAGCAGAGACTCCCTCTCAACATCTGTTATTTCAACTCAATAGAGAGTCATAAATTCTCTTCCTCAGTAGTAGTACCAAGTAGTACCAGCTCCAGCACCCTCAATATCATACTACTCCCCCTTTTTAGTCATAATATGACAAAGGTAAGTAGACAATATTAGCAAAAACTAAATTTAAACACCTAAAGTAAACTATAAATATCATGGGCATTTAACCCTTACAAAATCATAAACCAAAATAATCAGACTCATAAGGTAGATCCAAATAAAATCCCATTACCAATTGTCATGCATTATCATCTACTTTTTCTCTAATAGCACTGGCAGAATGTTCATCAGGACCAGTACCATCCTTAGCATCCTCATCAACAAATGCAATTCCAACAGTAATTGCTATAATTCTTCATAGATATAGATCCCAAGTCTCCTCATTAGGTTCTCAAACAGAGCTACATCAAGAGATTTTATAAAGATATCAGCAAGCTGATTCTCAGTGCTGACATGCTCAAGCTTTATGACTTTGTCCTACACAAGTTCTCTAATGAAATGATGCTTGATGTCAATGTGCATTGTCCTCCATAGCTTCAGCAGTAAATAGAGAAACACAATTTTTTTTCTTACTAAACCAAGAAATCAAGTTGTATGCCATAAAGAAACATCCTCCAGAGGTACTCTTCCTATCATCGACACTTCCATCCCAATCAGCATCGCAAAATCTCACCAATGAAGAATTTGTATCATGGGAATACAACATACCATAGTGACATGTCCCATTCACATACTTCATAATCCTTTTCACTTGGTTAATGTGACTTACCTTAGGTTCTTCTTGATACCTTTCACATACTGCAAAAGCAAAAGTGATGTCTGGTCTGCTAGCAGTAAGATATAGAAGGCTGCCATTCATGCTTCTATACAAACTCGGATCAACACTAACTCCTTTTTCATCTTTGGATAACTTCAGGTGTGTAGGAGCAGGAGTTCTCTTATGGCTGGCATTTTCCAATCCAAATTTCTTCACAATATTCCTTTCATATTTTCTTTGACATAGAAAAATGGAGTCTTCCATCTGCTTGAATTGCAATCCAATAAAGTAAGTTAGTTCACCCATCAAACTCATCTCAAACTCAGATTGCATCTGCCTGATGAAATGTTGGACCATTTCATCTTACATCCCCCCAAAAAACAATTCCATCCACATAGATCTGAGCTACCAACAATTTTCCAGCTTCATCTTTGACAAAGAGTGTCTTGTCAATTCCACCCTTTCTATATCCATGATTGAATAGAAATTTAGTCAACCTCTCATGCCAAGCTCTTGGAACTTGTTTCAAGCATTACATGGCCTTCTTTAGTCTAAACACATGATCTGGAAAGGAACGATCAACAAACCCTTTTTGTTGTTCAACATAAACTTATTCATTCAGGTACGCATTTAGAAAGGCACTCTTGGCATAAATTTGATATAATTTGAATCTTAGATGACAAGTTACTCCATGAAGCAATCTGATAGACTCTAAGCAAGCCAATGGATAAAATGTTTCATCAAAGTTTATTCCCTCAATTTTAGTGTACCCTTGAGAAACCAATCTGGCTTTATTTCTGATGACACCACCTTGTTCATCTATTTTGTTCTTATACACCCATTTTGTACCAATGATATTGTCCCTTCAAGTCTTGGTACAAAATCCCATACTTCATTTATCTTGAATTGACCAAGCTCATCTTGCATAGAATTAACCCAGAACTCATCAATCAAAGCTTCCTTCACATTCTTAGGCTCAATCTTTGACACAAAACACACATTTGGTACAACTTCTCTTGATCTAGTGACTACTCCTTGTCTAGGATTTCCTATTATAAGCTTTTTAGGATGATCCTTTTGAATTCTGACAGAAGGTCCTTTGTCAGCTACCTGAGGTTCTTCAACTTCATAATCGACTCTTGAGCCTGCAACATTTGTGGTAGATGTTATAACATTTTTTCCAAGAACTACACCTTCTATAGGAATAGTTGTCTCAACTTCTTCTGGGACATCATCTTCTTTAGTTGATTCATCAAAAACCAAATTTGAAGACTCCATCATCACCTTGGTTCTGGATTTGAAAACTCTATATGCTTTACTATTTGTAGAATATCCCAGAAAAATTCCTTCATCACTCTTAGCATCCAACTTCCTTCTGGGCTCACAGCCATCCAGAATATAACATTTAGTTCTAAAGACATGGAAATACTTGAAAATTGGCTTTCTTCCTCTCCACAATTCATAAAGAGTAACATAAGTTCCAGTTCTGATTGTCACTCTATTGTGAATATAGCACACAATGTTCATGGCTTTAGCCCAAAAGTAAAGGGGTAATTTCTTGGCATGAAGCATAACTTTGGCACATTCTTAAATAGTTTTGTTCTTGCTCTCAACCACACCATTTTGTTAAGGAGTGATGGGTGAGAGAACTCGTGACTAATCCCTCCAGATGCACAAAATTCCTCAAACTTTTTGTTCTCAAATTCCTTCCCGTGGTCACTTATGATTCTGACAACACCAATTCCTTTTCTCTTTGAAACTTGTGGCATAATTCTTTGAACACTTCAAACAATTCAAATTTATTTTTGATGAACATTTTTGTACCCTAAAATTTCCCCTCCCATTTTTATTCAAGACATTCTTTCAAGGCTCTTCAAATATTCAAGAATATCAAGGGATGACTAGTCAAGATGCACCTCATAAACCAATGGCCTACAACTAGGGTTTGGAGTTTATCAAGGAAATTTGGTTTGCAAAGGTCCCAAGTGGCTTCCATGGTTCTTAATAGGTCCTGAACAAGGTCCATGTCAAATTTGAAGCCCTACATCACAAGTTTTCTCAGTCAATGGCACAGATGAATAAAAGTCAACTGTATTGGTCAAAAAGTCAACTATAGTCAACATACAGTCAAACTTCAAGATTTTAGGTCAACATCAAAATTTTGGAGTTATATCCATCATTTTATCAATGGTTGATCATGATTCCTTAAGGAAAGCCCTCAAATCATCAAAAGTCAAGAATTATCAAATTATGATTTCCTTAGGAGAAGTCAATTGAACTTTGAACATGCATAACTTTCACATGCTTCATCAACTTTTCCCCAACCAAAGCTAATTTTGAAGAAAATTCAATTCTCTAAAACTTTGCTTATATTCTCAAGTCCAAAAAATGCTTCATTTGAAAGATACGAGCTCATACATTATAGGTCATTTTTCAAAAGTCAACAAAAGACACTTTTTGTTAAGGCAACTTACATCAAGATAATGTCTTAAAAAGAAAAAATGATCAACATAGAGAATATTAAGGACATATTGGGATTCCCAAAAAGTTCAAGATCATCTTCAAAAGATGAAAATTGAGAAAGTTATAAGTTTCACAAGTTGGGGAATTTCGAAGAAATTCATGAAGTGCAAATCAAGCAAAATTGCAAATTTGAACCAATGAGCCTACTTATTGGACTTCAAACATGTCCATAACATCTTAGAGGACCTCTAAGTCCATTTATACATGGATTTGATTTTTATTCGTATTTATCTTGATTTTATTTAATTTAAAATCAAATAAATTGAATAAAATCACAAGAAAATCATGGGCTATGCATATGGGTTGGAATTGATCCACTTTGGTACCCATTAATTCGTGCAAGACCAACATGGCAAGAATCACTCATTTTTGGAAAGCTTTGAATGTGTTTTATTCTTGTCTCAAAGGCCATTATGGCTTGGTTTTTATACCATATATATCTACTCCTTTATTCCCTCTATATAAAGCACAAATCCAGAAGTAAAGGGACACGATCTCTACCTCAAAGAGCTTGCTAAAACTCTAAAAAAAATTCAAAGAACCCTAAGTTTTGAAACTGGTGCTACAGACCCTTTCACTCTAAACACTTGACCTCATTCACTCCCTGGAACACTAAAGGGTAGGTCTGGATCTATTTCTGTGATCCTAAGCATGTGAAACCATACTGCATAACATGTCCTGTTTATTTTTCTTTTGAAATTCGTATCTTCTATTTTGCTTTGTTTTAAACTAAACTAATGCTTCTAACGAGTTTATGAGACAAGTTTGAACAGGTTTAGATTGTTTACAGGATCCCATGCACGCATATATGATAGATGCCATTTTTACTTCGTTTGGTGTAAATGGATTCGAATCGCATGATGTAGTAACCTTTTGATTGATTTAAGCTCAGATTCGTACTCAGAGCATGATTTTATGTAGGATAGGTCTCTTATTTGGTCATAAATCTTTTTAATTTTCAGGTTTCATTTTTGCTTGATCGGAGAAGACGACCGGAGTTTGACTCCGGTAAGGGCACGTGTGGCATATGGCCACATTCTGATTCATCCATTCAAAATAATGGGGGCCCCACCGCACGCGCGTGTTTTGATGATCAAGAACTAGTTGTTGTTTTATTTTATAATATTATTGTTTTATTAATCTAACGGATGAAACACACTACCCCAGTGGCAACACACATGCACTTAAGTCACTCCCTCTCTAGGTCCTGGGTTCGATCCCCAGGTTTTGCATTTTTGTTCTTTTTTAAAATTTTCTTTGCAGATCCCGGGCCTTATGAATTGGGCCTCAATTAATTTGTTTCTTTGCACCCCCTAACAATTTTTTGCAGCGCCTGGGTTTCTTGTTGGGCTTGGAACATTTTCTGATTCTCACCCCCCTAATTCCTTGTGCTACAACGAGGCCCATTGCTTGCTCTTTTTTATTGTTGTCTTGCTTAACTTATATTTTCTTTCTTTTAATTAGTCATAAAATCAATAAAAAAATCACAAAAAATATTAGACTTAGAGTTTTATTAATTAAGTTAATTTTGATTAACTATTTAATCATCTTTTTTTTAATTAGTTAACTAATTAGAATTAGGGTTTTTCTTTAATTTAATTTAATTATTTTTTCTAAACAAAAAGGTAAAAGCAACAAAAATATTTCTTTTTATCACCTAGAACTTTTTAGGGCTTTTTTTATTTATCCGCGCATTTATTTATTTTATTTGCATTATTTTCACGAATATATGTAACTGTCAAAAGGGTTGTAATAGATTAACTAGGACTTTTTATTCTTTATTTCCCCATTTTGATTAGTAATTTCCCCCATCCCGAAGTGATGTAATAGCGTAGTTTGTTTTTCGTACTTTATTTTCTGCCCTTATGTATATATTTAATTGTTATATGTATGCTTAATAGGCTTGTATAGAAATACTAAAAGCAAACGCTGGAAAACCTAACACTCAAGATAAACATAACTGAAACACAACACATTTGCACACGTGCACCTCAAGGTATCTCACATGTTGCCTTCGGAAAAACAGTCATGTCCATCGAACGTGGGACACTTTAGAAAAGACCCTCGTTTAAAAAGATCGTAGTCCCTCGATGACCCTTCGATGTTGCCTTCGGTATATGATCTAGTCCCTTACGATAAAATTGCTAAAGTGCCATATGAGTTGCCTTTATGACTGTACGATGACCCTCGCTTGTCCCTCAAACATCTAATGGTAGGGCTACCTACTGACTAATAGTAGGATAGCATTGTATAAAGGGAAAGAGGAAAAGAACAAAGACCGTTTGAGTAGATAGATATTTCATCACAAAAATAAACAAAATAATTTTTTCACACGTGCACTCTCTTTTTTTTATAAATATTTTCAATGACAAAACACTTTGTATACGTTCTCAACAATATGAGAAACATTACAAAGTTCGCCGCACTAAGGCGTCTTTTCAAAAATATTTTCAAATGCACTTACACCAAAAAGCATTTTCAAAGTGAGCTAGCAACTAACATCTCGTAGATAACTATATAAGGAAAGGGTGTTAACATCTTCCCTTTCCATAACCTACCCCCTTACTCGGAAAAATTATTGAAAGGTTTTTCCTATTATTTTCACCCTTTCCTTTATTGGATAAAAGAAAAGTCGGTGGCGACTCTTGCTAACCGCAATATTTGCGATAAAACGCAAAACCAGTAAAGTCAGTTCTCCCACCATATTACAAAACTAGCAACTCTGCTGGGGACTGACACAAAAAGTGGGGTTACCTTAGAGCTAGATCATATTTAAAATGCTTAACTTGTTTGACTTTCTTGCTTTACATTTCGGGTTTATGTATGGGTATTCTTTTATAGATCCTATACTCGGATCTGGTGCATATTAGGTAAGTAGCAATAGATCATGGGGATTGTGCCACAAAATATGGACATGGTTGAAGCAATGGCTACGTTAGTGTGACACATTTATTGGTACCAGTATCCTTTGTGTTGAATCAAGGAGAATATGGGGCCGCTGTGTGGTGTCATGAAGCACTAACTAGCCTTAGAACCTTAGTTGAACAAACTTGGTCATTACAAAGTAGTGAGATATCCGGATTTGTGAAAAACTAAGGATTGGTTGATACTCGATACTACACTCATTAAGATCGGACTTTCGGGATATTTTGGCCGCGAGAAAAGATCGCTTGAGCTGAAACAATGCCCGATGAAGAAAGATCAGTGATATTGAGATTCCTTAGAACCCGGTTACTTCTTTTAGAAAAGGTTGAACCAACTAAACTTCAAGAGGGTATTTACCTAAAAACCCCATGCAAGCCTAAACCTAAGGCCTTGTGTGTCTTGCTTGTGTATGATTATTTGTTCAAACGTGACATCATGCATCATCACATCCATATTCATTTTCACTAACCTTTTCAAGGTCCAAGAGAATTTATCTTTGTTTTGTTTTGTAGACTTCCTCAACACCCTATTAAATTTCCTTCCTAGTAGCACGAGATCCTCAGATACTCCTTCAGAGTTCATATTTCCTCTATCCTTTGAGTCTTCAGCACTAGAAGCAAAATCTATATTCTTCTTCTTTTCATACCTTTCGTTGATAGTAGACTCAAAAGTCTTAAGAGAGCTCACAAGATCATATATTGTCATAGTGCTTAAATCTTGGGATTCTTCAATAGCAATTACCTTCATGTCAAATCTCTCTGGGAGAGATCTGAGCATCTTCCTGATCAACTGATCTTCTGATATGTTTTCTCCCAAATCATCTGAGTCATTTGAAATATCTAGGACAGTCATGTGAAAGTTCTAAATACTTTCATCCTCCTACATCTTCAAGTTCTCAAATTTGGTGGAAAGAAGTTAAAGTTTTACTAATTTTACCTTAGGATTTCCTTCATGAACCTTCCTTAAGGTCTCCCAAGCCACCTTAGCACTTTTACAATTCTTTAGCAGCTTGAATACATTGGTATCAACTCCATTGAATATGGAATTCAACGCTTTGGATTTTCCTTGAGATGATGCCTCATAATTATCATCCCAATCTTCTTCAGGCTTCAACACATCAGTGACTTTTCCATCTGTATCCACAAGCTTCGGTGGATCCCATCCATTGACAACATTTTACCAGGCCTTGTTACCAAGGGATTTTATTCACATCTCCATATGAGGTTTCCAACGGTCATAGTTGGTACCATCTAGAATAGGTATTTTAACCATAATTCCTCCATCCTTGTCCATTGCACCAGAAAATAACTTCCCTGAATCTCACCCAGAGTCAGAGCAGAATGCCTTCTCTATACAAATTGAAATTCTATTTGTCAGATCCCATATGTCCTAAGAGATGTCGAGACACCGAATCCGACTTCAACACACAACAACGATATGTATAAACAAAATAAACAGTGCTAAATATAAAGAACACCCATATATGTTTACACAGTTCAGAACAACTCTCCTACTCTGGGGATACCAAGCCAGGGACAAAATTAACAAAATAGTATGAATTTGTAGACCTCACAGTAAACATCCCATTTTACATCCTACGCACTTAATCTCTACCCCTTTCTTAACTTCTACCTAAGACACACCTAGGTATGAGGCCCTCCTTAAATCCCTCTTCAATTAAACTCAGCAATTGAAGCAACTCTAAACACAAGTAGAGAACAAAACTGGAAGTCACTCTTCCAAGACACACAAGACTAAATGCTTAAAAGCTTATGAGAATTGACACTCAAATACTCAATTCTTAACAGCTTATGAGTATCTAATACACAAAATTTCAATGCTTAAAATCTTATGAATATCTGACAGAAACTTACAACCTAACAATAAGGATTTTAAGACCCTAACAAAACACACACACACACACGTAAGTTTAACCTAATAATAGGTATATACCAGTCTATTTATAACACTATTCAGGACTGGGTTAGGCTTCAATTCACAGCATTGAGGTTGCACAAAGTTTACACAAACTTTTCCAAGAAAATAGGTCTTCAATCATAAGTTTCCTAAAATGTCTCCATATTTAGAAACTTTGCATATCTTCAAAAACCAACATATAATATATGATTTGTCAATCTTAGATGCCACATAAGCTAACTAAATATTCCCTGAATATTGAGTAACTAACATATATAAGGTAAAACATAAATGTCAGCTGCTTCAGATGCAATGTCTTATCCTCCTAGTTGGGACATCTTATTCGACATGTTGAAAACTACAAGTTATAACTGCTTCAACAACTTTGATCATGTTCTACAACTGAGCCTTTATCTTCATATTGCAAACACCTTCCCCCTGTTCAATCTTCTCTTTCAAAATTCATCGCATCACTCTCTGAAACGACTCCACAACATGATCAACCTTTAATCTCCATGATGAACCTCCATCATCATTCACATAACATCACATTCATTATCGTTGCATCATCATAACCGTAACGCACCAACACATGAATTTTGGATAAGAAGAAGAAGAAGAATTTGCAGAAATGAAGAAGAGAAAGAAGAGTGATACCTACGTGAATACTTTCTACATTGCCGGTTTTCTTCTTCTATTCGCCGTCGTCGGGATGCATTGGATGAACTCTGATAGGTAGGCTTCGATTTCTCTGTCTCCCTCATCAATTTTGCATGAATAATTATTTGAGTGTTTGTGAACCGCGACTGGATTCTGTTAATTTCAAAGTGTAATCTCCTTTACTTAACTTCGATTCTCAAATTACTCTCTCTGAACATTTGGATTTTTCGAATTAATTTATGTTTGAGTGGAGATCGGAGATGGTGAGTGTTTGGTGTTTTTGTCATGATGTTTATGGTGCTGAGCAATATGAGACTAGACATCGCGAGGAAGGCATGAGTCGAGTGAACAAGGCGGAGGCTCTGACGGTGTGACGCAAATGAGAAATGAATCGGAGGTTGAAGATGAGGCTTAATAGATCCGTGACTGAAGTGAATAGGGAAGCAAAATTGATGGTGAAGCATTGAGGTAGGTGATTTGATGTAATAACACCAGAGATAGAAGCCAAGCGGAGAGAGAAGCGAAAACACCATTGCATTGAACAGAGGCGTTGTGTTTTTTTAATCGGAGAAGAAGGTCTGAGATGGTGTACGCCGCTGTTTGAAGATACGAGAAAGGAGAAGAGATTTGTTAGTGAAAGATGGAACTTCACTCTTTTTATTGAACCATAGGCATTAAAATGCATCTTTCTTACTTTTTCTTTCCATATTTATTTATTTTTAATTCTTTTGTTAATGAAAAAACAAATATAATAATGCTGAAAATGAAATAATTTGTTGGTGATTAGTTGGTTTGTGATTGGGACTTGTTGGGCACTGGCCACGTCCACACGTTCATCAGGCTTGTGTACCATTGTTTTTGGCATAACTAAACACTATTAAACAAAAAACTGGTTATGGACCTATTTCTGATTGGGCTTAGATATTGTTCATTCACTCTTACCCCATTAGGCCCATGCTGCCATTGTTTTTTTGGAGTTTCAAGTCTAGTGTACAAAACCAGCTTGTTGGACTCTTCTATGTTGGGCCTGCTCCTAGAGCTTCTTACACATACTCCCTGATTTTAATTTTCACCTACCTGATTTTTCTAACTTCTTGTTTTCTTAGTTTAAATTTCTTTCAATTTTCTTAGTAAAAATAGTAAAAAATAATACATGTAATAAAACAATAAAAAATATGCAGAATTTAGGAATCCGTGTTAATTTTTTTAGTTGATAAACTAAAAAATCAATAAAAATTGTAGGCTTTTTATTTAATTTTTGGAAATTCATTCATAATCTTTCGATTACTTGAAACTTATGCTTCACTTCTGCTTGTCGAGAGTTGAGTTTTATGTAGGTTTAGTATGTGATATGTAGACATGCTCGAGTCTCTGATTGTGATTTATTTTCATATCAATGATGTTTCGAAACCTATTGCGAATATTCGATCTCTGACTGCTTGTTTATTGGTGACAGCTCGTGCGAAGTATTCGGGGTCTCTTTGCTTTGGTTGCGCTTTTTGTGGACATTATTGTTTGTTTGGTATTATACTACTTCCAAGTTATATTTCTGCATTTATCGCTTTCTAGAAATCATGTGAAGTAGGAAGAAGGAAATAAAGAGTGTGCGCTCGAAGTCGTTGTTTAAAGTCTTATAGCAGGCACCGTTTTATGTATGCTAATTGTGTTTATTTAAAATCCTACCTTTGAAGTAGGTATTCCGCACGTATGTTTACATTTGTGCCCGCATTATATTACAGATGATAAGTCCTCAAAAGGAGGAAAGCAGGGAGGGTCCGTAATTGACCCCCGCACATTATCATCCATGTCATTCTTAGCTCACGTTGTACATCGATGCTTCGGAGTCGTGTAGATCTTATGTATCGAGTCCATCAAGTGGGGAAGGGTTCCGCAATCAAACCCCCACGCTATGTCAGGAGTTTACATTGGCTGATGTTGACACTCTGTGATCGTTCATATTGCCTTTTGTTTCCTACCTCGATCTCCTATATCTTGGTTAGGTGTTCAGTCGCTTTGGACGTCACATTTTTATTTTACATCCTACTCCCGCTTGTTTGTCTTAGGTGATACCCTCCTGTTGGCTAAAGCATTTCGTTTCTTTTCTTTCCCATTTTATGTGTGTGCTCTTTCAAGCGTACTTGTTTACTCACTTTCTATACCATTTTCCCTTAGAACGTGCTTTTTCCTTTCAGATGCAAGTTAGACCTTAGGTTGCGAACCATGCGTGCTAACATAGGGTAGAGATTTCCCTTTCCATCCTTGACATAGGGCCATTGTTGTATGATAACATTAGGTTAGAGATAGTTTAGTCTCCCTTAGATGTTTTCTTCCTATTTTTGAATAATTGCATTTAAAACTAAAACTTATTTTTCTTGGAAAATGTATAAAAAATGCTAAGCTTACAAAAATCCTTTTCATGATAAAATAATACCAACCAATTCATTTATTTTCTCCATTTGGCCTTTCTCTTCTAAGAACGTGTTGATTCCTTTCCACTATAGTGTGTGAGTCTCCAATGGTCGAGCAGTGGTGGAATTATTGAGTTTAGCATTGTTCATTTAAAAAATACAAACAAACAAAATTTGTAAGCCGAACTACGATGCTCTGATTCCTTAAAAGGGATACGTAGGCATCTGGTCGCGGGGCTCAGCCGATCGAAAATTTGTAAATATTTCCTTCTTTTCTCCGTGTTTTCTTTGCATGCATTCCCTCTTAGTTTATAACTCTTAAGCATTAGATTGAACACACCCTTTGATTAGAACAACAAGAGTGGATCCCGTAGATTACTACGGACGTGTGGGGTGCTAATACCTTCCCCTCGCGTAATCGACTCCCTTACCCAATCTCTCGGTCGCAAGACCTTGATTTTCCCCTTCAGGTTTTTCTTCGATGATTTTCCTTTCGCTTTACATGGGATAAATAAATACTCGGTGGCGAATTCAATGATTTTACCACTACAGAAAAATAGCGACTTCACTGGGGAAGATTGACCAAATGCTGGTCCATCTCGGAGTCGCTCCTAGGTCTTGCTTTCTCTTCTTTGGGTGTTTATTTTTATGCTTCCAGTTTATTCATCCATACATGTTTACCTGAGCATATGTATGCATTGCATTTTACTTTTTTCTATATACTACTGTTGTACTGGATCTGCTTCTTGTTGGGTGGATGTACTATGACGTAAAAGGCCCAATACCCAATCCAGAGTACACCATAGGAACACTAGGAATAGAGTGGAACACGACGGATAGGGGGTGTAGATTACCCTAGACTGTTGTGTCATCCATGCTCATATGAGGTTTTAATAAGGTGATATCATTATCACGTAGGTGTACGATGATAGTACTCTTAAGCGAACCCATGATTTTGAGTTACCATTGCCTCACCTTAACCTAGTCCTTCACCCGTGAGTGGGGCGGGAATAGTTTATCACAGGTACATATGGTGACTATGTTCAGATGGTTACTCATGTTTAGATGGTGACTATGTTCTGTTGGTGACTTTGGTTCTTTGGTATTCTGAATTTGTTCAGACGTTTGATCTTATTACATGCGGCCATGGTTCTGTTATCAGCTCAGCAGCTATCCAGTATTGCAGAAGCTTTGATCCCACATTTTTGCATACATAGCATGTTAATGTAATTATCAGCATACATGTTTTTCGTTTCCAAACATCATTTCCTTGATTCCAATTGTTAAGACAAAAAAAATATAAATAAACATTGAAAAAAATTTAATAAATACATGAAAAAATATATAATAATATCGTGGATTAATAACAGGAATCAAAGCGTATAGACTTTTGGAAATGAAAACATGGAATTTGTATTGCATGTCATGCATCATGTTAAATTTAAATATACATTTCATGAGTTTCCCAAAAGTCTTACCCAAGGTCCTTTGGTCTTCAGAATCAAGTTGTCTCGCCGATACAACACTTGAGCAAACTCTAAGAAGAAGATGGAAAATCTCGAACACGAGAATCATGAACTACGCGAAGAGGTTATCGCTTTGAGAGCCGGAATGGCAAACTTGACTGCTTTGGTAGAGTTGTTGGTGGATGCTCAGAATCAGCCACCACCACCTCCACCTCCTCATGCTACACAAACACAACAAACAACGGTTATCTCTAAGGTTATGACAGTTCCCATCTCAGTTGCTCTGAATACTACCGCTGCTCAGTATCACATGCCTCCTAGTTACCCATGGGGAATTCCCGAAGGTTATATTCCAGAAGGATATAACCCTACTGCACAAGTTTCTCATCCTGTTCAACAAGTTATGGTTTCTTCCCCTCATATGGTACACGTTACTCCTATTGTTAACAATGAGATTTGACATGCTATACCTCCAGTAATGAATGTTGTCCTTGTTATTAATGATGTGGTTCATCATACTACTCCCCACCAAGTGAAGAACTGGGATTCTATGACAGAATGGATGATTTCCAAGATCGGTTCAATGAGATGAAAAAGGAAATGAAGGCCCTTAGGGGAAAAGAACTGTTCGGGCAGAATGTAAGCAACCTATGCTTAGTTCCAAATGTAAAAATATCTACAAAGTTCAAAGTGTCGGAATTCGAGAAATACAAGGGCAATACTTTCCCTCGTGCTCAACTTGTGATGTATGTGAGAAGAATGTCCACTCACACTGATGATCAACGTTTACTAATCCACTTTTTTCAAGATAGTTTGACTTGTGTTGCACTGAAATGGTACATGAGCTTGGATAGTTCCAATATTCATACTTTCAATTACTTGGTAGAAGCATTTGAGTTATAAATTCTTAAAGTCATGACATTTTTCATAAAACACTTAGAGAAATTTTCAACAAGTTTTGGTCAGTTTTTATCTCAACTTCTTGGACAATTTTCATCAAGTTCCAATTTGATTTATCTAAAATGGTCAACATGGAAGTTGTAGACAATGTTTCAAGCTTTCCAAAACATCCAAGAGCATGAATTTATCATACTTGAGCTAGGAGATTCAAAGGCATGAAGTTGGGCATCCATTCTTGAATTACTAGTCATTTTTATGAAGAACACATAATACAATCTTCATGCTATGATACATAATCTTACTTTGCAGGCCATCTAATTTGCAAATATCACCATAATTAATTGTTTACACAAACTTTTGAGCTATGACCCAAGTGGTTAAGGCATTATCCAATCCATTTTTCCATTTATGGCACAAAGGCGCCATTGCCATTCACATAAAGCATGCTTTATACAAAGTCATCTCTCCTTGAGCATGTCAATAGTTTTTTCCGCACACACAATATCAAAGCAAGAAGCAACATGCCTAAAAACTTCTAGCCACTTCAGATCCCTTTTGTACCATGCATTGGGACATAAAATTTCACATAACTTGGTGGTTTCATCTCAACCAAACCAAAATTGCATAGCTTGTGAAACAAACTCTCTCATCCTCTCAAACCTTCTCTATAAATAGAGATGCCATTTGCAAGCTAAAGGCCATAAGTTTTTGTTGTGTAGACAAGTTTCTTAAAACCCCTCATACTCTCAAAAAAAACATAACTGTCCACAAAACCTCCACTCTTGAGCTTTAAAGTCCAAATCTTTGAACCTCTCACACCTTACAAGTTTTGTCCAAACAAACCATCCAAACACTCCACATACATCATATAGGAGTTGTTCAAACACGAGAACAACTTTTGTTACATCATCATCACCATTTTCCAAGCCCAAAAACAGCCACCTTCAACTTGACTTCTCCAACTCTAAATCAAAACACGAATTTCAGTTTCAAGGTAAGTTTTCTTGACTTTGAACTCTTCATACAAGCATCATTAGTGGTTCATTTGTGAAGATAAAATGTAGATATCATAGCTCTAGAGCTAACTATATGCTTATTTTTCATTTTTACTTAAAATGTGTTGAGAACTGACTTATATATGTGACAGAATAATGTTGGAAGTAAAAAACAGCAGTATGAGTCGATGCATATCTCTATGAGTCGACTCATATTAGGTACAAAATAGGTTATGAGCCGATACAATGCATTATGCGTCAATAGATACTATTAGCAAGACACATTACAGAGAGAAAAAATGTGTATGAGTCGATGCAAAACACGAATGAGTCAATGCAAAATAGATATGAGTCGATGCAAACCATTATGTATCGATACATACTGAATTGGTTTTGATTTCCAGGAGCAAAAAAATGATATGTATCAATGCATAAGTGCATGTGTCGATGCAAAACAGAAATGAGCCGATGCAAACCATTTTGTACCAATACATATTAAGTTGGTTTTGATTTACAGGGTCAAGAGGTGATATGTATTGATGCATAAGTGCACGCGTCAATGCATAAAATTTTTCGTATCAATGCATAAGTGCATGCGTCAATGCATAAAAGTTTTCGTATCAATGCATAAGTGCATGTGTCAATGCATAAAAGTTTTTTTTAAAACAATTTTCCTTTTTTTACATTATCTTTATATTTATTTATATTTTTATTGTTATTCATTATTCAATATGGCTGTAATAGTAATTAGGTTTTAATTGCTTTCATTCCCCATTTGTAAATTTGTATCCCTCATCCCTTAAAGTATTGTAATAGCGTAGGAAATTTAATTTCCGCAATTTATCGCTTTCCATATTATTGTTAATAATTAGGGTGTGTATGGCAAGACATAAAATCATCAAGTAGAAAACCCTAATTCAAAGACAAGATGCATGAAATTAATACACTTTGCACACTTGTACCTCTAGGGTTAACCTCACTTGTTGCCTTAAAGAATAAAACAGTCATGTCCCTCAAACGTGGGATACTTTAGGAATGGCCCTCGAATACAAGGTCGTAGTACTCGATGACCCTTCTATGTTGCCTTCGGTAAACGATCTTATACCCTCATAAAAAATTGCTAAGGTATCCTACAATGTTGCCTTCTATGACTGTACGACGACCCATGTTTGTCCCTTCACATCCAATGATAGGGTTTATTACTAACTAATGGTAACATAACACTATATAAAGGAGGAGGAGAAGAACAAATACTTTTTGAGTAGGTAGAACGCTCGTAGTAGCTTGCTCACGACCATTTCCAAAAACATCTTTCAAACACACCAACACTTTTCCAAGAAATATTTTCAAAAGTCAACACTTTGTATGCATTCTTATAGAGACGAGAATCATTACAAAGTTTGCCTAAACGAAGGCACTTTCCAAAAATACTTTCAAAAACAAACCATAAACACATTTCAAATAAAGCATTTTAAAGTAAGCTAGCAACTAAGAGCCCGTAGATAACTACAGATGAAAAGGGTGCTAACACCTTCCTATGATACGGTGGGAGAACGGACTTGGGTGTTTTGCGTTTTATTGCAAATGTTGCGGTTATAAAGAGTCTCCACCGACTTTTCTTTTATCCAAAAGGAAAGGATGAAAAGAACAGGAAAGACCTTTGAGATTATTTCTTGAGTTTGGGGGTAGATTATGAAAAGGGAAGGTGTTAGCACCCTTTTCATCCATAGTTATCTATGGGCTCTTAGTTGCTTTCTAGATCACTTTCTTTTGTTTGAAAATGTGCTTTGTGTGTGTGATACGGTGGGAGAACTGACTTGGGTGTTTTGCGTTTGATCGTAAATGTTGCGGTTAGCAAGAGTTGCCACCGACTTTTCTTTTATCCAAAAGGAAAGGCTAGAAAGAACAGGAAAGACCTTTGAGATTTTTTCTTGAGTTCGGGGGGTAGATTATGAAAAGGGAAGGTATTAGAACCCTTTTCATCCATGGTTTTCCATGGGCTCTTAGTTACTTTCTAGATCACTTGCTTTTGTTTGAAAATGTGTTGTGTGGTTTTTGAAAGTATTTTGTAAAGAGGCCTTTGTTTAGGCAAACTTTGTAATGATTCTCGTTCGTAAGAATGTATACAAAGTGTTTGATCTTTTGAAAATGTTTTCAAGTTTGAAAGATGTTTTGAAAGTGTTGGTGTTTGTTTTGAAAATAGTAAGGATATTTTGGTTTTGAAATTGAGCAAGTAACTAAGAACATTCTACCTACTCAAAAGTCTTTCATGTTTATTTTCTCTTTCCTTTAACATTGTTATCTTACCATTGATTTGGTAAGTAACCTTATCTTTGGATGTAAAAGGGACGGGCGTGGGTCATCGTATAACCATGATTAGAAATGTTGCAAGATATCTTAGCATTTTTCTTTAGGGACTAAGATCATTTTGAAAGGCAACATAGATAGAGTTATCGAGGGACTATGATCTTGTATTTTGGTTGTTTTTTGCTAAGATACCTCACATGCGTAATATGGCTACTTTGTAAGGCAACCAAGTGGATTTACCCTGGGGGTGTTTGTGTGCAAGTGCATTGATTTTCATGCTTGATTTGTCTTTGATTAGGGTTTGCTATTTGTTGGTTTTAGTCTTTCCATACAAAACCCTAATTACTAGCATTTGTATATAAAGCGATAAATTGCGGAAATTAAAATTATTGCGCTATTACATCATTTATGGGAGGGGGTGTACAAATTACAAATGGGGAATTGCAAGAAATTAAAATCTAAATAAATTATTACACCCATATTGAATTTGAATAAATGTTCAAAATGGACAAAGAAAATGCAAGAATGTAAATGTGAAAAGGAATATGATTTTTGTTTGGTTTTTTATGAAAAGGGTTTTTTAACCTAATTAACTAAAAATAAAATAATTAATTAAAAAAAGAAAATTAAGGTTAAGTTAGTAAAAATAATTAATTTAAAGAAAAGTATTTTTTAGGGTTTTTTGTGAACTTAATTAAACTAATAAAGAAAAATGATTAAATAAAAGATCCTAAGTCCTAAATTGATTTTAATTTATAAGAAAATAATATAATACTATTTAAAATTAAATCATCTAAGTATTATAAAAAAAGAAATTAATTAAAGAAAATGCTTTTGTTCTTTTATTTTTGTAAAGAAAAGTAAACTAAAAAAATAATAAAATATAAATATTTTGGATTTTTTGTTATTAATGAAAATAATAATAATAATAATAATAATAATAATAATAATAATAATAATAATAATAATAATAATAATAATAATAATAATAATAATAATAATAAGAAGAAGAAGAAGAATAAGAATATATAATAATAATAAAATAAAAGATAAAAAAAGTAAAAATAAAATAAAAATGCTGGGAGGTTAAATAGTGAAACGGAGAGTATGGTAAGGAAAAAAAGTCAGGCCCACACTACTGGCCCAAGCGCTGCAAAAGGAACAAAAAAATGTCATAAAATGAGAAAAATGCAAAAAGGTCACGCTGGGGCTTGAACCCAAGACCTCATAGTGACAGGCGCGTGCTTTAACCACTGGGCTGGTGATACATCTATTAACTTATGGCAAACCATAAATATATAACATAAATCTTTCCCTAAATATACTTCATCTTCAACCTCCAGCCAGAAGCCCTGTAACTTGTTCATTTGTCAACCATTTGCAACAATGTAAACATGAAAGTTATGTGAAACTTTACCACGATTCCATAAATGTAAACAACTTAAACTAATTCTCAAGAATGAGCATGAATTTTGAATGGTACCAAATTCTGACCTAATTTTTCCAGGATGTTCAGATTCAAAATTCTAACTACTTAAGCAATATAAATGAAATCTAAAGACATGGTTAGCTTCAAAACAATGATGTCTATATTTTTCATTCATAAACTAAACATTAATGATGCATGTATGAAGAGTTCAAAAGTCAGAAAACTCACCTTGCAAGAGGGTATCATGTTTTTAGTTTGAGCTGCTTTTAGTGAGTTCCAATGATTGGATTAGCTTCCTCAAGTTCCCAGGAAGCTAATGTGATGCTTAGCTTGAGCTGAAAGTGCCTAAGGAGTTCTGGAGAAGTCCAAGTGCAAAGCTCTATTTTTGAAAATAGAGGATGGTGTTAATGGTGTTAAAATCTTGCAATAGGGTGGGGGATGAGTTCTAAATGACGTTTAGAAGCTTTAGGGACAAAAAGGCTTGAAAACGCACGAGGGAGATGTGAGTTTCAAACTTTTGGTCAGGTTATGTAAAAATGGAGGTATGTGATGCAGTTCTGAGTTCTTGGTGTTTTTAGGGCTTAAGCATGTGTGTGTTTTCTTGCATATGACTTGTGTTTATGTATGGAAAAGGTTGGAGAGCTATTGCACAAAAGATTTTTGAGTTCTTGGGTTATGGCTCAATTGCTTGATTTTGAAGAAAAGTGAAAAATCTGGTTTCAAGGCAGCAAGTACAAACATGTAGGGTGGTTTCCAACTTTAAATAAGCTTATCTAACTTTATAGAGGAAGCTTGTTCAAAAGGAACAAGTGCAAAGCTCAATGCAAGTTGATTTTGCAGAAAAGCTTGCTTTATGTAAATGGCAATAGTGCCTTTGTGCCATTAATGGAAAATTTATTTGGATAAAGCTTGAATCAAGTGGATAATATCTCAAAAGCAAGTGTAATCTTATGATTATGGATAGATATTGAGGTTTAGAGGCTTGAAAAGCAAGATTGTGCAACATAGGTTTGAAATTTGAATTTTGTTCATCACAAAATTTGCCTTGTAAAACAACTTGAAACCCCAACTTCTGACCTTCGATTCTCCTTGATCACAAATGATCTCAAGGAGTTATTGGACATTTTGGAAAGCTTGAAGTGTAATCTACAACCCCTATTTGAATAAGTTTTTCAAAATCCAAAAGGAACTAGGTGAAACTTGGGTCAGAAGTTAGGTCAAAATCCTGGCCAAAAATGTTCAAAATTTCACTAAGTATTTAGTTTCAAGACCATGACTTCATGAATTAATAACTTGAGATCCAAGCGTTTTTAGGAGAATTTTTGTAAATCAATGTTGTAGATAACATGGAGATCTACAACTTTCATGTTTAAAGTTTCTTTTGAATCATCTTGCATCAGGGTGAAAAATTTGCTCAAAATTGTGAAGAAACATGAAGTTTTCAACACTTAGAAAAATTTCTAAGTTTGAAAACTTTGACTTTTCACAATGAAATCTTGAATTTTTGATTTTTTGATGAACAAGTTTCATATTTTGACATGTTTTTATGAATTGTGATCTTTGACACTTGATTTTGACCAAAAAGTCAAAGTTTGACTTTTCAGTATACAGTTGACTTTTTGATCAGTTGACTGAAATTCAACTATCAATCTAATTGATCTTGAGCAAAGTTTTGAGTCATACCATTAGGTCAAAATGTTGTAATTGAACTCTTGGGATCATGCCTCAAACCAATTGACCATTTGCTAGGTCAAAAATCAGAAATTACCCCTTCTTAGTCAAAACCCTAATTTTGACCATTTTTCCCTTTTGGTGATCTAATCAAATTTATTGAGGAATTGTGATCCAAGCTTAATCAAATGATAAATATGAGTTTATAATGTTTATGTGGATAAAACATTATGAAGTTTGACTGTAAATTGGCCATAATTGACTTTTTCCCCAATACGGCTGATTTTTAGGTCAAGTGCTCAGATGACTGAGCAAAAATGTGATTCAAAGCTTGAAACCTGACATGAGTAATATTGGGGGTCCATAATGATCCATGAAAGTCATATGAGGCATTGAAAGTTCAATTATCCGTGTGCAATCTCAAACCTTAATTTTAGTCATCAGTGCTTAAGGAGGTGTCTTGAGCTGATCAATCCTTGTACAGTCTTGAGCCAAGAGAGATCTTTGTGAGAAAATATTTGATAAGTGAGAGGGAAAATTTTAGGGTGCAACATCTACCCCTGTTCAATCTTCTTAAACCTGAAGAGTTAGATTGGCGGATTTGCCATTCGTGACTTGAAGGTGGAAGATGATTGGACACTAGAGTGCCCAGAAATTTGCACTCGAGGATGTGATGGTTGACGATGTAGGGAATGGGCTTAAAGATGACATTTGGAGAGGTGATGGAAAGTTGTTGGAGATGGGCTTACATATGCCATCCAAAAATGGTTTTTGGCAGGAATGGAAGAAGTGTCAGAATGAATCTCTGGTTGATTTATACTGAAATTATGGATATATTGGGTTGAGTATCAGAATAATATCCATAAATGGATTTTATTTTACTCGTATCTGAAAATTGAAACTAAATGAGTATCAGAATTGCATCTACGTCTGAAGCGTATCTGAATTGTATCTGAAAGCTGAATCTGAATGAGTATCAGAATAGCGTCCGTGTCTGGATCGTATCTGAACTATATCTGAAAGTTGAATCTAAATGAGTATCAGAATGGCATCCGTGTCTGGAGTGTATATGAACTGTATCTGAAAGCTGAATATGAATGAGTATCAGAATAGCGTCTGTGTCTAGAGCATATCTGAAAGCTGAATCTGAATGAGTATCAGAATGGCGTCCATGTCTAGAGCGTATCTGAACTGTATCTGAAAGTTGAATCTGAATGAGTATCAGAATGGAGACCATGTCTGGAGCGTATCTGAACTGTATCTGAAAGCTGAATCTGAATGAGTATCAGAATGGCGTCCGTGTCTGGAGCATATCTGAACTGTATCTGAAAGCTGAATAAGAAGAAACCCGTGCAAGATTGCTTCAGTTGGTCGTGTAGATAATTGTCCTGGATTTTTTTCCAGGTATTAATCTCTGACACTTTTTTAAATTGTTGATGATAGCCATATGCTGACTGATCCTTCCTGAAGAGATGAAAGATTAGTTGTATGCAATGTCATGATGTATGAAATGCATTATACAATGATGTTCTAAAATGAATGAGATTATATTGTATGTACTTGTTTGTCAATGTTATGACGTATGGATGCGATGTATGGGTATGTAAGCTATGTTGTTGTAATACTGTCAGATAAATCCCTGACTGTTGTTGGGGATGTGGAGTGTAAGTCTTCATGTTTTGAAGTGTTGATGAGTTGATGAACTTCTATTTGTTAGAGAAATAAACTCTGTTGTACATGAAACACCGTGTATTGCTTGTGAAATCCTGTTGGGGAATCTTGAGAAATTGGGAGACTTTTACTGGGGATTAATAACTGGATATCATTAAGCTGCACACTGTGGGGGATTTTATGGAATATTCTAAAGACATTATCCTATTTCTTAAAGCCATTAGTGATTTTCTTCTATTTTTTTCTCATTTGTAAATAGTAGTTACGTTCAAATTCATATGTTCAAAAATAAATCATTGGACGTTTTGTTTTGTAAACAAAACACAGAAATAAAGAAAAACATATAATTTTGCACTTTCAAAGAAATATCTTTGTATTAACTTGAATAAGTATTTTGTACAATGAGATGAACATCCTAGTAAGAGAATGTTGTCGTAAAAAATGGAAATTTGATACAAAGAAAAGATATCTATGTGCAATAATCCCATGGGGTTCCCATTCTTCTATAGCCTTCGTGTCTCGGCGCGTCTTATCCACTTGCTGCCTTGTCTGAAGTTGATTGGATTGATTAGAAGTGTGGAGTTTGTCAGTCAAAGCCAAAGGTTGTTTGTAAGGTGATCAACGGGACATAGTCATACGCTTAATTCCCTAACTTTTTCCTGGACCGCCCTTTTGGGTTTTCAGTCCACCGGGATACCCTTTTTTGCCCAAGTCTTCCTTTCGGATTTTCAACTTGCCAGGTGTACAAATTGTTTTTATTTTTATCCCTAATTTTTGCCTGAACCTTTTAGGTTCGCCGGGATGCCCTTGTTTTGCCTAGGCGTGTTAACCTAGTGGGTCTCTTATGCGTAGTATCTTTTGACTATGTCTGCGTTCACAGGGTATGGAAGATCCTCGCCATCCATAGTGGTCAAGATCATTGCTCCACTAGAGAATATTCTTTTGATCACAAACGGTCCTTCATATGTAGGAGTCCATTTGCCACTGAGATCACCTGGCGGCAGTATGATACGCTTGATCACCAGATCCCCGACTTGATACACTTGGCGTCTGACCTTTTTGTTGAAAGCCTTGATCATCGGTTTTTGATACATTTGACCATGACAGATAGAAGTAAGCATTTTCTTATCAATCAAGTTCAGTTGATCAAGTCGAGTTTGGATCCAGTCATCTTCATTCAACCCTGCATCCTTCATGATTCTCAGAGAGGGGGATCTGGACCTCAATAGGCAAGACAACCTCCATGTCATATACCAGAGAGTAAGGTGTTTCCCCAGTCGATGTGTGCGTCATGGTACGGTAACCGTGGAGAGAGAATGGTAGCATCTCATGCAAGTCCTTGTAGGTTACTGTCATTTTCTGTATGATCTTTTTGATATTCTTATTTGTGGCTTCGACAACATTCATCTTTGGCTGGTAAGGGGAAGAATTATGGTTCTGGATTTTGAATTGCACGTACAGTATGGTGATCATAGTATTATTGAGATTCGTACCATTGTCTATGATGATCCTTTATGGGATACCGTATCGACGGATGAGATTCTGTTTGATGAACCGGGCGACAACATTATTGGTAACGGAAGCGAAAGAAGCTGCCTCAACCCACTTTGTGAAATAGTCAATGGCCACCAAGATGAAACCTTGTCCATTAGAGGTTGTGGGTTTGATTTCTCCAATCATATCAATGCCCCACATCGCAAATGGCTAGGGAGCAGTCAGGACATTCAGAGGAACTGGAGGTACATGCACTTTGTCAACATAGATCTGACATTTGTGGCAGGTTTGTGAATGCTGGTAGCAATATGCTTCCATGGTAGACCACTAATAACCTTCCCGTAGGATCTTCTTAGCCATTGTATGCCCACTGGAATGGGTTCCAAAAGTGCCCTCATGTAGATCATCCATGATTATTTCTGCCTCAACCTTGTCTACACAACGAAGTAATACAAAGTCGTGGTTGCGTTTGTAGAGAATGCCATTTAGTAGGAAGAACTTAGCAGAGAATCTCCTTAAGAACTTCTTATCATTGATTGAAGCTCTTTCTGGATACTCTTGAGCCTCGAGATACCTCTTGACTTCATGGAACCAAGGTCAGTCCACTACTTCTTCAGTATTGATCTCGTGATAGTGAGTTGCTTCATCCATCCATTCAATGGTGATCTGGGGAGCCTCGTTATCCCATTTAAGTTTAAACATGGATGACATTGTGGCTAGAGCATCCGCTAGTTGATTTTCTTCTCGCGGGAAATGCTCGAAGGTAATCTTCTCAAAATATGGGATTAATGTCAACACATGTTCTTTGTAGGGGATAAGGTTCGGGGTGCTTCATGTCCCATTCTCCTTTGATCTGGCTAATGACCAAAGCTGAATCTCTGAATACACTTAAGTACTTGATCCCCAAATCTATGGCATCTTTGAGACAAAAAATGCACGCTTCGTACTCTGCCATGTTATTTGTACAGTTGAAACAGAGTCTTGTAGTAAAATGAGTGTGACATCCTTCAGGGGATATGAGTACAGCACATATACCATTGCCGAGTGTGTTGGACACCCCATCAAAAACCAGGGTCCATCGGGATCCTTGTTCAGGTCCGTCATATGGTCTGAGTTCTTCACAGTTGTTTACCATCATGATGTCTTCATTTGGGAATTCAAACTTCATGGACTGGTAGTCATCCACAGCTTGATAAGCAAGGTGATCGGCCAGCACACTGCCCTTTATTTCTTTCTGGGTAGTGTACTAAATGTCATATTCCGTCAGGATCATCTGCCATCTTGCTATTCTCCCAGAGAGGGCAGGCTTCTCGAATATGTATTTTATTGGATCCATCTTGGATATCAATAAGTTAGTATGGGTCAGCATATATTGTCTTAGCCGACAAGCAGCCCATGCCAGAGCGCAACAAGTTTTCTCGAGCAGTGAATATCTTGTTTCATAGTCAGTAAACTTTTTGCTCAGGTAATAAATAGCATGCTTTTTTTGGCCAGACTCGTCATGCTGCCCCAGCACACACCCCATTGAATTTTCCAAAACAGTTAGATACATGATCAATGGTATTTCCTCGACCGGTGGCATCAAAATAGGAGGCTCCTGTAGGTACTCTTTGATCTTGTCTAAGGCAGTTTGGCACTCATCATTCCATTTGACTACTTGATCTTTCTTCAATAATTTGAAGATTGGTTCACAAGTAGCGGTCAAGTGAGAAATGAATCGGGAAATGTAGTTTATCCGTCCTAAGAATCCTCTGACTTCCTTCTCAGGATGAGGAGCAGGAATTTCTTATATTGCTTTTACCTTGGCAAGATCCACTTCGATACCTTTACCGCTGACGACAAAGCCTAGGATTTTACCGGACGTCACCCCAAACGTGCATTTATTCGGGTTCAACCTCAGCTTGTATTTCTTTAGTCTCTCAAACAGTTTCTGTAAATGGTCAAGATGTTCTTCTTCAGTTTGAGATCTATCTATCATATCGTCCATGTAAACCTCTATTTCGTGATGTATCATGTCATGAAATAGAGCTACCATGGAACGCTGATAGGTTTCCCCAGTGTTCTTCAACCCGAATGGCATAACCTTGTAATAGAATGTACCCCACTGTGTGACAGAGGTCATTTTCTCCATGTCCTCGGGCGCCATTTTGATTTGGTTGTAGTCTGAGAAACCATCCATGAAGGAAAACACCTTATGCTATGTTGTATTTTCAACCAGAATATCAATATGGGGAAGTGGGAAATCATCCTTAGGGCTTGCCCTATTCAAATCTTTGTAGTCTACGCACATTCGTACCTTACTGTCCTTTTTAGGCATTGGAAGAACATTGGCGACCCATTGTGGATAGGAGGTAACTGATAAGAATCCGGTGTTGAATTGTTTCATGACTTCGGCCTTGATCTTCTCTGACATGTCTGGTCGCATGCGACGGACTTTCTGTTTTACTGGAGGGCAGTCTTCTTTTGTTCGTAGACGATGTACCATGATATCAACATCAAGTCCCAGAATATCTTTGTACGACCAGGCAAAGACCTCAAATTAATCATGTAGCAATTGGGTCAGACGCTTCTTGACATCGGGTTCCAGATTGGCACCCACCTTGACTTCTTTCTTGTCCTCTTCAGTACCTATGTTAACTGCGTCCACTGGTTCTTCGTGGGGCTGAATGGTCCTCTCTTCTTGCTGTAGTAACCTAGCCAGTTCCCTTGGCACTTCACAATCTTCCTCACCTTCGTCTTCGGCTTGGTAGATTAGATTTTCAGAGTCACAAAAGGCCATAGCAGAATTGTTACCCATGGGATCCTTAGTGGATGTAGACCTGCATTTTGAATGTGAGTGTGTGTAAGAGTATAGTTATCTTTGAAAGAAAGTAAAAATGTAGAAAAGAAAGACAAAGAGTACAAAGTTTGTATGCAAAAACATCCATGATTCATTGATGACATGTGAAAATGAGGTAACAACCCTTACAAATGGACTTTTGTGCCTTGGATAAGACGCAAGGTTTTAAAAGTCTGAATTTGTTTAATTATTACAGGTCCGACAAAATTTAAAGACAATTACTGTTGGATAAAACTAATTGGGTCAAAGTATTTAGCTTCCAGTTGTTGAGTCCTCCGTTGACAGTTGGGAAAATCCATTCCTCCAGGTCGTAGCTATCCTCATCATCCTCTACAACGTTGACTTTGTGGTTGTTGATCTTCAAGGGTGGTCTCCCAGCACGAGCACGGCGTACAGCTTTCTGGGATTCTAAAGTGAAACCCAAACCGAATTTGTCATATTTGTATGGGATATCTAGGAGTTGGACCCAAATAGCGCACCCACCTTCTCTGATCACTGCCTTGGCATCTTTCAGAGAAGACATCTTTAGTAGAGGTCTTGTAATCTTCGGGATTTGGGAAACAACCTTGGTTACTGCCACAGTTGGTGGGACTTACTCGAAATGCTGAAACGGAGTTTCAATGAATTCACCATCCAATTCCATGTATCTGAAGGAGTTTAAGTGACTGGCCATATATTCCTTTTCTCCATGGACAGTAATGATTTTCCCCTTGGTTGGGTATTTCAGCATTTGATGTAATGTAGAGGTGACGACACCAATTTTGTTAATCCACGGTCGGCCCAATAAGCAGGAATAAGAAGGGCGAATGTGCATCACGTAAAAATTTGAATCAAAGGTTTGAGTTCCAAATTTTATGGGGATGTCCACCTCCCCATGCACCATTCTCTTTGAACCGTCGAAGGCCCTTACCACTATGTAGCTGGGTTTTAAGGTCAACCCTTCATAGTCAAGTCTATCAAGAGCCTTCTTAGGCAGCACATTCAAAGACGAACCGGTATCAACCAAGACATGGGCCAAATTTGTGCCCTGGCATTCGACAGAGACTTACAATGCCTCGTTGTGCTTCCTCCCTCTAGGTGTCAAGTCAGCATCATAAAATACTAAACCATTATCAGCGGTTAAACTGGCCACGCAGTCTTAGAAATCTTTGACGGAGTCTGCCCTAGCTGTTCGACTATGTTGTAGTCACTTCGCTTTATAATTTTCAGAATTTCTTCCATCTCTTTTTGGGAGGACTCAGGGATAGATACTGTTTTCACCTTCATCTGGATAGGCTTAACCATAATGTCTTTGCGCCGATTCTTGGTTGACTCGGCGACAGGAGTGTCAGCAGGGGTAATCAAAGGGATTGTAGTAGTAGTAGTGTCAACAGGAACATGAACAAGGATGATTATATGACCAGTAATAGTCTTCGGAGGAGCAATCTCTAGAGAGAAAATTCTTCCACTTTGGGTTATCTTGCTGGTTCCCGCAATGTTACCGATGTCGGGGTCAACCTTCTCAAGAATCGAGTCTTCATCAGCCAGCCAATCTTGCTTGACGCCGTGATAGTAGACGTCGCCCCCATAGTTCCATGGGACAGTTTTATCTGATGAGTACGGGATTGGACCTGGCATAGTAATTATCAGTGGGGCTACTTTAGGAACTGATGTAATCCTAACAGGTCTTTTAGTGGAGACCCTAGAAGGATTGGCGGAAATGGTTACTATTGAAACATCTTTGTAAGAAATGGTTGGAATGGGAGTCTTTTCAAAAAAAATCTCTTTGTCATCCATTAGGCGTTGAACACCTGCTTTTAATAAATGATAACTAGTTGGTAAGGATAAACAGAAGTGGCATCCTTCATCACAACCCAGAAACAAACTGGCCTTCAATAGGTTCTTCTTGATGGCCAGGAAAGGAGTAACAAGTTCATCAACAGCGGTAACAAACATATCATCTTTGACAGCGTTAACACCATGGCCATGCTTGGGAATAGGAGCGGTGATAACATTTGGGATATCAGGAGAATCAAACTCAATTTCTTTTGCTTCAAGAAGGTCTTGCACCTTGTTTTTCAAAGCCCAACAGTTGTTGATATCATGGCCTGGGTTTTCTGAATGGTAAGCACAACGAGCATTGGGATGGTAGTAAGGAGAGGTTGTGTTAGGATTCTTCGGGGCTTCCTTCAAAGTTACCAGATTAGATCTCAACAAATATGGTAGGACTTGAGATAGTGTCATATTAATCCGGGTAAATTGTCTTACTAGTCTTTCTGTTCTAGGATGATCATTCATTTATTGAGTAGGTGCAGGCTTCAGGATCATGAAAGTCCCTACCATTGGTTGGAGTTCAGTCCTATCTTGATTTCTTTGAGGATAAACATCACCAACTTATTTCTTCCCAATAAAAGGTTTTCTTACAGTGGTGAAGGATGCGTCTTTTTGGATCTTCCCATTCTTAATCCCAGATTTCACTCTTTCCCCGGTCAAGATTAATTCAGTGAAGCCTACTGAGGAGCTTCCAGTTAAATGATTAAGGAAAGGACCATACAGGGTACCCAAAAACATGTCTACTAGTTCTCTTTCAGATAGGGGAGGCTGGACTCTTCCTACTAAGTCCCTCCATTTCTGAGCGTAGTCTTTGAAACCTTCACTTGAAACCATAGCCATACTCTGGAGTTGAGTACGGGTAGGAGCAAGGTCTGTGTTGTACTGATATTGCTTATAAAAGGCAGCGGCAAGGTCTTCCCAATTATGGATATTGGCTCTTTCCAGTTGGTAGAACCAATCAAGCTAATTTCCTGATAGACTGTCTTGAAAGAAGTGGACCCACAAATCTCTGTCAGCAGTGTGAGGCTGTATCTTCCTCACATAGGATCAGAGATGCATTTTGGGACACGAAACTCTGTCGTACTTAGCAAATATTGGTGCCTTGAATTTTGGTGAAATGACAATCCCAAACACCAAACCCATCTCTTCAAAGTCTAGCCCGGGCACTTTCTGAATTTCCATTGCGCTTAGTCGTTCTTCCAGATGGTTGTATTTATCATCGATCGGGGGATACTTCTCTTCCGAGTAATCCTCTTCTTCTTCCTCTTCAGATTCTGGCTGGACAACCGCTTCTTTGCCTTTCCCTTCTTGATTATCTTTTTCACCAGATGACGTTGCAAAGTCTAGGGTCCGTCTGGCTTGTCCTTGGAACCTTCTTCCCATATTCAGAACTCCTGCTATTTTCTTGGCTTTCTTCTTCTTTTCTTTAACCAGCAAAGTTTTCAAAACACTTGTCCTTTGGCTAGAGTCAAGAACATCCATTTAAACTGAGCATTATGTGCTTGGAGGTCTTTTACTGTCTTCTCGAGGTCTATCTTACTGAAATAAACAATAGAAAGATGAGGAGACTTGTTATAAGAAACCTGCTTATGTTATGATGAATGGTAAATGCATATGCAATGATTTCAAGGAAATTAGAGATTTAAATTTGCATTAGACCAAAAAGGAACACACATTATATTAAGAAATTAAAGTTTGAGTACATCATGCCTCTTTGGGCTTACAAAGAAAATATAAAAAACTTTAAGATGAAAAAGTTGTGTGCATCCTCTTTGGCGTGATGTAGGCGTTCATACTTTGCTCCTCATGAAGCTGCTTGGTGAGTTCCAAAACCTTTTTCTCGCTGGTGTAGAATTGGGCCTCAAAAGTGTCTCGATCCCCTTTAAGCTATATCCAATCTCTTTTCAAGTCTTCAAGAGAGGTGGGCATGTCAAGATGTAGGATAGTGTATGGGACATCTCCTTCCACAATAGGCTCTATAATAACCGGGAAAATAGAGGGATAAGGCATCATAATACTTTGAGCACGAGCTCGTACCCATTTGAGGTAAGGCTCAAGAGGGATGGAATTCTTGTGCCCCAGTGTCTTTCTATCAACTCTATGTACCATGCCTCAAGCTCTCATGAACCTTTTGCGGTAATCCTGAGCACCATTCTCGTAGTAGAAGACGGCTCCTTGAATAAGTGCATCATGAGGACCATCCATTCTTGCATATCCAAACTGTCTTAGTGCCAGACAAGGATTGTACGTGATTCCTCCCCTAATGCCTAAGAGAGGTACATTAGGGAATTCACCACAACGATCAATAATGGTAACATTCTCCGAGGACCGGGGACACCAATGAATGCCTGAATGTGTAAGAGTAATCAGCTTTTGAGACCATCTCAAACCTTGTTCATTCTTTGAGACGGGTCGGGGTAGGTGCAAAATAAACCACCTAGCCAAAAGAGGTGTGTAACACAGAAGGGTTCCTCTCCTCTTTATAGTGCGAGTATGCAACGAATGTAGGATATCTCCAAGCAGAGTGGGTACTGGGTTACGTGACAGGAAAATCTTAATCGCATTCACGTCTATGAGCTGTTCCGGATTAGGAAATAGTACCAAACCATAGATGAGAAGGGCTAACACCTCTTCAAAAGCTTGTAAGTCCAAGGTGTCCCAGAAATGGTGAGCTTTCTTGAACAAGAACTTAGCCAAAAATCCTTTGACACCTCTCCTGGTTTCCCAATTTGCTACTACGTCAGACCGTTGTAAGGACAAAGCTTTGGAAATATCTTCAGGTTTAGGGTCTCTTTCCATACCGTTAAAAGGTACCTCATTAAGGATAGGCACCCCCAACAGCAGAGAAAACTCCTCCATAGTAGGCACTAACTGATAATTCAGGAAAGTGAAGCAATGATGGAGAGGGTCAAAAAAATGAAAGAGCACTTTTAACATTTCTTCACCAGGGTTTGAAGTGACCAAGTTGATAAGCCTATCATGTCTTTCTGTGAATGGAGAGCTTTCGGGAACCCTTGATTCCAAATCCTTAAGATGAAGGGGTACTTTTACCAGACTGATTTAGATAGTGAATCTGCGGGCGAGAGCCATGTCCTACAAAACAAGACAAAAATAAACTCTAAGAATCCTTGAAATGGTTAGTATGATATGCTATGTTATGATGTCATGACTATGCTCAGATATAGCAGATAAGCACAAGCAAATCACACAAAGACCTTAGGTTTAAGGCTTGCATGGGTTTTAGGGTGATACCCTCTTGAAGTTGGATTGGTTCAACCTGTCCTAAATATAGTAATCGGGTTCTAAGGGATCTTAATATCACCGGTCTTTCCCCCAATTCTTGTTCCAAGATACAATTGACTTGCCACCAAACAAAATTCAAAGGTAAAACCTCAATGAGTGTAGTATTAAGTATCAACCGACTTTGGGTTTACACCAAAGACAGCTATCTCACTACGTCCTAAAAGCCAAGTTGGTCAACTAAGGTGCTAAAGTCAGATGATACTTTATGACACCACGCGGTGGCCCCGTATTTTCCTTGATTTACTCAAGGTCTACCGGTACACACCAAAGTATTGCATCAACGTAGCTACTGTTTCAACCGTGTCGTTATACCCCGCATAGTTCCCTCACAGTTTATTTCTACTTACCTAAAAAAGGTGCCCCAAATCCGGGTGTAGGATTAAAACAAACCCAAACAAGGAACCATGATGTAAAGCATGCATGTCAAATAAAGAAAGCAAATAAATGTGATCTAGCCCTAAGGTAACTCCACTTTTATAAAAGTCCCTAGTAGAGTCGCCAGTTCTGTGATACGGTGGGAGAACTGGCTTGGGTGTTTTGTGTTTGATTGCAAATGTTGCAGTTAGCAAGAGTCACCATCGACTTTTCTTTTATCCAAAAGAAAAGGCTGAAAATAATAGGAAAGACCTTTGAGATGTTTTCTTGAGTTCGGGGAGTAGGTTATGAAAAGGGAAGATATTTGCACCCTATTCATCCATGGTTTTCCATGGTCTCTTAGTTACTTGCTAGATCACTTGATTTTGTTTGAAAATTTGCTTTGTGTGGTTTTTGAAAGTATTTTGTAAAGAGGCCTTTGTTTAGGCAAATATTGTAATGATTCTCGTTCGTAAGAATGTATACAAAGTGTTTGATCTTTTGAAAATGTTTTCAAGTTTGAAAGATGTTTTGAAAGTGTTGGTGTTTGTTTTGAAAATAGCAAAGATGTTTTGGTTTTGAAATTGAGCAAGTAACTAAGAACATTCTACCTACTCAAAAGTCTTTCATGTTTATTTCCTCTTTCCTTTGACATTGTTATCTTACCATTGATTTGGTAAGTAACCCTATCTTTGGATGTAAAAGGATGGGCGTGGGTCATCGTATAACCATGATTAGCAATGTTGCAAGATATCTTAGCATTTTTCTTTAGGGACTAAGATCATTTTGAAAGGCAACATAGATAGCATCATCGAGGGACTATGATCTTATTTTTTGCTTGTTTTTTGCTAAGATACCTCACATGCGTAATATGGCTACTTTGTAAGGCAACGGAGTAGATTTACCCTAGGGGTGTTTGTGTGCAAGTGCATTGATTTTCATGCTTGATTTGTCTTTGATTAGGGTTTGCTATTTGTTGGCTTTAGTCTTTCCATACAAAACCCTAATTACTAGCATTTGTATATAAAGCAATAAATTGCGGAAATTAAAATTACTACGCTATGACATCATTTAGGGGAGGGGGTGTACAAGTTACAAATGGGGAATTGCAAGAAATTAAAATCTAAATAAATTATTACAATCATATTGAATTTGAATAAATGTACAAAACAGACAAATAAAATGCAAGAATGTAAATGTGAAAAGGAGTATGACTTTTGTTTGGTTTTTTATGAAAAGGGTTTTTTAACCTAATTAACTAAAAATAAAATAATTAATTAAAAAAATAAAATTAAGGTGAAGTTAGTAAAAATAATTAATTTAAAGAAAAGTATTTTTTAGGGTTTTTTGTGAACTTAATTAAACTAATAAATAAAAATGATCAAATAAAAGATCCTAAGTCCTAAATTGATTTTAATTTATAAGAGAATAATATAATAATATTTAAAATTAAATCATCTAAGTATTATAAAAAGAAGAAATTAATTAAAGAAAATGCTTTTGTTCTTTTATTTTTATAAAGAAAAGTAAACTAAAAAAATAATAAAATATAAATATTTTGGATTTTTTTGTTATTAATGAAAATAATAATAATAATAATAAGAATATATAATAATAATAATAAAATAAAAGTTAAAAAAAAGTAAAAATAAAATAAAATAAAATAAAAAGTCCGTGAGGTTAAATAGTGAAACAGGGAGTATGGTAAGAAAAAAAGTCAGGCCCACACTACTGGCCCAAGCACTACAAAAGGAACAAAAAAATGTCAAAAAATGAGAAAATGCAAAAAGGTCACGCTAGGGCTTGAACCCAGAACCTCATAGTGAGAGGCGCGTGCTTTAACCACTAGGATGGTGATACATCCGTTAACTTATGGCAAACCATAAATATATAACATGAATCTTGCCCTAAATATACTTCATCTTCAATGTCCGGCCAGAAGCCCTGCAACTTGTTCATTTCTCAACCATTTGCAACAATGTAAACATGAAAGTTTTGTGAAATTTTACCACGATTCCTGAAATGTAAACAACTTAAACTAATTCTCAAGAATGAGCATGAATTTTGAATGGTACCAAATTCTGACCTAATTTTTCCAGGATGTTCAGATTCAAAATTCTAACTACTTAAGCAATATAAATGAAATCTAAAGACATGGTTAGCTTCAGAACAATGATGTCTATATTTTTCATTCACAAAATAAACATTAATGATACCTGTATGAAGAGTTCAAAAGTCAGAAAATCACCTTGCAAGAGGGTATCGTGTTTTGAGTTTGAGCTGCTTTTAGTGAGTTCCAATGATTGGATTATCTTCCTCAAGTTCCCAGGAAGCTAATATGATGCTTAGCTTGAGCTGAAAGTGCTTGAGGAGTTCTGGAGAATTCCAAGTGCAAAGCTCTATTTTTGAAAATAGAGGATGGTTTTGATGGTGTTACAGTCTTGCAACAGGGTGGGGGATGAGTTCTAAATGACGTTTAGAAGCTTTAGGGACAAAAAGGCTTGAAAACGCACGAGGGAGATGTGAGTTTCAAACTTTTGGTCAGGTTATGTAAAAATGGAGGTATGTGATGCAGTTCTTAGTTCTTGGTCTTTTTAGGGCTTAAGCATGCATGTGTTTTCTTGAATATGACTTGTATTTATGTATGGAAAAGGTTTGAGAGCTATTGCACAGAAGATTTTTGAGTTCCTAGGTTATGGCTCAATTGCTTGATTTTGACGAAAAGTGAAAAATATGGTTTCAAGGCAGCAAGTAAAAGCATATAGGCTGGTTGTCAACTTTAAACAATCTTATCTGACTTTGTAGAGTAAGCTTGTGCAAAAGGAACATGTGCAGAGCTCAATGCAAGTTGACTTTGCATAAAAGCTTGCTTTATGTAAATGGCAATAGTGCCTTTGTGCCATTAATAGAAATTTTACTTGGATAAAGCTTGAATCAAGTGGATAATAGCTCAAAAGTAAGTGTAATCTTCTGATTATAGAGATATCTTAAAGTTTAGAGGCCTGCAAAGCAAGATTGTGTAGCATAGGTTTGAAATTTGAATTTTATTCATCACAAATTTGCCTTGTAAAACAACTTAAAACCCCAACTTCTGACCTTTGATTCTCCTTGCTCACAAATGATATCAAGGAGTTCTTGGACATTTTGGAAAGCTTGTAATTTTCTCTACAACCCCTCTTTGAATCACTTTTTCAAAATCCAAAAGTAACTAGGTTAAACTTGTGTCAGAAGTTAGGTCAAAATCCTTGCCAAAAATGTTCAAAATTTCACGAAGTATTTAGTTTCAAGACCATGACTTCATGAATTAATAACTTGAGATCCAAGAATTTTTATTAGAAGTTGTGTAAATAAATGTTGTAGATATCATCGAGATCTACAACTTTCATGTTGAAAGTTTCTTTTGAATCATCTTGCATCAGGGTGAAAAATTGGCTCAAAGTTGTGAAAAAACATGAAGTTTTCAACACTTAGAAAAATTTCTAAGTTTGAAAACTTTGACTTTTCAAAATGAAATCTTGAATTTTTGATTTCTTGATGAACAAGTTTCATATTTTGACATGTTTTTATAAATTGTGATCTTTGACACTTGATTTTGACCAAAAAGTCAAAGTTCGACTTTTCAGTATACAGTCGACTTTTTGATCAGTTGACTGAAATTCAACTATCAATCCAATTGATCTTGAGCAAAGTTTTGAGTCATACCATTATGTCAAAATGGTCCAATTGTACTCTTGAGATCATGCCTCAAACCAATTGACCATTTGCTAGGTCAAAAATCAGAAATTACCCCTTCTTAGTCAAAACTCTAATTTTGACTGTTTTGCCCTTTTGATGATCTGATCAAATTTCTTGAGGAATTATGGTCCAAAATTGATCAAATGATACATATGAGTTTATAATGTTGATGTGGATAAAAAATTATGAAGTTTGACTTTAAATTGTCCATAGTTGACTTTTTCCCTAATATAGCTGATTTTTAGGTCAACTACTCAGATGACTGAGCAAAAATGTGATTCAAAGCTAGAAAATTGACACGAGTAATATTGGGGTCCATAATAATCCATTAAAGTCATATGAGTCATTGAAAGTTCAATTATCCTTGTGCAATCTGAAACACTAATTTTAGTCATCAGTGCTTAAGAAGGTGTCTTGAGCTGATCAATCATTGTGCAGTCTTGAGCCAAGAGAGATCTTTGTGAAAAAATATATGATAAGTGAGAGGGAAAATTTTGGGGTACAACAGTGTGGTTTTTGAAAGTATTTTGAAAAGGCTCCATCATTTAGGCAAACTTTGTAATAGTTCTCGTTCGTAAGAACATATACAAAGTGTTGATCTTTTGAAAATGTTTCATGTTTGGAAAATGTTTTGAAAGTGTTTTTGAAAGTGTTGGAGTTTGTTTTGAAAATGACCAAGGATGTTTGATTTGAAAGTGAGAAAGCAACTAGGAATAATCTACCTACTCAAAAGTCTTTGTTCATTACTTCCTTTCCTTTGATATTGCTATCTTACCATTGATTTGGTAAGAAGCCTTATCTTTGGATGTAAAGGGACGGGCGTGGGTCATCGTATAGTCATGATTGTTAGAACAAAGTTTGAATCTACTACCCTATATTTAAGTTTTGATGATAACAAAGTGAAAAGATATATTATTTATAAGATTCATGTATGAACTATCTGCTGCCTAAAATTATTATGTTCTGACTTGCAGATACTCTGATTGATATAAGCAAGATCACATCTAATCAGCATCAGAATTTGGTTCTTGACACCAGCATCAGAAGTTGCCATATCAGAATGTCAGAATCAGATGATCAACTCACGTATATGCTGAAGCCTGATGAACAAGACTGCGCTCAACACTCTGATATAGAAACACAACAGTTCATCAGCAGCTAAGCAGAGTCAGAATGAGCCAAGCCAGAACTTGCATTAAGTAAGCAACGGTACTGTGCATTGAAAGCAAATTAATACCAACGGCCTCATTCCAGACAAGATCTGCTCGATAAGGAAAGTTTGTTAATAGCATTGAATCAAGAATATTGCATCCAATGTTCAACATCTCAGTGCTATATAAACAAGGCTTTGAAGATTGAAATGGCTAATGCTCTCCAAATCTTTACACGCATAAAAGCTGATCAAAATCTTCTTTCTCTTAGTTTTGCTAAACACTACACATTCTGATATTCTATCATTGTTTAGCAATCTAGTTTCTAAGCTTTAATTTGTGTATACATCACAGTTGTGATACAGTTTTGTAGAAAACATTCACACACTTAGATTTGATTTCTCTGTAAGAACGTGTTTCCTTGACAAACCGGGTTGTGGTTTGGATCAAGAAGGCTTTAGCAGTTGTTAAAGCAGTCTGTAATATTCAGTTGAATATAGTGGATTAAGACCTCGTTGGAGAGAGGCGAAATCACCTTGACGGGTGGACTGGAGTAGTTTGAGATCAAACGAACCAGGATAAAAATATCTTGTTCATTGCATTAGATTTCAGTTTTACAATTCAACCCCCACTTCTTGTGTTTTTCACTACTTCAATTGGCATCAGAGCGCCTGGTTCTGAGCTAAAACACTTAACCGTGTCAGTACAAGATCCAGCGTCAGAAAAACACAATGGCAGGAAACAATTCTCACATCAGCAATGACAACAATGAGGACAGAGACAGATTCAGCGGCAAACCTCCAGTCTTTGATGGAGAAAACTTTGATTACTGGAAAGACAGAATTGAAAGCTTCTTTCTGGCACATGATGCTGATCTGTGGGATATGGTGACAGATGGATACACGCACCCTGTGAATGCAAGCGGTCAGAAGATTGATAAAAAAACAATGTCTGATCAACAAAAGCGTGACTTCAAGAATCACCACAAGGCCAGAACCATCCTCCTCAGTGCCATCTCCTATACTGAGTATGAAAAGATCTCCAACAGAGACACAGCAAAGAATATTTTTGACTCACTCAGAATGACGCATGAGGGCAACGTTCAGGTCAAAGAAACAAAAGCTCGGGCGCTCATTCAGAAGTATGAGGCGTTCAAAATGGAAGAATTTGAATCCTTTGAAACCATGTTCTCTAGATTCCAGATTCTGGTAGCTGGTCTCAAAGTTCTGGACAAAGGATACTCTACTGCTGATCATGTCAAGAAAATCATCAGAAGTTTACCCAAGCAGTGGAGACCTATGGTTACAGCTCTGAAGCTAGCTAAAGATCTCAACAAAATCACTCTGGAGGAACTTATCAGCTCCCTCAGAAGTCATGAGATAGAGCTAGAAGCTGACGAGCCTCAGAAGCAAGGTAAGCCTTTAGCATTAAAATCTAACAAAAAATTTGAGTCTAAAGTCTTACAGGAAGTTGAAGAAACATCTGATGGATCCTCATCAGAAGAAGACGAACTCTCTCTCCTTTCCAGAAGAGTAAATCAACTGTGGAAGCAAAGACAAAGGAAGTTCAGGAATCCCAGAAGATCTGATCAGAACGAGTCTTCTTCCAGATACAGAAGGACAGATTCTTCCTCTGGATACAGAAGATCTGAAGGCTCCTCCAGTAGCAAAAAGCCAAACACCAAGGACATCATCTGCTATGAGTGCAATGAGCAAGGACACTATAAGAGTGACTGCCCAAAGCTTCAGAGGGAAAAGCCCAAAAAGAAGTTTGGAAGAGAGAAAAAGAAAAGTCTCATGGCTACATGGGATGACTCTAACTCGTCTGAAGCTGACTCAGAATCAGATGATGAGAGGGCAAACATAGCTCTCATGGCTAACATCTCAGAAGATAGTGAAGCTTCTGAATCAGACTCAGAATCAGATACTGAAGAGGTATTTCCTAACTTTGCTATTAACTTTACAAAGGCTGAACTTGCTGAAAGCCTTAATGAGATTCTGGAACGTTATCAGCAAATTAGAGCTAAATTCAGAGACCTGAAAAGGAATCTTGAATCTGACTCTAATAAGACTGAGAGTCTCAAATTGGAAAATTCTGAGCTGAGAAATAAGATTTCAAAATTAGAAAACACTTTACAAAACTCTCAGAAGGAACCAATTTCTGAAACTCCCAGCAACGCTGATGAGGTCATCAAGGAGTATGATCACAGTTTCCAGAAGTTCCTATCTAAAAGCATAGATAGAAGCAAAATGGCTTCAATGATCTATGGAGTTAGCAGAAACGGCAGGAAAGGAATAGGATACCAAGGTAAGGTTCCTAAACCAAAGAATGTCATGGACTTAACCATTAAACACACTCCTCTGAATTCATATTTTGTATATGTTCACACACATGATATTAAATACACTAACAGTAAGCACTCTGTGAAACCAAAATTCAACCAGAGTTTTGGTAAAACTAACAAATCAGGACCCAAGAAAATCTGGGTACCTAAGGATAAAATAATACATGTTGCAGATATCTTTAGCAGTAAGTCAGAAACACCAGTCATGGTACCTGGACTCTGGCTGCTCACGACACATGACGGGAAGAAGGCATATGTTCCAAAGCCTGGAACTTAAGCCTGGAGGCCACGTTGGCTTTGGAGGCAATCAGAGGGGAAAGATAATTGGCTCTGGAACTGTAGGTAATGGAAATCTTCCCTCTATTAATAATGTTCTGCTAGTAGATGGATTGATGCATAATCTGTTATCCATAAGTCAATTAAGTGATAACGGTTATGATATAATCTTTAATCAAAAATCATGTAAAGCTGTTAGTCAGAAAGATGGGACTATCCTGTTTAATGGTAAGAGGAAAAACAACATTTACAAAATCAAACTTTCTGAACTAAAAAGTCAGAATGTAAAATGCCTTCTGTCTGTTAACAACGAGCAGTGGATCTGGCACAGAAGATTAGGGCATGTTAGTATGAGAAGAATATATCAGATTAACAAACTCAATCTGGTCAAAGGACTTCCTAATTTGAAGTTCAATTCAGATGCTCTGTGTGAAGCATGTCAGAAAGGCAAGTTTGCAAAACCTTCTTTTAAATCCAAAAATGTTGTTTCTACCTCTAAGCCATTAGAACTTCGGCACATTGACTTATTTGGACCAGTCAAAACTGCTTCAGTCAGTGGCAAGAAGTATGGGTTAGTAATCGTAGATGACTATAGCAGATGGACATGGGTAAAGTTCTTAAGACACAAGGACGAGTCACACTCTGTGTTTGTTACCTTCTGTAACCAAGTTCAGAATGAAAAGGATCTTAGAATCGTTAAAGTCAGAAGTGATCATGGTGGAGAATTTGAAAACAAAGATTTTGAGTCATTCTTTAATGACAGAGGCATTCTGCATGATTTCTCTTGTCCTAGAACTCCCCAACAAAATGGAGTTGTAGAACGAAAGAACAGAACATTGCAAGAAATGGCCAGAACCATGATCAATGAGACAAACGTTGCTAAGACCTTCTCGGTAGAAGCAATAAACACAGCGTGCTACATTCAGAATAGAATCTCTATAAGACCTATTCTGGAAAAGACTCCATATGAATTGTGGAAGAACAGAAAGCCCAACATTTCATATTTTCATCCATTTGGATGTACTTGCTTTATATTAAATACAAAGAATTATTTGAACAAGTTTGACTCTAAAGCACAGAAGTGTATTATGTTAGGATACTCTGAACGCTCAAGAGGGTATAGAGTATACAATACAGAAACACAGATTGTGGAAGAATCAATCAGTGTTCGTTTTGATGATAAGCTTGACTCTGAAAAGTCAAAGCAGAATGAAGTTTTTGCAGGTATGGAAATTGAATTTACAGGTTCTGAAGACAAGTCATCAGAAGCTCTCAACACAGACACTCCTTCAACGTCTGAAAGGAGCACTGCTAGCAATCCTACAACAGCTGCTGATCAACCTCAGAAGAGATTACCCAGAAGCAGCTTGGATCACCCAGAAGAGACTATCTTAGGAAGAAAGGAAGATCCAATCAGAACAAGAGCAAGCTTCAGAAACTCTGAAGAAACTCTTATGGGACTTGTGTCTCTGATTGAACCTTCTTCTATTGATGAAGCACTTCTGGATAATGACTGGATTCTGGAAATGCAAGAAGAGCTGAATCAATTCACCAGAAACGACGTATGGGATCTCGTTCCCAGACCAAAAGGATTCAACGTTATTGGAACAAGATGGGTGTTCAGAAACAAGCTAAATGAACAAGGTGAAGTCATCAGAAACAAGGCATGACTGGTTGCACAAGGTTATAGTCATCAAGAGGGGATAGACTATACAGAAACCTTTGCCCCAGTGGCCAGGTTAGAATCTATCAGACTTTTAATTTCATTTGCTGTTAATAGAGGCATCACTCTGTATCAGATGGATGTCAAAAGTGCATTCTTAAATGGTTATATAGAAGAAGAAGTTTATGTACACCAACCCCCTGGTTTTGAAAATACAAAACATCCAGAACATGTTTTCAAACTAAAGAAGTCACTGTATGGTCTGAAACAAGCTCCCAGAGCTTGGTATGAAAGGCTAAGTAACTTTCTGTTAGAAAATGAATTCACCAAAGGGAAAGTGGACACTACTCTATTCTGTAAATCAGTTAAGAATGACATCTTAGTCTGTCAAATTTATGTTGATGATATTATTTTTGGTTCTACTAATCCTTCTCTTGGAAGAAAATTTGCTAAGTGTATGCAGGCAGAATTTGAGATGAGCCTCATGGGGGAACTGAAATTCTTTCTAGGAATTCAGATCAATCAAACTCCAGAGGGAACTTACATTCATCAGAGCAAATACATCAGAGATCTTCTGAAGAAATTTGACCTCTCAGAATGTAAGCCATCAAAGATTCCAATGCATCCCACGTGCATTCTGGAAAGAGAAGAGGTAAGCAAAAATGTAGAACAGAAAGTCTACAGAGGTATGATTGGTTCTCTCCTCTATCTGACTCCTTCAAGACCTGACATATTATTCAGTGTTTGTATCTGTGCTAGATTCCAATCAGATCCTAGAGAATCTCACTTAACAGCTGTTAAGCGAATTTTCAAGTATCTGAAAGATACTACTAATCTGGGTTTGTTTTATAGAAAATCTAGTGATTACAGCTTAGTAGGCTACTGCGATGCTGATTTTGCTGGAGACAGAGTAGAACGAAAAAGTACTTCTGGAAGCTGCCAGTTTCTGGGAGAAAATCTGATCTCTTGGTCCAGCAAAAGGCAATCAACAATTGCACTATCAACAACAGAAGCTGAGTACATAGCAGCAGCAGGATGTAGCACACAAATGCTCTAGATGAAAAGTCAGCTTGAAGACTTCCAGATTTTTGAGAGTAACATTCCTATACTCTGTGATAATACTTCTGCTATTTGCTTAAGTAAGAATCCCATTTTACATTCTAGAGCTAAGCATATAGAAATAAAACATCACTTCATTAGGGACTATATTCAGAAAGGTATTTTGAACTTAAAATTTATAGATACAGACCATCAATGGGCTGATATCTTTACTAAACCCCTTTCAGAAGATAGGTTTAATTTCATTCTGAAACATCTCAGCATGAAAATTTGTCCTGAGTGAAAATGTTTTAATTCCATATATTTACCTTCAGAATGTAATTGTTTTACTGTGAACTTCTGATCAATCTTCTTTCAGAAAGATAGAACATGCAGATTGTATCAGATGCAAGTCTAAAGATCTGAGAGTCTAAGCTCAAAGACAGACGTGTTGATCACTACATCAAACAAGTGTCATCCAATCATCAGCATATGTCTGAAGCAGAACGCGTGCACGCTTCTGAGAAGGCAAAGCGTTGATTGGGTGCATTGAGACACATGTCTGGTAACCGTTTTTAAGTATCTTTCTCAAATCCCCCAAAATCAGCAAGCATTTAATAAAAAGTAATCATGCTTTTAAAATGCAATCATGATTTTCTCTTTCTTAAAAAACGTTTATCTTTTCAAAATATTTTGAAACTCTATTTAAACACATTAATCTCTCATTCTCATTCTTTACGTTTTCTCACTAATACTCAAGCATTTTCTGCATATTTCTGTGTTCATCTCTTGCAAAACCCTTTTTCCTCAGTTTCTTCTCAAAACCTTTTTAGTGTGAACATGGCAACCTCCAGCAGTGCTTCTGCAGGTCCTCAGAAGAAAGCATCATCTGAGCAATATCAAGTGCCATTCAGAACACTCCTCACTCCTGTGAAGAATCTTGAAGTGCTTTCTGAATTAATCATTGATTTTGGAAGCTTGAAGGAGAACGGTTTTGACCTAACTGAAGAAGTTAGGGCACAGAAGTGGGAAAGGTATTTTGACAGGTTGGTTGGACCAACATTCCCTATGCTAGTCAAGGAATTCTGGATTCACGCCAAGGCTTCAACGCATCTAGTCACCTCCTTTGTTATGGGGAAGAAGATTGTGATCACTGAGGATCACATTGCAAGGCTAATCGGTTACAGTGGCGGTGGCGTCCGTTGTGTGGACATGGCTGAAAGATGTGCTGATGTGGGCGTGATAGCTGCAAGAATTTTCACCCATGGGGTGCCCAGCAGCAAGATCAAAGATCTGAAGGATCATTACAGAGTTTGGGCTAAGATAATTCTGGGGTGCTTCAACCATAGGAAACCAACCAGTTCACCTGATTACATAAATGTGGATCAGCAGTTTCTGATCTACTTTATTGATCAGAAGGTAAAAATCAATCTGGCTCATTTTCTGTTCAACCACCTCAGAACAAGTGTGAAGGAAACCAGGGAAGAAGAAAGAACCAAGAGGGATTGGATACCCTTTGGAAGGTTGATATCAGATATTCTGACAGAGAATAGGCTGATAGAGCATCTGATAGAAGCTCAAGAGCTAAGCACCATTGAACCAACAGTTGGGAAACCTCTGAACGCAAAGAACTTGAAGAAAATGAAGCTGATAGAAAATATCCAGAAGGAACCCAGAGCTACTCCTATTGCTGATATCACCAGCAGAAGAGTTCCTCTGAGTGACTTTCCTTTATTTTCTGAGATAGAATCCAAACCAGAGGTGGTTCTCAGATACTTGGATGCGTGCAAGGCAGATGGTACAGATCCAAATCTGATTATCAAAGCTCTGCATCAACCTCAGCAAGAAGTGACTCTAAAGAAGACGAAGAAGAGGAAGGCACCTTCAGAAGGATCATCCCAACAGACACCCAAGAAAAGAGGTAATTTATCTATTGCTTCTGTTTTAAATTCTTCTACTATTCCAGCATTTATTCCTCCTCAAACCTCTCATAGAATCTCAATTCCCATCCCTACCATAGATGAAACTGTACCAGAAGAGGACCCTTCTAAGGCATTAAAACTCAGAAGACCCAGAACCAAACATCCCAAACCAACAATCTCAACAACATCAGCAATTGACAAAGTGCTGTCTGACATTGATCAACACACTTCTGATCAACCAAACTCTGAACCACAAATTGTCCCTCCTCCACAACCAGAACAACAGCAATCTGCTGAAGAACCACAACAACAACAACCACTCTCATCAATTCCTGAAGAACCCCTTATCCCTGAACAACCAGAAATTCCAACAACTTCTCCTCAACCAGCAATTCATTCTCCCTCTCCTCAACCAGAAATTAATCCACCATCACCTCAACCAGAGTTTCATCACTCTGAAACTCCTTCTCCTCAACCATCTGAACCTCATTCACCTCAACCATCACCTCTGGCAATCCAGCTGCCAGGTGGAACAACAATCACCTTAGCACAATTGCCATCCTCACCAGAATCTACACCACCAAACACTCCCAAAACACCACCCAGTCCAATCATAATCTCTGATTCTGAAACTCCATCTCCAAAATAAACTGCTGCCCAGAAAACCTCTGAAAACCCCAGCAAGACCTTCATAGACTTAACCAGTCTTGACCGTCTTGCTGATCTGAAACATAAAATTGCCATCCCAAAACCAAAACAACCAGATGTTGGCTCTGGTATTATGAATTTTGAAACAGGTGTACAACAATGGATTGCTTCTTTGAAGCAAGTCTGTCCTGGAATGATTGACCCAGCTGCTTCTGATCAGCTCTGGTCACAATTCAGACTTTGGGTACGTGCTGAAGCCCTCAAGTTGCAGGATATCAACTATGAGCAGGCACAACAGAATTTCAGCAAGCTTCTGAATGAAGTTGGAAGTCAGCTTCTGAAAGAAGATGTGCTCCCTCTGGATAGTGAACCTTGGTCTGAGAAACAGCTAGCTTCAAAGGTGCAACCAGAAGAAGACAAGACCATTCAAGCTGAAGAAAGTCAAGCAGAAGATGTTGCAGAAAGCTCTCAGAAGCTTCCTGCTTCTGATGCTTCTCAAGCTGCCTTGGACAGGCAGACTCTGGAAGAACTAAAGCTGAATGACATGCGTCTGCAACAGAGGATGGATGAAAATGACCAGAAGATGAAAGAAAGAATGGATGTGCAGGATAACAAGATTGACACTGTTGTCAGCATGGTGCACAAGCAGAATGAGACTGCTGATCAGATCAAAGCCATGCTGGAGAACCTGTTCACACGCTTGCCTCCTCAACCTTAGTCTTTTTTCATTCATGTCTTTTTCATGTTTTCTTTGATTTTTTGATGTACTACTTGAATATGTTTTGTACTATTGTCACGTTTTGATTCTGAACCCTTTTAATATGATTAGTTGTTTTAGCACATCACTTACACTTTTTGATTGCTGACAAAAAGGGGGAGAACAAGAATGATATTTTAAACAATAACGGCTAACTAGACAGAAATTCTCAAACATTCTAACTCTATTACTTGAAAATGTTTTTTCTGTTTTGCTTAAAGTCTACAGGTACAAGGAAGCTCCTGGACACTCTGAAGACTAGAAGCTCTGATCACTATGAAACTCTGATCCGCTCTGACACTCTAATCCAAAGCAAAGCTATGACAAGAAAAGCTCTGAAGCTCAGCTCTGACATGCTGATCTAAAGCTTCTGATAGTCAAAGACTCTGATACTCTGATGTTCAAAGAAAGGCAAAAAGATCTGATCCTGAAGAACACTTGTAATCAAAGGGAAGTAATAAACTCAGGGGGAGTATCTCTCAAATCTGATATCTTTTTACTCCTGATCTTTTTACCTCTTACTCTGATGCATCTTTCTGATACCTTTTCACGTTATTTTCATTTAAAAATATCTAGTTTTTGTCATCATAAAAAAGGGGGAGATTGTTAGAACAAAGTTTGAATCTACTACCCTATATTTAAGTTTTGATGATAACAAAGTGAAAAGATATATTATTTATAAGATTCATGTATGAACTATCTGCTGCCTAAAATTATCATGTTCTGACTTGCAGATACTCTGATTGATATAAGCAAGATCACATCTAATCAGCATCAGAATTTGGTTCTTGACACCAGCATCAGAAGTTGCCATATCAGAATGTCAGAATCAGATGATCAACTCACGTATATGCTGAAGCCTGATGAACAAGACTGCGCTCAACACTCTGATATAGAAACACAACAGTTCATCAGCAGCTAAGCAGAGTCAGAATGAGCCAAGCCAGAACTTGCATTAAGTAAGCAACGGTACTGTGCATTGAAAGCAAATTAATACCAACGGCCTCATTCCAGACAAGATCTGCTCGATAAGGAAAGTTTGTTAATAGCATTGAATCAAGAATATTGCATCCAACGTTCAAAATCTCAGTGCTATATAAACAAGGCTTTGAAGATTGAAATGGCTAATGCTCTCCAAATCTTTACACGCATAAAAGCTGATCAAAATCTTCTTTCTCTTAGTTTTGCTAAACACTACACATTCGGATATTCTATCATTGTTTAGCAATCTAGTTTCTAAGCTTTAATTTGTGTATACATCACAGTTGTGATACAGTTTTGTAGAAAACATTCACACACTTAGATTTGATTTCTCTGTAAGAACGTGTTTCCTTGACAAACCGGGTTGTGGTTTGGATTAAGAAGGCTTTAGCAGTTGTTAAAGCAGTCTGTAATATTCAGTTGAATATAGTGGGTTAAGACCTCGTTGGAGAGAGGCGAAATCACCTTGACGGGTGGACTGGAGTAGTTTGAGATCAAACGAACCAGGATAAAAATATCTTGTTCATTGCATTAGATTTCAGTTTTACAATTCAACCCCCTCTTCTTGTGTTTTTCACTACTTCAATGATAGCAATGTTTTAAGATATCTTAGCATTTCTTTTTGAGGGACTAAGATCATTTGTAAGGCATCATTCGTAGCGTCATCGAGGGACTATGATCTTGTATTTTTGTTTATTTTTGCTAAGATATCCCACATGCATAACATGTCCATTTTTGGTAAGGCAACAAGGGGAATTACCCCAAGGGTGCAAGTGTGCAAATGTGTTTAATTTGCATGCATTGTTCATCTTTAATTAGGGTTTGCTAACTTGTTGATTTTAATCTTTCCATACAAACCCTAATTTACTAGCATTTATATAAAGCGATAAATTGTGGAAAGTAAATATACTAAGATATTACATCATTAGGGGAGGGGGTGTACAAATTTATAAATGGGGATTGCAAGAAAATTAAACATATTTATCTATTACAACCATATTGAATATTGTACAAGAAATGAATAAATGATGTAAGAAGATAAATGGAAAAGAAATTATTTTTGTGTTTTGGATTTTTATTTTAAGGAAAAGGTTTTGATTAATTAAAGTAATTATGAAAATAAAATATTTTTGATGATATTTTTATATGTCCATAAAATAAATATTATAAATAAAGAGTGTGCATAAAATCAACTCAAAAGGAGTTGTTTTGATAGGTTAAAAACTGTTGGAGGTTTATTAAAAAGGAAAAGGAAACAAACAAATAACAAAAACAATTATGGTCCTGCCAAGGTTTGAACCCAGAACCCTATACATAGATACCTTTCACGCGCGCTGTTTGCACCAGTGGGGTGGTCTGTTTTATCCGTTCACAAGATGACTGTGGTTAGATACAAGATGAACCTGCTTCTGAAGATTTAGAATAACTATATTTTCCTTCGAATACAAGGGTGCCAAGACTCCCATATTGAGATTCGAAGGACCTCAATATTCATCCAAGCGAAGGACATGGAAAACCCATGCCTAAAGTTTGAAACGAATCTAACAATGCAATTTTCAAAAGCTAACGGACCAGGGATTCGTATAAATTTGTTTAGCACCAACCCAAAGGCTAACAAATCAGTGTTAAGATTCTCATCAAACAAGAAGTAGTAATCGAAGATTAAGGCATGGTCCTATCTATGATATCTACATTTTTCCTTTTACAATGTATGTACAAATGAAGCTAGAATAAAAAAGTTTCAAGTTAAGAAAAGACTTACCTCTTGAAGTTCCAGTCGAAGGAGTTGTGTATGGCTTGATGATTGATTAGGCTTGGTTGGGATCTCCCTGGAACTATTTCAGTTACTTCTTTACTTTTAAAAAGGTCACTGAATCGAAGGTTGGTATATGGAGGTTAGGAGTGAATCGAAGGATTCACAGACTTACTTTAGTGGTTTTTTGAGGGCTTTGGGAATATTCCAAAGCTGGTGTATGGAAGTTGGGGGGTGAATCGAAAGGCTAATACAGGTGAGTTAGGAAGGTGAATCGAAGGGCTTATATATGTGGATTAGGAAGGTAAATTGAAGGGATGATATATGTGGATTAGGGATGTGAATCGAAAGGCTCACTAATGCAATAAAGGGGTTTGATATTTTTTTGAGAGTTTGAGAGTTTTTTTTTAGTTGGAGAATTTAAGATTTTTTAGAGATTGAGAGTTTGAGAGTATTTTTCTCATACAACCAAAATCTGGGGGTCCTTGTCTTTGTTGATGGTTTCTCTATTTATAGAGAAAAGATGTAGGAGTTTGAACAAAAGCATGGCTTGGTTAAAAACGTGAAATTTGAGTTATGTCAGATTTTCCATGAACCCAATGTGAAGTACTAAATTGCTTAGGGGCTGACTTCCATGACTTTATGGTGAAGTAAAATCAATATTTTAGCAAAGTATGGGTTTAAGATAACTTTTGTACTAGCAAGCTCAATTGATGAAAGAAATCTTTTGGACAAAAGCTTAATTATCTGGATAGTACCTTAATTCATGGTGTAGACAATTAATTATGGAGTGAAGCACAAGCATTGAGGTCTGAAAAGTAAGATCATGTAGCATGATTTGTGGATTTGATTAGTGATCTTTCAAAAAATTTACTTTCTACTTGTGTGTCGAAGGTTTTCTTGAAATGGATCAAGCATGTAGCTTCGAAGGGGGTTTCAAATCCAAAGGAAGGATGTACCTAAACTTGCATTCGAAGGAGGCTTTAAGTTCAAAATGAAGGACATACCCGAGTTGCATTTGAAAGAGGCTTTAAGTTCAAAATGAAGGACATACCTAAGTTTCATTCGAAGGAGGATCTTGCTCAAAACGAAGGATGTAATCCAAGTGGCATGAGGCCCTTGCTCAACTGAAGTTTGCATGCAGGCACGCAGAAGGCGAGTGCCCAAATGAAGACTTGTATGCAGGCATGCAAGAGGTGAGTGCCCAAACGAAGACTTGCATGCAGGAACTTGTGTCTAAATGAATACTTTGCCTTGTAGGGGGTACATGTGGCCAGCAAGTCATAGCCTTCGATTGCAAGCATGCAGGCAGCATACTTGTCCAATCGAAAGGCTTGCCCTGCATGGGGCACTTATGGCAGAAAAAATTGGTTTTCAAGGCAAGCATGCAGGCACGCATGCTTGGTGAATCGAAGGGTTTTACTAGCAGGGGGCTCTTGTGGCCAGCAAATTTGGTAGTCAAAGCAAGCAATGTAGGCAGCAAAAGACACAAACGAAGCTTGCAATAAGAAGTCACATGCCCAGGCGAAAGAGGCACGCTAGAATCCATTTTGAGCAATCGAAGGAGGCCAAGAGTCAATCGAAGGGTGCTGAATCAAAGGAGACCTATTTTCCTCCAAATTGTCAAAATGTTATTTTTATCTGTTTTCTCCCTTTTTGATAGCTTCCTTTTAATTTTGGTACTGGAAAAATCCCAATGCACTTGTGCAAGCTTAAATCTTGAGAATCTTTGTGAGAAAAAACCCTTGAGAATTGAGAGGGCAAATTTTTGGGTACAATAGCTGCCCTTGTTAAATCTTCTTATACCTGAAGAGTTAGATTGGCATATCTGCCAATTGTGACTTGAAGGTGAAAGATGATTGAACACTAGAGTGCCCATAAATTTTCACTCGAAGATGGATTATGAATGGGCTTATAGATGTCATTTGGAGGAATGTCGGTAAACACTGGAAGAAGTATCAGCATAAATCTGTGGTCGATTTATACTAAAACTTGATGTTTTACCTGTGAGAAAAAGAGTTAGTAAAATGCATATGTATGCATGATGTTAACCAGATGTGGTATTATGCTAAATGCATTTTGTATGTACATGTTATGATGTATGAATGTGAGATGTATGTTTTTGTCCGGGAAAATAAATCCCTGATTGTCGTTGAGGGAATTCTGGGGAGTTGAATATCTGATTGCTTTTGGGGATGAAGAATATACATATCTTCAAACTTTGTTGAAAGGATGCTTCCACTGGGGAATATCTCTTGAATGTCAGCTATTATTTGGTCGAATCCAGGCTTCACAACTTGCTGAGAATGAGGAAGTCAATTGTTATCTGGTCGGATTCCAAGCTTTACAGCAACTCACCGGGGACAGTGGCAAACTCTAACGGGGAAGAGGAGTTTTGCTAGTGATTTTGTAGGAATTAAACTGTTATCTGGTCGAGTCTAGGCTTCAGCAATTTTAAACTTGAAGTTAACTGGTCTCTGATCGGGTCCAGGTTTCAGAAACTCAAACTACTATCTGGTCAGGTCCAGGTTTCAGTAATTGAAGAAGTCAAACTATTATCTGGTCGGGTCCAGGCTTCAGTAACTTAAAATTGAGATTAACTGTTATCTGGTCGGGTCCAGGTTTGAGAAACTCAAATTGTTATCTGGTCGGGTTCAGGTTTCAGCAATAAAGTCAAACTATTATTTGGTCGGGTCCAGGCTTTAGTAACTTCAAATTGAGAATAACTATTATCTGGTCGAGTCCAGGTTTCAGAAACTCAAAATGTTATCTGGTCGGGTCAAGGTGTCATCAATTGATAAAGTCAAACTATTATTTGGTCGGGTCCAGGCTTTAGTAACTTAAAATTGAGATTAATTGTTATCCGATCGGGTCCAGGTTTCAGAAACTCAAATTGTTATCTGGTCAGGTCCAAGTTTCAGCAATAAAGTCAAACTATTATCTGGTCGGGTCCATGCTTTAGTAACTTAAAATTGAGATTAATTGTTATCTGGTCGGGTCCAGGTTTCAGAAACTCAAATTGTTATTTGGTCGGGTCCAGGTTTCAGCAATTGATAAAGTCAAACTATTATTTGGTCGGGTCCAGGCTTTAGTAACTTAAAATTAAGATTAACTGTTATTTGGTCCGGTCCAGGTTTCAGAAACTCAAACTGTTATCTGGTCGGGTCCAAGTTTCAGCAATTGATAAAGTCAAACTATTATTTGGTCAGGTCCAGGCTTTAGTAACCTAAAATTGAGATTAACTGTTATCTGGTCGGGTCCAGGTTTTAGAAACTCAAATTGTTATTTGGTCGGGTCTAGGCTTCACGATGACTTGATATTAAAGAGATAAGGTTGAATTGGTATCTGGTCAGGTCCAGGCTTTACAATAACTTGAGAATTTAACTATTATCTAGTTGGGTCCAGGCTTCATAGAAACTGAAATTTGTACTATTATCTGGTCGAGGGCCAGGCTTCATAGTATCCGAAAAGCTACATTATTATCTAGTCGGGTCCAGGCTTCCTAGTGACTGAAAGTTGTACTATTATCTGGTTGGGTCCATGCTTCATAGAAATTTGCTTGAAAAATGAAGTTGAACTGATATCTGGTCGGATCCAGGCTTCACAGTAACTTGTTTGAAGGGATAAATTTGAACTAATATCTGGTCGGATCCAGGCCTCACAATAACTTTTGGAGATAGCAAAGACTTTGTTGAGGATAGTAATGACTTAACCGGAGGTTAAGGGGTCTTGTCTGCTAGTTTGCAGTAGTCTGGAGGCAAACTCAAACTCGTGAGTTTATAGTTTTGTTAGGGAAATAAACCCTTTTGAAAATAATATTCAACAATCTGCAAAGGAGGTATTCTCTATGAAGGAACTCCATAAGACTTCTCTTTTTTCTTTTTGACCAACTCAGCTGGAGAAAGGGTTTTCAAGAGATTGGAACTTTGGCTGAGGATCTCATGAATCCAAATTTGTGGGGATAATGTGATTAATGTAATTCTGTGGAGACATCCATGAAATTGGCCTTGTGGGGATTTGTAGACAGTTTGAATTCTGTCAGAGTGACAAATCTTTTACTGATAGATAAACTGATGAGATAATGGGACATAGTCGTACGCTTTAATCTCTAATTTTTGCCTGGACCATCTTTTCAGATTTTCAGTCCAACGAGATACCCATTTTTGCCCAAGCCGCCCTTTCAGGTTTTCGACTGGCCGGGTGTACAATATTTTGCGTATATCCCTAATTTTTGCCCAAACATTTTGGTTCGTTGGGATGCCCTTATTTTTTCCTAGGTATGTCAACCTAGCGGGTCTCTTTTCATGTGTGGTATTTTCTGACTATGTCCATGTTCATAGAGTGTGGAGAATTATCATTGTTTGTGGTAGCACGTGTTGTAGAAATGCCATAAATTAATTGTTCGATCGCATGTAATCTTTTATACGTGGGAGCATGTTTGCCCCTAGATTCAGTCTGGTGCACTTGATGTTTCAAGTTTGTATCTTTTCTAAGAACTATCATGGAAGAATCTGAAGACATGATACTGACACCATCTTATATTACTGACACAGACAAGCAAATTGGTGGTATCGAAGATCTTTTGATCAAGTCTCTAAGAACTTCCATGGAAGGATCTGAAGACATGATATTGACACCATCTGATACTACTGGAATAGACAAGCAATTTGGTATTACCGAAGATCTTTTGGTAGAGTCTCAGAATTTTCTAAGAACTGTCATGAAAGGATTCAAAGACATGATACTGACACCATCTGATATTACAAGCAATTTGGTGGTACCTAAGATCTTTTGATCAAGTCTTTAAGAGTTGTCATGGAAATATCCAGAGACATGATACTGACACCATCTGATACTACAAGAAATTTGGTGGTACCGAAGATCTTTTGGTCGAGTCTTAGAGTCTTCTAAGAACTATCATGGAAGGATGATACTGACACCATCTGATACTACTGGCACAGACAAGCAATTTAGCATTACCGAAGGTCTTCATAGTGGATTTTGTTCAAACCCACAATTAACGTAATATTTCCCCTCAAGTGATTTAAATGGAGATCTGCCCCTGGTTATTTAACATTTCTTTGAGAGATTCTTTGGATCTCGACTTGACTGCCCTAGATGTGTTGGAAAATGATCATGTTGTGTCCATTTATTGTGAGAGATTTGTCATTGGAGGCGTCTTTTCATTTGAAGGGACTCTGTTTATTGAGAGAATTATCGTTCACTGGATATCCATCATGCGAATTTCTCTATTTGTCAAACAGTTAGCCATATGTAAACAGTGGTATTCAAACAATGCAAAGTTTATGTTTGTCTTGAGAAAAAAATTTGAACAATGCATTTTTAAAGAGCAACAAAAATTTGTAACAATATGAGTTCAACTCATAGTTTACAATAAGCCTTACAGGAGTCAGGATACCTTTTGCAACAGTATGTTTTTGAACTAACCCTTGCTTCAATTAGGACTTTTAAAGGGTTGTAATGTGGCCTAGTTCATGGTTTAATAAACAAAGGACGAGGCTCAAAGTTTATTTGTACCCAACCTGTTCCCCATTATGTTCTCCAATCCTAAACTCAGTCGATCGCGCGCTTATCTCTTACTAGAATCTGGAATGATATTTTGGTGATGATTCAGATGCTAGAAATTTATTTGGGAAGGCAATCATTTTTGTAACATTTTTCATGTTGTCGAGGATTTATAGTGACCTCTTTTTTTATCTATTATCCCTAACTTTTGCCTGACTGTTTTTATTTTGAGATTACAGTCAGCGGGATGCCCCCGTTTTTTTTCTTAAGTCTCCTTCATAGGATTTGACCTAGCGGGCTTTTCTTTTAAGAGATAATGACTGTCTATCCTATGGGGACCCATCACCATCTTTTGACTTGGAAGGATATTTTCTTGTGAAGTGACAGCTTGCGACTGAATGCACACTTGGATCAACTGAGAAACTACCTTGCCCCAGGTTTTGATTAAAGGTTTCAATTTATGTAAAAAAAGAAAACTTTTACTTCTTTAGCTCAAAGGGGTTGACTAGGGATTATCTTCCTTATAACTCCAATGTTTAGGATTTGAAAGAACGCTTGTACATCGTCAGCAAGGTCTATTCAAAAGCATATTGTATGAGATTATGGCATTGCTTTTGTCATCCTCTATCTAAAGGCTTATGGCTTGTAGTCGAGAGTTGAATATCATACAAAAGAGGTAAAAGCATAATTTCAATATAGTGAAAACGAATAGATTAACTCAAGACAAACATATGCAATGAATTAATGAGAACAACCAAAGTTTAACATAAGGGTAAATGATTAAACAAACAAATAAATTACAACTGGAAATTCGAATGAACAAAAACATTTCCGCCTAAACTATGTTACTTCAGATGATGTGTCTTTGAGGGGTGACAGAAAAGCTCCAGTTGACTGTCTTGTGTAAATTCCAAGACTCCCCCGTTGATCAGGTCTTGAATTTTGTTCTTCAATGCCCAATAGTGGTCGGTGTCGTACCCACGACTGTTGGAATGGTACATGCATCTTTCATCATGTTTGTAGTGGTGAGAAGAAGTATTAGGTTTTTGAGGAGGCTCCCTCAATACAACCAGCTTGGCTTCCAATACATAATGCAATGCTTGAGTCAAGGACATGTTGATCTCGGTAAATTGTCTTTTGTACGTATCTTGCTTATGCGGACCACCCTGACGTGGTTGGCGAGGTCATTGTTGGATTCTTGGTGTAGTAGCCATTTTGAAAGGCGTTCTCTCAACCAAACCAACTTCTTGTTTTATCATAGGCTGATTAGTGACTCGATCCCCAATCATGACAATTCATTTCATTTCATCTTGATGAAGCTTGTTGACAAGGGCTATTAGCTCTTCTTGTCCCCGGGATAAATTTTGGATAAGAGCCATCTGCCCCAACTTCTGGATTCTCATTGTTTCTATCTTAACTTGTAATTGCCTCAACTGGCCATCCTTTTCGTTTCCAGGATTCTTCTCAGTCATTCTCTCAATGAGGAGTGCTTTCACTTCTTCTTTCCCCTTGGATAGATTCAGGAATAAATCTTGAAGTTGATCATTTAGGGTCTGAAGATCTTGGAGAGTTTGTTCGAGAGCCATTTTTAATGAAATAAACAACAAGTGAATAAGAAAACGTGTATGGGGAAAACTTGTCATGATATGATGCGTGATGTGTGGATGCAATTTTTTCAAGGATCTCACAGGGTAAACACAAGAAAATGTTAGAAGTTGGATTTTGATCATAACTTTGATTGAGGAACTTCGTATCGTTGAATGTCCTTCTACGAGAATCAAGCTCACCATATTGAGTGGGTCGTAGCCCTTGACTCAAGTTATCGTACTTTGGTCTTTAACGGTGTTTGGTTAGAGGAAAATAAATCCTCTCACCCCTTGATAGACGTATGGTTCAACATAAACCTACATCAAAAACCCTTGAGATCCTTGAGATGGTTATTAAAAATGCTTATGGCATGATGTCATGATGTTATGTGAAAATAAACATATACACACAAGGAAAACAAGTCCTTAGGTTTAGGCTTGCATGGAGTCTCATAGGTAAATACCCTCTTGAAGTTTAGATGGCTCAACCTGTCCTAGAAATAGTAATCAGGTTCTAAGGGATCTCAATATCATTGATTTGTCTTCTCAGGCATTGTTTCAGCGCAAGCCTCTTTCATGGCGACAGAAATATCCCGAAAATCAAATCTCAATGAGTGTAGTATCGAGTATCTACCAACTTCGGACTGCACCAAAGCAGGTTATCTCACTACGTCCTAATGGCCAAGTTGGTCAAGTAAAGGTTCTAAAAGTTAGTTAGTGCTTCATGACATCACTCACCGGCTCCGTATTCTCCTTGACTACTCAAGGGCTACCGGTACCCACAAATATGTCACACTAACGTAGCTATTTCTTAGACCATGTCGATATACCCCGCACAATTTGCATAACATATTTCTACTTACCTATAAGGTATCCCAAATCCGGGTAGAGGATTAGAACAAGCCCAAACAAAGAACCAAAATATAAAGCAAACCATTCAAACAAATGAAAGCAAGTAAAGGTGATCTAGCCCTAAGGTAACCCCACTTTTAAGTTTTTCCCCAGCAGAGTCGCCAGTTCTGTGATACGGTAGGAGAACTGACTTGGGTGTTTTGCATTTTATTGCAAATGTTGCGGTTAGCAAGAGCGCCACCGACTTTTCTTTAATCCAAAAGGAAAGGCTGAAAAGAACAGGATAGATCTTTGAGAAAATTTCTTGAGTTCGGGGGGTAGATTATGAAAAGGGAAGGTGTTAGCACCCTTTTCATCCATAGTTATCTATGTGTTCTTAGTTGCTTGCTAGATCACTTGTTTTGGTTTAAAAATGTGCTTTGTGTGGTTTTTGAAAGTATTTTAAAAAGGCGCCATCATTTAGGCAAACTTTGTAATGGTTCTCGTTCGTAAGAACATATACAAAGTGTTGATCTTTTGTAAATGTTTCATGTTTGGAAAATATTTTGAAAGTGTTTTTGAAAGTGTTGGAATTTGTTTTTAAAATGAGCAATGATGTTTGATTTGAAAGTGAGAAAGAAACTAGGAGCAATCTGCCTACTCAAAAGTCTTTGTGCATTTCTTCCTTTCCTTCGATATTGCTATCTTACCATTGATTTGGTAAGGAGCCTTATCTTTGGATGTAAAGGGACGGGCGTGGGTCATTGTATAGTCATGATAGCAATGTTGTAAGATATCTTAGAATTTCTCTTTGAGGGACTAAGATCATTTGTAAGGCAACATTCGTAGCATCGTCGAGGGACTATGATCTTGTATTTTTGTTTGTTTTTGATAAGATATCCCACATGCATAACATGGCCATTTTTTTTGTAAGGAAACAAGTGGAATTACCCTAAGAGTGCAAGTGTGCAAATGTGTTTTATTTGCATGCATTGTTCATCTTGAATTAGGGTTTGCTAACTTGTTGATTTTAATATTTCCATACAAAACCTAATTTACTAGCATTTATATAAAGCGTTAAATTGCGGAAAGTAAATATACTAAGCTATTACATAATTAGGGGAGGAGGTGTACAAATTTACAAATGGGGATTGCAAGAAAATTAAACCTAATTATCTATTACAACCATATTGAATATTGTACAAGAATTGAATAAATGATGTAAGAAGATAAATGGAAAAGAAATGATTTTTGTGTTTTGGATTTTTATGTTAAGGAAAAGGTTTTGATTAATTAAAGTAATTATGAAAATAAAATATTTTTGATGATATTTTTATATGTCCATAAAATAAATATTATAAATAAATAGTGTGCAAAAAATAAACTCAAAAGGAGTTGTTTTGATGGGTTAAAAAATGTTGGAGGTTTATTAAAAAGGAAAAGGAAACAAACAAATAATAAAAACAATTATGGTCCTGCCAAGGTTTGAACCCATGATCCTATACATAGATACCTTTCGCGCGCGCTGTTTGCACCACTTGGGTGGTCTGTTTCATCCGTTCACAAGATGATTGTGATTAGATACAAGATAAACCTGCTTCTGAAGATTTAGAATAACCTGATTTTCCTTCGACTACAAGGGTGATAAGACTCCCATATTGAGATTCGAAGGACCTCAATATTCATCCAATCGAAGGACATGGAAAACCCCTGCGTAAAGTTTGAAACGAATCTAATAATGCAATTTTCAAAAGCTAACAGGCTAGGGATGAGTATAAATTTGTTTGGCACCAACCCAAAGGCTAACAAATCAGAGTTAAGATTCTCATCAAACAAGCAGTAGTAATTGAAGGTTAAGGCATGGTCCTACCTATGATATCTACATTTTTCCTTTTACAATGTATGTACAAATGAAGCTAGAACAAAAAAGTTTCAAGTTAACAAAAGACTTACCTCTTGAAGTTCCAGTCGAAGGAGCTGTGTATGGCTTGACGATAGATTAGGCTTGGCTGGGATCTCCCTGGAACTATTTTAGTTACTGCTTTGCTTTGAAAAAAGGTCACTGAATCGAAGGTTGGTATATGGAGGTTAGGAGTGAATCGAAGGATTCACTGACTTCCTTGAGTGGTTTTTTGAGGGTTTGGGAATATTCCAAAGCTGGTGTATAGAAGTTGGGGGGTGAATCGAAAGGCTGATACAGGTGAGTTAGGAAGTTGAATCGAAGGGCTGATATATGTGGATTAGGAGGGTGAATCAAAGGGCTGATATATGTGGATTAGGGAGGTGAATTGAAAGGCTCACTATTGTACCCCAAATTTGCCCTCTCATGTTTTCCAAGGTCTCCCCCCTACATGGTTGACCATAAACCCTTGCCTAAGGAAAAAGAAAATTTTTGAGTGGTGTTTTAAGTACCTTTCGATTGGCATGGACAATGCCCTTCGATTGGCATGTCACAAGGCCTTTCGATTGGCATTTCGATAATGTATCGATTGGCATTATGACCAAGCCCTTTGATTGGCATTGTGTCAATGCCTTTGATTGGCATTCTGAAATACCCTTTCGTTTGGCACCCTGGGTCAAGCGTTTCGATTGGCATGGCAAGGGATCCTTCGATTTAGCATTGTGTCAAGGCCACTTCGACAGGCATGTTAACCGTGTCCTTTGATTGGTATGGACAAGATATTTCGATTGGCGTAGCAAAGGACTCTTCGATTGACATTTCATTAAATACCCTTCGATTGGTATTTGGACAAGGGTCATTCGAAGAACTCCTTCCAGGCCATTCGAAAGAGGCCATCAAGAAAAATAATGTTTAGGGGCTAATCAAAGAAACTCTGATGCTGAGAATATGAGCCATTCGAATCAAGTTCAAAGCCTTCGATCAATAAAGAGCTGAAGCAACCTTAGACCAGTTAAAAGGGAAGGTTGATGTTTCAATTGGTTTGAAACCATTCGAAGGAAGTAACAATAGGTCAACCGAAGAGCAACGCTGGAGGATATTCGAAGGAGTCAAATGTCCAGGTTCATCCAAGATTTCAAAAGGGGCATGAATATTTCAAAAAGGAAATCTTTTAATATGTCTGATTCTTGTCTAATAGCTTTAAAAGCCTGGTTAAATGGTTGTCTCTTTCTATTACTATGCACCATCACACTCCTATAAATACAAGGCCAAGGACATAGTGTCAGGGGGGGCGAAAAATATTAGAGATACGCTGCCCACAAACCCACCAAAGGTTGTCAAAATTTTCATAATTAATCCAAGCCAAGTCAACCCTTCAACAAAAGTATCCATGCTCAGAAGTCCCAGATTGAAGGTACCCACATCCAAAAAGTTCTAAATCGAAGGTTCCAACTACTGATGTAGTGCCTCCACAGGTGATCCTTTAGGCCTTTCCAGCAACACCCTTCATAGAATCGAAAGGCAACCTTCTTCCTCTAAATCGAAGCCCCCCCTTTCTCCCTACAATCGATGCTTACCCATATCCTTCCCAAACCCAACTGAAGGAGGCAGGAAAGGGTGCAAATCGAAGCTTTCCCCGTCAATTCTTAAGCCCAATCGAAGGCTACTCACACCCATTCCCTAGCTCAATAGAAAGAAGGCCAAAGAAGGGTGAATCGACGGAGTACATGGCATGGATCGAAGAAGTCTTTTCTCTTCTTTATTTTTACTTTTGGCTTGTCTTTCAATTTGGTTGTAATAGCGTAGGACCTCTATTTTCTGCATTTTTTCACTGCTTTTCATATTAACTGCTAGTAATTAGGCGTGTATGAAAAGACTAATAATTAAACGTTAGCAAACTTAACAAAGTGACAAAAAAATAATTTAACATAACACACTTGCACATATACACCTCTAAGGTACGCCCACTTTGGTTACCTTCAATAAAACAGTCATGAGGCGGGAACACTTTAGCAAAGACCTGTAAAATCAAAAGATCATAGTCCTTCGATGACCCAACAGTTGCCTTTTCGGTAAATGATCTTGTCCCTTAAACAAATGTTGCTAAAGCGTCTCCATAAGTTGCCTTCGTGACTGTAACGTCCCTCCAATTGTCCCTCAAAACATCTAACGACGAGGCTACCTACTCACTAATAGTAGGATAGCACTGTCTAAAGGAAAAGAGGAAAAGAACGACCCTTTTCAAGTATAGAAGTAGATAGCTGTTAGAAGTTTGCTCAAAAACACTTTTTGCACTTACACAAATACTACTTTTCAAAAATAATTTTCAAAAACATTTGCTTTGTTAAACAACTCTTGAGGACTGATACAAGAGTTAAATGCAAAGAAAATTATTGTACTAAGGCATTTTCCAAACGTTTTCAAAACACACAAAGCACAAATGTATTTCAAAATGAGAAAACCTCTAAGAGCCCGTGGAAAACCACGAATGGAAAGGGTGCTAACACCTTCCCTTTCCATGATCTACCCCCCTTACTCAGAAAACTCTCGAAAAGGTCTTTTTCTGTTCTTTTCACCCTTTCCTTTGTTGGATAAAAGAAAAGACGGTGGCGACTCTTGCTTACCGCAATATTTGCAAACACAAACGCAAAAACCAGTATTAAACAGTCGGTTATGCCACCATATCACAGAACTGGCGACTCTGCTGGGGATAATTAAAAAGTGGGGTTTACCTTAGGAGTTAGTTCATTTTAAAACTATTTTAATTGCTTGCTTTGTTTGCTTTATCCTTGGAGGGTTGTTTGGGTTGTTACTATAGATCCTACACTCGGATCTGGGGGCATCTTTTAGGTAAACAGCAATAGATCGTGAAGACTGTACGGCGTAGACTTATATGGTTGAAGCGATAGCTGTGTTGGTGTGACACTTTGGTTGGTATTGGTATCCCTTGTGTTGAATCAAGGAGAATACGGGGCCCCCGCATGGTGTCGTGAAGCACTAACAAACCTTAGAACCTTAGTTGAATAAACTTGGCCATTAGAAAGTAGTGAGATAGCCGGTCTCGGTGTAAAGTTGGGAATCGGTTGATACTCGATACTACACTCATTGAGATCGGACTTTCGGAATGTTTCGGCTGCAAGAAAAGATTGCTAAACTGAAATAATACTGATAAAGAAAGATTAGTGATATTGAGACTCCTTAGAACCCGGTTACTATTTCTATGATAGGTTTAAAACCAACTAAACTTCAAGAGGGTACTTACCTACAAACCTCATGCAAGCCTAAACCTAGGGTTGTTTGTGTGATATGTTTGCTTTCAACTTGAGCTACTTGTAGGGTTTTTATCTAACAACATGATCTCCTTTCAAGATTTGTTTACAGTCATTATCCAGTAACCTCAACTTCTTAGACTCACTTGTCTTCATCACCTTACACTTTTTCTTAACGCATAACATAAACATCATAACATCATACCATAGCATTTCCTTAACCATTTCAAGGATCTCAAGGGTTTGTGATGCAGGTTATGATAAATCATACATCTAGCAATGGGCAAGGGGATTTATTTTCCTCTAGCCAATACCGTCAAAATATCAAAACTCAACAACTTGAGTCAGGGGCTATGACCTACTTGATATGGTGAGCTTGACTCTCGTAGAAGGACACTCAACGATACAAAGTTCTTCAATCAAAGCTACAAACTTCAACTGCTGACATCTTCTTATTTACCCCATGAGATCCTTGAAAACATTTGCATATCATACATGTCATTGCATAACAGGTAGTCTCCAGTACAAGTCTCTCATGTTCTCGTTGTTTATTTCAGCAATGGATCTCAAACAAGATAACAGAGATCTCCAAACTCAAGAGGCTCGGTTCATGGAAATGTTCCTAAACTTATCCAAGGGGCAGGAGGAGTTGAAAGCACTCCTCGCTGGGAACCTAGCCAAGAAAAATCATGAAGACAATAAGGATGACCAGTTGGAACAACTGCAAGCTAAAATGGAAAGGATGAGAATCCAGATGAGTAGTCTGATGGCCCTTATCCAAAGCTTGGCTCGGGGGCAAGAAGAGTTAAGACTCCTTATCAGCAAACTTCCTCAAGACGGATGCAACCGTGTGAAACAAACGGTTGAGGCTGGGGATCAAGTCATTAATCAACCCCTGATGAGACAAGAAGTTGGCTTGGTGGAGAATGGACCTTTCCAAATTGCTGCTACATCACGAGCCCAATCACAACCTCGCCAACAATGAAAGGGTAATCGGCGTAAGTGGGATTCATTTATTAGGCAATATACCAAACTCAACATACCAATGTTACAAGTCTTGTAACACATGTTGAAGTTGAATTTGGCCACATTGAAGGATCCTCCTCAGAATCCTAATATTTTCGTTCCTACTTACAATCCTGATGTAATATGTGCATATCACTCCAACGGTTTGGGGAATGACACTGATAGCTGTTGGACGTTGAAATACAAAATTCAAGACCTGATTGATGAATGAGCATTAGAATTAACACAATATGGTCAACTGGAATACTCCTGCCATCCCTCAAAAGCACACCATCTGAAGTGACAAATTCAAACAAAGAGGCTTTTTGTTCATTTGAATTCTCAATTTGTAATTTTCTTTTGATTGTTCGAACATTTATTCACATCAAACTTTGTTATTTCATCAAAGCATTACATATGTTTATCTTGAATCAGTTCATTCGTATTCACTATTTCAAAACTGAGTTCTTACTTCCTTTTTGTGATATTCGACTCTTGATTAAAAGTTGTAAGCCTTTAGAGGGAGGATAACAAAAATGATACCACAATCTCTACAGTATGCTTTTGAACAGACCCCGCTAACGATGTACAAGCATTGCTTCAAATCCTAAACAGTGGAGTTATAAGGAAGATAATCCCTAGTCAACCCCTTTGAGCCAAAGAAGTAGGAGTTTTTCTTTTCACACAAATTAAAACCCTTTAATCATAACCTGGGGCAGGGTAGTTTTCTCAGTTAATTCAGAGGCGTATTCAATCGCAAGCTCACCCTTCATACACGACAAATAGTGTAGAAGATACCTTCCAAAAGATGGTGATGGTTCCGCATAATCATCAAAGCAGGAAGTCATTATTTTCCAAACGAAAAGCCCGCTAAGTCAAAACCTATGAAGGAGACTTAAGAAAAAAACTGGGGCATCCCACTGACTGTAATTACAAAAGAAACAGTTCAGGAAAAAGTAGGGATAAAAAAAAGAGGTCGCTACAAATCCTCAACAAAAGAAAAGATTACAAAAATGACTGTCTTCTCAAACAAATGCTCAATTTCTGAACCATCACCAAGTATCAGAGCAAAGATTCCATACTCAATTGGGATCTAAACGCACAATTAACTGAGCATAGGACTGAAGAACATCACGAAGAGCCGGTGGGTACAAATAAAAGTTTGAGCCTTTATCCTTTGTTTCTTGAACCACGAACCAGGCCACGTTATAACCCTTAAAATTCCTAGTTGAAGCATGGGTTAGTTCGAAAGCATACTATTACAAAAGGTATCCTGACTCCTGTAGGGTTTGCTATAAATCCTGAGCTGACATCACACTTTTACAAAATTTGTTTGTTTTACTAAAAAAAATGAATTTTAAAACTTCAAGACAGACATAAGTTTGCATTCTTAAAATACCATTGTTTTCATATGACTATTTGTTCAACAGCAGAGAAATTCACACGACGGATATTCGATGAACATAAATCTTCTCAATGGACATAATCACCTCAGATGGAAAGACATTCCATTGATAGGCCTTTCATAATCAAGGGGCATAGCATGGTGTCCAGCTGATCTGGGGCAGTCAAGTCAAGGTTCAAGGAATCTCTCAAAAATGCCAAATAGCCAGGGGAAGATCTCCATCTGAATCACTTGGGGCATTGGACATGAATTCCAGCAACGAATCATGTACGATCAAACAAACATCTTCTGGCAGTGTGGCAACACTTACTACTATGGATAGTGACAATTCTCCATACCCGGTGAACGTGGACATAGTCGAAAAACACTACACATGAACCAAGACCCGCTAGGTTGACTTCCCTAAGCAAAAATAAGGGCATTCCAGAGAATCAAAAGGGTTCGGGAAAAAATTAGGGATATACATATGGAAAAAAAATTATGCACCCGGCAAGTCGAAAACCTGAAAAGGCGGCTTGAGCAAAAAAGGGTATCCCGATGGACTGAAAATCTGAAAAGACAGTCCCGGCAAAAGTTAGGGATTAAAGCGTACGACTACGTCCCATCATCTCGTCACTTGTTTGATCTGTAGAAGGTTTATTACCCTGATCTGCATTCACCAAGGACTCCAAGAATTGGGATAATAGTCAAACCATCTACAAAATCCCCGATTGATATTTTCTACAACAAGTATCGAGAAAGGGGAATTCTACTACAAGGTCACTGCCATGTTCTTAGCATGCATCCTATTGATGTCAGGTGTTATCATACCCTTGGAAGAGTAAAATCTACAAATTAATGCTCCAATGAAAATTCCTTAATGAAGTCGCCAAACTTCTCGGGATTCCTTAAGCGGATTACAGAGTTTCCCTTCCTCAATGGAAACATTCTGAATAAAGTCGATTATCCTCTAGAAATGGTTCAGGTACGATCCAAAGACGGATGTCATCCTAATACTTATTCAGATTCTCATCTAGAAACAGTTTAGGTACGATCCAAATATGGATTTCATCCTGACACTTACTCCAGATTCTCATCTAGAGACGGTTCAGGTACGATCCAAATATGAATGTAATCCTGACACTTACTCAAGATTCTCATCTAGAAACGGTTCAAGTATGATCCAAATACAGATCTCATCCTGACACTTATTCCAGATTCTCATCTAGAAATGGTTCAGGTACAATCCAGAGACAGATGTTATCCTGACACTTACTCCAGATTCTCATCTAGAAATGGTGCAGATACGATCCAGAGATGGATGTCATTCTGACATTTACTCCAGATTCTCATCTAGAAATGGTTCAGGTACGATCCAAGGACGGATTTCATCCTAACACTTACTCCAGATTTTCATCTAGAAATGGTTCAGGTACGATCCAAGGACGGATGTCATCCTGACACTTACTCCATATTCTCATCTAGAAACGGTTCAGGTACGATCTAAATACGAAAGTCATCCTGACACTTACTCAAGATTCTCATCTAGAATTAGTTCAGGTACAATCCAAATACGGATATCATCCTGACACTTACTCAAGATTCTCATCTAGAAACGGTTCAGGTACGATCCAAATACGGATTTCATCCTGACACTTACTCCAGATTCTCATCTAGAAACGGTTCAGGTATGATCCAAATACGGATGTCATCCTGACACTTACTCAAGATTCTCATCTAGAAACGGTTCAGGTACAATCCAAATACAAATGTCATCCTGACACTTACTCCAGTTTCTCATATAGAAACGGTTCAGGTACGATCTAGAGACAGATGTTATCCTGACACTTACTCCAGATTCTCATCTAGAAATGGTGCAGATAAGATCCAGAGACGGATATCATTCTGACACTCATTCAATACATGTTTCAAATACAGTTCAGATACGATCCAGAGACGGGTTTCATTCTGACACTCATTCAACACATGTTTCAAATACAGTTCAGATACAATCCAGAGACGGATGTCATTCTGACACTCATTTAATACATGTTTCAAATACAGTTCAGATACGATCCAGAGACGGATGTCCTTTTGACACTCATTCAACACATGTTTCAAGTACATTTCAGATACGATCCAAAGACGGATGTCATTCTGACACTCATTCAATACATGTTCAAGTACGATCACGACATAAATCCATCCACAAAATTGCCACATGTACTTTCTCCAGCAGGTACAGGGGCAGAAACATCCTGATGCAAAGTCATTGACGTATCCTCATCATACGTCCTAGTTATGTATATGTTCCCCATAGAGTAAAATAAACCAAAGTTTTGGTCTCTTCTTCCCTAATCAGGAATTACTTTCTCCAGAAAAGTTCCTTCAGAGAGCTAAAATTTGCCTTCCCCGACCGAGTTTTATAACTGCGAATACTTTATAAAACCTCCTCACTGGTAGGGTGTATTTCTCAAATTGCAGAAGCTCATTCCCCAACAGAGTATATTCCTCTACATCAGCAAGATCTTACAACAAAGCATCCTCCCTCCACAAAGTTATTCTCAAGCAGAGTCAATCCCCAGTGAATCATCTCTATTCATCATCCCCAATGGAAATGAAGGATTCAGCTTCCTTATATTCTCCAGCAGCAGTCAGGGATTTACTTTCCCATACTGGAAAATATCACAATAGCATCCCCTATTCATACATCGTGGCATACGCATACACATCGTATACAACATAATCTCATTTATTTTTAGAACATCATCACAATGCATTTCATACATCATGATATTGCATATGACTAATTCTTTACCTTTTTCAGGGAAAGATCAAATCAACAAACACCGTTGACTACTTATATGACTTGGTAGTCTTCTCAAAAGCTATGTATAACAAAGGGTTATCTCAGGATCTTCCTCAGAAAGATGCCCTTACAAGACTTTCTCTGGTTCAGTCAGATCGCCACTAAGATCTCTCTGATTTCTATTCTAGATGAAGATATTCCAAGACTTTTGTATTGTTCATTCGAATCGATGCTAAGATTATTCTAATTTCCATTCCAGTCAAAGTTAATCCAAGACCTTCTCTGGTTCAGTTAGATCGACACTAAGATCTCTTTGATTTCTATTCCAGATGAAGATATTCCAAGACTTTTGTCTGGTTCAGTCGAATCGATGCTAAGATTCTTCTGATTTCCATTCTAGTCAAAGTTAATCCAAGACATTCTCTGGTTCAGTCAGATCGACACTAAGATCTCTCTGATTTCTATTCTAGTTGAAGATATTCCAAGACTTTTGTCTGGATCAGTCGAATCGACCCTAAGATTCTTCTGCTTTCCATTCCAGTCAAAGTTGATCTAAGACCTTCTCTGGTTCAGTCAGATCGACACTAAGATCTCTTTGATTTCTATTCCAGTTGAAGATATTCCAAGACTTTTGTTTGGCTCAGTTGAATTGACCCTAAGATTCTTCTCATTTCCATTCCAATCAAAGTTGATCCAAGACCTTCTCTAGTTCAGTTAGATCGACACTAAGATCTCTCTGATTTCTATTCCATTTGAAGATATTCCAAGACTTTTTTCTGGTTCAGTTGAATCGACCCTAAGATTCTTCTGATTTCCATTCCCGTCAAAGTTGATCCAAGACCTTTCTCTGGTTCAGTTAAATCGATGCTAAGATTTTTCTGATTTCCATTGCAGTTTAAGAAACTACAAAGCCTGGGTACGACCAGATAATAGTTTAATCTCATTTCCCCAGTAAGTCATTGTGGAGCCTGGAATACGACCAGATAGCAGACAACCTTATCATCCTCAGCAAGTCACTATGAAGCCTTGATCCTAACTAGATAGCAGTCCACTTCCGTCTCTTCAATCAAGAGATACTCCCCGGTAGAGTAACAGACAACTGAAGCTCCTAAAATGCTATGTTCCAATACAAAGACCAACATTCCTCAGCGGAGTCCTCTCTAACATCAAGAGCAAGAATTCGCACAAAAGGATATCTCATAAAGTCAACATTGTTTTGGATGGCATCTTTAAGACCATCTCTGACGGCTCTCCGTCATGTTCCATGGATGGAATATTTAAGCCCATCTCCGATAGTCTCCTGACACCTTTTCTAAATGGCATCGGTAAGCCCATTCCTGATATTATTCACCAACGGTATCACTTCAGACGAGTGCAAATTTATGGGCACTCTAGTGTTCAATCATCTTCCACCTTCAGATCATGAAAGGCAGATAAGCTAATCTATATCTTCAGGTTTAAGAAGATTGAACAAGGGCAACTGTTGTACCCCAAAATTTTCCCTCTCATGTTTCCCAAGGTCTTCCCCTACATGGTTGGTCACGAACCCTTGCCTAAGAAAAAGGAAAATTTGTGAGTAGTGTTTTCAAGTTCCCTTCGATTGGCATCTCCAAAATGCCCTTCCATTGGTATTTCAGCAAAACCTTTCGATTGGCCTTGCAACAGGATCCTTCCATTGGAATTCCTAAAGGTTCCTTCGATTGGAGCATCAGGGGTTCCTTCTATTGGAGCATCAGAGCTTCCTTCGATTGGAGCATTAGAGCTTCCTTCGATTGGAGCATCAGAGGTTCTTTCGATTTGGAGCATTAGAGCTTCCTTCGATTTGGAGCATAAGAGGTTCCTTCGATTGGAGCATCAGAGGTTCTTTCGATTGGAGCATCAGAGTTTCCTCCTATTTGGAGCATCAGAGCTTCTTTCGATTTGGAGAATCAAAGCTTCCTTCAATTGGAACACCAGAGCGAAGTGTCCTTCAATTGGCATACTAAGGCAGGGGAAGTTTTGAACACTTCGAATTAGAACCCAAAACCATTCGAATGAACTGAATCAGACCCATTAGAAGGAAATGAATCAGATCCGTTTGAAGGAGCTGAATCAGGGCCATTTGAAGGAGGCTATCAGCCCATTCGAAAGAGAGCATTCGAAGGCCAGTATGTCCACATTTATGCCAAATTCAAAAATGGACAAAATCCCTTAACTTTGGCCAAGGTTACATATTGTATTCATGGTATTCAAATGGCTGTTACAAACATTACTTCTCTTGTCCCCTCCCTCCTACTCTATATAAGCAGCGTGCTTGCAAGCAAAAAAAAAAGAAGAAAAAAAAAAGAAAAATGGAGATTAAAGAGACATTGCCCACAAACCCACCAAAGGTTGTCAAAATTTTCATAAGTAATTCAAGCCAAAGCAACCCTTCAACAAAAGTATCCAAGCCCAGAAGTCCCAGATCAAAGGTACCCACATCTAGAAAGTGACAAATCTAAGGTTCCAACTACTTGTAAGAGAGGGTAAAATGTCAAACTTTATATTTACATAACACATCCATATTTGTTGTTTCGTTCGATTTATCATTCAAGACAAAATCAAAGGGCCTGGGTTTGACACCCAGGTCATGTCTTTCGTTTGCAAGCATGTTTGCAGGTATAGTGTCCTCACAAGGGACCCATCAAACAGCTTCTAGCAAGGACTTCTAGGCAGCATCTCCCTGGATCGAAGGGTGGCACCCTTCAATCGAAAGGCAATCTCTCCCTGGATCGAAGGATGACACCCTTCAATAGAAAGACAACATTCCTTGGAATGAAGCTCCATTTTTCACTTCAATTGAAAGGCCCACATCTCCCTGCAATCGAAGGAGGCCTTTTGTGTTCTTATTCTTTGTTCTTTTTTTGTTATTTCTTTATTGACTTTATCATTTGAATCAATCTTAAAATCAAAAATCACAAAAAATATTAGGTTAGTGTTTTATTAATCAAATTAATTTATGAATAAATTAATTAATTATTTTAACATCTTTTTCTTAAAATTAAAATTAAATAGACTTAGGCTTTATTTTCTTTTATACTAAAAACAACAAAAATATTTTCTTTTTTACATTTTCAGACGTGTTTTGAACTTTGCGCGCTTTTACTTAATTTCGTATTTTTACTATTATTGCATCTGTTTACTGGGTTTAATAGATAAAAATTAGGATATTTACTGCTTTATCCCCCCTTATCCTTGTATAATGTAAATCTCCTCCCCAAAGTATTGTAATAGCGTAGATTTAAATTCCTGCACTTTAATATTATGCCATATATTAACTGCTAGTAATTAGGCTTGTATGACAAGACAGAAATCAAACGTTAGCAAACTTGATAAAAAGATAAATAACTGAATTGAACACAATTTCACACAAGCACCTCTAGGTTATTCCACTTTGGTTGCCTTCAATAAAACAGTCATGAGGCAGGAACACTTTAGCAAAGACCCGTAAAATCAAAAGATCATAGTCCATCGATGACCCTACAGTTGCCTTCTCGGTAAATGATCTAGTCCCTAAAACAGAATTGCTAAGGCGTCTCCACAAGTTGCCTTCATGACTGTAAAATGTCCCTATAATTATCCCTCAAAACATCCAACGACAAGGCTACCTACTCACTAAAAGTAGGATAGCATTTCCTAAAGGAAAAGAGGAAAAGAACAACCTTTTCGAGTACAAAAGTAGATAGCTTTTAGAAGTTTGCTCAAACATTTTTGCACTTACACAAAAACTACTTTTCAAAAGACATTTCAAAACACTTTGTATATTTTCTCTATTATCCCGAGAAACATTACAAAGTTCGTCGTACTAAGGCATTTTCAAAACATTTTCAAACACAAAGCACAAAGGTATTTTAAAAATTAGCAAACCTCTAAGAGCCCGTGGAAAACCACAGATGAAAAGGGTGCTAACACCTTCCCTTTCCATAATCTACCCCCTTTACTCAGAAAACTCTCGAAAAGGTTTTTTTCTGTTCTTTTCACCCTTTTCGTAATTTGGATAAAATAAAAGTCGGTGGCGACTCTTGCTTACCGCAACATTTGCAAACACAAACACAAGCCAATATTAACAGTCGGTTCTGCCACCGTATCACACTCACTAATGTAATAAATGGGTTTGATATTTTTTGAGAGTATGAGAGTTTTTTTTTAGTTGGAGAATTTGAATTTTTTTAGAGTTTGAGAGTTTGAGAGTTTTTTTCTCATACAGCCAAAATTTGGGGGTCCTTGTATTTGTTGATGGTTTCTCTATTTATAGATAAAAGATGTGGGAGTTTGAACAAAAGCATGGCTTGGTTAAAAACGTGAAATTTGAGTTATGTCAGATTTTCCACGATCCCAAGGTGAAGTACTAAAGTGGTTGGTTAAAAGGGGATGACTTCCATGACTTTATGGTGAAGTAAAATCAGTATTTTAGCAAAGTATGAGTTTAAGATAACTTTTGTACTAGCAAGCTCAATTCATGAAAAAAAAATGTTTTAGACAAAAGCTTAATTATCTGGATAATAGCTTAATTCATGGTGTAGATAATTAATTATGTAGTGAAGCACAAGGATTAAGGTCTGCAAAGTAAGATCATGTAGCATGATTTGTGGATTTGATCAGTGATCTTTCAAAAAAATTACTTTCTATTTGTGTGTCGAAGGTTTTCTTGAAATGGATCAAGCAGGTAGCTTCGAAGGAGGTTTCAAATCCAAACTAAGGATGTACCTAAACTTGCATTTGAAGGAGGTTTTAAGTTCAAAATTAAGGACATACCCAAGTTGCATTCAAAGGAGGCTTTTGCTCAAAATGAAGGATGTAATCCAAGTGGCATGAGGCCCTTGCTCAACTGATGTTTGCATGCAGGAACGCAGAAGGTGAGTGCCCAAACAAAGACTTGCATGCAGGCATGCAAGAGGTGATTGCCCAAACGAAGACTTGCATGCAGGCACTTGTGTCTAAATAAAGACTTTGCCTTGCAGGGGGGTACATATGGCCAACAGGTCATGGCCTTCGATTGCAAGCATGCAGGCAGCATACTTGTCCAATAGAAAGGCTTGCCCTGCATGAGACACTTGTGGCAGCAAAAAAATTGGTTTTCAAGGCAAGCATGCAGGCACGCATGCTTGGTGAATCGAAGGGCTTGCCTTGCAGGGGGCACTTGTGGCCAACAAACTTGGTATTCAAAGCAAGCAATGTAGGTAGAAAAAGACACAAACGAAGCCCGCAATAAGAAGTCACATGCCCAGGCGAAAGAGGCACGCTAGCAGCCATTTTGAGCAATCGAAGGAGGCCAAGAGTCAATCGAAGGGTGCTGAATCGAAGGAGACCTATTTTCCTCCAAATTTGTCAAAATGTTATTTTTATCTGTTTTCTCCCTTTTTGATAGTTTCCTTTTAATTTTGGTACTGGAAAAATCCCAATGCACTTGTGCAAGCTTAAATCCTGAGAATCTTTGTGAGAAAAAACCCTTGAGAATTGAGAGGGAAAATTTTGGGATACAACACTTCCCTTTTCATAACCTACCCTCTGAACTCAAGAAAATATCTCAAAAGGTCTTTCCTGTTATTTTCACCCTTTCCTTTATTGGATAAAAGAAAATTCGGTGGCGACTCTTGCTATCCGCAACAATTCCGATAAAACACAAAACACCCAAGTCAGTTCTCCCACCGTATTACTGAACTGGTGACTCTGCTGGGGAAAAAGTTAATTAAAGTGGGGTTACCTTAGATACTAGATCATATTTAAATGCTTTCATTGTTTGACTTTCTTACTTTACTCTTAAAAGGGTGTTTGGATTTTGTATAGATCCTCTACCCGGATCTGGGAACACCATTAGGCAAGTAGTAATAGATTATGGAGATTGTACGGTGTAGACCGATATGGTTGAGGAAATGGCATGTTAGTGTGACACATTTGTTGGTACCGGTATCCCTTTTGTTGAATCGAGGAGAATACGGGGCCGATTTGTGGTGTCATGAAGCACTAACTAACCTTAGAACCTTTAGTGGAACAACTTGGCCATTAGGAAGTAGTAAGATAGCCGATTTTGGTGCAAAGCTTAATATTGATTGATACTCGATACTACACTCATTGAGATCGGACTTTTGGGATATTTTGGCCGCAAGAAAAGATTGATTGTGCTAAAACAATTCCCAATGAAGAAATATCAACGATATTGAGAATCCCTAGAACTCGTTTACTTTCTAGGACAGGTTGAACCAACTAAACTTCAAAACGGTACTTACCTATGGAACCCATGCAAGCCTAAATCTAAGGTCTTTGTGTGCTTTGTTTGTGATTAATTATTTATGACATCATAAACATCATAACATCATAAGCATTCTCACTAACCATTTCAAGGATTTAGGAATTTATCTTTGTTCTGTTTTGTAGGACATGGATTCCACTCGTAGAAATATCATCCGAGTCAACTTCGTGAAAGTGCTTCCTCAACTTCAAGAGTTAGGATCAAGGGTGCCTGGAAATTCTCCCTTCACCAAGAAATATGGTCGACTTCTCAACTTGGCTACCTCAAACTTCTAAGAAGAAATGATGTGTGTGCTCTTCCAATTCTTTGGTCCTATGCATCATTGTTTCACATTTCTCGACTACCAATTGGTGCCTACATTAGAAAATTCTCTCAACTGCTAGGAGTGCTTGTGCTTGATCAAATACCATTCTCAGGTTTAGAGGAAACTCCAAAGCCTGAGGTTATTTCCAAAGCCTTGCATTTGAAGAGATCCGACATTGTGGCTAATTGGGAAACAAGGAGTGGAGTTAAGGGTTTCTTAGCCAAGTTCCTGTTGGAAAAGGCTCGTTTGTTTTGGGAAGATATGGAATTTCAAGCTTTTGAGGATGTCTTAACCCTTCTAATCTATAGTTTGGTTCTATTTCCTAATCCGGACCAATTCATAGATGTGAATGCTGTCAAGGTTTTTCTCTCTCGTAATCCCGTACCTGCTTTGCTTGGAGACATCCTACATTGTTTTTACACTCGCACCATGAAGAAGAGATGGACTCTTTTGTGTTATATCCCATTACTATCTAGGTGGTTTATTTCGCACCTACCTCGATCAACAATGAAGAATGAACAAGGCTTGACATGGTCTTAAAGGATGATGTTGCTTTTGCACTCGGATATTCATTGGTTTTCTCGATCTTTGGAAGATAATACCATCATTGATCGTTGTGAGGAGTCCCCTAATGTTCTAATCTTGGGCATTAGGGGAGGTATTACCTATAACCATTCTCTTGTATTACGACAGTTTGGGTATGCATGAAGGGACGGTCCCCGTGATATGCTCATCTAAGGTTTGGTTTTCGACTACGAGGGTGACGTCCAAGGCTATCACCAAAGGTTCATACGAGCTTGGAGAATGGTAAAAAAAGTGGATAGCAAGACTTTGGAGCATAAAAACTCCACCGCTTTTGAGTCTTACCTCAAGTGGGTATGAACTCATGCTCAATGTCTCATGATGCCATACCCCGCCATCCTACATGTGATTATGAAGCCCATTGTTGAGGGAGACACTCCTTACACCCTCCTTCATCCTGATATGCCTACCGACTTTGAGGAATTGCAGAGATCTTGGATTCAACTCAAAGGAGAATGAGACACCTTTGAAGCACAGTTCTACGCAAGCGAGAAGAAGGTTTTGGAGCTCACGAGGCAACTTCGTGAAGAGCAAAGCCTGAATGCTTACATTGCACCAAAGAGGGTGCGCCCATGGGGAACTTGAGCCTTTCTTTTTTGTTTTAGGAATTTATTTTTTAACCTTTGTAAGCCCAAGAGGCATTTATAATTCATGAACTTATTAATGGAATTAATGTTTGTTGTCTTCTCTTTGTCTAGCGAATCTAAATTCCATAAAATCCTTGAAAACATTGCATTTGCATAACATGAATCATATAATAAGCAGGTTTTCTGACACATGTTTCCTCATCTTTTTACTATTTATTTCAGTATAAGATAGATCTCGAAAAAACTATCAAGGACTTGCAGACTCAACACTCTCAATTTCAAGAAACTTTGCTCAACTTAGAAAAGGGGCAACAAGAAATGATGGCTCTTCTGGTTACGAATAAGAAGACCAAGAAGAAAGTTGTAATTAACATGGTGAAGAGGTTTAAAGGCCCCGTCAAACAAGTTCAAGTTGAAGAGGATTCCTCTGAGGAGGATGAAAATCAAGATGAAGACGCTAGGAGCACCCGTGCAGGGGGTGGAAACAATCAAATCTTTGAAGATGAGGATTATTCTGATGAGCAATATCCGCCAACCGACGATAAGTATAAGCAACTAGAAGACAAACTGAAAGCTGTGGAAATCCAAGTTGTGCCTGGCTTGGACTTTGAAGACTTGGGTTTGGTATCTGGGTTAGTCATTCCCTACAAATCAAGATACCATTCTTTGCCAAATATGATAGAGTTTCATGTCTAAAGCTTCATTTAAGATCTTATGTCCGCAAAGTTCAGCCTCATACCGTTGATAGAAAACTATGGGTGCACTTTTCCAAGAGAGTCTATCTAGGACGCTGTTAGAGTGGTTTTACCAATTGGAAGGGACAAACATTCGTACTTGGGAGGATTTGGCCGCCGCATTTTATGGCCAATATCAATATAACACTGATCTTGCGCCAACTAAGGTGCAATTGCAAGGCATGACCATGGGTTCAAATGAGGGATTCAAAGAATACGCCCAAAAATGTAGAGACTTGGCTGGCAGGGTGCAACTACCCTTAACTGATAGAGAATTGGTAGATATGTTTATGGGGACATTTATTGGACCATTCTTCAACTTGTTGATTGGGAGTTCGTCATCTGGATTTACTGAATTGATCTTAATTGGTGAGAGGGTTGAAAGCGGGATTAAAAGCGGGAAGACACCTATGGCCTCCACCTCAAAATGATGTGAAAAAACCATTTACTAGTAAAAAAGAGACTAATGTTGTGTATGGGTCAAGAAGTTATGCTAAGAATGATCGCCACCACTCAGTGGGGGCAGTTTTAATTTTCAATCCTACATTTACTCAATCACAACAAGAGGGTAGGCGTAGGACGAAGTTTCAAGAAAGACAATACACCGAGATTGGTATGTCCTTACCACAAGCCTTACAATATTTACTGAAAGCTGAGTTTATTTCACTAAGAGACCCTCCACAAAATCCTAATACATCCTCACCTAAATACAATCCCAGTGCCAAATGTGCTTACCGTTCAAACAGCCCGGGGCACGATACCAATGATTGTTGGTCTCTAAAGAATAAAATCTAAGACCTGATTGATAACAAGACAATTAAATTCGACCCTCCTCTAACTCCAAATGTGATCACCGCACCCATGCCAAATCTTGGTAAGGGTGTTAATGCTATTGAAGATGCCTCTTATATCGCCTCGGTCAAAGATTTAACCACTCCCTTGAAGACTATTAAAAAGAATTTGTTGAAAATCGTGGTATTCTCTGGCTACCTTGAAAACTGTTATTGTTATGATGTACAAATTGATGGTTGTGAATGGCTTAAGAAAGGTGTCCAACACCTGATGGATAGCCATGAGATTCTATTTTAAAGAACTTCATTTGTGAAAAGTTTGACCGAGGTTGTATCTCAAGAATTTGAATACATATCCATCATTACTATCTCAAATAAACCTATTAGGATCACCTCCAAAGGTCCTATTAGAATTCCCATTGAACCAAGAATAGCCCACTAATTATCACCACACCGGGGCCAGTCCTCTACTCTTCTGATAAGGTTGTGCTCTGGAATTATAGGGCGGGAGTGTACTACCATGGTATCAAACAAGATTCGTGGATTGATGAAGATGAAATTGATGGCATTACAAACATTGAGGGATTAAGTAAAGTTACTAGGACGGGATAGATCTTCTCTCCAGAAATTTCTCCCACGACAAACACTACTACACCCATTTTTATTACCGTTGTTAAACATATTGCTGATACTCGAGGAAAGGAAAAAATGACTAAGCCTTCCCTGACGGAGGCGCCAGCAAAAGATATTACCATTGAGGATCCATCTACCCAAGAGATGGATGAGGTTCTAAAAATCATCAGAAAAAGTGATTACAAGATAGTGGAACAGTTGGGGAAAACACCCTCGAAGATTTTTATGTTGTCTTTGTTGCTATGTACCGAGGCACATGCCCAAGCACTGATAAAGTTCCTGAAAAATGCACATGTCCCACAAGAAACTATGGCTGACCAATTTGAAAATTGTGTAGCAAGCTTGACTGTTAACAATGATTTAGGGTTCTCTGACGCAGATTTAACACTGATGGGGAAGAATCACAATAAAACCTGTTGAAAATTTCTCTAAGTGTTTTATGAAAAGTGTCATGACTTTAGGAATTTATAACTCAAAATCCAAGCACTTCTAAGACTTGATCAGCAAAGAAAATTGTAGATCTCATCATGATCTACAACTTTCATGTTGAAAGTTTTCTTTGAATCATCTTGCACCTTGGTGAAAGGTTGGCATGAAGTAATGAAATTATCATGTATAAAAACACTTAGAAAAAATTTCCAAGTCTTGAAAAGTTTGACTTTTCACATTGACTTTTGACTTTCATGATTTCTTGATGATCAAGCTTTATATTTTTGAATATCTTTATGAATTGTGATCTTTGAAATTGAATTTTTACCAAAAAGTCAAAGTTTGTCTTTTTGTGTATCAGTTGACTTTTCATTAGTTGATCTAATTTCAACTCTCAATCCATTGATCTTGAGGAATGTTTTGAACCATGAAATTAGGTCAACATGTTATACTTGAATCCTTTAAAGTATGCTTAAATCCATTAGATCATGTATTAGGTCAAAAGTCACCGATCTGTCAATTACAGTCAAAATCCTAATTTTGACCATTTTGCCTTTTTGGTAAATTGAGTGCTTTTCTTGAGGAATTATGATCAATACTTGATCAAATGATGAATAGGACTTTAAAATGTTGATGTTGGCCAAAAATCAAGAAGTTAGACTGTAGGTTGATCACAGTTGACTTTTTACCCAATACAGTTGCTTTTCAGTCATCTGAGCAATTGACTGAGCAAAATTGTGATTCAAGACTTGAAACTTGACATGAGTATTCTTGGAGGCCTATAATGATCCATGAAAGGAATTTGAGACATTAGAATTCCAATTGTCCTTGTGGAAATCAAAACCCTAATTTAAAGCATCGGTGTTGGGGAGATGGTTTGACCTAGTCAACACTTGTGCAATTTTGAGCCATTGAAGATCTTGTGAGAAATGTCTTGAGAAAAGGGAAGGAAAATTTTGGGGTACAACAGTTACGCTTGATGATATCTGTGTATTTCACTTGTGACATTTCTTCTTTCCTTGAGATTGATGAATTTCATACCAGCTGATATGTGGTGTGGCATTTGGGTTTGTAATCCCATATTCTCCTCAGTTAAGGCTTGATGTAGCCTTCTCTGGATGAGTGTAATTTCTTTCCATAGTAGAATGGTGATCAAGTAGAGGTTACAAATTTACAAAGCATGTGCTTATTTGTTGGATTATTTCTCTCTTTATGTTGAGAAGTAATGTAGAATCTCTTTCAAGATATTATGCCCTTCGGTTATGACATTGTTGTTTTTGTGTGCCTCTAAGCAGCCAGACAAGGGCAATATACCTTCTAAGGAGTGTTGAGATAGCTGTCAACATTTTGGGTTTTCTCTCGCCATGTGTTGAATTTGATTTAAAATCCCCATGAGCTGACCTCTTGTTGTGATGTTAACTTCTTAATTCTCCAGATGCGTCGAGGATTATGCTTCCCTCTAAAATTGTTATCCCATGAAATTTCATGATTTCTCTCCAGAGAAGTTTGCACAACTATTATTCTTGATATTGAATATTGTATTTGGGCTCTCTTCAGTGTGTGAGGATTCTTTTTCCCCCAATTAATTTAGCATGACAATCCACGTTAAAGTCTCGACGATGTGGTTTTCATCTTTTTCAGTGAGGTCTGTATTGACATCCCCCATTGAAGTCTCGACGATGTGGTTTTCATCTTCCCTAGTGAAGTTAGTTTTGGAGCCTCTAGTTGAAGTCTAGATGATTAGGCATTGTCCTCTCCAGTCAAAGTTTATATGACATCCCCAGTGAAACCTAGAGAAGTTTATTATATCCCCGCAACTTTATTTGTTGCTAGTCAGGTGGTGCTTTGGTTGTTTTCAAGCCATGTTCTTCCCATTGAAGTTAAGCCGTGAAGTAGGACCCTGTTTCCTCAGTGGGTACTTACTCTCTTATGGAATCTTCATCCTGGATGTAATTTAGCCGAGTGTTGTCTTTACCCAAGTGGACTTTGTTTGGTTATCCTCAATGTAGTATGGTTGTTTTGTCAGCATGGACATAATAACATTCATGCATTCCACACATCGCCATAGATGAATTTAAAATTCATTGCTCATTTGCATTCTTTGATGTTTTTGTTGGCATATTATTCTCTTCGCAGAGTTGTGTTATCCTCTCTCCAATAGAGTGTCAACTTTAAACAGATTGTGTATATCTTTTCAATTTCCCCACTGAGTTATTCCTCGTGGAAGAATTTTGCTTTAGCTTTCCCGTCCAACGCATTATATGGATGGAATGTGACCCCCTTTTAAGTTTATTTCTCATTAGGTGCTGTCTTGGTTGGCTGTTTCATTTCAGTTTACTTCTGGTTTGAATCCGTGGTCCTCGACAATATTATTATTCTGATTTCTGTAGGCTGTGAGCCCTGGATTGAGAATGTGCATTTATTTTGCACACGAAGACTTTTTTATCCTCAATAGGAATGTGTTGGTATTCCCCAAATAAAGTTAAGATTAATTTCCCAGTAGTGTTATTGCAATTCCTTCTTAAACGGCAAGTGGCAGGTCTCTTTATTTGAGCAACATGTTCTTCCCCAGTAAGTTTGTTAATTCCAGAGAAGATGTTGATGTTTTACTCCAATGAATGGTAGTCTCTTCATTATGGGAGATAGTTTGTTGTTGAGATTTTTTACTCCAATGAATGGTAGTCTCGTCATTATGGGAGATAGTTTGTTGTTGAGATTTTTACTCCAATGAATGGCAGTCTCGTCATTATGGGAGATAGTTTGTTGTTGATATTTTTACTCCAATGAATGGTAGTCTCATCGTTATGGGTGATAGTTCGTTGTTGAAATTTGTTACTCCAATGAATGGTAGTCTCATCATTATGGGAGATAGTTCGTTGTTGACATTAGTCGTGCTTCAATGATAAAGATAGTTCATTGAAATATTCTTACATCATATTTTTACCCTTTCCAGGTGAAACATATTGGTTAAAGAAGAAACTGAGACCAGTTCGTGGCTTATGGTCAGGATCGAGGGGAGGTTTATTTGATTCTCCATTAAATGGTATCTCTTCGAAGATGTTTTTCAAGAGAAGTTTGTTGTGAAATCATTGCAAGTGGTAGTCTCTTTATTTGAGATAACTTGTATTCTTACCCTTTCCAGGTAGAATACCTTGGTAAGAGAAGGAGTTGAAACCCGTTCTAGGTAGAACGCCAGAATTTTGGGAAACTCGTTATTTTTAATGTAGATTTCACCTTCAGTAAAAGTTGATGCATCTTCTGTATGTCTACCTTCAGTGAAAGTTGGTAGTTTCACCTTCAGTAAAAGTTGGTGTATCTTTCGAACCTTCACCTTCAGTAAAAGTTGGTGTATCTTTCGAACCTTTACCTTCAGTGAAAGTAGGTAGTTCACCTTCAGTAAACATTGGTATATCTTCTGTTTATTTACCTTCAATAAAAGTCAGTATTGTCCTATGTTTTTTTCTACCTTCATCCTTGAGTGGGTAGTTCATTACCATTCTTAGTCAAGATTTATCTCTTTCTCCTTATTGGACCTTACTCCGATTGAGTTGAGTTGTTTCCAACCATAAGTGCTGACACCAAATCTTTGATTACCATGCATAAATATTGATACCAATCATTCATTTACTAGTCTAGATGTTGATGTTTATCGTCGTCTTTAAGTCGGTATTATCTTACTGTTTCTATCTGCGCCCTTCGGGTTAGCAGTTGTCGATCCCCTGTGAGTCGATGTTACCCTCTTTTTGTTATCTCCTCTATGAGTGGATAGTTCACAGTTATCGGTTAATCGTTGTTATCCTCATTTTGTTAAGTTGATATTATTCTGTCTCTTCTCTTGGCCTTACCCCAGTAAAGTTGAGTCTTCTTTTCCCAGCGTAGTCGATTTGTCTCCAATGGATTCAAACTTTTATCCCCAGAGTTGTGTTGTTCCCCAGAGATTTATTTTCCTGGTCGAACTCTTTTCCTTAGTCTGTCGATTTTATTTTTTGCCTCTCTAGTGTGGCTTGTTCATCTGCATGAAGTTTATATTTTACATCCATAAGCATCGCATGGAATCTTAGGGCCAAAATAGGGCTTGCTTTATATTTAAGTATCTTCAACCACATCGAGACAAAGATTTTAACCTTCGTATCTCCGGATAGAAGACACTTAAATAAGGGCAGCTGTTATACCCAAAAAATTTCCCCTAAGATCCCTCATCATATCATATAAATCTCATGCATATCATCGATTCCATGGTTACGGGATCAAAGGGCTTTTAGAATTAGGGGTTTTCTCTATGGACTGAGGTTGCTACCTTACGCAAAGTTAATTCAACTAGTGCTCTCATCATTCTCGTGGAACTAGTTTTTTGGATTGCAAACATCATAGACATTTTCACTTGTAGGATTCTTCGAGATATAAGGTTCTGAAGTCAAGTGTTTGCTCCTCTCACTATCTCAAGCCTTCTCCATTAATTTGCACTCAGAGCAAGAATTAAGGCTTATCTTATGTTATGGTTGAGCTTGGTATTAAATCTTCAACAGAGGTTCATCATGCTAGGTTTCTTCACAAGACTTTCATTTTAGGAAGTTAGAGAATTTGATCAAGGACTCTATTCTTGTGGTATTATTTGTCGAGTGATTGCATAATTCTTTAAAACAACAGTCCATGAATAAAAAGGAAAACAGTTTACATGGAAAGCACAAAACTCGTGTTTCTAGGTCCAGGGAGAGCCTTTTTTAAAAGCCATGTGCCTGCCTGTAAAACTTGCAAGTTCCCCTTCTGCGTCAAAGGAAGAGGTGGGCACAAGTTATATTAATACAAATGTGAGTGGATCTAAAAGGGTAATTCATGAGTTATACCCGGTTATGAAACCCTGCCATACCAAATAGAATCAGCTTTGCATACCTATTTTGAGAAAAATAATAGAAAAATAAGGGAAATTAAACGGAATCATAATAGAAGGAAGGAGGATTCATAACAAACTATAACAACAAATAATAGATTCCTAACTTTCATAAAATCAGAATGGCCAAGCTATATGAAAGATGGATAACAGAATCGTAACAGAATTTCTGGGGGCTTGATAATAGTTTTCTAACAGAATTGAGGGGGGGGGGAGATTGATAACAGAAAAAAATTATAGAAAGGACTCACCTTTCAAATCTCTCGGGATCTCGGAGATTCAACCTTCACTCTCTCTTCCATATTCAACCTTCTTCAATCCTCTACATCTTCAAGCCCTTTCTCTATAACTGCTTCAACAACTTTGATTGTGTTCTACAACTGAGCCTTTATCTTCATATTGCAAACACCTTCTCCCTGTTCAATCTTCTCTTTCAAAATTCATCGCATCACTATCTGAATCGACTCCACAACAGGATCAAACTTCAATTTCCATTCTGAACCTTCATCATCATTCACACAGCATCACCTCCGTTACCGCTGCATCATCACAACCGCAACGCACCAACACACGAATTTCAGAGAAGAAGAAGAAGAAGAAGAAGAAGAAGAAGAAGAAGAATTTGCATAAACGGAGAAGAGAAAGAAGAGTGATACCTACCATGAATACTTTCTGCATCGCCGGTTTTCTGCTTCTATTCGCCGCCATCTGGATGTATCGGATGAACTCTGATAGGTAGGCTTCGATTTCTCCATCTTCCTCATCAATTTTGCATGAATAATTGTTTGAATGTTTGTGAACCGCGATTGGATTCTGTTAATTTCAAAGTGTAATCTCCTTCACTTAACTTCGATTCGCAAATTACTCTCTCTGGACATATGGATTCTTCTAATTGGTTTTTGTTTCAGTGGAGATCGAAGATGGTGAGTGTCTGGTGTGTGTGTGTTATGATGTTTATGGTGGTGAATGATCTGAGACCAGACATCGCGAGGAAGGTGTGAGTCGAGTGAATAAGGCGGAGGCTCTGACGATGTGACGCAGATGAGAAATGAATCAGAGGTTGAAGACGAGGCTCAATGGAGCTGCGACTGAAGTGAATCGGGTGGCAAAGTTGATGGTGAAGCATTAAGGTAGGTGATTTGAGGTAATAACACCATAGACAGAAGCCAGGCGGATAGAGACCCGAGAACACCGCAGCATTGAACGAAGGCGTTGTGTTTTGTTAATTAGGGAAGAAGGTATGAGAATGTGTATGCCGCCGTTTAAAGAGAGGGGGGAGGAGAAGAGATTTATTCGTGAAAGGTGGAACTTCACTCTTCTTTTTGAACCCTAGGCATCAAAACGCATCGTTCTTATTTTTCTTTCCAGCTTTATTTTTTTTAATTCTTTTGTTAATTAAAAAACAAATATAATAATACTGAAGATGAAATAATCTGTTGGTGATTAGTTGGTTTCTGATTGGGACTTGTTGGGCTCTGGCCACGTCCACACAATCATCAGACCCGTGTACCATTGTTTTTGGCATAACTAAACATTATTGAACAAAAAACTGGTTATGGACCTATTTTCTAACTGGGCTTAGATATTGTTTGTTCACTCCACCCCTATTAGGCCCATGTTGCCATTGTTTTTTTGGAGTTTAAATTCTAGTGTACAAAAATAGCTTGTTGGACTCTTCTATATTGGGCCTGCGCCTAGATCTTGTTACACATACTCCCTGATTCTAATTTTCAACTCCCTGATTTTTATAATTTCTTGTTTATTTAGTTTAAATTTCTTTAAATTTTCTTAGTAAAAATAGTAAAAAATAATACATGTAATAAAATAATAAAAAAATATGTAGAATTTAGGAATTCCTCTTAATTTTTTTAGTTGATAAACTAAAAAATCAATAAAAATTGTAGGCTTTTTATTTGATTTTTGGAAATTAATTCATAATCTTTCAATTACTTGAAACTTGTGATTCACTTCTGCTTGTCGAGAGCTGAGTTTTATGCAGGTTTAGTATGTGATATGCGGACATGCTCGAGTCTTTGATTGTGATTTATTTTCACATCGATGATGTTTCGACACCTATTCCAAATATTCGATCTCTGAGTGCTTGTTTGTTGGTGACAACTCATGTGAAGTATCCGAGGTCTCTTCGCTTTGGTTGCGCTTTTTGCGGACATTATTGTTCGTTTGGTATTATACTGCTTCCAAGTTATATTTCCACATTTATCGCTTTCTAGAAATCATGTGAAGTAGGAAGAAAGAAATAAAGAGTGTGTGCTCGAAGTCGTTGTCTAATGTTTTGTAGCAGGAACCGCTTTTTGTATGCTAATTGTGTTTGTTTAAAATCCTACCTTTGAAATAGGTATTCCGCACGTATGTTTACATTTTTTCCCACATTATATTACAGATGATAAGTCCTCGAAAGGAGGCAAGCAGGGAGGGTCCATAATCGACCCCCACACATTCTTGTTCATGTCATCCTTAACTCACGTTGTACATCGATCCTTCGGAGTCGTGAAGATCTTGTGTATTGAGTCCATCAAGTGGGGAAGGGTTCTGCAACCGAACGCCCACACTCTGTCAGGAGTTCGCATTGGCCGATGTTGACACTCCGTGATTGTTCATATTGCCTTATGTCACTTACCTCGATCTCTTATATCTTGGTTAGGTGTTCAGTCGCTTTGGACGTCACATTTTTATTTTACATCCTACTCCCGCTTATTTGTCTCGGGTGATACGCTCTCCTTTGCTAAAGCATTTCGTTTCTTTTCTTTCCCATTTTATGTGTGTGCTCTTTCGAGCTTGCTTTTTACACAGTTTCCATACCATGTTCTCTTAGGATGTGCTTGTTCACTTCGGATGCAAGTTAGACCTTAGGTTGTGAACCATGCATGCTAACATAGGGTAGATATTTCCATTTTCATCCTTGACATAGGGCCATCGTTGTATGATAACATTAGGTTAGAGATAGGTTAGTCTCCCTTAGATGTTTTCTTCCCATATTTGCATAATTGCATTTAAAACTAAAACATCTTTTTCTTGGCAAATGTATAAAAAATTCTAAGCATACAAAAATCCTTTTCATGGTAAAAAAAAACCAACTAATTCATTTCTTTTCGCTATTCGGCCTTTCTCTTCTAAGAATGTGTTGATTCCTTTCCACTACAGTGCGTGAGTCTCCAATGGTCGAGCAGTGGTTGAATGATTGAGTTTAGCATTGTTCATTTAAAAAATACAAACAAACAAAATTTTTGAGCTGAACTACGACGCTCTGATTCCTTAAAAGGGATACGTAGGCATCTGGTCACGGGGCTCAGCCGAGCAAAAATTTGTAAATATTTCCTTCTTTTCCCCATGTTTTCTTTGCTTGCATTCCCTCTTAGTTTATAACTTTTAAGTATTATATTAAACACACCCTTTGATTATAACAACAAGAGTGGATCTCGTAGAGTACTACGGACGTCTGAGGTGTTAATACCTTCCCCTCGCGTAATCGACTCCTTTACCCAATCTCTCGGTCGCAAGACCTTGATTTTCCCCTTCAGGTTTTTCTTCGATGATTTCCCTTTCCATTTATGTGGGATAAATAAATACTTGGTGGTGACTTCATTGATTTTACCACTACAGAGTCTTTATCCAATTCTTAGTGGTTCTTATTTTATTTTGTTTACAAAAATTTCATTTATTATTGATAGTAATTTTCAAAACAAAAAGACTTAATAATAAAAACATGTTTTTTTCAAATCACCTTTTACTTTAGATTTTGTGATTCAAGTGGCACAAAAGTAGTGGTTCCAAGGATGGACTAACTCTAGAGTTCTGAAAGGATTCCTTAAGATGTATCCCGATATTACTCTTTCTGATATGCACATGATCCATTTATGTTTTGGATATTTGGATTTCATACCAATTGATATATGGGGGTGTTGGGTTTGTGATCTCATCTTTCCCCAATTAAGTCTTAGTTCATATATTCTTCAAGTTGATTAGTTGGTATCGGTTTGCATGGTTTGAAACCTCTATCCCAAGTTCCGCAGTGAGGTCTTCGCTCATTTGACAGAATTTATTTCCCTCTGTGCATGTTGAGGTAGAATCATTTTCAAATCATCGCTCTTTATAGTAATGACATTATTGTTGTTGTTTGTTTCCCAGACAGACTAGCAAGGGCAGTATTCTTTTCTAAAAAGTTTTGAGACGGCTGTCAACTTTTTGGGTTTTCTCTCGACAAGTGTTGAGTTTGATTTAAAATCCCCATAATTTTGACCTCTTGATGTGATGATAACTTCTTTATATCTCCAGATGGATCGAGGATGATGTTTCTCTTTAAGATGAATATCCCCCATGAAGTTTCATAATTTCTCCCCGTAAAAGTTTACATGGACTATTATCCTTAATTTTGAATAATGTACTTGAGCTTTCCTCGATGACGTGACGTTGTCCTCCCTAATGAAGCCAGCATGAGATCCCCAGTTCAAGTCTCGACTATTTGGTTTTCACCTTCCCTAGTGAGTTCAGTATTGGAATCTCCAGTTGAAGACTAGATGATGAGGTACTGTGTTCCCCAGTCGAAGTCTGCATGATATTCCCCTGTGAAATCTGGAGGAGTATTTCATATCCCTACAACTGCCTTGGTTTAATACTATCAGATTATGCTTTGATTAATTTTTTTTCAAACCATGTTTCTTCCCAGTAGATTTAAGCTGTGAAATGGGAATTTTTTTCCTCAGTTGGTGCTTACTCTCTCATGGAATCTTCATCCTGGATGTGATTTAGCCAAGTGTTGACTTTACCCAAGTTAGTTTTGTCTGGTTATTCCCAGTTTCGTATGTCTATTTTGTTAGCATATACATGATAACATTCATACATACATCATGCATAGCTTAATTAAAAGTCATTGCTCATTTGCATTCATTAGTAATTTTGTTGGCACATTACCCTATTTGTAGAGTTATGTTACCCTCTCTTCAATAGATCATCAACCCTAAGCAGAAAATTTATATCCTTTCAATTTCCCCATTGAGTTATCCTCGTGGAAGAATTTTGTTTTAGCCTTCCTATTTAGCTCATTATTTGGATGAAACATTGTCCCCTATTGAGTTTAATCCTCATTAGGTGTTGTCTTGGTTGACTGTTTCATTTCAGTTTGTTCCTGGCTTGGATTTATGGTCCCTGACAACATTGTTATTTTGATTTTTGTAGGCTTTGAGCCCTAGATTAAGAATGTGCATTTAATTTGCACGAGAAGACTTTATATCCTCAGTAGGAATATATTGGCATTTCCCCCAGAGAAGCCAAGATTCATTTCCCAACAGCATTATTGCAATTCCTTCTCATAATAGCAAGTGGCGGTCTCTTTATTTGAGCAACTTGTTCTTCCCCAGTAAGTATGTCAATGCCAGAAGAGATTTGTTTACTCCTATGAATAATAGTCTCTTCATTATGGGAGATAGTTTGTTGTTGATATTTGCTTACTTCGATGAATGGTAGTCTCGTTATTATGGGAGATAGTTCGTTATTGAGATTTGTTACTCCGATGAACTGTAGTTTCTTCATTATGGGAGATAGTTCGTTGTTGAGATTTGTTTACTCCTATGAATGGTAGTATCATCATTATGGGAGATAGTTCGTTATTGAGATTTGTTACTCCAATGAATGATAGTCTTATCATTATGGGAGATAGTTCATTGTTGAGGTTTTTTACTCCAATGAATGGTAGTCTGGTCATTATGGGAGATAGTCTGTTGTTGAGGTTTGTTACTCCAACGAATGGAAGTCTTGTCATTATGGGAGATAGTTTGTTGTTGAGATTTTTTACTCCAATGAATGGTAGTCTCGTCATTATGGAAGATAGTTTGTTGTTGAGATTTGTTACTCCAATGAATGGTAGTCTCGTCATTATGAGAGATAGTTCATTTTTTAGATTTGTTACTCCAATGAGTGGTAGTCTCGTCATTATGGGAGATAGTTCATTATTGAGATTTGTTACTCTAATGAATGGTAGTCTCGTCACTATAGGATATATTCTTTATTGAGATTTGTTACTCCAATGAATGGTAGTCTTGTCATTATGGGAGATAGTTTTTTTGTTGAGATCTTTTTTCGATGGATGGTAGTCTTGTCATCATAAGAGATAGTTCGTCGTTGAGATTCACTTTGCTCTAAAGAATTTCATTTTCTTCCAGTCATAAGTACTGATGCCAATCATTTATTACTTACCCTAATATTGGTATTCACCTGTATTATCTTACCATGTCTATTCCATGTGAGTCGATGTTACCTTTTTTCTGTCTTCTCAGTGAGCGGGTAGTTCGCAGTTATCTATCGATCTTTGTCATCCATTACTTTTTCCTTAATGTTTGAGTTAAAGATGCTTTATCTCCTCCTTGGTATTTACCCTAGTGGAGTCGAGTCTTCTGTTAACCGGTGATTTATTTCCTTGGTCGGATTTTATTTTGATCCTTTATTTTTATTTCCTTCATCCCCAGTGGTGTCCAGTGTCACCTTTGGATATATTTGTCTGCATGCATGATCATAAGCATTTCATGACATCTTAGGGCCAAAAATAGGGCTTGTTTTTATATTTAAGTATCTTCAATCTCGTCAAGGCGAAGATTTTAACCTTTGTATCTCCGGATAGAAGACACTTAAATAAAGGCAGTTGTTATACCCCAATTTTCCCCCTAAGATCTCTCATCATTTCAATGTCAACCCAATCATATCAAGATCACACACTAGGGTTTGGTTCTTCTTCCTATCTTTAGGTTTGTTCATAGGAGATCACCAAGCACTTTGATTTTTATGGTTTTATACATGTCTTTTTAAGATTGATTGACTTTTAACTAACAAATATAATGTATATTTGCTTTATGGATATTGACATTATAGGTGATGGCACAACACATTTCATCAGGTATATTCATAGGTTCATGAGTTTATTTCCATGCTTTCTTCAACAAATCTTCATTAATATTTAAGCTTCATATTTGTGTGTGTTTCAAGATAACACGATTTCAAAGCCTACTATGTCTCATCATGCTCTACTTTGATAAGGAAAGTCAAGAGATGCAAGATTGATTCAAGAAGTTTGACCTAATTTGACAAGTTCTTGATTCCTTGATTACAAGTGCATAATTTTCTCAATTTTCAACATTTGGAAGTGATTATTGTTGTTATGGGTTCTTATTATCATCCACAACAACTTATCTTCACATAGCAAAAGCAATTGTGCATGAAAGATTGTCAAAAGTTGAAAGGGTTCCAAGTCATTTTGATGCTTTAAGATCTAGGGTTCCAAGCATAACTTCTAGCTCAAGCATCCAAATGAATTCTTTCTTGCCACATTATAAAGAATGTTACATGATCTTTCCCATGCATCAAGAATCATCTCCTAAGGCTTCCTAAATTATCCACAGCAGGAGTTCAAAGTCAGCTACTTTAAACTGCATTTTTCCTCCAAGTCAGATTTTGAAATCCATAATTCAGCTTCTAAACACCAAATTAGCACGCGTTTTTGATTAAAACATGTTTAACAAATCTCCCAAAGTTGAATTAAGGATCAAAACGCAGGAATTGGCTAAGTTTTGATGCACATGGAGTCACATATTTTCCACTTTCGGGCTCCATCCAATTTCCATCCAAACTTCAATTTTCCTATCAATTCTTTGCACCATTCACTTCCCTAAAAATAGAGGACCTCGCTTCTCTCATTTTCTCAAGCTTGGACAGCCAAAATCATCCTGCCAAACTCTCTCCATAACTCACTTTTATGAGTTTTCGAATTCATCTTTTCTGCACTTTTTAATCCAACTTCTTTGTTGATTCTTCATTCTTGAACTTCACTAAAGCTAACAGAAGAAGAACCAAGTCCTAAGGCTTCCTAAATCGTTCTAGCCAACTCTAATTTTAGAGCAAATTTTTCTGACTTTGTTCGGGTAGTTTAAGGAACCAAATCTTCTAACTCAAATTACTGGAATGGTTTATGATGTTCATTGATGCTTTCTATTAACTCAATTTTGATAAATCAATGCATTTGATGCTTCTATTTTCGATTTCAAAATTTTCAAAACATCTCTGGTTTTTTCCAAATCGAGTAAGATGTGTTTTATATAAATTTGGCGCGAGGATATGGTTGTGATCGTCTTGAAGAGACGCGTCTAATTATACCACTATGAGCGTCTAAATTTACAGATTTAAGAATCGTGATCTCGCCTTAGTTGCAGGGTAGCTAGAGTTTGAAGATGACCTACGTGGCTTATTCAACCAATGGGAGCAGGATAATTGAAATATTGTGATTGGTCTTACTATCGTGACTTCAGTGCGTGCTTGTTGATCGTGCATCCCCATACATCATCACTCTTGAGCCATTAGATGTGCCAGCATATTTTAATGAACCGGATCCAGCGCTTCACATTATTTTTTATTTATTTTATTTTTACAAAATTTGTTTAAAATTTGTTTTAATTTAAAAAATTCATAACTCTCTTATTTTTTATCCAAAAATTATGAAAAAATATACAAAAATACTTTGAATTATTTATGACTTTGTGAATATTTTTTAATATTTTTATTTTGATATTTTTCATAATTTTTGTTTTGTTTGCCTTATTTTAATTGTTTTGAAAATACTTTCTGGTCTTTTTAAATTCTGGAATAATCATGGAAGACCTAATTTTTGTGAAGACCTAATGCATCTGAAGCTTGGTATTCTTAATAGGTTTAGTATCTTTGCTTGCTTGATTTCAATCCTAAGGATGAGAATTCTATATTGACTCTTTATTTCAAGTGTTGGCTTCTTGTTGGTTAGACGGTTATTTTCCATAACTTTTACCTTATGCTTTAGGATAGTCCCTTCATCTCCGCCCATCTTCTATGATTTCAAAAATCTTCTCCCTCCTTTTCAAAACTCTTCTTGGTTTCTAACTTGAATCGCTTTCACAATAAACTTGGACTTAGGTCCATGCATTTTCAAAAACATTTTCTTAATCAAACTTTAATCAACTTAATCATACTTTGATATTTTTTGTGAGAAGACTAAAAGTCGATTAATCTCATTCAAACCATTTTGCCACTTGGGCTTTTTAATTTAAAATTTTCTTAAAAGATTAGATTCTTGTCAATCCTTGTAGTGATGTGAGCTACTATACTTTTATGATGTGTAGTGAAGTGAGATATTTTCCACTTGGGTGTGGAGCGAGGCTTTGTTGATTTTAAAATCCAAGTTATATCCTACACTTTGAGATGATGTAAATTCTCCTTTCTCATAATCGTGGGTAGTGAGTATATTCTTCCACTCGGATAAGACAATGATGTCTTTTCTCTTAGAATTAACCAACACACATGTGTTTTAAAAAATTTAAAGGTGAACTACGAGTACCCTAATCCCCTATTACACGAAAGGTGGTATGTAGGCACTAAAGGTTTGTAACCATGAGGGGTGCAAAAATTGTAAACAAATATTTCTCTTCACACCGCCACCATCTATTTTTATATACAACATTTATAGCCAAAATACATAAATTTTCAAAGAGGTACCTACAGAGTATCATAGATGTTTAGGGTTCTAATACCTTCCCTTTGCATAACCAACCCTCATACTTAGATTCTTTCCCCCTATTTTTTGGGTTATTCGCCCTTTTCCCATTCCTCTGGAAACAATAAAGTGTGGTGATGATTTTTATTTGATATGTGTGAGTTAAGTCAATCCAATGGCTTAATCTCAACATTTCTACAGCTATATTTGGGTACCCATTTTCTGGTTCCTTTCTTGTTAACAGTTCCAAAGGATCTGACACCTTTTAACTCTTTGTCGTTATCAGAGTCTGACTCATAATTAAGTTTCAATTCATCTTCTGATGCTGCTTCTCTCTTGTTGGTCCTGGACAAGAATGCCATGTTTGCATGCTCTTCATCAGAATCTTCATCTTCTGGTTCTGAATCATCCCATGTTTCCATGAGAGCCTTCTTAGCTTTGTAAGCCTTCTTAGGCTTCTTGTCTTTCTTGATATTTGGGAAATCATTTTTATAATGTCCAGGCTCATTGCACTCGTAGCAAGTAACTTCTTTTCCATAAGCATTCTTTTGACCGAAAGTAGATTCATCTCTTCCATATGTCCTTCGTTGACCTCTGAACTTGCTTTTTCTGTGCTTCAAGATTTGACTGATTATTCTGGATATCAAAGAAATTTCATCATCATCTGAATCTTCTTCAAATTCTTCCTTAGCTTGATAAGCCTTGGTCTTTCTAAAAGTATACTTTAGAGCAATTGATTTTACCCCTCTTCTGAGGTTCATCTTGATCAATCTCTATTTCATGACTTCTTAAAGAGCTAATCAGCTCCTCAAGAGAGGTGTTGTTCATATCCTTTAAAAGTTTCAAAGCATTTACCATGGGCCTCCATTTGACAGGAAGACTTATGATAATCTTCTTAACATGATATGCTGCAGAGTAACCTTTATTCAGAACCTTAAGTCCTAACACAAGAGTCTAAAAATCTTGAAAAACATCATTTCCATAGATTTGTTGTCTCCCATCTTGAAGGCTTCTTACTTTTGAAATAAGGCAAGAGCTTTTGTTTCCTTTACTTGTGCATTCCCTTCATATATCATCTGAAGAGAATCAAATATAGACTTTGTAGTCTCCCTATTTGTGATCTTCTCATATTCATTGTATGAAGTAGCACATAGAAGAATGGTTCTTGCAATGTTGACCTAACTTGTTTAGAGTTAGTCTTGATCATACTTCTGATGAATCAATGAGTGTTCTTGACTTGACCATGTTTGGTCTTCTAAAAAGCCTCTTTCAACAGATCCAATGTTTAGATCTTTTGCATAAGATCTTTTGTCTGTTTGAATAGACAGCTTTATCATGAAGTTATCATGTATCATAAGATAACCCTCTTTCTTCTTTTGAAAAGATTCCTAAAGAGATCTTATGATAAAGTCGAGGGTGAACTAATCCTTTTCTTGAAAACATCTCATACTCTCAAGGAACTTAATCAAAAGCATTCAACATATATAACTTCTTATCTGATGAATCTTCCTTGTCATCTTATTCTTCAAATTTCTGGTTTTATACAATAGTTGAAAATTGAATTGCTATCACCTTAGGGTATTTCTTCATATAACATTTGAATCTTTATCTGACACTGTCAGGTGTTTGATATCCATCAATAACAGAACCGGGTTCTGATACCTATTGAAGGAGCGAAAAAATGCAAGAAATGAGGGGGTTTGAATTGGGTTTCCTTTTCTTGAATAACTTTCACTTCTAAGCATTATTCGTTGAACAATGCTTATGAGTGTTACTTTTAAGTAATGCTTCTAATTAAGTTAAGAAAACATAAACTCTAAATTATAAGTAAAAGTAAAAAACACGTGATATATCCTGGTTCACTTGAGAAACCCCCAAGTTAGTTCGGTCCATCCTACCAAGGTGATTTCTCCTTGAACTCAAGGACTTATTCCACTATAACCAATCTGATTACAATCGCATGGGCAACTGCCGGTGACTAACATCCAATGACACGTTCAGTAATCTAGACTGGATATAATGTTCATTGACCCAATAGAATCTGATCCCTCAGAATCTCCCACCAAGATTTCCTTCCAATTATATCCATCAATGATCTCACAAGGTTGACCTTCACTCAGTCCCCTTTGAGATATGACAACCATTGACCCAATAGAATGCACTACCGGGATTTCATCTATGATGAATGCAGCCAAAGTCTTCTCAAGTCTTCTGATCTTCACTCGATCACTTGAGGAACCAGCCAATTCTAAACATAATTGTTTTTCTGGAGATTACATGAGTGCTTCTTATCAAGCATGTTACCCCTAATTTAAGTACATTTTTTTACATAATTCTGAGCAACAACTCTTGTGTACAAAAAACTTACATGAAGATCTTAAGAAATAACACAATATGAGCAACAACTCTTGTGTTTTACATATTTCTACAAAGATGAATATAATCTATGTTAAGTGCAGCATCTTGTAGTCTTCTTATCTTCATCTTCATCTTTGATCAAGCTATGAGAAATAACTCCTTGCTTCTTCATAATTCTGTCAAGATGTATATGACTCATAGTTTGAATGACATCTTGTAGAATTCTTCATCTTCATCTTATTTGGTTAGCTTCAACATGTTCAGCATAATTGTTGTTCTTATTGTTGTTATAGTGGTTGATAGATTTTTGGTTTTGTTCCAATAATGACAACTCTTATTTTAATATTGAACACCAACAACATTTTAAACATACAATTATTTTCTTATATAGCCAAGCAAAATAGATTCGTTGGCTATTTGAAAAAGAGTTGTTACAAATAGTACTGCTATGTCCATTTCTCTTCCACAATTCAAGCTAGTGGACAGGTAGTGGAATAAGGATTTTTCGTATTGTGTACTATTGTACCATGTTAACGTTATATTATTTCCTTCTGCACTTCAGAGGCTTCAGTGAGCATGAGTTTAGAAACGGGAACATAACATAAGGTCTTAAGAACTTCAAGTCATCAGAACTGTGTCTTCAGATTCTTCAGCACTTGTTCATGAGAACTTGTTCTAGAGAACCTTGTATCATAAGAGCTTTAAGTCTTTAGAGTCTTAAGAATTGCGTCTTTAGAGTCTTTAGCACTTGTTCTTGAGAACCCGTTGTAGAGAACCTTGGATCTTTAGAACTTTAAGTATTTGGAATCTTTAGAACTTCTGTCTTTAGAAACTTTAGCACTTGGTTCTTTAAGAATCCTTTTAAGAACCTTGTTATTAGAAACATAAGTCTTCAGCATCTGGACTTCAGTAGAAACATTGTCCCCCAGATCTTTTAACTTTGTCTTCTTTGAAACAAGTTTTATTTTAGAAACTAAGTTTTTAGCATATGGACTTAGTAGAAAGTTTGTCTTCAGATCTTCTAACTTTATTTCTTTGGAACACACTATCTTTAGAAACATGAGTCTTTAGCATCTGTACTTTATTAGATACACGAGTCTTCAGATCTTCTGACTGTTTCCTTAGAACATATTGTCTTTAGAAGCTTGAGTCTTTAGCATCTGGACTTGAGTAGAAACTTATGTCTCCAGATATTCTCACTGGTTTCTTTAGACAAACATCAGAGCCTACACTTTAGAGCCTTCTCGAGTGTCTTGCTACTATTCAACAAAACTTGTGTAGCACAAAAGAGGAACTAATTCTCTTATAATGACTTGGCCACGCCATCCATCAGAAGCAGAACATGTTTGTTAAGTACTCAACAACAACAAACATTAGAGTACAAAAATTGTTCATATAACCATACTCATTTGTTATCATCAAAACCCAGAGATAATATTGCAGAACCAAATATTGTTCTTACAAAGATGAGTGTGACTTGAATACAGGAGAAGGAATATCAGGTGCTATTGTGTTACTTAGAAGACAATTCAAAAAAGTGATTAAGAAATGGACTGGAAGTCAATATCAGATGTCAAGAACAAGTCATTCGACATCAACAAAAATCAAGATTTTAGAAGAAGGGGCGGACCTGAAGAGAAGACCAATCAAGGAAGAGGAGTTCACTGTCATGAATGTGAAGGTTTTGGACACATATGGGTTGAATATCCAACGTATCTAAAGAAGTAGAAGAAAGGCTTATATGTGTCATGGTCAGAGGAAGACTTTGAAAGTGATCATGAAGAAGGAGTTGCCAAACAGGTCACTGCTTTGACTAGAATTTGTGACTCTGATGAAGGTTCAGATTGTGAAGAGATATCCTTTGAAGAACTTGCTTCTTATTACAAGGATTTGTGCCTCAGAAGTCAAGAGATAGGTCAATCAGAAGAAAAGCTAAAGAAAACTATTGCTCAACTGTATACTAAAAAAATGGAGCTTTTGTCCATCATCTTTGGTCTGGAGACATAAAAATGGAGTAATTGTCCACCATCTCTGACTTAAAGGGTGAAGTTATATTTCTCAAATCTCAACTTGACAATATGACTAAATTTGTGAGAATGCTTAGCAACAGTTCTAATGTGCTTGATGAGATTCTTCAGTCTAGAAAGAATGGTAGAAATGTTAAAAGGGTTGGTTATGACAATCAAGCTATAAAGAACAAAGGCAAAAAGGTTGAGGTGAAGTTTGTTAGTCCAAAGAAAGAACTGGAACATAAGATTTCAAATAAAATGTTTCAACATAAGCATGGATAATAGAAAATTTACTCAGGAAACAAGACTCGACAATGAAGATGTTATTATTGTGGAAGGTTTGTTCATATAAAATCCTTTTGCTTTAGGTTATATGGTTATCCCAAATATGAAGCATAACCCAGAAGAGAACAAATGTTTGTTAAAGCTAAGAAGATGTGGTTCTCAAGAAAGGGTACTTCTGGACTCATAGCTCACACCTCTCTCAGAGCTTCTGCTAGAGAGGATTGGTATTTTGATAGTGGTTGTTCTAGACATATGACATGTATCAAGAAAATTTTTGGTGGATATTAAACCACACTCTACTAGCTATGTCACTTTTGGAGATAGATCAAAAGGTGAAATAAAGGGTGTTGGAAGGTTGGACTATACATGACATCCTGGTCTTGATGATATGCTATTTGTTAAGAAGCTAACTGCAAATTTGATAAGTATTAGTCAACTATGTGACCAAGGTCTCAAAGTTAACTTTACTGATTTTGAATGACTAGTTACAAATAAGAAGAATGAAGTTGTCATGAAGGGAACCAAATCAAAAGATAATTTCTATCTGTGGAGTTCTCAAGAAACATATTGTTTTTCCTCTTACTTAATGTCTCAAGAAGATGAATTCAAGCTATGGCATCAAAAGCTTGGTCATTTTCACTTTAAAGGCAAGAAGAAAATGTTGTCAAAGGAAGTTGTTAGAGGTATTCTCAAACTGAAGATTGATAAAGGAAAAATTTGTGGTGAGTGTTAAATTAGGAAGCAAACAAGGATGTCACATAAGAAGATCTAACATCTGACCACATCAAAAGTGTTGGAGCTACTGCATAAGGACTTGATGGGACCTATGCAGGTTGAAAGTCTAGGAAGAAATAGGTATGTGTATGTTGTTGTTGATGATTTTTCAAGGTTCACCTGGATGAATTTTATCAAAGAGAAATATGAAATGTTTGAAGTCTTTACATAGTTGTGTCAAAGGATTCAAAGAGATAAGGACTGCAGTATAGTCAAAATACAAAGTGACCATGGGAAATAATTTGAAAATAAAAAATTTGAGGAATTATACACCTCTGAAGAGATTAGTCATGAGTTCTCTTCACCTATCACTCCTCAACATAATTGTATGGTGGAACACAATAATAGGACTATCCAAGAATGTGCCATGGTCATGCTTCATGCTAAGAAACTTTCATATCATTTTTGGGCTGAAGCCATTAACACTTCCTGCTATATTCATAATAGAGTGACTATCAGATCTGCCACATCTGTTACTCTTTATGAACTTTGGAAAGGAAGAAAGCCAACAGTGAAATATTTCCATATCTTTGGAAGTAAGTGCTACATTTTGGCAGATCGTGAGCAGATGAGGGAGATGGATCCTAAAAGTGATGAGGGAATTTTTCTAGGATACTTTACACATAGTAGATCCTATAGAGTATTCAATTCCAGAACTAAGGTGATATTGGAGTCCATAAATGTTGTGATTGATGACTCATCCAAAGAAGCTGAAGTCACAAATGATGTTAGAGAATTTTTCCCATGAATGATGATGTTCCTGAAGATGTTGCAAATTCAAGTGTCAATAATGAACCTAAAAAAACGGATGCAGCTAACAAAGGACCTTCTATTAGGATTCAGAAAGATCACCCTAAGGAGCTTTTTATAGGAGATCTGAATGAAGGAGTCAAAATAAGATCAAGGGAAGTTGTGTCATATTCTTGCTTTGTTTCAAAATTTGGACCACAGAATGTCAAAGAGGCCTTGACTCGTGAGTTCTAGATTTATGCTATACAATAGAACTTGGTAAATTCAAGAGAAATGAGATTTGGGACTTGGTACCAAGACCTGAAGGGGTAAATGTTATTGGTACTAAATGGGTGTATAAGAACAAGTCATATGAACAAGGTATTGTCACCAGAAACAAGGCCAGACTTGTTTCTCAAGGGTACACTCAAATTGAAGGAGTGGACTTTGATGAAACATTTGCTCATGTAGCTTATTTGGAATCTATCAGACTACTTCTTGGAGTGGCATGTCTCTTAAAGTTTAAATTGTTCCAAATGGATGTCAAGAGTGCTTTCTTAAATTGTTATTTGAATGAAGAAGTATATGTCGAACAACCAAAAGGATTTGTTGATCCTTCTTTCCTAGATCATGTGTTCAAACTAAAAATGGCATTATATGGTTTAAAGCAGGCTCCAAGAGCTTGGTATGAAAGGTTGACTGAGTTTCTCATTAACCATGGTTATAGAAAGAGAGGAATTGACAAAACTATCTTTTTCAAAGAGAAAGGTGGAAAAATTATGATAGCTCATATCTATGTGGATGATATTGTTTTTGGAGGGATGTTAGATGAAATGGTTTAACATTTTGTCAAACAGATGCAATCTGAGTTTGAGATGAGTTTGGTGGGTGAGTTAACATTATTTATGGGGTTGCAAGTCAACCAGATGGAAGACTTCATTTTTCTTTGTCAAAGCAAATATACAAAGAATATTGTGAAGAAATTTGGATTAGAGAATTCCAACCATAAGATAACTCCTGCTTCTACACACTTGAAGCTATCCAAAGATGAAAAGGGAGTTAATGTCGATTAAAGTTTATATAGAAGCATGATTGGAAGTCTTTTATATCTTAAAGCAAATAGGCCAGTGTTGTACCCCAAATTTTGACCTAAGATACCATCTCCCATTTACATCATTACATTGCAAGGGTTTTGACATATTTTTATCAATTTTCAAAGCAGTTTTTAAATTCATAACTTTTTCAAGTCAAGAGCTGTTTATTTTTGAACGCTAAATTTATTAACTGATAAATGCTAAAACAATGTTTATTAATTATTTATTATCTTAAATTTAAATAATTGTAATTTATTTTCAGTTACTATATAATTTAAAGATTTATAAATAATAAAATAAATATTTGAAAAGAGGTTTATTAATTGATCAAACAATGTTTATTAATTATTTATTATCCTAAATTTAAATAATTGGAATTTGTTTTCAGTTATTATAATTTAAAGATTTATGAATAATGAAATAAACATTTGAAAAGGAGTTTATTAATTGATCAAGCAATGTTTATTTAATTATTTATTGTTCTAAGTTTAAATAGTTGAAATTTTATTTTCAGTTATTATAATTTAGAAGAATTAAAAATAATGAAGTAAATAATTGAAGTTATTAATTGATCAATGATGTTTATTTATCTGTTTATTATTCTGAATTTAAGTAATTGAAATTGATTTTCAGTTATTATATAATTTAAAGAATTATAAACGATAAATAAATAATGGGAAAGAAGAAAATAATTAACTGGAAAATAATAGAATTTTATTCATTTTATTCTAATTGTTACAATTGTTGTTTAAATACCGTATTTATTCACAACGTATTTACAACGATAATTTTTACAATGTTTAAAATGAAATAAAAGCTATCCTAATTTTTCTAAGTCCTAAATCTTCATCTTCTATCCAATGCTTCTTTGTTTGCTCATTTAATTTTACCTGCAAAAAGAATTAAAGAAAAGTCAGAAGTAAATAAATAATTAAAAGCAGAAAATTATTTTAGTGTTCATCTTTAAAAGCAAACGGCTGGAATCAGTTTTACCCTTTTTGTAAATCACGGGATTTCTCCCGGTTCACAAAAAGGGATGAATTTTTATTGACAAATATGAATGCACAAATTTAAATATGCACAAATTCATTTTTTGTCAAAAAACTGCATTTTTCAAATCAATTGCATTTTCAAAAGCCAACTGCATATTTCAAATATGCATAAATTCTTTTTGTCAAAAAACTGCATATTTCAAAAATATACACAGCTCAACAGCATACAAAAATCAACAGCATATGCAAGTTTCCAAGACAAATGCAACGTAAACATGCCCATATAGGAAGAGGCCAAAAATCAAAGGCTCCCATGCTGTAACAAAGAGAAAATATGCAGTTTAAACCATATATGCAAGCATAATATATTTCCATTTTACATCATTTTCCAGCATGCTTTTTCAGAACAAGTAAGTACATACATCACATTTTAATGTATCAAATGTACTAAGAGAGAGAAGAGAGAAGAAAGTGTGGTTTTACAGGTTTTGGCTTAGGCAGAAAGAGTTACAAAACAAAACTGCAGCAGTAACACATTGAAGAAAAGAAAGCATGGAAAAGAATACCAACAAAACTGATGTAACAGTATGGTATGCAGAGGTCAAAGCAAAGAATATTAAAAATACTCATAACCTGTAACGTAAAAAAAGAGGCCAAACTGTTATAACAAGCAAACCCCCTTCAAAAATTGGGAGGAGTTCACAACCTGTAACATAAAACCTCAAGCCAAGAACTGTCATAACAACAAGAAAACCCTTCAAAAAAAAAAGAGAGTTCAACCTGCCTGAAGCCTTAGAAACAAAATTGTCCAAACAAAATACAAAACCAAGTTTCAAAGCCAAAGCCTTGTTTCAAAAAACCAGTAACCATGTGGCCTAAAAACCATAAAACCTTATGGCCTAAAACCATAAGACCTGCTATCTGCATAAACCATCACACCATGGCCTAAAACCATTAACCTGCATAACGCTAATACCCTGTCCAAAAACCTACTGTCAAACCAATAGCCTAACCAATAAACCAGAAAAACATAACCATGGCCTAAAACCATTCCAAACATGCATACACCAGCAAAACCATAACCATGGCCTAAACCTGCGTAAAACCACTAAAACCCATAAAACCTATTCAATCTGATAAACCCAGAAACCAGTATACCCAAAACCTGTCAAACTTATTGCCCAGCCATGAACATCATCAACCTCAAACCTGTTGAAACCAAGCTAGGCCAAACCTGAACCAATCCAACCAAAGCAAAAACCAGAACCATACAGCTTATCCAACAAACGTCCAAACCTACCAAGCCTCAGATTTATCATCATAGGCAAATTTCAAGGCAACAGAATCACAGAAAGAAGGAGAGGGCAAGCTAATCAAAACAATAGCATTCCAACAATAACACCCAAGGAAATATAACGTTCAAGGCAACAAGCAAGAAAAAGAAGAAAAAGGCATCACAAGGTATACAGTCAAAGAGAAGTAGAAAAAGCCAAGGTCAACAGTAAGCAAGAAGAAGAGAAATTGCACAGAGGTTTTCAACGTTATTCATCATCAAACCAAAAAAAATAAGAACGAAATACCAGGCAACTGAAGCAGCGTCACTATCTTCCCCGCTCGCCCCGGCCTCCTAGCTCGCCCCCAACCTCCCTCCTCCGTCTCCAGGTAACCTTTCCTCCTCCTCTTTTACTTTTATAATACCTCCAATAAACATAACAATGTGAATAAGAATCAAAAAGATGTAAAGTCACAACATGCAGTAACGAACTAACGAAATAAAAAAGATGAAATCACCTTAAATTTGTCGCCCCAAAGCGTTGTTGGAGGGAAGAAGAAGATGGAGGTACCGGCAGCCATGGACAAACGGGCAAAGAACTCAGAAGCGAGCATGAAAGGCGAAGAAGAACGCGAACGAAGAAGACAAGCAAGCAAGCACCGCTTCTGTCCAAAAACCCTAATCCCTTTCTTTCAAAGCTAAAACACGTTTAACCCTAAAAACAGATTAATGAAATTGGGCCTCACCCTTTCCTGCCTAAGAGCCCACGTTTTCCTTATGCACCCCCATTTCTGCTTTCTTGATTGGGCCTTCTCAAACCTTTTAGCTCATATGTTTTGATTATGTTTCTACCCCTTTTATTTCTCAACACTTTTTTTCTATTTTGTTCTCTTTAGCTTCTTTTTTTTTAGAGAGTTTTAATTTAGTTAATTAATAGAACTTAATCAATAAGAGATGTAGTTAATTAAAACAAATTTTAATATTTGACCATTTTTATTAAAGTTTAACTTTAAGATTAATTTAGTCATTGTTAGTTTTCTTTTAATTAGATTTAAGTTAATAGCTTTTAAATTTTAACTTAGTTTAGATTTATTTAATAATTCTTAAATAACATTTTATATTAATATCAAAAACATAAAAAAAATAGAAACATATAAAAGTCCTAAAAAAAAAAACATTTTATTTTTTCTTAATTAATTCTCATGCTTTTGTCCATATTAAAAATGCAAAAAAAATGAAAACTATTAAAACATTTTCTTTTCATTAATATTAAACAAAAATCTAAAAAATGCATGTTCACACCATTTAGTCTATTATTTAATTGTTGCTATTTAATCATTATCCGCATAATTTTCTGTTAATTATTTCATCTTTATTTGATTATTCTGTTTACGCATAAATCCAAGGGAAAAACGATTAAATTTGTTGACTTCATGTCCTCAGGTCCGATCATGCGAATATTTTTGCATTTCAATAAAACTTAAGACAATTTTTCTCAAATATCCAATCTTTTCAAAACTTATACCTTTTAAGCAAAAACATCGACATTAGGTCGTCGTATCTTCAAAAACCCGTCCGTACCCTTTTTCGGCCAAAACAATTTATTTCTAATCAAACGAACATTTTAATAAACAGATATTTCAAAAGGTTCCTATAGAGTACTATAGATACATTGGGTGCTAATACCTTCCCACTATATAACCAACCCCCGAACCATAGATCTCTTTTCAAAAATGCCTTGTATTTTTATTACTTTTAGAAAGTATTATTTTACATTGCATATTTAGGGTTTTATTTCGCTCTTTTCCCTTTTCCCTTGGAAATAATAAAGCGCGATGGCGACTCTTGCTTTTGTGAGACGAATTAATCAATAATTCGATCTCCGATTTACCCCGCTACATTTTTTATCGCTACAGAATTGGCAACTCTGCTGGGGAAAGATCGACCTCTTGCTGGTCCATCCCTAAGTGGGTTAAGCCTAATTTGTTTTATCTGTTTTATTATTATTTGATTTGTTTGATTATGTGTTTAAATTGGGGTTGTTTGGGTTTTTTGCAAAGGACAAATCCTATACCCGGATTAAGTTACACTTAAGAATAGGACGGGCGGTACAGTCATGTTAACTTTGAGGGAGTAATCCCGAAGAAGGAGGCATGAGATCCCCCCCTACATACTTGGTTTGCCGATCACCGACTGTGTTCCTTTTTCTGGCTTAGAAGAGGAACCCAAATCTCACGAGATAGCGACCATCACCCACTTGAAGAAGTCAGAGATAGAGGAGAACATGACTACAAAAGGGGGAATCTGAGGCTTGTCTGCGCAGTTTCTGTTGAGGAAAGCCCGTCATTTCGATGAGATAAAAGATACTATTGCCTTCGAAGACGTCTTTGATTTACTCGCTTATGGTATATTCTTGTTCCCTAACGTTGATAAGTTTGTGGATATCAACGCCATCAGAATTTTCTTGATTGGAAATTCGGTCCCTACGTTGCTAGGAGATACCTACTACTCCATCCATCTTCGAAACTCTTATCAAGGAGGGATGATTACTTGTTATGCACCGTTGCTGTATCAGTGGTATGTTTCTCATCTACCTGGGTCTGATGTTTTCTGGGATCTCGAGAAGGAGCCACGATGGGCGCCAAAAATTATGGCTCCCACTCATTTTGACATTGATTGGTATAATCAAGCTTACTATGACGTGAAGATCATCGATAGCTGTGGTGCTTTTCCTAACGTGCCTCTTCTCGGTACGAAAGGTGGAATCAACTATAACCCTGTTCTCGCGCGCCGTCAATTTGGATACCCGATGAGGGACAAGCCAAACAACATCCATGTGAGTGGTTTCTTTCTACAGGAAGGACAAGATCATCAGGCAACTAAGAGAGAGATCGAAGGAGCTTGGCGCCACATCCATAGGAAAGGGAGAGATATGTTAGGACATAGGGGTGCCGTTTCTTTGGAGCCTTACCTACAATGGGTCCGCGCTAGGGCTTGTACTCTCAAGATGCCCTATAAACCTGAGAAATCTTTATTCCCTACCGTTGCATCATCATCTGTTGATATCCCTATCAAGAATATGGGAGAATACCAAGGAAATATGGCTAGGATGAAGTCCGAGAGAGATGCTTGGAAAGAAAAGTATAATATGTCTGAATATGAGAATCGGGTCCTGACTCGACAGCTAAAGGAAAAGGAGGATTTACTATTTATTCAAGACGGATGGTTCATTGATCATGATGAGAAACTTCGTCAAAAGGATGCTTTACTGAAGAAATATGCTAGTGAAAGGAAGAGAAAGAAGGAAGGTTCGGTAAGCGTTGCTCTCATTCCTAATCCACAAAAGGAAATCGTTGATCGACTGGTAGCTGAGAAGGAAGAGATGGAAGACTTTTATGAAAAGAAGATCAGGAAGCTCCAGTTACAAATGGCATTTGGTCCTTCATCTGATGATTCTGAGTGATCTTTAGCTTTTAGTTTTATTTTGCTGTTGTTATTTTGTAAAACTCTGTAAAAGGGCTTCATGCTCCGAATTTGTAATTTACTGCTTTTATTATGGGCTTCATGCTCCGAAGTTGTAATTTACTGTTTTATTAAGGGCTTCATGCTCCGAATTTGTAATTTACTGCTTTTATTATGGGCTTCATGCTCCGAAGTTGTAATTTACTATTTTATTAAGGGCTTCATGCTCCGAATTTGTAATTTACTGCTTTTATTATGGGCTTCATGCTCCGAAGTTGTAATTTACTGTTTTATTATGGGCTTCATGCTCCGAATTTGTAATTTACTGCTTTGTTATGGGCTTCATGTTCCAAAGTTGTAGTTTACTGCTTTTATTATTGGGTTGTTATCCCAAAGTTGTAATTTATTGTTTTATTGTTCCAAAGTTGTAAGTTAATTTACCGCTTTTGATTAATGGATGGGTTTTTGTTGTTCCAAATTCCTTTACCATTGATGTGTGCAAAATTATCGAGGTTCCTTGAAAAAACTATTAAAATGAATTATCATTTGCATCGCACATCATGCATCATGTAACATTCCACTTCACATGTTTTCTAGAGTCTTATCCTTGTTTCTTTTTCCACTCCAAAGGTTGTCAAGCTGTCTCATCGATACGATACTCGAGCCAATCGACAGAGGAAGATGGAAGATCTGGAACAGGAAAACCATGAGCTTCGTGAGGAGGTCGCTACCCTTCGTGTCGGTATGGAAAACTTAACTGCGTTAGTGGAAAGTTTGGTGGCTGTTCAGAATCAGCCATCGACTACGGCTGCTGAGATTCAGACTTCAACTACAGTGGTTTCCGAGATTGTCACTGTTCCAACATCTGTGACTCAAATCAGCTCTCCGCTTCAACATCAGATGCCGAAAGGTTTTCCGTGGGGAATGCCTTACAACTTTGTGCCAGAGGGGTATCAGCCTGTCGTACAGCCTTTGTTTCAACCTGCTTTGTCTCTTCCTCAACCAGAGACAACTGCCATGCCGCCGGTAATCCCGTCTGTAACACCTTTTCCGCAACCAGTAATGACAACTGTCGCTCCTGTGGTTCACTCCGTGCCATACTTGAATGAACCTACTTATCCTGCCGAGCCTGCTGAAAGTTTGGGTCTTTTTGATAGAATGGAAGAATTTCAAGATCAGTTCCAAGAAATGCAGAAGGAGCTTAGAGCGTTAAAGGGGAAGGATTTGTTTGGGAAGAACACGCATGACCTTTGTTTAGTTCCGAATGTCAAGATTCCAGCAAAATTCAAAGTGCCAGACTTTGAGAGATATAAGGGTGATTCGTGTCCTCGGAGTCACTTGACTATGTACGTGAGAAAGATGTCTACGTATTCCGATGATCATGACTTGTTGATTCACTATTTTCAAGACAGTTTGACGGGTGCTGCTCTAAAGTGGTATATGGGTTTAGACAGCATTCGGATCCGCAACTTCAACGATCTTAGCGAAGCTTTTGTTCATCAGTATAAGTACAACGTTGACATGGCACCGGACAGGGATCAACTCCGGGCGATGTCGCAGAGAGACAGAGAATCTTTTAAGGAATACGCCCAGAGGTGGCGTGAAATTGCTGCTCAAATCTATCCACCTCTTGAGGAGAAAGAGATGACGAAGATATTCTTGAAGACGTTAGGTTCCTTTTACTATGAAAGGATGATCGCCAGCGCACCCAGTGACTTCACCGAAATGGTAAGCATGGGCATGCGGTTAGAGGAAGGGATTCGTGAAGAGCGTTTGGTTAAAGAAGGAAGTCAGTCTAGCAGTACTAAGAATTTTGGAAGTGTTTTCCCGAAAAGAAAAGAACAGGATGTCAGCGTATTGTTCCCAGGGAGATCGAGGAGAGGTTACTCACACGTTGCGGCAGTCACTCCGGCTGTCCGTCCAGCTTTGATGACCCCAGCTCATCAAACCCCGCCAACTCAACAACGGCCATTTCAGCAGCAGCCTCGACAACAGGCTTATCCATTCAACAATCAGAACCGTTCGCCAAGAAAACCGCAATTCGATGCCATTCCTATGACTTATACTGAATTGTTCCCTGCTCTTATCAGAAAGAACCTCATAACGACAAATCCTCCTCCTGTCGCACCAAATAGTACTTCTCCATGGTACAAGGCGGATCAGTTTTGTGAATACCATCAAGGGTCGCCGGGGCACAACCTTGAGAATTGTTTTGCTTTGAAGGCGGACGTACAGAGGTTGATTAAGAATGGTATCTTGTCTTTCAAGGATGTTAATCCAAATGTTAGAGATAATCCTTTGCCTCGACATGGGGCAGCTTCAGTGAATATGGTGGAGGGTTGTCCGAGAAAGTTTCGAGTTTTTCAAGTTGAACATATAAGAGAGTCGTTAATCAGGTTACATCAGAGTTTGATAAGACTTGCCTTTGTTAGGCAGCAGCATGATTATGATGTTTGTGAATTTTGTTCAAGGGAGGTTGATTGCCCAATTGTGAAGGAGGATATTCAAAAGTTGTTAGACCAGAGAGTTATCACTATTACGTATGACAGAAATCCGGAGGATGAAGTGAATGTTATAATACCACAATTCAATTTGCCGGAATCAGTTGAGATCGTTTACAACAGTCAGACTGCACCTGTTGCTCCTTTGACCATTTATCCACCTGGTCTTGTGCCTTACAACTCAGACCAAGCTGTACCGTATAAGTATAATGCCACAATGATTGAGAATGGGGTAGAAGTCCATATACCAACAAGACCGTCTTTTGTTAATATTGCTGATGTGAGTAGAGTTACGAGAAGTGGACGTGTCTTTGCAGCAGTACCTTTGAAGAGACCAGAAGTTCAAGTTAGGAGACCCATACCGGTGGAAATTTCAGTGCGAAATGTTGAACCAAGGGTTGAGATAGGCCGATCCAATGAACCTATCCCTCGCCCTGAGGATGATGAGATTTTGAAGCTTATCAAGAGAAGTGAATATAAGATTGTGGACCAACTATTGCAAACTCCTTCCAAGATTTCTTTGCTTGCTTTACTGAGATATTCTGGTGCCCATAGAGAAGCTTTGATGAAAGTCTTGGACCAGGCGTTCGTGGATCATGATGTGACGGTTGACCAATTTGATGGAATTGTGGGAAATATTACTTCGTGTAACAATCTTGGTTTCAGTGATGAAGAGCTTCCGGAGGAGGGAAGGAACCATAATATGGCTTTGCATATCTCAATAAGTTGCGGAAATGATACCTTATCAAGTGTGTTGGTAGATACAGGTTCGTCGTTAAATGTAATGCCCAAAACTACATTAGCTTGACTCTCATATCCAGGTGCTCCCATGAGACCCAGTGGGGTAATTGTTAAAGTGTTTGATGGTTCTAGGAAGACTGTCATTGGTGAAGTGGATCTTCCTATAGTAATTGGTCCTCATACTTTTCAGATCACTTTTCAAGTAATGGATATTCGTGCTGCCTACAGTTGCTTATTGGGTCGTCCATGGATCCATGATGCAGGGGCAGTCACTTCCACGCTCCATCAGAGATTGAAGTTTGTAAGGCATGGAAAGCTGGTGATGATTGGTGGAGAGCAGGCTATGGTGGTAAGCCATTTGTCATCTTTCTCTTTTATTGATGCTGATGAGGATGTTGGAACCCAATTCCAAGGTCTATCTGTTGCCAAGAATGAAGTGAAGAATCAAGGGGCATCTATTTCTTCTTTTGAGGATGCGCGACGAGTGGTGGAAAGTGGTTTGGCAGAAGGTTGGGGCCAGGTGTTGACTTTGCCCGAGAACAAGTCTGGAGAAGGTCTTGGTTTTCATCCCGTGTCTGCAGGAGTCAAGCAGGAGGTGGTTGCTCGTCCGATTCAAGAGGTTTTCCGAAGCGCAGGTTTTATCCATCCGACTCCTCCTGAGGTTGATGCTATAATAGGAGACGATTCTGAGGAGGATTTACCCGATTTTGTGACGTATGGAGTGGTTTGCCAAAACTGGATAGCTGTTGATGTTCCTGTTGTGATGCACATTTCCGAGTAATGTTTTGTTTTGTTTTTTTGAAAAATTCGCTCTGCCCAAGGCGAAAAGTATTTGTGTCGGGCCATGTTGAAAATAAATCCTTTTGCTCTGCCCAAGGCAAAAGAGAAATGTCTGGGCTCTTTGTTTCAAGTATTTTCCTCCATGAATAAAATTGTTATTTTGTCCACTACTATTTTATTTTTCACTTTTTCTGGGAAATAGTAATGAAAATTAATTGGTAGTAATAGGAGAATATAATAACTTTTTGTTTTATTTGCACAAATCGATTTCTAAAATAAAGCATAATCATATGTGTAGATTAATCCATGACTTAACCATTGAAAACAATGATCCTATGCCCTCTCCCAACTTTGAATTCCCTGTGTTCAGAGCCGAAGAAGAGGATAGTGAAGAGATTCCTGTTGAAATTTCCCGTTTTCTTGAGCACGAGGAAAAGATTATTCAACCATTTGAAGAACCTGTAGAGTTGATCAATTTGGGTGATGAAGAAGATAAAAAGGAGGTTAAAGTCGGAGCATTGCTTATCCCAGAGGTCAAAGAGAAAATGTTGGAGCTTCTCAAAGTGTATGTTGATGTGTTTGCTTGGTCCTACCAAGATATGCCAGGTTTGGGCAACGATATTGTGGAGCATCGTTTACCGTTGAGACCTGAATGTTCGCCGATTAAGCAGAAGTTGAGAAGGACTCGTCCCGATATGGCTGACAAGATCAAAGAAGAAGTTCAGAAGCAGATTAATGCAGGTTTCCTTGTTACATCGGTCTATCCTCAGTGGTTAGCCAATATAGTGCCTGTTGCTAAGAAGGATGGCAAAGTCCGGATGTGTGTAGACTATAGAGATCTGAATAGAGCTAGCCCAAAGGATGACTTCCCATTACCTCACATTGACGTATTGGTCGACAGTACCGCAAAGCTCAAAGTCTTTTCTTTCATGGACGGTTTCTCTGGTTACAATCAAATCAAGATGGCACCAGAAGATATGGAGAAGACAGCTTTCATCACACCGTGGGGAACATTTTGTTATCGGGTTATGCCGTTTGGTTTGAGGAATGTTGGTGCAACATACCAAAGGGCCATGACTACTTTGTTCCATGACATGATGCATAAAGAGATAGAGGTGTATGTAGATGACATGATTGCCAAATCACAGACTGAAGAAGATCATTTGGAACATCTATTGAAGTTATTCCAGCGTTTGAGAAAGTATAAACTCCGTCTGAATCCCAACAAGTGCACTTTTGGTGTTCGTTCTGGAAGACTTCTGGGTTTCATTGTCAGTCAGAAAGGTATTGAGGTAGATCCTGATAAAGTCAAAGCTATTCGGGAAATGCCCGCACCCAAGACGGAAAAACAAGTAAGAGGATTCCTTGGGAGACTGAACTATATTTCTAGATTCATATCTCATATGACTGCTACCTGTGGGCCGATTTTCAAGCTTCTCCGAAAGAACCAAGGATGTGTGTGGACAGAAGATTGTCAGAGAGCTTTTGATAGCATCAAAGAATATTTGCTTGAACCTCCCATTTTGATTCCTCCGGTGGAAGGAAGACCTTTGATTATGTACCTGACTATATTGGAAGACTCCATGGGATGTGTGCTTGGTCAACAAGATGAGACTGGAAGAAAGGAACATGCCGTATATTATCTGAGTAAGAAATTCATAGACTGTGAGTCTCGATACTCATTGCTTGAGAAAACCTGTTGTGCTTTAGCTTGGTCTGCTCGTCGTCTACGCCAGTATATGATTAACCACACCACTTGGTTGATCTCCAAAATGGATCCGATCAAGTATATCTTTGAGAAGCCCGCCTTATCTGGAAGAATAGCCCGTTGGCAGATGTTGTTATCTGAATATGACATTGAGTATCACACTCAGAAAGCAATCAAAGGGAGTATTTTAGCCGATCATTTGGCTCACCAACCAATTGACGATTATCAATCCATCAAGTTTGATTTCCCAGATGAAGATGTTATGTACTTGAAAGCTAAAGATTGTGAAGAGCCGTTACCTGAAGAAGGACCTGATCCCGAATCCCGTTGGGGTTTAATATTTGACGGAGCTGTGAACTCTTATGGAAATGGCATTGGGGCAATCATCGTCACTCCCCGAGGTACTCATATCCCGTTCACGGCGAGATTGAAGTTTGACTGCACGAACAACATGGCTGAGTATGAGGCATGTATTATGGGTCTCGAAGAAGCAGTGGATCTAAGGATTAAGATTCTTGATATATACGGAGATTCGGCATTGGTAATTAATCAAATCAAAGGAGAATGGGAGACTCGTCATCCTGGTTTGATCCCTTACAGAGACTATGCTAGAAGATTGTTAACTTTCTTCAACAAAGTGGAGTTACATCATATCCCTAGAGATGAGAACCAAATGGCTGATGCTTTAGCTACTTTGTCTTCAATGTTTCAAATGAATGGTTGGAACTATGTGCCCACAATCAGAGTTATGCGCCTTGACAGACCTGCTCACGTGTTCTCAGTAGAAGAGGTCACCGACGATAAACCGTGGTTCTATGACATTAAACGTGTTCTTCAAACTCAAGAGTACCCGCCTGGGGCATCCAATAAAGATAGGAAGATGTTGAGAAGATTAGCAAGCAGCTTCTTCCTCAATGAAGAAGTTTTGTATAAGAGGAATTACGACATGGTCTTGCTCAGATGTGTAGACAGACGTGAAGCAGACATGCTGATGTAAGAAGTACATGAAGGATCTTTTGGCACACATGCCAATGGACATGCGATGGCTAGAAAGATGTTGAGAGCTGGTTACTATTGGATGACAATGGAATCTGATTGCTGCAGATATGTGAAGAAATGTCATAAATGCCAGATTTATGCGGACAAGATGCACGTGCCACCGACTCTCCTCAACGTTATCTCTTCACCTTGGCCTTTATCTATGTGGGGCATTGATATGATTGGAATGATTGAACCCAAAGCTTCAAATGGTCATCGTTTCATTTTGGTAGCGATCGATTATTTTACTAAATGGGTGGAAGCAGCATCTTATGCTAATGTAACCCGACAGGTGGTAGTCAGATTTATCAAGAATCAGATCATTTCTCGATACGGTATCCCGAGCAAGATCATCACTGATAATGGTTCGAATTTGAATAACAAGATGATGAAGGAACTTTGCAAAGAGTTCAAGATCGAACATCATAATTCTTCTCCTTACAGACCGAAGATGAATGGGGCTGTTGAAGCTGCTAACAAGAATATCAAGAAGATTGTCCAGAAGATGGTGGTAACTTATAAAGATTGGCATGAATTGCTTCCGTTTGCTCTGCATGGATACCGTACTTCAGTTCGAACTTCAACGGGCCAACCCCATTTTCCCTAGTTTATGGTATGGAAGCAGTACTCCCCGTGGAGGTTGAGATTCCGTCTCTGAGAGTGTTGATGGAAGCTAAACTTTCTGAAGCTGAATGGTGTCAAAGTAGATATGATTAGTTGAATTTGATTGAAGAAAAGAGATTGACAGCATTGTGTCACGGTCAGTTGTATCAGCAGAGAATGAAGAAGGCTTTTGATAAGAAAGTTCGACCACGCGAGTTCAGAGAAGGTGACCTTGTGCTCAAGAAGATATTATCTTTCCAACCTGATTCTAGGGGCAAGTGGACTCCGAATTATGAAGGACCGTATGTCGTTAAGAAGGTTTTCTCTGGAGGTGCCTTGATTCTCACCAATATGGACGGTGAAGAGCTCCCGCGTCCCATGAACGCCGATGCAGTCAAGAAGTATTTCGCTTAGGTTTGAGTTGACAGTTTGCCGGGTTGAAAACCCGAAAGGGCGGCTTAGGCAAGCTTTTGGTCAGACCAGTCTTGGCATTTGAACACATGTCGGAATTCGAAGTTGTTAGGGAGAATAGTGATCATTGTTTTTGTGTAACCCTTTCTTTCATGTACTATTTCCCAAACTTTTGTAAACCGTTGGAGTCGCGTTGTTAGCGAACTACCATCTTATTAATGAAATTTGAGCATTTACCTTTCGTGGGCAAAATTTTAATTTTTACGGAAATATTTGAAACAAAGTATTTAAAATATTCTTATTTTTAAAATGTGTCGTGAATAATGGAAGGAATATTAACAGTTGTTCCGAGGATGGTCAAGCCATGAAATGCAAAACAGTACGGTAATTTATCCTTGCATGATGTACATGTTTTATTTCAAAATCGTCATGAGGTGTTGGTTGTGTTAAACTCGTGTTTCTGGTGGTACTAAGTTTGGTGACTCCCCAGTTGTTCCAGTTAAGCATTGTTTTGGTTACCTTTATTTGGGCAATTTCTGAAGTGTGGTATGCTTTGTCTCATGCCAGTGGTCTATTGGTATTAGAAGATTGGATTTGAATACTTTTCTCCTCAGAAGATTTGAGCCTTGTGGCGTGTTACGCTCTGACGTTGCTTTAGGATTCCAATTCCAATTATTTTCCGTCTTTTTTAAGATTGGCCGAGTATCTATTATGTCGTGACATCTTATTGTCTTCAAGATATTCCATCTGTTCGTTTCGTCAGCATAACATTCATTTATTCATTTACACTTATATCACGCATGCATATTCACATTTGCCGTTGATTCTGGGTTGTATACTTTGTTTTAATACAAGGTACAGTTTCTTTCCAAGTAGAGAGTTAGCTTAGGCAGAAAATGGGCTTCCTTTCTAAATTCCCCAACTGAGCTAATCCTCATGGATGATTTTTGATTTAGCTTACCTTTTCCATTTCTAGATAGGATGAAATCCCCAATCGAGTTACTTTCTCATTGGGTAGAGTCTTGTTTGACTGTTTTCTCTCTAGTTATTCCTGGATGAAGTTGTTGTCTCTTGCGTAGGCTATCTCATGATTTTCCCAGTGAAGTCGCGACCTAGACGAATGGTGCATTTATTTTGCACATTTAAGTATGTGATCTCTTCGGGAAGGATTGATTCATGATTCTCTTTGACGAAGATTTTATTCTCTGCCAGTGTCCTCGCAATTTCCTTCTGAGTTATTGGAAAACGACAAGCGGCAGCTCTTCACGAGCAACTTGTGCGTTATTATTATTGGAAAACGACAAGCGGCAGCTCTTCACGAGCAACTTGTGCGTTATTATTATTGGAAAACGACAAGCGGCAGCTCTTCACGAGCAACTTGTGCGTTATTATTATCTTCGGAAAACGACAAGCGGCAGCTCTTCACGAGCAGTTTGTTCTTATTTTGGAAAATGACAAGCGGCAGCTCTTCACGAGCAGTTTGTACGTTATTCTTATTTTGGAAAACGACAAGCGGAAGCTCTTCACGAGCAACTTGTGCGTTATTATTATCTTCGGAAAACGACAAGCGGCAGCTCTTCACGAGCAGTTTGTACGTTATTCTCATTTTGGAAAACGACAAGCGGCAGCTCTTCATGAGCAACTTGTGCGTTATTATTATTTTCAGAAAAACGACAAGCGGCAGCTCTTCACGAGCAACTTGTACGTTATTATTTTGGAAAACGGCAAGCGACAGTCTCTTTATTTGAGCAACTTGTACGTTATTATTTTTCTGGAATACAGCAAGCGGCAGCTTCTTTATTTGAGCAGCTTGTATGTTATTGGTATTTTCTTTGGACGACAGCAAGTGGCAGCCTCTTTATTTGAGCAGCTTGTATGTCATAATATTTTTGGACGACAGCAAGTGGCAGCCTCTTTATTTGAGCAACTTGTATGTCATAATATTTTTTTGGAAGACAGCAAGTGGCAGCTTCTTTATTTGAGCAGCTTGTGTATCTACAACCACATTATATCTCAGCGTTAATGAGTATATCTCCGGAAATCTTGCAGAGAAGTTTATTATAAATCTTTACCTTCAGAAGTTGGTAGTCCATCATCAGCAAATTTGATACTCTCTGTCTATCTTTGACTTTGAGTTGTGAACTCACTGTTTTTGGGTCGATAATCTGTTTTATGGCCTATGCAAGATGCCTTCTTTGTTAGGGTCAGAGGTCGTATTCCCTCAATTTTATTCGCTGTCAAGAGTCTGTCATTTGAAGTCGATGGCTCGTTTCCCTAGTAGAGTATAATCCATGTCTCTGTGTTTTGTTGGTGTTTGGCTTCTCCAACATTATTTCTGTCTCATACAGTATCTTTCTCTGTGAATTCAATCACTACATTCATATCAAGCATAATGGCGGTATCTTAGGACAAAAATTTGCGTATTATGTATTTAAGTACCTTCAATCTCGTCGAAACGAAGATTTTAATCTTCATATCTCCGGATAGAAGAAACTTAAATAGGGGCAGCTGTTGTACCCCAAATTTTGACCTAAGATACCATCTCCCATTTGCATCATTACATTGCAAGGGTTTTGACATATTTTTATCAATTTTCAAAGCAGTTTTTAAATTCATAACTTTTTCAAGTCAAGAGCTGTTTATTTTTGAACGCTAAATTTATTAACTGATAAATGCTAAAACAATGTTTATTAATTATTTATTATCTTAAATTTAAATAATTGGAATTTATTTTCAGTTACTATATAATTTAAAGATTTATAAATAATAAAATAAATATTTGAAAAGAGGTTTATTAATTGATCAAACAATGTTTATTAATTATTTATTATCCTAAATTTAAATAATTGGAATTTGTTTTCAGTTATTATAATTTAAAGATTTATGAATAATGAAATAAACATTTGAAAAGGAGTTTATTAATTGATCAAGCAATGTTTATTTAATTATTTAGTGTTCTAAGTTTAAATAGTTGAAATTTTATTTTCAGTTATTATAATTTAGAAGAATTAAAAATAATGAAGTAAATAATTGAAGTTATTAATTGATCAATGATGTTTATTTATCTGTTTATTATTCTGAATTTAAGTAATTGAAATTGATTTTCAGTTATTATATAATTTAAAGAATTATAAACGATAAATAAATAATGGGAAAGAAGAAAATAATTAACTGGAAAATAATAGAATTTTATTCATTTTATTCTAATTGTTACAATTGTTGTTTAAATACCGTATTTATTCACAACGTATTTACAACGATAATTTTTACAATGTTTAAAATGAAATAAAAGCTATCCTAATTTTTCTAAGTCCTAAATCTTCATCTTCTATCCAATGCTTCTTTGTTTGCTCATTTAATTTTACCTGCAAAAAGAATTAAAGAAAAGTCAGAAGTAAATAAATAATTAAAAGCAGAAAATTATTTTAGTGTTCATCTTTAAAAGCAAACGGCTGGAATCAGTTTTACCCTTTTTGTAAATCACGGGATTTCTCCCGGTTCACAAAAAGGGATGAATTTTTATTGACAAATATGAATGCACAAATTTAAATATGCACAAATTCATTTTTTGTCAAAAAACTGCATTTTTCAAATCAATTGCATTTTCAAAAGCCAACTGCATATTTCAAATATGCATAAATTCTTTTTGTCAAAAAACTGCATATTTCAAAAATATACACAGCTCAACAGCATACAAAAATCAACAGCATATGCAAGTTTCCAAGACAAATGCAACGTAAACATGCCCATATAGGAAGAGGCCAAAAATCAAAGGCTCCCATGCTGTAACAAAGAGAAAATATGCAGTTTAAACCATATATGCAAGCATAATATATTTCCATTTTACATCATTTTCCAGCATGCTTTTTCAGAACAAGTAAGTACATACATCACATTTTAATGTATCAAATGTACTAAGAGAGAGAAGAGAGAAGAAAGTGTGGTTTTACAGGTTTTGGCTTAGGCAGAAAGAGTTACAAAACAAAACTGCAGCAGTAACACAGTGAAGAAAAGAAAGCATGGAAAAGAATACCAACAAAACTGATGTAACAGTATGGTATGCATAGGTCAAAGCAAAGAATATTAAAAATACTCATAACCTGTAACGTAAACAAAGAGGCCAAACTGTTATAACAAGCAAACCCCCTTCAAAAATTGGGAGGAGTTCACAACCTGTAACATAAAACCTCAAGCCAAGAACTGTCATAACAACAAGAAAACCCTTCAAAAAAAAAGAGAGTTCAACCTGCCTGAAGCCTTAGAAACAAAATTGTCCAAACAAAATACAAAACCAAGTTTCAAAGCCAAAGCCTTGTTTCAAAAAACCAGTAACCATATGGCCTAAAAACCATAAAACCTTATGGCCTAAAACCATAAGACCTGCTATCTGCATAAACCATCACACCATGGCCTAAAACCATTAACCTGCATAACGCTAATACCCTGCCAAAAACCTACTGTCAAACCAATAGCCTAACCAATAAACCAGAAAAACATAACCATGGCCTAAAACCATTCCAAACCTGCATACACCAGCAAAACCATAACCATGGCCTAAACCTGCGTAAAACCACTAAAACCCATAAAACTTATTCAATCTGATAAACCCAGAAACCAGTATACCCAAAACCTGTCAAACTTATTGCCCAGCCATGAACATCATCAACCTCAAACCTGTTGAAACCAAGCTAGGCCAAACCTGAACCAATCCAACCAAAGCAAAAACCAGAACCATACAGCTTATCCAACCAACGTCCAAACCTACCAAGCCTCAGATTTATCATCATAGGCAAATTTCAAGGCAACAGAATCACAGAAAGAAGGAGAGGGCAAGCTAATCAAAACAATAGCATTCCAACAATAGCACCCAAGGCAATATAACATTCAAGGCAACAAGCAAGAAAAAGAAGAAAAAGGCATCACAAGGTATACAGTCAAAGAGAAGTAGAAAAAGCCAAGGTCAACAGTAAGCAAGAAGAAGAGAAATTGCACAGAGGTTTTCAACGTTATTCATCATCAAACCAAAAAAAATAAGAACGAAATACCAGGAAACTGAAGCAGCGTCACTATCTTCCCCGCTCGCCCCGGCCTCCTAGCTCGCCCCCAACCTCCCTCCTCCGTCTCCAGGTAACCTTTCCTCCTCCTCTTTTACTTTCATAATACCTCCAATAAACATAACAATGTGAATAAGAATCAAAAAGATGTAAAGTCACAACATGCAGTAACGAACTAACGAAATAAAAAAGATGAAATCACCTTAAATCTGTCGCCACAAAGCGTTGTTAGAGGGAAGAAGAAGATGGAGGTACCGGCGGCCATGGACAAACGGGTAAAGAACTCAGAAGCGAGCATGAAAGGCGAAGAAGAACGTGAACGAAGAAGACAAGCAAGCAAGCGCCGCTTCTGTCCAAAAACCCTAATCCCTTTCTTTCAAAGCTAAAACACGTTTAACCCTAAAAACAGATTAATGAAATTGGGCCTCACCCTTTCCTGCCTAAGAGCCCACGTTTTCCTTATGCACCCCCGTTTCTGCTTTCTTAATTGGGCCTTCTCAAACCTTTTAGCCCATATGTTTTGATTATGTTTCTACCCCTTTTATTTCTCAACACTTTTTTTCTATTTTGTTCTCTTTAGCTTTTTTTTTAGAGAGTTTTAATTTAGTTAATTAATAGAACTTAATCAATAAGAGATGTAGTTAATTAAAACAAATTTTAATATTTGACCATTTTTATTAAAGTTTAACTTTAAGATTAATTTAGTCATTGTTAGTTTTCTTTTAATTAGATTTAAGTTAATAGCTTTTAAATTTTAACTTAGTTTAGATTTATTTAATAATTCTTAAATAACATTTTATATTAATATCAAAAACATAAAAAAAAAATAGAAACATATAAAAGTCCTAAAAAAACATTTTATTTTTTCTTAATTAATTCTCATGCTTTTGTCCATATTAAAAATGCAAAAAAAAAATGAAAACTATTAAAACATTTTCTTTTCATTAATATTAAACAAAAATCTAAAAAATGCATGTTCACACCATTTAGTCTATTATTTAATTGTTGCTATTTAATCATTATCCGCATAATTTTCTGTTAATTATTTCATCTTTATTTGATTATTCTGTTTACGCATAAATCCAAGGGAAAAACGATTAAATTTGTTTACTTCATGTCCTCAGGTCCGATCACGCGAATATTTTTGCATTTCAATAAAACATAAGACAATTTTTCTCAAATATCCAATCTTTTCAAAACTTATACCTTTTAAGCAAAAACTTCGACATTAGGTCGTCGTATCTTCAAAAACCCGTCCGTACCCTTTTTCGGCCAAAACAATTTATTTTTAATCAAACGAACATTTTAATAAACAGATATTTCAAAAGGTTCCTATAGAGTACTATAGATACATTGGGTGCTAATACCTTCCCACTGTATAACCAAACCCCGAACCATAGATCTCTTTTCAAAAATGCCTTGTATTTTTATTACTTTTAGAAAGTATTATTTTACATTGCATATTTAGGGTTTTATTTCGCTCTTTTCCCTTTTCCCTTTGAAATAATAAAGCGCGGTGATGACTCTTGCTTTTGTGAGACGAATTAATCAATAATTCGATCTCCGATTTACCCCGCTACATTTTTTATCGCTACAGCCAGATATAACTTTTGTTGTTGAAGTTTGTGCTAGATATCAAGCAGCACCCAAAGTGAGTCACATCAATCAAGTCAGGAGAATTCTGAAGTATGTCAATGGTACATGTGAGTATAGATTGTTGTATTCGCATAGCTCAAATTCAGTTCTTGTGGGATACTGTGATGCTGATTGGGCTGGTAGTGTTGACGATATGAAGAGTACCTCTGGTGAATGTTTCTTCTTAGGAAAGAATTTTATTTCATGGTTTAGAAAGAAACATAATTGTGTATCTTTATCTATAGCTGAAGCTGAGTATATTGTTGCAGGAAGTAGTTGTTCTCAACTTGTATGGATGAAACTGATGTTATCTGAATACAATGTCACATAAGATGTCATAACATTATTTTGTGACAACCTGAGTGCTACCAAAATTTCCAAAAATCCTATCTAGCATAATAAGACTAAGCATATTTATATTAGGCATCATTTCATTAGAGAGCTTGTTGAAGACAAAGTTAGCTTGTTGATATTTTTACTAAAGCTCTAGATGCAATTCAGTTTGAAAACTTAAGAAGAAAACTGAGGATTTGTATCTACGAGGACTTATAGCAATTAATGTTACTTTTATACCACCTACATCCTGGTATTTTATTGGATATTAATAGTGTTAAGAAAAGGGAATCTCATTTATCTTTGCATTATAGTGTGTTTGATGAAACACATGTTCCATAAATTGTTATGACATCTTCCCAGGTGAAGATCCCGCTAACAAAAGTAATTATGTTATTGTTGGTGGTGAAATTGTTGCATTTTCTGGTGTTGATACTGATGGAGAAGGAGAAGAGTGTGATGTTGATGCTGATGCATGATTATTTCCTTTATAACCCTTTTTGGTTTTGCTTTGTGTACTTGTTTTTATTACTTTATGATTTTGTAAGGATTACATGCCCAGGATATGTTTAGCATTTGTGCTAATGTGTTACTCACCTTTGTCATATTATGGCTAAAAAGAGGGAGTGGATTTGTGTGTGATTTGATTGCTGCTATTGAGTGCTGCTATTGAGGGGGGAGAATTTGTTATTCTCTAAAGAGGTACTTGATAGGTTTTGAGGGGAAGTCCTTGTTCTGGACTGGACCGCTGTGAAGAAATGTCAAACATGATATCCTAACATGTTGAGGTTTTTTCTCTTATTTCTGTGATGAGTAGGTTCTATTATACTCTAATAAAAGTGTTTTTCTGTTGCTAACTTTCTGATGTTTGTGTAGGCTACCACACCTCTGATATTTGTGTGCTTTATTTATTTTCAAACCTAAGTTATTTTTTATGTTTGTGTGTGCAAGGGGTATTGTTGTACCCCAAAATTTTCCCTCTCAAGGACTCTTAGAATTACTTCAGTCAAGTTGTAAACCTCAGATCATAATTTTCTAAGAAGAACCATTCAAATTGTCAAAAGGGGGCAGAATGAGCAAAATCGGAGTTTCAACTGGAAAAGTCAACTGGACGCTAAAAAAGTCAAACTTTGACTTTTTGACCAAATTTGAGTCCCAAAAATCACATTATGTCAAGACATCCAAAAATATGAAATTCGATCATCAAAAATCAAGAGAATAAAAAATCCAACTTTGCAAGACTTTGAATATTTTCTAAGTATTTTCTATACTTGGTTAATTTCATTTACTTCATGACATCTTTTACTTCAATTCCAAATAATTCAAAATGATGCAAGTAATTCAAGTGATTACAAAGTGGCATTTTTGCAAAATTACAAATTCTAAAGCTATGTCTTGTTTGAATTTTCTCAAAACCTTGCCACAATATTTTGCCTTTGATATAATGTGCATAAAATATTCCACAAGACCAAGTTTGTGTCATGCTACAAATTATACTGTCCAAGTTGAACAAAGTGTGTTATGCTACATTGCCGCAACACCCAAAAACCTGCTCCATTGTTGCCCTGCAAGAAACCTTGTGCTATGTTGTCCTATACAGTCCAAAATTGCTCTATGCAGTCTGCCCAAGCCTGCATCATAACAGCCCCAAGATTGCACCAAAGTGGCAAAAGAAATTTGTGTGAAGAAAGTATCGAAGTAGTAGGCAAAAACAATTCAAATAAATTATTTGGTTTCCCCCCTAAACCTCAGTCAAAAGGTCTACAAAAAGGAATGTCTCATAAGACATAAGGGTTGGATTTTTTTGGGGAGAGAGCATTTTTTTCCAGAGAGAAGGTAGAGAGTTTTGGTTGAGCAGAAAAACATCATTTCTTTGTAACTTTGACTCATTCATCTTTAAACAAGCACCATTTCTTATTCAAAACAGAACCCCAACCCATTACTCCACCATACAAACTCCCCTAAGCCAAACACCTCATCACATACAAAGATTGTCCAAACATAAAAACAGTCCTTGTAGTGATATCATCTCCACCCTCAAAACACCAAAAACATTACGGTATAGCCTAACTTAGTTTCAACAGTCCGGAGCAGCTTTCTGGAGATTCATTAGGGCCATCATAGCATTTGGAAAAGCATTCAAATCTAAAAACAGCCAGTGCAGCCCAAAGGTAAGTCTTCTTGACTTGATATCTTTTCATACATCATTAATGATTTGTTGTTTTTGAAGATAAGATGTAGTATTTTTATTATCCCTTGGAACTATTCATTTGCTTATGGTTTAGGCTTATTCAATCATTTGTTATTTAAGTTCATCCATCATATGTTGTAAGCTAACCTGTACAGACAAGAAAAATAATGTTTAAAGCAGGAAAATACAGCATGTATCGATACATATCCTCATGTGTCGACTCATCCTAGTGAAAAAACATGGTATGAGTCGACACATAACCCCCATGCATCGACCCATACTGATTTCAGGTTACAAAACAGAAGTGGGAAAAGACTATGAGTTGACACATACGCGTTTCGCGTCGATGCAAAAAGGTGTATGAGTCGACAAATCCCATTATGTGTCGACTCATACTGAGCAGATTTTGTTTTACAGGGGCAAGGAAAAGCTATGTGTCGATGCATAACAGTATGTGTCGACACGTAGCATGTCAAAATGCATTTTTTCCTTTGTTTTGCACTGTTTTCACATTGTTTTCATTATTATTCGATATGGTTGTAATATTCCAGTTTCCACTTCATCCCCATTGTTAATTTGTACCCCCATCCCCCTAAAGTGATGTAATAACTTAGGATTTTTTTCCCTCATTTTTACTTGCTTTCATATATTGCTAGTAATTAGGATGTATGGCAAGATAAAATCAGCAAATAGATAACCTTTCAAATACAAGACAAAATGCATGCAAACTAACACACTTGCACACTAACATCTCTATGGTAATCTCATTTTGTTGCCTTTCGGAAAATAGTCATGTCCCTCGAATATGGGACATTTTAGCAAAGACCCTTCGATGAAAAAGAACTTAGTCCCTCGATGACCCTCGATGTTGCCTCCGGTAAAACGATCTAGTCCCTAAAACGACATTGCTAAAATGTCGCATAAGTTGCTTTCTATGACTATACAAATGTCCCGCACCTGTCCCTTCACATCCAACGATGGGGCTTCTTACCCAAAACAATGGTAAGATAGCCACATCTAAAGCAGAAGGAAAAGAATGCTTAAGACCTTTTGAGTAGGTAGGTTCGCTCTTAGTTACTCGCTTGCTAATAACAAAAATATTTTACACACTAACACTTCCATTTCAAAAACATTTTCAACAAGATCAAACATTTTGCATACGTTCTTATAGAGACGAGAACCATTGCAAAATATCTTTCTGAAAACCACTTTCTAAAACACAATCCACAAACACATCTTTGGACTATCTTTCGAAACAAAACTTTGTACGCGTTCTTATAGAAACAAGAACCATTACAAAGAGATTTTTCAAAACACTTTCAAAGCCCACACCACAAGCACATTGTCAAAACAAAAGCAAGTGATCTAGCGAGTAACTAAGAGCCCATGGAAAACCATGGATGAAAAGGGTGCTAATACCTTCCCTTTTCATAATCTATCCCCCCTAACTCAAGAAAACATCTCGAAAGGTATTTCCTGTGCTTTTTCAACTTTCCTTTTGGATAAAAGAAAAGTCGGTGGCGACTCTTGCTAAACCGCAACATTTGCAAACACAAACGCAAAACTCCAAGTCAGTTCTCCCATCGTACCACAGAACTGGCGACTCTGCTGGGGAAATATAAAAGTGGGGTTACCTTAGGGTTAGATCACATTTACTTTCTTTTTTTGTTTGATTTGTATTGCTTTACATTATGGTTCTCTGTTTGGGTTTGCTTTGATCCTCCACCCAGATCTGGGGCACCTTTTTAGGTAAGTAGTAATAGATTGTGGAGACTGTACGGTGTAGACCGATATGGTTGAAACAATGGCTACGTTAGTGTGACGCATTTGTGGGTACCGGTATCCCTTGTGTTGAAACGAGGAGAATATGGGGTCGTTGAGCAGTGTCATGAAGCACTAACTGACCTTAGAACCTTACTTGACCAACTTGGCCATTAGGACGTAGTGAGATAACCGGTTTCGGTGTAGAGCTGAAAATTGGTTGATACTCGATGCTACACTCATTGAAACCGGACTTTTGGGATATCTCGGCTGCAAGAAAAGATTGATTAAGCTGAGATAATGCCTAAAAGAAAGGTCAATGATATTGAGATCCCTTAAAACCTGATTACTATTAACTAGGACAGGTTGAGCCAACTAAATTTCAAGAGGGTACTTACCTATAAAACCTCATGCAAGCCTAAAACATAGGGACTTGTTTGCTTTGTGTGTATACATTTACTTGTACATAACATCATAAGCATCATACGCATGCTCACTAACCATTTCAAGGATTTAGAAGTTTATCTTTGTTTTGTTTTGTAGGTCATGAATTTCGTCCGAAGGAACACCATCTGAACCAGCTTTGTAAAAGCACATCCTCAGCTTCAAGAGTTAGCCTCAAGAGTTCCCGGGGAATCTCCTTTTACCAAGAAGTTTGGCCAACTCCTCAGTTTGGCTACATCCAGTTTCCAAGAAGATATTATGTGTGTACTGTTCCAATTCTTTGATCCCGAGCATCATTGTTTCACTTTCTCGGACTATCAGTTGGTACCTACACTGGAAGAGTTTTATCTACTCTTAGGGGTTCCTGTGCTTGATCAGATACCGTTCACCGGTCTAGAGGGTATTCCAAAACCTGAAGTCATCACTGAAGCTTTGCATCTGAAGAGAGTCGACATCATAGCTAATTGGGAGACAAGAAGCGGGGTCAAAGGTTTCCTAGCTAAGTTTCTATTGGATAAGGCTCGTTCATTCTGGGACGACATGGATTTCCAAGCTTTTGAAGACATCCTGGATCTTCTCATTTATGGTTTGGTTCTGTTCCCCAACTCGGACCAATTAATAGATGTTAACGCCATCAAAGTCTTTCTCTCTCGCAATCCTATACATACTTTACTGGGAGACATCTTGCATTGCCTTCATACTCGCATCATGAAGAAAAGAGGTACTCTTTTGTGTTGTATTCCCCTACTCGCTGAGTGGTTCACTTCACACCTACCTCAATCAGCATTGAAGAACGAGCAAAGACTGACATGGTCCCAAAGGATGATATCCCTCACCCACTCTAATATCTGTTGGTGTTTGAGATCTTTGGAAGATGTCTCTATCATTGACCACTATGGAGAATTCCCTAACGTACCTCTACTTGGTATTAGGGGAGGTATCACCTAGAATCCCTGTTTAGCTCTTCGACAGTTTGGATATGCACGAAGAGATGGTCCTCACGAGATGCTCATTCAGGGTTTGGTGTTCGAATACGACAAAGAAGACCAAGGTCACCGCCAGAGGTTTACACGAGCTTGGAGAATGGTGAACAAGGTGGACAGTAGAACTTTGGGACATAAAAACTCTATCCCTCTCGAGCCTTACCTCAGGTGGGTGCGAGCTTGTGCTCAGAGTTTCGTTATGCCTTACCCTTCCATCCACCATGTTATCATAGAGCCTGTTGTTGAAGGAGACGTCCCATACACCACCCTTCATCCTGACATGCCTACCTCTCTCAAAGACTTGCAGAAGGCTTGGGTTCAGTTGAAGGAAGAGCGAGACACCTTTTAAGCCCAGTTTTACGCTAGTGAGAAGAAGGTTCTGGAGCTCACCAAGCTGCTTCATGAAGAGAAAAACCCGAATGCCTACATTGCTCCAAAGAGGATGCGTTCAACCTTCTTATCTTAGGAGTTTTTGTTGTATTCTATTTTTTTATTGTTAGCCCGATGAGGCATGATGTATTCAAACTTGGTTTTAATATAACGTGTGTTCTTTTGGTTTGAACAAATTTAAATCTCTAATTTACTTGAAATCATTTGCATATTGCATCTTCATTCATCATAACATCATACAGGTTTCTCATAACAGGTCTCCTTATCCTTCTACTGTTTATTTCAGTGAGATGGATATTGAACAGACAATGAAAGATCTTTAGGCGCAGAACGTCCAGTTTCAACAAATGCTCTTGACTCTGAAAAAAGGACAAAAGGAGTTGAAGACTCTACTGGCCAAAGAGAAGAAGAAGAAAGCGAAGAAACCAACCGGTATTGTGATCATGGGAAGAAGGTTCAAAGGACAAGCCAGACGTACTTTGGACTTTCCAACATCATCGGGTGAAGGAGATAATCAAGGAGACGGGACCCAGGAAGTGAACAATGACCCAGCATCCGAGGAAGAGGAAGAGCCTGATTACTCTAAGGTACAATATCCTCCTGCTGATAATAAATACAAACAGCTAGAGGATTGTTTGAATGCTATGAAGATTCAGAGGGCACCCGGATTGGATTTTTAAGAATTAGGACTTGTCTCAGGGGTTGTCATCCCACAGAAATTCAAGGTCCCCACTTTCGCCAAATATGACGGTGTCTCTTGCCCAAAGCTACATCAAAGGTCATACGTCGGAAAGATTCAACCCCATACGGCTAATAAGAATCTGTGGGTGCATTTCCTCCAAGAGAGCTTGTCAGGGACGCAGTTGGATTGGTTCTATCAATTGGAAGGGACCAATGTTTGCAATTGGGAAGATTTGGCTGCCGCCTTCTACAAACAATATTAGTACAATGCTGATTTAGATCCAACTCAGACGCAATTGCAAGGCATGCCTATAGGAACAGGTGAAGGTTTCAAAACCTATGCTCAGAAATGGAGGGATCTCACAGGAAGAGTCCAGCCCCCTCTATCTGACATAGAATTAGTGAATATGTTCCTAGGAACCTTATCAGGTCCATTCTTCAACCACCTGATCAGAAGTTTTTCAGCTGGACTTATTGAACTGATCATGACTGGTGAGCGGGTCGAAGCTGGTATAAAAAATGGCAAAATTCAAAAAGATGCATCTTCGAGCACAACAAAGAAACCATTCACTGGTAAGAAGGAGGCCAGTGCCATTTATGACCCGAGAGATCGAAGTAGAGCGGGATACCGTCCAACGGTAAGTGTTGTAATAATACCTAAGCCTGTGGTTGCCCCACAACGCAGTAATCAACAAAGGGTAGAAAGACCACAAAGGCAATTCACCCGGATCAACATGACATTGACAGAGGTTCTACCCCATCTGTTGAGATCCAACTTGACAACTTTGAAAGAGGCTCCCAAGAATCCTAATACTTCCTCTCCTTGATACAATCTGAATGCTCGAAGCGCCTATCATTCGGGGGGCCTTGGTCATGACACAAATGACTGTTGGGCACTAAGAAATAAAGTACAAGATTTGATTGAAGCCAAGGAGATTGAGTTCGATTCTCTAGAGAATCCCAATGTCATAACTGCTCCCATGCCTAGGCACAACCATGGAGTTAACGCCATTGATACTGATCTATTCATAACCTCAGTGGACAAAGTTTCTACTCCTCTTATGGCTGTTAAGAAGAATTTGTTGTTGGCTGGTTTATTTCTAGGTTATGGTGAAGGTTTCCACATGTGTTCGTTTCTACCTTCTGGTTGCCATTTGCTGAGGTCAGGTGTTCAATGCCTGATGGACAGCAAAGAAATTTTGTTCGAGAAAACTCTGGTTCCCGTTGTTCCATCTGAAGAAATTGTTATTATAACCATTTCCTAGAAGTGGAAGACCAAAGAAGTTGATCCTGATATTGGTAACATTGTTGGGACCAGCAAGATTACTAGAAGTGGAAGGGTTTTCTCTCCTGAGATCTCCCCGAAGACTGTCACTAAGCATGTCGTTATTTTGTCTTCTGCACCCGCCAGTACTTCAGTTACTATTCCTGTTCTTACTTCAGCTGGTACCCCTGCCGATAAGTCATCTGGGACTTGAGGCAAAGAATTTGTAGGTGAGCATGCCCAGACGGAGGCACCTAGAAAGATTGTTGTGGAAGCCTCTAAGCAAGAGATACAGGAAATTTTGAAAATAATCAAAAAAAGTAACTATAATATGGTCGAACAGTTGGGGCAGACTCCCTTAAAGATATCCATAATATCTCTGTTTTTGTACTCCGAGGCCCATGTGAAGGCTTTGATTTCATTCCTCAAAACTGTGCATGTGCCACAAGAGACTTCAGCTGATTAATTCAAAGATTGCGTGGCTAGTCTGACTACCGACACTGGGCTGGGTTTCTCAAATGCCGAATTGACACCAAAGGGAAGAAAGCATATTGATGCTCTGCATGTCTCGATTGAATGCAGAGGCACCACTATGGCTCGTGTGCTGATAGATACTGGGTCTTTACTGAATGTTCTGCCAAAGAAAGCGTTGGACTGGTTGGATTGCGAGGGTTTGACTTTAAAGCCTAGTAACTTTATGGTAAGGGATTTTGACGGATTGAAGAGAATGGTGCATGGGGAAGTGAACATCCCTGTCAAAGTAGGCTCCCAGACATTCGAGTCCACCTTCTATGTGATGGATATCAGGCCATCATACTCATGTTTGTTGGGTCGTCCTTGGATCCACGAAGCTGGGGTTGTTACTTCCATACTTCACCAAATGCTGAAGTATCCGGTGAAAGGAAAGATTGTCACAGTACGGGGTGAAGAATAATACATGGTGAGCCACCTCAATTCCTTCCGCTACGTAGAGATGGATGGAGAATTTATAGAGACTCCTTGTCAAAACTTTGAAGAGGTTCCCCAGATTTTGGCGTCAACTGAGACCACTACCAGTACCAAATCTCCTCTGAAGATGGCTTCTCTCAGGGACGCAAGAGAAATAGTTGAAGAAGGCAGGAATACCAATTGGGGACAGCTTCCTAAGTTTATTCACAAAACTGACAAGTTTGGCTTGGGCTTTACTTCAGGAGCTCAGAGGGTTGTTCAACGCGCTCGAGTTGGAGGACCTCTCCTATGCATCAGCAATCGAGAGGTCAATGATATTTAAGACAGTGAAGAAGACTCTGATTTCGACAGCTGGATTTACCCGACTACCAATGGTGGACCGAGTAATTGGACGACCAGAGATTTCATTCCAGTTTCTTTTATTCCGCAGTAATTGTCTTATTTGTTTTTAAATTTGTAATGAACAATTTAAAATTTATAGCCTTGTGTCTTACCCGAGGCACGATGGCTCTATCGGTGAGGGTTATTATATGTCATCTCATATGTCATCAATGAAACATTGGACTTTCTTTGCATATAAATTTCACACTCTCTGTTTTTTCTTTTTTGGCTTTGCTTTATCAATACAGCTATGCTCTTACACACACTCACATATCAAATAGCATATCCATATCTACTCTGGATCCCATTGATAACAATCCTTCTATTGCCAGTTATGACTTTAAAAATCTGATCAACCAAGTCGAGGACGAGGATGAGGACGATTGTGAGGTACCTAGAGAACTTGCTAGACTACTACAGCAGGAAGAGAGGGTTATACAGCCTCATGAAGAGTCAGTTGAAACAATAAACTTGGGTACAGAAATAGACAAAAAAGAGGTTAAAATAGGTGCAAATTTGGAGCTTAGCATCAAACAGAGGTTGATACAAATGTTGCACGACTACGTTGAGATATTCACCTGGTCCTATGAAGACATGCCTGGTTTGGACAATGATATTGCGGTACATCGCCTGCCGACTAAGGAAGACTGCCCACCAGTTAAACAGAAGGTTCGCCATATGCCCCCTGAAATGTCAGAGAAAATTAAGGCAGAGGTCATGAAGCAGTTAGATGCAGGGTTCTTAGTTGTCACCTCCTATCGGCAGTGGGTTGCTAATATCGTTCTGGTGCATAAGAAGGACGACAAGGTACGAATGTGTGTGGATTACAGAGATCTGAATAGGGCAAGCCCCAAGGATGACTTCCCGCTTCCCCACATTAATGTTCTGGTTGACAACACCGCGCAACATAAAATCTTCTCCTTCATGGATGGTTTCTCTGGCTACAACCAGATCAAGATGGCTCTTGAAGACATGGAGAAGCCAACCTTTGTCACGCAGTGGGGCACCTTCTGCTACAAGGTGATGCCTTTTGGGATGAAGAATGTTGGGGCAACCTATCAGCGGGCCATGGTCGCTTTGTTACACGACATGATTCACCATGAGATCGAAGTTTATGTCGATGATATGATAGCCAGGTCTCAGACTGAGGAAGAGCACCTTAATCATCTCCAAAAGCTTCTCGACAGGTTGAAGATATACAAGCTGAGGTTGAATATGAACAAGTGCATCTTCGGGGTAAGGTCCGGTAAGCTTCTGGGTTTCATCGTCAGTGACAAAGGTATTCAGGTAGACCCCGCAAAGGTAAAGGCTATACAAGAAATGCCAGCTCCCCATATGGAGAAGGAAGTTAGAGGTTTCTTGGGACGCCTGAATTATATCGCCAGGTTCATTTCACATCTGACTGCTACTTGCGATCCAATCTTCAAGCTTCTGAAGAAAGATCAAGTGGTAAAGTGGAATGATGAATGTTAGATCACTTTTAAAAGAATAAAGGAATACCTTCAAGAACTACCAATTATGATGCCTCCAGTTGAAGGGAGACCTTTGATATTGTACTTGACAGTACTAGATAATTCAATGGGGTGTGTGCTGGGGCAGCATGACGAGTTTGGCCGAAAAGAGCATGCCATTTATTACCTTAGCAAAAAGTTTACTGACTGTGAGACACGATACTCATTGCTCGAGAAAACTTGTTGCGCTTTGGCATGGGCTGCTCACCGACTGAGACAGTATATGCTGACTCACACTACCTTGTTGATATCTAAGATGGATCCGATCAAGTACATTTTCGAGAAGCCCGCTCTCTCCGGAAGGATAGCAAGGTGGAAAATGATCTTAACTGAATACGATATACAATATACAACCCATAAAGAAATCAGGGGGAGTGTATTGGCTGATCATTTGGATCATTAGGCCATGGATGACTATCAGTCCATGAATTTTGAGTTCCCAGATGAGAATATCATGTTAGTAACCGACTGTGAAGAACCTGGACCGGATGAAGGACCTGAGGAAGGATCCCGATGGTCTATGTACTTTGATGGAGCCTCAAACGCATTGGGCAATGGCATCGGTGATGTAATCATATCTTCTGAGGGTTGTCATACTCCATTCACTGCCCGATTATGTTTCAACTGCACCAACAATATGGCGGAGTATGAAGCCTGCATCATGGGTCTTCGAGCTGCCATTGACCTAAGGATCAAGTTCTTGAGTGTATTTAGGGATTCCGCTTTGGTGATAAGTCAGATCAAAGTCGAGTGGGATACAAAACATTTGAATCTCATCTCGTACAAAGAGCATGTACTGACATTTCTCCCACACTTTGAGGAGGTAACTTTTTAACATTTCCACGGGAGGAGAATCAATTGGCGGACGCGTTAGCTACCATGTATTCCATGTTCAAAGTCAAGTGGGACAACGAAGCTCCCCGAATAACCATTGAAAGGTTGGATGAACCGGCACACTACTGTGAAATCAATATTGAAGAGGTAACAGACAAACCCTGGTTTCACGAAGTCAAAAGGTATCTCGAGGCTCAAGAGTATCCCGAAGGGGAATCTGTCAATGATAAGAAGTTTCTGATAAGATTCGCTGAAAAGTTCTTCCTCAGTAATGGAATCCTCTATAAACACAACCATGACTCTACCTTACTGTGTTGTGTAAACTAGGGTGAAGCAGAGAGGATCATGATAGATCTACATGAAGGTACCTTCGGAACCCATTCTAATGGACACACCATGGCTAAGAAGATCCTGCCGGCGGGATACTACTGGTCCACCATGGAAGCCGATTATTATTAGTACTCTCGAACTTGCCATAAGTTCCAAATCTATGCTGATAAGGTGCATGTGCCTCCGGTCCCTTTGAACGTCTTAACAGCTCTGTGGCCCTTTGCAATGTGGGGCATCGACATGATCAGAGAAATCAGGCCCACCGCTTGTAATGGACATCGCTTCATCCTAGTAGCAATTGATTACTTCATGAAGTGGGTTGAAGTATCCCTTTTGCCACAGTAACCAAGAACGTGGTGGCGTGGTTTATCCAACATAATCTGATCTATCAATATGGTGTTCCAGAGAGGATCATTACTGACAATGGTACGAATCTCAACAACACAATGATCACCGAGCTCTGTAAACAATTCAAGATACAGCATCATAACTCTTCTCCCTACCGGCCGAAGATGAATGGCGTTGTCGAAGCAGCTAACAAGAACATCAAGAAGATTGTACAGAAGATGACAGTGACATACAAAGACTGGCATAAGATGCTACCATTCGCTCTTCATGGGTACCTTACCTCAGCACAGACATCAACGGGGGCAACACCCTACTCTCTGGTATATGGCATGGAGGCAGTCCTACCCATTGAGGTTTAGATTCCTTCCCTAAGGATTATGAGAGATGCATACCTAAACGAAGATGACTGGATCCAAACTCAACTTGATCAGTTAAATCTAATCAATGAAAAGAGACTTATTGCTATCTGCCATGGTCAGACGTATCAAAAGCGGATGATCAAGGCTTTTAACAAGAAAGTCAGGCGTCAAGAATATCGAGTCGGAGATCTAGTGATCAAGCGCATCATATTGCCGCAAGGTGACCCCTAGGGAAAATGGACTCCCACATACGAAGGGCCATTTGTGGTTAAAAACATTTTTTCAGGTGGAGCCATGATTCTGACCACCATGGACGGTGACGACCTTCCTCACCCTGTCAATGCAGACATAGTGAAAAGATACTACGCATGATAAAAGACCCGCTAGGTTGACTGGCCTAGGCAAAAATAAGGGCTTTCCGGCGAACCAAAAGGGTTCGAGCAAAAATAAAGGATGAAAATGAAAAAATCTATACACCCGGCAAGTCAAAAACCTGAAAAGGCGACTTGGGAAAAAAAGGGTATCCCGGTGGACCGAAAACCCGAAAGGGCGGTCCAGGAAAAAGTTAGGGATGAAAAGTGTATCACTATGTCCCATTGGATCACCCTGCGATCTGACCTCAGTATCAACTATCAAGCTCAAACGGCATCAATCAAATCTAATCAGCTTCGGACAAGCAGCAAAGTGAGGAGACGCCCGAAGGCATAGCGGCAATAGCAGATTGAAACCCAATGGGATTGTTGCACATAGTTGTTTTCTTTCCATTGTACACAATATTGTATATCCTTCATTTTTATGGCGGCGTTCTCTTACTAGAGTGTCAGCTTCCTTGTACAAAAGCGCCTGTTATATGCCAACTTCAAAATTAATACAAGTCATTTTTACAAAACTATTTGTTTTTCTTTTTCTGTTTTGTTTTTTGTAAGAACGTCCAATGATTTATTCTTGACATATGCATTTGAATATGATTGTTGTTCACAAATATTTGCATAAAGAAACCAAAGACAATTACTCATAACTCCAGAAACAGGGGGGGAAATAGGAAATGTCAAACCCGACAGTTACTCTGTCCAAGCAGGTACCGGGAGGGACAACTTTGGAGCATAATCATCAGTACATGTGACCTTGCAACATCTATATTCCATACGGCGTAGAGGTAATCAAAGCATTTATATCAGTTCTCTCAAAGCGAGAAGTATTCTCTCCAGCCAGGGTCACCCAGAAGCCTGACGTCCATATCCCCCGGCCATATTCTATAATCACGAGTGGATCATCATAAATTTCTGAATCCCCAAGCAGAGTTTATTTCTTCGGATACAGGAATTCAATCCCAGATGGAAGTACAGTCATTTCCATTCATCATCCCCAGCGGAGGTAGAAGAGCCATATTTCTTTACAACAGTCAGGAATTCTATTTTCTCCAGCAGCGGTCTGGGATTTATTTTCCCGAACTCGATATGTCACGACCGACATCCCATGCTCAGACATCATGACATGCACATACATATCACATACAACATAATCTCGAGAACGTCATCTCATAACGCATTTCATGCATCGCATATAACTAACCCTGTTATCTTTTCAGGAAAGACAGTTATCACCAACAATTCCAGCAGTTATACACGTCATATCTGCAGGTAACCAAGGGAAAATCATTTCCCAAAACCAAACGGGTCAATTAATCTACATGATCAAATGAAGTAACCTTACTATCCAGGTTCCTTCTCACAAGCCCTACTACCTAGGCTTTCATTTCAAAGTAATCTTACTATCCAGGTTCCTTCCCACAAGCCTTACTACCCAGGCTTTCATCTCGAAGTAACCCTACTATCCAGGTTCCTTCTCATAGCCTTACTACCCAGGCTTTCATTTCGAAGTAACCCTACTATCCAGGTTCCTTCCCAGAAGCCCTACTACCCAGGCTTTCATTTTGAAGTAACCCTACTATCCAGGTTCATTCCCACAAGCCCTACTACCCAGGCTTTCATTTCGAAGTAACCCTACTATTCAGGTTCCTTTCCACAAGCCCTACTACCCAGGCTTTCATTTCGAAGTAACCCTACTACCCAGGTTCCTTCCCACAAGCCCTACTATTCAGGCTTTCATTTCTAAGTAACCCTACTATCCAGGTTCCTTCTCATAGCCTTACTACCCAGGCTTTCATTTCGAAGTAACCATACTATCCAGGTTCCTTCCCACAAGCCCTACTACCCAGGAATTCATTTCAAAGTAACCCTACTATCTAGGTTCCTTCTCATAGCCCTACTATCCAGGCTTTCATTTTGAAGTAATCCTACTATCCAGGTTCCTTCGCATAGCCCTACTATCCAGGCTTTCATTTCAAAGTAACCTTACTATCCAGATTCCTTCTCCCTTATCTCCAGACAGTAGGTTACAACGTTGTAAGGCCTGGACCCGATCAGATATGGTCGACTTCATATTTCCCCAGCGAGTTGCTGTATAGCCTGGACTCTGACCGGGTATACATTCTATTTTCACTCCCTCAATCAGGAGTTAATTCCTCAGTAAAGTAATGGACAACCAAATCTCCTAGACTTTACTTCCCAGGACATAAACCAATATTCCCCGGTGAAGTCCTCCTCGACAGCAGGAACAGGATTTCTCGCTAAAGAATCCCTGGTGCAACCAATCTTTTCTGAATGGCATCTACAAGCCCATCTCAGACAATTCTCCATCATTTCTCCAAATGGCATCTTTTAAGCCCATTCCCTGCACAATCAACTGCCACATCATCGAGTGCAAATTTCTGGGCACTCTAGTGTTCAATCATCTTCCACCTTCAAGTCACGAATGGTAGGTTCGCCATTCTAACTCTTCAGGTTTAAGAAGATTGAACAGGGGAATTTGTTGTACCCCAAAATTTGCCCTCTCGTGTCTCAAGGACTCTTAGAATTACTTCAGTCAAGTTGTAAACCTCATATCATAATTTTCTAAGAAGAACCATTCAAATTTTTAAAAGGGGGCAGAATGAGCAAAATCGGAGTTTCAGCTGGAAAAAGTCAACTGGACGCTAAAAAGTCAAACTTTGACTTTTTGACCAAATTTGAGTCCCAAAAATCACATTATGTCAAGACATCCAAAAATATGAAATTCGATCATCAAAAATCAAGAGAATCAAAAATCCAACTTTGCAAGACTTTGAATATTTTCCAAGTATTTTCTATACTTGGTTAATTTCATTTACTTCATGACATCTTTTACTACAATTCCAAATAATTCAAAATGATGCAATTAATTCAAGTGATTACAAAGTGTCATTTTTGCAAAAGTACAAATTCTAAAGCTATGTCTTGTTTGAATTTTCTCAAAACCTTGCCACAATATTTTGCCTTTGATATAATGTGCATAAAATATTCCACAAGACCAAGTTTGTGTCATGCTACAAATTATACTGTCCAAGTTGAACAAAGTGTGTTATGCTACATTGCCACAACACCCCAAAATCTGCTCCATTGCTGCCCTATAAGAAACCTTGTGATATGTTGTCTTATACAGTCCAAAACTGCTCTATGCAGTCTGCCCAAGCCTGCATCATAACAGCCCCAAGATTGCACCAAAATGGCAAAAGAAATTTGTGTGAAGAAAGTATCAAAGCAGTAGGCAAAAAAAATTCAAATAACTTAGTTGGTTTCCCCCCTAAACCTCAGTCAAAAGGTCTACAAAAAGGACTGTCTCATAAGACATAATGGTTGGATTTTTTTGGGGAGAGAGCATTTTTTTCCAGAGAGAAGGTAGAGAGTTTTGTTTGAGCAGAAAAACAACATTTCTTTGTAACTTTGACTCATTCATCTTTAAACAAGCACCAGTTCTTATTCAAAACAGAACCCTAACCCATTACTCCACCATACAAACTCTCCCTTAAGCCAAACACCTCATCACATAAAAAGATTGTCCAAACATAAAAACAGTCCTTGTAGTGCTATCAACTCGACCCTCAAAACACCAAAAACATTACAGTACAGCCTAACTTAGTTTCAACAGTCCGGAGCAGCTTTCTGGAGATTCATTAGGGCCATCATAGCATTTGGAAAAGCATTCAAATCTAAAAACAGTCAGTGCATCCCAAAGGTAAGTCTTCTTCACTTGATATATTTTCATACATCATTAATGATTTGTTGTTTTTGAAGATAATATGTAGTATTTTTATTATCCCTTGGAACTAGTCATTTGCTTATGGTTTAAGCTTATTCAATCATTTGTTATTTATGTTCATCCATCATATGTTGTAAGCTAACCTGTACAGACAAGAAAAACAATGTTTAAAGCAGGAAAATATAGCATGTATCGACACATATCCTCATGTGTCGACTCATCCTAGTGAAAAAACAGGGTATGAGTCGACACATAACCCCCATACACCGACCCATACTGATTTCAGGTTACAAAACAGAAGTGGGAAAATATTATGAGTCTACACATACGCGTTTCGCATCGATGCAAAAAGGTGTATGAGTTGACACATCCCATTATGTGTCGACTCATACTGAGCAGATTTTGTTTTACAGGGGCAAGGAAAAGCTATGTGTCGATGCATAACAGCATGTGTCGACACGTAGCAGTTCAAAATGCTTTTTTTTCCTTTGTTTTGCACTGTTTTCACATTGTTTTCATTATTATTCAATATGGTTGTAATATTTAAGTTTCCACTTCATCCCCATTATTAATTTGTACCCCCATCCCCCTAAAGTGATGTAATAACTTAGGATTTATTTCCCGTATTTTTACTTGCTTTCATATATTGCTAGTAATTAGGATGTATGGCAAGATAAAATCAGCAAATAGATAACCTTTCAAATACAAAACAAAATGCATGCAAACTAACACACTTGCACACTAGCATCTCTAGGGTAATCTCATTTTGTTGCCTTTTGGAAAATAGTCATGTCCCTAGAATATGGGACGTTTTAGCAAAGACCCTTTGATGAAAAAGATCGTAGTCCCTCGATGACCCTCGATGCTGCCTCCGATAAAACGATCTAGTCCCTAAAACGACATTGCTAAAACGCTGCATAGGTTGCTTTCTATGACTATACATACGTCCCACACTCGTCCCTTCACATCCAATGATGGGGCTTCTTACCCAAAACAATGGTAAGATAGCCACATCTAAAGGAAAAGGAAAAGAATGTTTAAGACCTTTTGAGTAGGTAGGTTCGCTCTTAGTTACTCGCTTGGTCATAACAAAAATATTTTACACACTAACACTTCCATTTCAAAAACATTTTCAACAAGATAAAACATTTTTCATACGTTCTTATAGAGACGAGAACCATTACAAAATATCTTTCCGAAAACCACTTTCCAAAACACAATCCACAAACACATCTTTGGACTATCTTTCGAAACAAAACTTTGTACGCTCTCTTATAGAAACAAGAACCATTACAAAGAGATTTTTCAAAACACTTTCAAAGCCCACACCACAAGCACATTGTCAAAACAAAAGCAAGTGATCTAGCGAGTAACTAAGATCCCATGGAAAACCATGGATGAAAAGGGTGCTAATACCTTCCCTTTTCATAATCTATCCCCCTGAACTCAAGAAAACATCTCGAAAGGTCTTTCCTGTGCTTTTTCACCTTTCCTTTTGGATTAAAGAAAAGTCGGTGGCGACTCTTGCTAAACCGCAACATTTGCAAACACAAACGCAGAACTCCAAGTCAGTTCTCCCACCGTACCACAGGTATTAAGTTGTTTTAGCCAAAATAAGCCAAAGAGGGAGATCGTTAATTCTCTATTTTTGTGATTGGCATTATGTTTGGTAAAACTAACTTAGCAGAAACATGTTGAAATAAGTTTTTTATCAATTGGAGCAACATGTTGAACAAGATGTCATATGCAGGGTCATTTGACATCGCGCCTGTGTACAACTGGACAGTTGGATGTTTTAGTTTATTTCAGATGCAGAATATTATGGGAATATTATGTTATCCTATGTGACGCCCAATTTAAGGATTAATAGATTCAAGCTTAAATTAAGAAGTATTCTTAGTTTCTAATTATGGAGATAATTTAGGAATCTAATGATTGAAGTCCTATTTTTATGCATAACTTTCTGCAGACTTTTAGTAGATGATTTGCTGCGTTTTTGAAGCCTAATCTAGTCTAGAAGATTGCTTTAAATAGACTGTCACAAACCTAGTTTTGTTGTGGAACTTATATATTTTTTTGTTAGGGTTTGTGTGTGTTAATTGTGAGTCTCTCTAATATCATCTTGATAAAAGAGTAGGACCGTTTTGAGTTTTAAGTTTTGTCAGACATTCTAAATCTTTTAAGAAGTCAATGATTGTGTGTTTTTGAAGGTTGTCTTCTAATTCTTTTTAATTGTGTTCTTATCACTATTTGTGACTGAAATGGATTTGAGAAGGGTCTCATACCTAGGTGAGTCTTAGGTAGAACTTAAGCATGGGTAGTGATTAAGTGAGTAGATTGTAAACTAGTGAGAGTTTATTGTGGGTCTACAAATTGATACTACTTAGTTAATTTCGTCCCTAGCTTGGTAGCCCCCAGAGTAGGTGTTGTTGTACACTAACTTTGATTAAGAATTTTGTGTGTTCCTTTATTTTTCTACACTATTTATTGTTTGAAATTGTTCATTATGTTATTGTTCAGAGATCAATGTCTCTATATCTCTCAGGACATCTGAGATCTGAATACCATAATTTCAGAGAAGATGCAAACAATCATATCTTATGTCTTGTAATATTTTGGTTGTAGGATAACCAATATTTCCTTGTATAAGGGGATTGTGATACGATGGGAGAACTGACTTGAGGGTTTTGCATTTTATCGCAAATGTTGCGGTTTAGCAAGATTCGCCACCGACTTTTCTTTTATCCAAAAGGAAAGGTGAAAAAGCACAGGAAAGACCTTTGAGATGTTTTCTTGAGTTCGGGGGGGTAGATTATGAACAAGGAAGGTATTAGCACCCTTTTCATCCATGGTTCTCCATGGGATCTTAGTTACTTGCTAGATCACTTACTTTTGTTGTTTGAAAATGTGTTTGGTGTGATTTTGAAAGTATTTTGTAAAAGAGGCCATTGTTTAGGCAACCTTTGTAATGATTCTCGTTCGTAAGAATGTATACAAAGATGTTTGTCTTTTGAAAATGTTTTCAATGTTTGTAAGATGTTTTTGAAATGTGTGAGTTTGTTTTGGAAAATAGCAAGGATAGTTGTTTGGAAATAGAGCAAGTAGCTAGAAGCAATCTACCTACTCAAATGTCTTACTTATGCATTTTCTATTCCTTCGACATTGTTGTCTTACCACTGATTTGGTAAGCAACCCTATCTTTGGATGTAAACGAGACATGTGTGGGTCATCGTATAACCATGATTAGCAATGTTGCAAAGTATCTTAGTATTTTCGAGGGACTAAGATCATTTTGTAAGGAAACTTTGAATAGCGTCATCGAGGGACTATGATCCTTTAATTTTGTTTGTTTTACTAAGATACATTGCATGCGTAACATGGCTATTTTTGTATAAAGCAACCAAGTGGAGAAACCCTAAGGGTGTTTGTGTGCAAGTGTGTTTGATTGCATGCATGATTTTATCTTGAATTAGGACTTTCTATTTCATTGATTTTATCTTTCCATACATGTCCTAATCACTAGCATTTACACGTGAAAGCGATAAAAATGAGGAAATGTAAAGTCCTACGCTATTACAATATTTAGGGGGTGGGGGTAAAAATTTATGAATGGGGAATCCAGCGAGAAAAATAACAAGGGGAAGAAAAAAAGAAAGAAGGAGGGGATCAGTGTGCTGCTGAAAGGAAGTCAGAAGTTCTGACCCTGACCTGCTGCAGAATAGCATCCTGTTAGTGAAAATGTATAGGTCAGAACTTCTGACCCTGGTGCGCTGCAAAACAGAAACCTATTAGTGGGAAGGTCAGAACTTCTGACCCCGGTGCGCTGCAAAACAGAAACCTGTTAGTGAAAATGTATAGGTCAGAAGTTCTGACCCTGCTAGGCACACAGTAATTTTCAGAAGTTCTGATATTACTGATGACAAAACAGGCCTCAGAAGTTCTGGCGCCAAAGTCAGAACTTGGTCTCCCCCTGTGCTAGTCAGAACATCTGCAATTTGGTTATTTTTCCACAAAACAGAAGGCATGCCTAGGACAGTTTCAGCAGGTGTCATAGCGTTTCAGAAGTCAGAACCAAAAAAAATCAGAGGCAAGTTATGTACTGATTCACTTCCTACTTAAATATGCAGAGGCGTGAAAATCTCAGAACATGGACAACATCAGAAGCATGATATTTACGTTGTGTTTTTGAGCATGCAATTCTGGTGATGTTTAAGCAATGTGGTGAGGGTCAGCAAGTGCTTACCTTGCAGCTGGAAAAAGTTCGTGGACTGGAGTTAGCCTTAACTCTAATGTTGTTCTGTACAGGTTCTTTGAATGGGTGGATGAAGAGTATATATATGTGGTCAGAAACTGTATGGGCGTTTCTTAGTCAAGAAACAATTTGGGTACAAATGAAGTTTGGAGGCAGGAGATTCAAAGTTGTGTTTAAGGCTCTTGAAACACTAGGAATTTTGGTAGAGTTTCAAGGTGTTTTCTTGCTAAAATTTTCTGTTTCTTTTCTAGCAATTTTTCTGGGGTTGGACCGCCCCTTCTCAATGTACAAAAGTGTTCTATTTATAGGCAAAGCATTATGGGTTTTTAAAACGTTAAGTGGCGCCAATATCATGCATTAGATGTTGACTTACTCTTGAAGAAAAGTTCATAAAAGTTGTGATGATTGACAGCTTTTAGCCTAGGCTGGGTTAGTAAGCAAGGATTAAGGAAAAGTGACGCCTATGAGCGAAAAGTAGCGCATGAACCCATACCTAAATCTGCACAAGAGCGTTGTTATGATGCACATGGAGAGACCCTTTGGTCAACTGCCCAAAAGTGGTTGTGAGCATTAATGAGCATTAAATGGTGATGAGATTGGTCAAGAATAAGAAATCTTGTAACACAATATTTGCATTATTACTTAAATATGAGTCAGCAGTTTCTATTTCAACAAAGTCTGGAACATCGCACCCAAGTTCTGATCTCAATATCCTGCTGCTTAAGCAAATTCTGAGGGTTCTCCAGACTTTTCAGCATGTTCTTTTGATTTGCCTCTGAAAACTCTGGACTTAGAGATTCTGCTTCAATGTAACTCCCAATCTTCTGACCCCCTCACCTTCTGATTCCAGCACGTTCTGAAGGAGCTTTCAGGTTTTGTTGCTTTCTTTGCATTCCTCTAGCAAACTCTGACTGAACTTGCGTAGCTGCTGAAAAGGCCATGTTCTGATTAAATGTTATATGTTGAGCAAAGTTTGCAACTTCTGACTGCTCCTGCCTGGAGGTTGGTTCAGAAGTTATGAAGTTTCATTTTTCTTAAATACTTTAAAAAAATTCTAAGTATTTAGAATTTAACTCTTTCAAGGTAAAATTTGACTTTTGAGCCTCTTGATGAAACAAACCTCATATTCCAACATGTCTTGATGAAATATGATTTTTGTGTTTTAATTTTGATCAAAAAATCAAAGTTTGACTTTTTAGCTTGCAAATGACCATTTTGCCCTTGTAAATGGCTTGCTTGGAAAGGAATGATAACTCAAGGCTTGGATTTGTATAGGAGAAACTTTGAGGATCCAGTGTGATTTTTCCTGAAAAATGAGAGGGCAAATTTTGGGGTACAACAGCTGCCCCTGTTCAATCTTCTTTAACCTGAGGAGTTAGATTGGCGAGGTTTTCCATTCGCGACTCGAAGGTGGAAGATGATTGGACACTAGAGTGCCCAGAAATTTTCACTCGGCGACAATAGGAGGAATGGGCTTAAAGATGCCATTTGGAGAGGTAATAAGATCTGGTTGGGGATGGACTTGTGGATGCCATCCAATAATGCTTGTTGAGATGTAGCTTGTATGTTTGAACATCAGAATGGCTTCTGTGTCTGGAGAGTATCTGAACTGTATCAGGAGTGTAGAAATCTAAATCTGAATGAGTACCAGAATGGCTTCCGTGTCTGGAGCGTATCTGAACTGTATCAGGAGTTGAAATATGAACGAGTATCAGAATGGCATCCGTGTCTGGAGCGTATCCGTACTATATCTGAAGTTTGAATATCTGAATGAGTATTAGAATGGAATCCGTGTCTGGAGCGTATCCGTACTGAACTGTATCAAAAGTTGAATCTGAATGAGTATCAGAATGGCTTCCGTGTCAGGAGCGTATCTGAACTGTATCAAAAGTTGAATCTGAATGAGTATCAGAATGACTTCCGTGTCTGGAGCGTACCTGAACTGTATCAGGAGTTGAAATCTGAATGAGTATCAGAATGGCTTCTGTGTCTGGAGCGTATCTGAACTGTATCAAAAGTTGAATCTGAATGAGTATCAGAATGGCTTCCGTGTCTGGAGCGTATCTGAACTGTATCAGGAGTCGAAATCTGAATGAGTATCAGAATGGCATCTGTGTCTGGAGCGTATCTGTACTGAACTGTATCAAAAGTTGAATCTGAATGAGTATCAGAATGGCATCCATGTCTGGAGCGTATCTGAATTATATCTGAGAGCATATTGTTAATGGTAGTTGTTAATCTTATCTTGAAAAGGGTAAAATGTTAGCTGAAACAAAAGTAATGTTGCATGAAATGTATGATGCAATGTATTTGCTTTATCAATGTTTATGATATATGGATGCAATGTACGTGCATGTAAGTTGATCTGCTGTATTGTTGTTTGATTTAGGAAAATAAATCCTTGACTGCTACTGAGGATATGTAAGTCCTCAAGTCTTGAAGTTGAAGCGTTGATGAATTTCTGCTGAGAGAAATAAACTCTAGTTGTAAGGGAAATGCCATGAATTGCTCGTAAGATCTGCTTGAGGAAACCTGAGAATCTTGACGACTTCTATTGGGGATTGACCAAATGGGAGTTTTTGTTTTGTTTGGGAGTTATCCTTGGTTGGAGAGAATTAAAAGTTAGCTGCTATCTGGTCAGATACAGGTTTCTCAGTAACTTGCTGGGGATAAGGAAGTTTGTTGTTATCTGGTCGGATACAGGTTTCTCAGTAATTTGCTAGGGATTCTAGAGTATTCTACTGGGGAAGAAGAGTTGTGGTCTTTTGATTTGTTAGTAGTCGGAGAGGAAAACTCAAGCTGGGGAATCCTACCGTTTGTTGGGGATATGTGAATTTTCATGTCTTGAAGTTGAAGTATGGATGAACTCTTGTTGAGAGAAGTAAATTCTATTGTGAGGGCAATGCCATATACTTCTTATAAGATATGCTTGAGGAAACCTTGAGAAATTTGATGATTTCTACTGGAGATTAATAATTTGAAGTTTTAGCTCCGCTGGGGATTTAAATGACGTGCTGGGGGGATTCCTTATGGAATAGCCTAGAGACGTTTTCCTATCCTTTCAACCTATCAGTAGTTGTCTTTCTCATTTTGTTTATTTGTAAACAGTAATTATGTTCAAATTCATATGTTAATTAATGAATCATTGGACGTTTTTGAAAATAAAACACAAGTGTAAAGAAAAAGACAAATAGTTTTCTGTACTTTCAAAGAGATATCTTTGTGTTTGACTTTGAATAAGTATTTTGTACAAAGGAGACAGACATCCTTGTAAGAGAATGGTGCCATAAAAGCAAGAAAGATTTATACCAAGGAAGATAGCTATGTGTGATCATCCCATGGGGTTCCCATTCTGCTATGGCCTTCGTATTTCCGAATATCTTGTCTATTTGTTGCTTCTTCCGAAGATGATTGAATTGATCAAAAACTCTGAACTTTGTTAGGGGAAGTCAGGTGTTGTACGCAAAGTGATCCGTCGGGACATAGTCATACGCTTTAATTCCCTAAATTTTGCCTGGACCGCCCTTTCGGGTTTTCAGTCCACCGGGAAACCCTTTTTTGCCTAAGTCGCCCTTTCGGGTTTTCGACTTGCCGGGTGTACATATTTTTTTATTTTATCTCTAATTTTTTCCCGAACCTTTTTGGTTCGCCGGGATGCCCTTTTTTGCCTAGGTATGTCAACCTAGCGGGTTTCTTATGCGTAGTATCTTTTGACTATGTCCGCGTTCGCAGGGTGTGGCAGGTCGTCATCATCCATGGTGGTCAAGATCATTGCCCCACCAGAGAATATGCTTTTGGTTACAAATGGTCCTTCATAGGTAGGAGTCTATTTTCCTCTGGGATCACTTTGTGGCAAAATGATACGTTTGATCACTAGATCCCCAACTTGATATCCTTGCCGCCTGACTTTCTTGTTGAAAGCCTTGATCATCCATTTTTGATATATTTGACCATGGCAAACAGCAGTAAGTCTCTTTTCGTCGATTAAGTTCAGTTGATCAAGTCGAGTCTGGATCCAATCATCTTCATTTAAACCTGCATCCTTCATAATCCTCAGAGAGGGGATTTGAACCTCAATAGGCAAGACAGCTTCCATTCCATATACCAAAGAATAGGGTGTTTCCCCAGTTGATGTACAAGCCGTGGTACGATACCCGTAGAGCGCGAATGGTAGCATCTCATGCCAGTCCTTGTAGGTGATTGTCATCTTCTGTATGATCTTTTTAATGTTTTTATTTGCAGCTTCGACGACACCATTCATCTTTGGCCGATAGGGGGACGAATTGTGATGTTGAATCTTGAACTGCTCGCACAAGGCGGTGATCATAGTATTGTTAAGGTTTGTACCGTTATCAGTGATGATCATTTCTGGGATACCATACCGGCAAATGAGATTTTTCTTGATGAAGCGGGCCATAACATTCTTAGTAATAGATGCGAAGGAAGCTGCTTCGACCCACTTTGTAAAATAGTCAATGGCCACTAAAATGAAGCGGTGTCCATTGGAGGTTATCGGCTTGATCTCCCCAATCATATCGATTCCCCACATAGCAAAGGGCCAAGGAGCCGTCAAGACATTCAGAGGAACCGGAGGTACGTGCACCTTGTCCGCATAAATTTGACACTTATGACAGGTTCGAGAGTGTTGATAGCAGTCTGCTTCCATGGTAGACCAATAATAGCCTGCCCGTAGGATTTTCCTTGCCGTCGTATGCCCACTGGAGTGAGTGCCAAAAGTACCTTCATGTAATTCAGCCATGATCTTTTCAGCCTCAATCTTATCCATACACCGGAGCAGAATGAAGTCATGATTGCGTTTGTATAGGATGTCATTACTCAAAAAGAACTTAGCAGAGAATCTCCTTAGGAACTTTTTATCATTGATTGAAGCTCCTTCTGGATATTCTTGAGCCTCGAGATACCTCTTGATTTCATGAAACCAAGGTTGGTCCACTACTTCTTCAGTATTAATCTTGTGACAGTGTGTTGGTTCATCCATTCGTTCGATGGTGATTTGGGGATCCTCGTTATCCCAATTAAGTTTAAACATAGATGACATTGTAGCTAGAGCATCTGCTAGCTGGTTTTCTTCTCGCGGGAAATGATCGAAGGTAATCTGCTCAAAATATGGTAGCAATGTCAAAACATGTTCTTTATAAGGGATAAGGTTTGGGTTCTTAGTGTCCCATTCTCCTTTGATCTGACTGACGACCAAAGTTGAATCTCCAAACACATCTAAAGATTTGATTCCCAAGTCTATGGCAGCCTTGAGACCAAAGATGCATGCTTCATATTCCGCCATGTTGTTCGTACAGTTGAAGCAAAGTCTGGCAGTAAAGGGAGTGTGACATCCTTCCGGAGATATGGGTACAACGCTGATACCATTACCAAGTGCATTAGATGCCCCATCAAAGAACAGGGTCCATCGGGATCCTTGTTCAGGTCCGTCATATGGTCTGATTTCTTCACAGTCGTCTAATGTCATGATGTCTTCATCCGGGAATTCAAATTTCATGGATTGATAATCTTCTACAGCTTGATGAGCAAGATGATCACCTAGCACACTGCCATTTATAGCTTTCTGGGTAGTATACTGTATGTCGTATTCCGTTAGGGTCATCTGCCATCTAGCTATCCTCCCAGACAGAGCAGGCTTTTCGAAGATGTATTTTATCGGATCCATCTTAGATATCAACATAGTATGAGTCAGCATATACTGTCTTAGCCGACGAGCAGCCCATGCCAGAGCGCAGCAAGTTTTCTCGAGCAGTGAATATCTGGTTTCACAGTCGGTAAATGTTTTGCTCAGGTAATAAATAGCGTGCTCTTTTCGGCCAGACTCGTCATGTTGCCCCAATACACACCCCACTGAGTTTTCTAAAACGGTCAGATACATGATAAGTGGTCTTCCCTCGACTGGTGGCATCAAAACAGGAGGCTCTTGTAAGTACTCTTTGATTTTGTCAAAAGCAATCTGGCATTCATTATTCCATCTGACTACTTGATCTTTCTTCAATAGTTTGAAGATTGGCTCATAAGTAGTTGTTAAGTGAGAAATAAATCTGGCAATATAGTTCAGGCGTCCCAAGAATCCTCTGACTTCCTTCTCAGTACGAGGAGAGGGCATTTCTTGTATTTATTTAACCTTGGCAGGGTCAACCTCGATGCCTTTGTTGCTGACAACAAAGCCTAGGATTTTACCAGACCGCACTCCGAATGTGCATTTGTTGGGATTCAACCTTAGTTTGTACTCCTTCAATCTCTCAAACAACTTTTGCAAATGATCAAGGTGCCCCTCTTCAGTTTGTGATCAGGCTATCATGTCATCTACATATACCTCTATCTCATGATGCATCATATCATGAAATAAAGCCACCATGGCGCGTTGATAGGTTTCCCCAACATTCTTCAGTCTGAATGGCATCACTTTATAGCATAATGTGCCCCACTGGGTGACAAATGTAGTTTTCTCCATGTCTTCAGGTGCCATTTTGATTTGATTATAACCTGAGAATCCGTCCATGAAGAAAAACACTTTGTGTTGGGCCGTATTGTCAACCAGGATATCTATGTGGGGGAGTGGAAAATCATCTTTAGGGTTGTCCCTATTTAAATCTCTATAATCCACACACATTCGTACTTTGTCGTCCTTTTTAGGCACGGGAACAATGTTGGCAACCCATTGAGGATAGGAAGTGACGACCAAGAATCCAGCATTGAATTGTTTCATGACTTCCGCTTTGATCTTTTCTGACATGTCAGGTCTCATGCGGCAGACTTTTTGTTTTACTGGTGGACAGTCTTCTCTTGTTGGTAGACGATGTACCACGATGTTTGTATCAAGTCCTGGCATGTATTCGTATGACCAGGCAAAGATCTCAACATAATCATGCAATAGCTGAATTAGATGCTCCTTGACACTCGGCTCTAGATTGGCACCCACCTTGATTTCCTTTTTGTCCTCCTCGGTACCCAAGTTGATCGTATCCACTGGTTCCTCATGAGGCTGAATAGCTTTTTCCTCTTGTTGTAGTAGTCTGACCAATTCCCCTAGTACTTCATAATCTTCCTCACCTTCGTCTTCGGCTTGGTAGATTAGATCTTCAGAGTCACTAAAGGCCATAGCAGTATCGTTACCCATGGGATCCGGAATGGAGGGGTACCTGCATTTGTGAGTGTGGGTGTGTGTAAGGGTATAGCCATCTTTAAACAATAAAAATGTAAAAGAAAGACAATGAACACAAAAGGTTTGTATGTGAAAAAACGTTCATGATTCACTGAATGTCATATGAAGATGAAATAAAAACCCTTACAAATGGACCATTGTGCCTCGGGTAAGACACAAGGTTTTAAATGTGCGAATTGTTTGTGAATATTACAAGTCCAACAGAAACGTAAAAGATAAATTACTGAGAGATGAAAGTTATTGGGACAAAGTCTCTGGCTTCCTAATTGTGAAGTCCTCCGTTGACAGTAGGAAATATCCAATCCTCCAAGCTGCCATCTTCTTCACCATCTTCCACTGCATTTACCTCTCGGTTGCTAATCTTCAGAGGTAGCCCTCCAGCACGGGTACAACGCACAACCTTCTGAGCACTTGAAGTAAACCCTAAGCCAAACTTGTCAGATTTATACGGAATGTCTGGAAGTTTCCCCCAGATGGTGCATCCACCCTCCTCTATTACTGCCTTGGCGTCCTTTAGAGATGACATCCGAGGTGGAGGTCTTGTGATCTTGGGGATCTGGGATACCGTTTTGGTTACTGCTACCTCCTGAGAGACCTCTTCGAAATGTTGGAAAGGAGTTTCAGTGAACTTGCCATCCAACTTCACATACCGAAAAGAATTTAGGTGGCTAATCATGTACTCTTCCTCTCCGTGGACAGTGATAATCTTTCCATGGACCGGGTATTTCAGCATCTGGTGTAGTGTAGAGGTGACAACACCGGCATTATGGATCCAGGGTCGTCCTAGCAAACAGGAGTAAGAGGGGCGGATGTCCATTACATAGAAAGTTGAGTTGAAAGTCTGAGTTCCCACATTTATGGGGATGTCCACCTCCATGTGGACCATCCTCTTTGAGCCATCAAATGCTCTCATGACTATGTTACTGGGTTTCAATGTCAGCCTTTTGCAATCTAATCTGTCGAGAGCTTTCTTTGCTAAAACTTTCAAAGATGAGCCAGTGTCCACTAAGACATGGGCCAGAGTTGTTCCTCTACATTCCACAGAGACGTGTAATGCCTCGTTGTGCTTTCTCCCTCTTGGTGTAAAATCAGCATCAGAGAAACCTAGACCGTTATCAGTTGTCAAACTGGCCACACAATCTTAGAATTGGTCAGTAGACGTCTCTTGTGGCACATGGGTTGTCTTCAGAAACTTCACCAGAGCTTTCGCATGTGCCTCAGAACACAGCAACAATGCTAGCATGGAGATTTTGGAGGGAGTTTGCCCCAACTGTTCAACCACGTTGTAGTCACTCTTCTTTATTATTCTCAGGATCTCCTATATTTCCTTTTTGGAGGTTTCGAGGATAGTCAGGGGTTGAGCCTTCGTCCGGACAGGCTCTTCTTGAATACTTTTCCCTCGAGTTTCAGTAGTAGGAGTAGGGATAATAGCAGGGGTTGTGTTGTCTTTGTCTATAGGAGTATTTGCAGAAATGATTATTGGTATGGAGGTAACCTTTTGAACAGCCACAGGTCCAAAAATTGCCTTTGGAGGGGCCATTTTTGGAGAGAAGATTCTACCGCTACGGGTAATCTTACTGGTTCTGGAAATATTGTTAATGTCGGAGTCTTCTTCTTCGGAGCTCACTTCTTCGGCAGCCAGCCCATCTTGTTTGATACCATGGTAGTAGATGTATCCACCGTAATTCCACGGTATTGTTTTGTCTGACTCATACGGGACTGGCCCGGGCATTATGATTATAAGAGGCGTAGTCTTTGGAACCGATGTAATCCTAACGAGTCTTTTGGGGACCCTAGAAGGATTGACGGATATGGTTATGATTGAAACGTCTTCAACAGGAATAGGTGAAACAGGAGCACTTTCAAACAAAATCTCTTGGTTGTCTATCAAGCGTTGAATGTTTGTCTTCAACAGAGGGAAAACAGTTGGTGAGTGTGATCGGTGGATCTGGAGCTGACTGTTTAACGCTGGTTCACGAAATGTCACGGAAGCAAGAGTCGCCACCGTCTTTTATTTTCTCCAATATGGAAAGGACAAAAGCACAGAAAAATTCCTTATTGAGATTAGTTCTCGGTTCGGGAGGTAGATTTATAGAAAGGGAAGGTGTTAGCACCCTTTCTATCCATGGTTATCCATGGGCTCTTAGATACTTGCTCATTTATGTTTTCAAAAATGTTTGTTTGCTTTTCAAGGTGAGTGGGTTTGAAAAAGTTCCGTTTAAAATTTTAGTTCGACTCTTGTATCAGTCCTCAAGAGTGTTTGAAAAGTTGTTTTTGAAAGCTTTTTGCAAAGTGTCGGTGTGAAAAGAAGTTTTTTTGTTTTGTTTTGAATTAAAGCAAGTATCTACGAGTCATCTACCTACCTTAAGGAATTAGGCTGTGTAAATGTCCTTAAGGTAGTGCCATCCCACCATTGAGAGGTAGGTAGCACCACCGTTGGAGGTGTTCGGGTCAATTCGAGTTTAGGGACAGTGTGGTCACCAGAGCAATAGGAGGACACCTTAGAAGCTACCCCCATGCCATGTTCATGGACATGAGGACTTACTAAAACGTCCTCTACTCGACGACCACGTTTCGAGGGGCAAGGCAACAGTGAGGCGTACCTTAAGAGTGGTGTGTGAATTGTGTGTCGTTTTCAGTTATTATTTGTCTTGTCATGCATTTGGTGAGCTACGCATTGTTTTTATTTGGGCATACATTATTTCATGTGATTAACAATTTAAAGGTGCGGAATTTAAAGTACGGCAAAATAAAAGTCCTACGCTATTACAAGGCACGGGTCTACATCGCCAAATTAAACCAAGACCCGATTTGAATGAAAGTGCGGAAAGTAAATGTCCTAATTATCTATTACAAGGCTTTGGGGCAAATACATTACATTCGTAAAAGAAATAAAAAATAAATGCGCGAAAAGAATTAAGAATCGAGTGCGAGGGCGTTGGACCCTTTAAAGAAATTAAATTGGAATTGAAAATTGATTTAATTATTAAATGAGAAAAAGAACTTATTTTTTATGTTTTTGGATTTATGAAATTAAAGAGAATTAATTGGAATTAAAAGTTAAATAAAACCCTAGTTCTAAATTGTTTTTAATTTATTAAAGAAAATTGTTTAAGTTTAACCTAATTTAACCCTAATTAATTAATTACAAGTATTTACAAAAATAATTAATGGTTAATAATAATTATAATAAGAAAAGAATATTTATTAAAAAAAAGAGGATCAAAATGTACTAAAACCTATTTTTATATTTTTTAGTTATTAAGAAGTAAATAAAAATTAAAACCCTTAATTAAAACTAAAATGATCATTAAAATTATTTACAAAATAATTAGTGAATTAAATATTAAATGAGGCATATTTTTATTTTTATGATTTTCTGATTTTTTTGTATTTTTGTATTATTAAAATTAATTTAAGTAATTAAAAGAAAATAATTAAAACAAATAAAAAAATAGAAAAAGAATAAGGGAAAGAAATACAAACAAGAGGGGTTGTTGACCCAATTGTGGAAGTTTGTAGAAAGCAGTTTGGCCCATTTGATTGAGGCCTTTTGACTTTTCAGTGATTGTGTATGGAGCAGTTGACTGGTGTCCATGGTGGACTGCAAATTCTGACCTTTGGATTGGGACCCCTGGCCACTTGGCAGGCACAAGCGTTGGGGAGTTTGGTGGACCACTGGAAGGGAGCTACACCTGAACGCATTATAAACAAAATTATGAAGAATATGGGGGACCTGGGAATCGAACCCAGGTCCCAATGCTTGCAACTATCCCTGTCCACCAACTGAGCTATGCACGTGTGTTTGTTAGTATAATAAGATAGAAATAATATATGTAAAACGTGCAATTATTCTGGAACCAACGAAAAAACGCGCCAATGATTTGAACGCACCACTCACAAGTCAATAGCTCATCTTCTTCTCCCTGGCTTCTTCGTTTTTACCTGAAACTAATATCAAATAGTGGGGGTTTTAAACCCCCACTAACCATAACATACAAAAATAGCGATTAGGCCATACACGAATATAAAAAGGGCACGATGTGTGGGTTTAATCCGTCTTGTTGTCACGATTCCAATGGAGTTGGTCTTATGGTCCAATTTTTCCCAGGAAAGAAACCCCAATTTCAAACCTCTGAAACCCTAGGCAGCTTCCATGGTGGATTCGTGTACAAGTCTTAAAAGTTCAATCAAAGAATGCCAACAGCTTTAGAATGCTCATGTTAGTATAAATCAGTGCTTAAAACATATGGAAAAGGTATGCAAATCAAAACATGAATATGAAAATATTTGGGAACAGGGCCACGTGGTTCTACCAGTTCTGGATGTATGGAGGCTTGATTTCGATTGGAAAAGATTCCTGGTCGCCTTGGCAAGCTTGTGAAATAGTTTTGAGGCCTTGAATTATGCTCTAGCTATCAAAACAGTTTCAAGTTTTTTTAAAAAAAATGCAAAGTTTGTTTTCTGAGTTTGGGCGCAGCTTGCTTGTTCCTCTGATTAGGGTTATGTTCTTGCTTATATGTGGAGTGAATTAGGTTCACAAAACAAGTCTAAAATCCATGTTTAAATGATTTTCAAATTTGTGATTCTCCATAATATTTTTCAATCTTTTTCATTCCTTTTTGATGCCAATCATTGAAGATTCTTGCCTTTTTGAGTATGCACGAAATATTGAGGTCATGATGAGTGGATATGCTGCACAAAAAGAGTTGGAAACCATGATTTGCTATTTTTGTCATATTTTATTTTAATTAAATGAACTAATAATAATAATAATTCAAATAATTAATCAAAAATGATAAAATAACTCCCTTTAAAGTCAATGGGTCGTGCATAGCTTTTGGGTGATGATTCTTGGAAGAAATTGTGGCCCATTAGCAATTTTGAGGCATTTGAAGCAAAGTTGACTTTTCAAAATTCCCAAAAATTTCCCAACTTCCACAAGGCATATCTTGCTCAATTTTTAAGCTTTGATCATGTTCTTGTACATTTTGAAAAGGTCTTGAAGTCCTCTAACCAATTCCTTTGGTCCCATGTCATTTTGATTTATCAATCTCAAGTTATGGTCTTTGACTTAAAGTGCCTTTTTGTTGACTTTTGAAAATGACCTATAATGTTGAGATTGATAACTTTTTGTGAGAGCATTTCTTGGACTTGAAGTGTGAAGATGAGTTGTAGGAAATGTCACTCTCTTCAAAATTAGCTTTGGATGGAATTTTTCTGATAAACCATGTGGAAGTTATGCCTTGGTCAATTTGCAGTTGACTTTTTCAACTGTCCAAAAATAGAAGCTTTTGCATCTTGAGACTTTTTGAGCCATGCTTTGAGAATCATGATCAAGAATTGATAAAATGATGTTTGTGGCTTCAAAATAAGATGTTGACCAAAAATTTTGACTTTTGACTGTCAAATGACCATTTTGCCCATGCAGTTGACTGTTGAGCAATTAGGTTTTTTGACTGTGCAATTTTGTGCTGTAAGTCTTGAAACTTGGCATAAGGATGCTTGACAATGTTTATAGGCATGTGGGACTTGTTTGGACCCTTGGAAACTTCAATTTCTTTGCCAGAACCAAAACCCTAATTTTTTACTGTTAGGAGGTAATTGGACTGTGCAACCCTTGGGAGATTTTGAAGCATGCTCTTTGCAAATCTTGAAGAATATGGGAGGGAAAATTTTGGGGTACAACAGTTGCCCCTGTTCAATCTTCTTAGACCTGAGGATGTAGATTGGCTGACGTGCCTTTCGTAATCCGAAGGTGGAAGATGATTGAACACTAGAGTGCCCAGAAATTTGCGCTCGCATGTTAGCAGTGTGATGATGGGAATGGGCTTACAGATGCCATTTGGAGATTGATGGATAGGAAGATGGGCTTACAGATGCCATGTTGAGGGGTGATGGATAGGTGGATGGGCTTATAGATGTCATCTGGGTGTCGATCGCGTAAGCGATTCCTTAGCGAGAACATGCGTACCTGAAAAAGAAAGATGATTACCTGACCTGTTACAGGAGTTGGTCTTCAAACTCTTTGTGTAAATGTGTCCTGACTTGTTACAGGAATCGGGTCTGGAGCTTCAAACGGTGATGAATGAATCAGGGATGGTTACTACCTCAACGGAACGATGAGAGAACCTTGGGCGATTACTACCTCAATAGTAACGATGAGAGAATCTGGGGCGATTACTACCTCAACAGTAACGATGAGAGAATCTGGGGAGATTACTACCTCAACAGTAACGATGAGAGAATCTGGGGCGATTACTACCTCAACAGTAACGCTGAGAGAATATGGGGAGATTACTACCTCAACAGTAACGATGAGAGAATCTGGGGCGATTACTACCTCAACAGTAACGATGAGAGAATCTGGGGCGATTACTACCTCAACAGTAACGATGAGAGAATCTGGGGCGATTACTACCTCAACAGTAACGATGAGAGAATCTGGGGCGATTACTACCTCAACAGTAACGATGAGAGAATCTGGGGTGATTACTACCTCAACAGTAACGATGAGAGAATCTGGGGTTGAAATTCTGGCTGCAGATACCCAATGTCACGTTCAATGTTATGACACCGTATCTGACTTACTATAAGACAGTAAATACAAAAACAGTAAAGAACACAGTCAATTGTTTACCCAGTTCAGTGTGCAACAACACCTACTCTGGGGGCTACCAAGCCAGGGAGGAAATTCACTATAAGAGATATTAATTCAGGAATAAACCAACCAGTTTATCTCCTTCACTTAAGACCTACCCAATGCAACTTTAATCTAAGTACAACTTAAACCTGAGTTCCTACTCACTCCCCCTCAATCACAGCAGTGATACATAAAACAATTTGACTAATGAATTGTTGAAGACACTCTTCAAAACATACACTTGATTATGCTTCACAGCTTTTTAATCAAGCAACACAAACACTCTTGCTTCACAGCTTTGAGTGATACACAAACCTGACTTGACTTTGCTTCACAGCTTTAGTCAAGAGACATACAAACACTCTTGCTTCAAAGCTTTGAGTGTTACACAACCCTTACAATTAAAACCTATTCCAAGTCAATTATCACAATGATAATTGCTTGGATTACAATAGTTAAAACTATACAGTTTATAAATGATCTTCTGTCAACAAGGGATACATTCCAAGACAGCAGCTCTGTTGAATATATAGCAGCTACATCTTCAGTTAGGGTTTCCACAAAAAGCTAGGGTTAAATCCGTTTGACCTTAGGACTAGGTCACAGGACTAGATCAACCAGGTTGGGGTTGAGCTAGGTTAACCCAAAGAAAACGCAGGATTCTGTTCTGGAAAGACTGAGTCATTTTCCTGAAAAAACTCAGAATTTACCAAACTGCATACCTGTTAGTTCAGAACAGGATGTCTTAACATTTGTTATGACATCTGAATTCCTGTTTACTGATTTTGGTAAATGTAATCATTTTGCAAAATACTCAGATACACACTCATAAACATCAGTACCTGTATGACAATATTTTTCTGCAAAGGTACCTAATAAATCTGTACCTAATAAACTAGAATGTTATGACATCAGTCATGACATTCATACACCTGGTTTTACCAAAAATGCATGCCAATACCTAAACAACTACAAACTCCCCCTTTGGCAGATTTTTGGCTAAAGCCCCTAAGCAATCAGAGATAGATAGCAGCAGAATAAATATGACTACAGAAAAATAGAATGTCTAATAAAGTCTACCAAAATATATCTCCCCCTCTTTAGCCACAAATGGGCCAAAGATACATGTTCTTAAAGATTATACAGTCATCCAGAAAAAGTAACACAACAAGACAAAAAAACTAAACACACTTTGCAAACTCCACCAGGGACCAGCAACACCACCAAACAGCAACTCCACCAACCTTTAAGCACTGTCATCAGACTCAGAGGAGCTAGTTTCTTCAGTATTGAAATGACCTTCAGCTTCTACACCCTCTTCCCTTCTGTTTCCTTCAGCTTCCTCCTTTTCTAACTTGAAAATTAGGTTTTCTAGGGTCTTTTTCCTAGCTTCCAGTTCTTTGCAGGTCTCTTTTAATACAGCAATAACATCAGATGTTTTGGACTGGGTCTTCACAGACGATGTCTCAGCTGATGTTATGACAATATCAGGATCATGAGATCCCTGAAACAGTTTGTAGTGCAACCCAAGGGCAGGAGCTCTTTTGCAAGCAGTATCTCTTGCCACCAGGATATCAGGGTATTGTGCAAGGATAATTCCACAAAGGAGGGAGGGAAAGGCAATTGGTCCTTTGACAGCATAACTACCAGCATGTTTTAAAGTTTGTTCAAAAATATACCTGCCATAGTCAAAAGCAGTCTTGGTTCCCACAGCATAAATAAATCTCCCCAATCCTGTGGAGATAGTTGATTTATGGTTTGTAGGGACCCAGTTGGCTGCACCAATCTTGTGCAGGATGGCAAATTTCATGCTAAGTTTGCTGGCATTCAGCTTGCCTTTCAAGGGCCAGCACTTCACTTGCCTTGCTGTGATGGTTTGACAAACTTCATTGTCAGTGACTTCCAGATCAGGACAATCCTCATTTGATCTTCCAAGAAATTTGTTAATTTCTGATGGAGAGAAATTAACCCTTCTTCCTCTAACAAAAACACTTTCAAAGTCAGTTGACCTTCCATCAGCACAATCATTAGACAAGTTAACTATGAACTCCTTGACCAGATTTTCATAACACTTGTTAAATTTTATCACTGTCTTCATCAGTCCAGCATTCTTGATCAGGTCCATGATGTCCTTGCACTCCATGGCATCATTGTTGAGTTCTCTTTCTAAAGCTATTCTCTTCAAGCAAACATACTTCCATCTGTTTGCATTGTCAGGATGGTGGAAAGAGATGTTGTCTGTTGGGACTTCAGGAACTCTAGCAATTTTGCTGGAGGGCAGTTTCCTTCTGATAGGAATTTCTTCAGCATCAATCTCAAACTCTGATTCCTCATCAGAATCAGAGGATTCAGGTTCTTTTCTCTTCTTTGTAATTGGTTGTCTACCAGTATACACCTGGGCTTTCACCTTCCCTTTAGGTTGACCAGTTTTCACAGATTCTACCCCAGCCTTGCCTTCAGCCTTGGATTTCTTAACAACAGGTTTATCTTTGGACATACATTTTGCATCATTCCGATTACCTTTTCTTTTCATCATTCTCCTAGCTATGCTAGGGTTTACATTGGCAATCAGATCATTGTCTGAGTATTCCTCATCCACATCAATGATAGGTGGATCAGCAGTCTTTTCTGAAGGGTTCTGAATGTTGTCTTTTTGTGTCATAACATTCTCAGAGACATCTACATTCTCAGAGACATCTACATTCTCAGAGACATCCACATTTGGGCTTCCTGATTGATTTAAAGGGACAGAAATCCCCGGTACAGGTTGGTTTCCTCTTAGTATACTAGTAACAAGCCTAGCAATAGCTTGATGAACTTGAACTGATCCTTCTTTATTTGATACAGAAGAAGAAGGATGAGAAGGATTACCAGAGGCAGTAGCTTGAGCTCTTCCTGCATGCCTAGTTCTCAGCTTTTTTACTTTGGAGGGGTCAGTTGCCATCTCTCTGAGAGGAGTGATCTCAAGGACTTCAGATTCTATGCATGTGGTGATTGCTCGAGAGTCTTGGTCAGATGATGAAGATGAAGAGGTCGCCTTGGTTGAAGATGATGTTTGAGACATTTTGATTGACTTAGAGCTCCAGTAGCAATTTGAGAGAAAACTTTGATTGAGAGAAGGGAACAGGTTGCAAAGTCGAGAGAGGTAGGAGGCAAAAGAGAGTCTTTTCAACTTCTTAAAGATTTTGAAAGAATTGGGAAAACATATGATTAACCCACTAAAAATAGACTTAACAAAATTAACTCCTTCAACCCTTGTTTTAAGCAAAATTAATTTCTATAATTTCTCATGTTGGTAAATACCCAACCTGCCCCTCAAGTTTTCAAGTTTATTTCCAACAAGAGCCTTGGTAGAAGAATCAGTCAGCTGAATCTTAATGATACCATGTTCCAGTTTAATTGACTTCTTCTCTACAAAGTCAATGTGCTTGGTCCTGATATGCTGAATAGGGTTCATGGAAATATTGATTGTATTCAGATTGTCACAACATCTTGTGAGACATTACACTTAGTGAGCATCTGTTTTGTCCAGATTTTTTGAGAACAATTACTACCAGCTGCAACCATTTCAGCACAGAGTTGGGAAGGCATTCTTTTGACATGAATCATAGCTCTGGCAGATTCCTGTATGTTCCTGTTTTTCTTTTTGTCAACTCCATTTTGATGATGAGTTATAGGAGAAGAGACTTCATGACTCATTTTTTTTGGGAAACAGAATTTATTAGACTTGTTGTTTCCAAATTCTTTGTCATGATTACTTCTGGTTCTGACAACACATCCTTCTTCAAGTTTATTCATCACATCACAGACATGTCTCTTTTTACCAAGCCTTTCAATTTGAAGTTCACCACAAACCCTTCTTTTATCAATCTGTAGTCTTGGAGTCCTTCTGACTGCTTCCATAGAGATAGCTCTTTTCATTCTTCTTAGATGAAGATGACCAAGCTTATGGTGCCACAGTTTCATCTCTTTTTCTTCTTTGGTAATGGAACACATAGTGGAGATATTAGTGTTCTCAGGCTGCCACAAGTAACAGCCATCTTTGGATCTGATTCCTTTCATTACCACCTCTAGTTTTTCATTAATTACTAGACATTCAAATTTTGCGAAGATGACCTTGAATCCTAGATCACACAATTGACTGATACTAATGAGATTAGCAGTCAGGCCTTTTACCAATAGAACTTCATTTAGATTTGGAACTTCAGGGCAGTCCAAATTACCAACTCCTTTGACTTCACCTTTAGCACCATCTCCAAAGGTCACATAACTAGTGGTGTGAGGTTTAACATGATTGAGAATGTTCTTTATTCCAGTCATGTGCTTAGAGCACCCACTGTCAAAGTACCAGCCTTCCCTTGCAGAGACTCTCAGGGAAGTGTGGGCTATCAGGGCAGTAGCCTTTTTCTTCCATTGAGGAGTATGTGGTATCCTTTTTGACTTAGGTTTAACACCTGAGTTTTGATTAGGGTAACCATGCAATTTGAAGCAGAAGGGCTTTATGTGGCCATACCTCCCACAATGATGACATCTCCATCTTTGGTACTTTTTCTTCATATATCTCTGTTTCTGATGTTGAGAGTTGTGTTGAGACATCTGCTTTGACATTTGTTTAACAGGCCTGATCTTCTTGTCTGTACTAGATTTCTTGGCTTCCACAAATCCTAGTCCAGATTTGTTTCCCACATTTTGTCCAACTTGAAGAATCTCTTCCAATTTGTCTGTTCCATTAGTCAGCATCTTGACATATTTGGTCATTTGGTTCAGTTGTGAGTTCAGCAATTGAACTTCCCCTTCTAGATGACTTATAGTTTCAAGATCTGCCCTTTTTTCAGCCTCCAGCTTTATGATGAGTTTTGCTTGTTTCTCATTCTGCACACAGACTTCAGCACTTCTGATACACAATTTCTTGTAGGTATCAGCCAGTTCTTCAAATGTCACTTCTTCATCACTAGTGTCACTTTCAGAGGTACAAACACTAGTTAGAGCAGTAACTAGTTTGGCAGATTCTTCTTCAGAATTACTTTCTGAATCACAGTCAGACCAAGTAACAGTCATTCCTTTCTTTTGTTTCTTAAGAAAGGTAGGACATTCAGCTCGAATATGCCCATATCCTTCACAGCCATGGCATTGAATACCTCTACCTTGATTTCCCTTCTCTTCTGACCTTGGTCTTCTGCTTGAACTGTCAATGTCAGAGGGAATGTTATGAACATTAGACCTTGACTTTGGATCTATTCTTTTGATGAGTTTGTTGAACTGTCTTCCAAGCATGGCTACAGCTTCTGAAATATTTTCTTCTTCATCCTCCTTGTTTTCAACATCAGTGTTGGATACAAGTGCTATGCTCTTGTTCTTCTTGTCACCATTTTCAGTGATCCTCATCTCAAAAGTCTGAAGAGACCCAATTAGTTCATCCACTTTCAACTTGCTGATGTCCTGGGCTTCTTCTATGGAAGTTACCTTCATTGCAAATCTTTTAGGCAAGGATCTGAGAATCTTTCTCACCAATTTTTCTTCTGCCATTTTTTCTCCCAGTGCTCCTGAGGTGTTGGCAATCTCCAAGATGTTCATGTGAAAGTCATGAATGGTTTCATCTTCCATCATTTTTAGATTCTCAAACTTGGTAGTCAACATCTGAAGCCTTGACATTTTTACTTTGGAAGTGCCCTCATGGGTAGTTTTGAGAGTGTCCCAAACTTCCTTGGCCAGTTCATATTGATGTACTAGTCTGAAAATGTTTCTATCAATTCCATTGAACAAGGCATTTAAGGCTTTAGAATTTCCCAGGGCTAACTCATCTTCTTCTTTACTCCAATCTTCCTCAGGCTTCAAACTGATTGTCCCATCTTTCTCAGTTATGGTGGGATGGATCCATCCTTTGTCAGCAGCTCTCCAAGCCTTTTTGTCCAGAGATTTTAAGAAGGCAATAATACGAGGTTTCCAGTAGTCATAATTAGTTCCATCCATAATGGGTGGTCTATTTCCAAAAACTCCTTCTTTGTCCATAGTGCCAGAAAGTGATATCCCTAGATCTCACCCAGTAATACAGGCAGGGTGCCTGCTCTGATGCCAATTGAAATTCTGGCTGCAGATACCCAATGTCATGTTCAATGTTATGACACCGTATCTGACTTACTATAAGACAGTAAATACAAAAACAGTAAAGAACACAGTTAATTGTTTACCCAGTTCAGTGTGCAACAACACCTACTCTGGGGGCTACCAAGCCAGGGAGGAAATTCACTATAAGAGATATTAATTCAGGAATAAACCAACCAGTTTATCTCCTTCACTTAAGTTCCCCAATGCAACTTCAATCTAAGTACAACTTAAACCTGAGTTCCTACTCACTCCCCCTCAATCACAGCAGTGATACATAAAACAATTTGACTAATGAATTGTTGAAGACACTCTTCAAAACATACACTTGATTATGCTTCACAGCTTTTTAATCAAGCAACACAAACACTCTTGCTTCACAGCTTTGAGTGATACACAAACCTGACTTGACTTTGCTTCACAGCTTTAGTCAAGAGACATACAAACACTCTTGCTTCAAAGCTTTGAGTGTTACACAACCCTTACAATTAAAACCTATTCCAAGTCACTTATCACAATGATAATTGCTTGGATTACAATAGTTAAAACTATACAGTTTATAAATGATCTTCTGTCAACAAGGGATACATTCTAAGACAGCAGCTCTGTTGAATATATAACAGCTGCATCTTCAGTTAGGGTTTCCACAAAAAGCTAGGGTTAAATCCGTTTGACCTTAGGACTAGATCACAGGACTAGATCAACCAGGTTGGGGTTGAGCTAGGTTAACCCAAAGAAAACGCAGGATTCTGTTCTGGAAAGACTGAGTCATTTTCCTGAAAAAACTCAGAATTTACCAAACTGCATACCTGTTAGTTCAGAACAGGATGTCTTAACATTTGTTATGACATCTGAATTCCTGTTTACTGATTTTGGTAAATGTGATCATTTTGCAAAATGCTCAGATACACACTCATAAACATCAGTACCTGTATGATAATATTTTTCTGCAAAGGTACCTAATAAATCTGTACCTAATAAACTAGAATGGTATGACATCAGTCATGACATTCATACACCTGGTTTTACCAAAAATGCATGCCAATACCTAAACAACTACAGGGGTGATTACTACCTCAACAGTAACGATGAGAGAATCTGGGGCGATTACTACCTCAACAGTAACGATGAGAGAATCTGGGGTGATTACTACCTCAACAATAACGATGAGATAATCCGGGGTGATTACTACCTCAACAGTAACGATGAGAGAATCTGGGATGTCTTCTACTGAGTCCTTATCAGGAAAATCTTTAGGAATCGATTTAACTGGACCAGAGAAGGCCTTTGACTGGATAAGAATCAGAAAAATCTTTAGGAGTCGATTTAACTGAACCAGACAAGGTCTTGGAATCTTCAACTGAGTCTTTATCAGAAAAATCTTTAGGAATCGATTTAACTGGACCAGAGAAGGCCTTTGACTGGATAAGAATCAGAAAAATCTTTAGGAGTCGATTTAACTGAACCAGACAAGGTCTTGGAATCTTCAACTGAGTCTTCATCAGAAAAATCTTTAGGAATCGATTTAACTGGACCAGAGAAGGCCTTTGACTGGATAAGAATCAGAAAAATCTTTAGGAGTCGATTTAACTGAACCAGACAAGGTCTTGGAATCTTCAACTGAGTCTTCATCAGAAAAATCTTTAGGAATCGATTTAACTGGACCAGGGAAGGCCTTTAACTGGATAAGAATCAGAAAAACCTTTAGGAGTCGATTTAACTGAACCAGACAAGGTCTTGGAATCTTCAACTGAGTCTTCATCAGAAAAATCTTTAGGAATCGATTTAACTGGACCAGAGAAGGCCTTTAACTGGATAAGAATCAGAAAAATCTTTAGGAGTCGATTTAACTAAACCAGACAAGGTCTTGGAATCTTCAACTGAGTCTTCATCAGGAAAATCTTTAGGAATCGATTTAACTGAACCAGACTAAAGTCTTGGAATATAGCTGAGAACTTAACTGGATCTTTCCTGAAAGGTAAAGGTCAGTCATATGCAATGCATGATATGGATCAAGCAATGATGTTCTCAATGTAAATGAGATTGTGCGATGCGTTCATGTATGTATCATGATGTATGTGATGTTTATGAATGTATGTTTTTGTCTAGGAAGGTAAATCCTTGACGGGTGCCGGGAAGTCACATCCTGGGGTGATGTTGGAGAATAGTGCTTTGTTGTTTCCGTTGGGGATGAAGATTGCAAGAATACCGGTAGGAGAAGATGACTCCGTTGGGGAATAAACTTGATGAAGAGATTACTCTGCGGGGAATAACTACTCTAGCGATCTTGCTGGGGAACAATACTCTGTGGGAAGAGAGGTACGTTGTTGAGATATTGATGGTAACTCCGCTGGGGATACCGTTGATGTTGGAAGTGTTAATAGACTTCGCTGGGGATAAGAAGACTTCGCCGAGGACGATCTTCTCGTGGCTTTTGGCTGAGGATAACCCAGTTATATCCCGGTAAGGAAATAACCTTTGAATAAAGCCGAGAGACGCGTCTGTGCTCTGTAGGGGGGGAGCTTCCAGAATCTACTGGGGATAAGCTTCCTGGTGGGGAGAGGATTCAACCTTTCTTGGGGAAATCTTGATTGGACTCTCCTGGGGGAATTTTTGAGATGTACTGAGAGTGACTCCACTGAATGCCTGGTACCGCCGGGGAACAGTCTTAGACCAAGACTGTCGGGGATGCTTGTTAAGAATATTCATACATTATGCTGGGGAATGTTGAGATCTGCGGGGGATACCCAACTTCCTTAAGGCTGATTATATAACTTTGCTTGGGAAGAGTGTATTGACTTGCTGGCTCACTCTCTGGGGAGTTTAGAGACTTTGGTTATGTTCTTCAGCTGAACTCACCTTGATACCTTGGCGGACAGAGCCATTAGATTGTTTGGAAAACTCATCATTGCCCCTGTTTCGGAGGTGGGAGAGGAAGACCTGTGAGGTGCTGATAGTTGTTGATGGACAAACCTTCTTCTGGTAGGCAAGTGTCAAGATGCCGGGACATAGTCGTACGCTTTCGATCCCTAACTTTTGCCTGGACCGCCCTTTCGGGTTTTCAGTCCACTGGGATACCCTTTTTTGCCCAAGCCGCCTTTTCAGGTTTTCGGCTTGCCGGGTGTACAGATTTCTTTCTATTTCATCCCTTATTTTTGCCCGAACCCTTTTGGTTCGCCGGGACGCCCTTATTTTTGCCTAGGTGTGTCAACCTAGCGGGTCTTTGATTGCGCGTAGTATTTTTTCGACTATGTCCACACTCTCAGGATATAGGGAGGTGCCCCTGTCAGTAGCATTGTGTAGCCATATTACCAGAAGATGTCTGATCGTGCAAGATTTGTTGCTGGAATTCCTGTCCAATGCCCCAAGTGACTTAGGCGGAGATTTGCCCCTGGTTATCTTGGCATTTTGAGAGATTCTCCGAATCTTGACTGAATTATCCCAGATGATGGACAATAATCACGTCTACCCCTTGATTGGAAGTGCTTTTGTTCACTGGGTATTCATCGTGCGAATTTTCCTGTTGTTCAAACAAATAGTTATATGCAAACAATGTTATATCAAAAATGCAAAGCTTATGTCTGTCTTGAAGATTTTGAAAATGCATTCTTTTTCATAAAACAAGTGAATGTTTGTAAAATGTGATGTCAACTCCGTATTTACCGTAGGCCTTAAGGAGTCAGGATACCTTTTGTAACAGTATGCTTTCGAACTAACCCACGCTTCGGCTAGGACTTTTGAGGGTTATAACGTGGCCTGGTTCACGGTTTAAGAAACAAAGGATAAAGGCTCAAATTATTTGTACCCACCCGTTCTTCGTGATGTTCTTCAAACCTAAACTCAGCCGATCGTGCGTTAGACCTTGTTTGAGTCTTTTGCTCTGATATATCAGTGATGGTTCGGATATTCACAGGTTATTTTGAATAGGCAGTCATTTCCTTTTTTTCTTGAGGGTTTGTAGGACCTCTTTTCTTTTTTTGATTTCATTATCCCTGTTTTTTGCCTGAACTGTTCCTTTTTGTGATTACAGTCAGCGGGTTGCCCCAGTTTTGTAAGTCCCCTTCATAGGTTTTGACTTAATGGGTTTTTATTTTTGAGATATAATGACTGCCTGTCTGTATGATTGTTCGGAACCATCATTGTCTTTTGTTTTGTAAGGACCTCTTTGGTGCCATTCGTTATGCACTTGGATCAACTGAGAGAACTACCCTGCCCCAGGTTATGATTAAGGGTTTTAATTTTCGAAAATAAAAACTCCTACTTCTTTGGCTCAAAGGGGTTGACGAGGGATTATCTTCCTTATTACTCCAGTGTTTAGGAATTGAAACAATGCATGTACCTCATCAGCGGGGTCCGTTCAAAAGCATACTGTAGAGATCGTGGTATCGTTTTCGTCATCCTTCCTCAAGAGGCTTAGAATTATTAATTGAGAGTTGATCATCAGAAAAAATATGAAAATAATTTGCATATAGTGAATACGAATATATTGCTTCAAAACAGACATATGCGATGCATTAATGAAATAACAACATTTAACATGAGTAAATGTTTGAACAAAAGAAGATTACAACTTGAAAATCCTAATGAACAAAAGTCTTTTCATCTCAGGGCTTGTTACTTCAACTGGTGAATCCTGTAGGGATGGTAGAAGTGCTCAGCCTGGCCATCTTGGGTGAATTATACAGCTCCTTCATCAATTAGGTCCTGGATCTTATTCTTCAAGGTCCAACAATCCTCTGTAGCATGCCCCGGGCTGTCGGAGTGATAAGCGCAGCGGGCATTGGGGTTATACCTTGAAGGTGTCCTGTTGGGATTCTTAGGAGGATCCCTGAGAGTTACCAACTTCAACCTCAACAGTTGTTGTAGAGCTTGAGGCAACGACACGCTGAGCTTGGTGAATTGCCTCCTGGGCTTGTCTGCCTGAAGCTGGTGAGGTTGATGCTGAATCTGTGACACTGGAGCCATTTGAGGAGCTTTCCCCTTATCTTCTTGTCTCAAAGGTGGTTGAATGATGACTGGCTCTTTACCCTTAGATGTTTGCCCCAGTTGGTTACCCCGAAGCAGTTGGTTGATGAGAGTCCCGAGCTCTTCTTGTCTTTGAGCTAGGCCTTGAATGATAGTCACCTGCCCCAGCATCTGGGCTCCTATTGCATCCACTTTGGCTTGCAAATGTTTCAGCCGTTCATCTTCAGCATTGATCCTGACCAAAGTCCCCATGAGAAGTATTCTCAGCTCTTCCTGCCCTTTGGATAGATCCAGGAGGATTTCCCCGAACCGAGTCTCTTGAGCATGAAGGTCCTGGTTGTATTGTCGGGAAGCCATTGCTGAAATAAACAGCGCAGATGGTAAGTGACCTGTCAAAAGGGTACCTGTAATGCAATGATATATATGATATGTATGCAATGTTTTCAAGGACCTCGCGGGGTAAACAAGAAATTTGTTAGAGCTGGTATCTGGTAGCTTGATGGAAGGCACTGCATCTTGTTGAGAGTCCTTCTTCAAGGGTCAAAGGCTCACCATATCCAGTGGGTCATAGCCCCTGACAACCTTGACTAGAGGAAAATAAATCCCCTTTTGCCCCTTGCTGGACAGTTGGTTCATCCTGACCTGTATCACAGACCCTTGAGATCCTTGAAATGGATTAGTCCTTATGTAGGATGTATTGGTATGATGTTATGCTATGCATGGAGTAATGTAGGTAAATCCTGTTATGAGTCCCAATTAAGGACTATAAACAAAACCTACAAGAAACTCAAGTGTCAGATAACAAGCATGCAAATAGTCAAGTTGGAAGGCACACAAGTCACACAAGACAGCCCTTAGAGTTTAGGCTAGCATGGGGTCTAGGTATTACCCTCTTTCAGTTTGTTGGTTAAGACCTGTCCTATCAGAAGTAACCGGGTTCTAGAGGATCCCAATATCACTGACTACCCTCAATCGGTCATAACTCCAGCATCGCAATCTTTTCTTGCGGCCAGAACCATCACGAGAGTTTAGCCTCAATGGGCGTAGCATACTGCTACTGTTCTATTGGCCAAGTTGTGTCATTTAAGGTTCTAAGGTCTGTTGGTGCTTAAAGACTCCTCAGAAGACCCATATTCTCCTCGTTGCAACACAAGGGATATCGGTACAAACCAAGGTGCCACACCAACATAGCCACTGCTTTACCCATGTCGGTCTACGCCGGACAGGTCCCTCATAGCTTATGCTACCTAAACAGGGTATCCCCAGATCCGGGTTAGGATCTATGTAACTCCGATGCAACCCACAATTTAAAGCAAGCAAGTCAAAACAATTGAAAACACAGTTATGAACTATCCTAAGGTACACTTCACTTTAAGTTATTCCCCAGCAGAGTCGCCAGTTCTGTGATCGGTGGATCTGGAACTGACTGTTTAACGCTGGTTCGCGAAATGTCGCGGAAGCAAGAGTCGCCACCGTCTTTTATTTTCTCCAATATGGAAAGGACAAAAGCACAGAAAAATTTCTTATTGAGATTAGTTCTCGGTTCGGGAGGTAGATTTATAGAAAGGGAAGGTATTAGCACCCTTTCTATCCATGGTTATCCATGGGCTCTTAGATACTTGCTCATTTGTGTTTTCAAAAATGTTTGTTTTCTTTTCAAGGTGAGTGGGTTTGAAAAAGTTCCGTTTAAAATTTCAGTTCGACTCTTGTATCAGTCCTCAAGAGTGTTTGAAAAGTTGTTTTTGAAAGCTTTTTGCAAAGTGTCGGTGTGAAAAGAAGTTTTTTTGTTTTGTTTTGAATTAAAGCAAGTATCTACGAGTCATCTACCTACCCTAAGGAATTAGGCTGTGTAAATGTCCTTAAGGTAGTGCCATCCCACCATTGAGAGATAGGTAGCACCACTGTTGGCGGTGTTCGGGTCAATTCGAGTTTAGGGACAGTGTGGTCACCAGAGCAATAGGAGGACACCTTAGAAGCTACCCCCATGCCATGTTCATGGACATGAGGACTTACTAAAACGTCCTCTACTCGACGACCACGTTTCGAGGGGCAAGGCAACAGTGAGGCGTACCTTAAGAGTGGTGTGTGAATTGTGTGTCGTTTTCAGTTATTATTTGTCTTGTCATGCATTTGGTGAGCTACGCATTGTTTTTATTTGGGCATACATTCTTTCATGTGATTAACAGTTTAAAGGTGCGGAATTTAAAGTACGGAAAAATAAAAGTCCTATGCTATTACAAGGCGCGGGTCTACATCGCCAAATTAAACCAAGACCCGATTTGAATGAAAGTGCGGAAAGTAAATGTCCTAATTATCTATTACAAGGCTTTGGGGCAAATACATTACATTCGTAAAGGAAATAAAAAATAAATGCGCGAAAAGAATTAAGAATCGAGTGCGAGGGTGTTGGACCCTTTAAAGAAATTAGATTGGAATTGAAAATTGATTTAATTATTAAATGAGAAAAAGAACTTATTTTTTATGTTTTTGGATTTATGAAATTAAAGAGAATTAATTGGAATTAAAAGTTAAATAAAACCCTAGTTCTAAATTGTTTTTAATTTATTAAAGAAAATTGTTTAAGTTTAACCTAATTTAACCCTAATTAATTAATTACAAGTATTTACAAAAATAATTAATGGTTAATAATAATTATAATAAGAAAAGAATATTTATTAAAAAAAAAGAGGATCAAAATGTACTAAAACCTATTTTTATATTTTTTAGTTATTAAGAAGTAAATAAAAATTAAAACCCTAAATTAAAACTAAAATGATCATTAAAATTATTTACAAAATAATTAGTGAATTAAATATTAAATGAGGCATATTTTTATTTTTATGATTTTCTGATTTTTTTTTGTATTTTTGTATTATTAAAATTAATTTAAGGAATTAAAAGAAAATAATTAAAACAAATATAAAAAATAGAAAAAGAATAAGGGAAAGAAAATCATGAAGAATATGGGGGACCTGGGAATCGAACCCAGGTCCCAATGCTTGCAACTATCCCTGTCCACCAACTGAGCTATGCACGCGTGTTTGTTAGTATAATAAGATAGAAATAATATATGTAAAACGTGCAATTATTCTGGAACCAACGAAAAAACGCGCCAATGATTTGAACGCACCACTCACAAGCCAACAGCTCATCTTCTTCTCCCTGGCTTCTTCGTTTTTGCCTGAAACTAATATCAAATAGCAGGGGTTTTAAACCCCCACTAACCATAACATACAAAAATAGCGATTAGGCCCTACACGAATATAAAAAGGGTGCGATGTGTGGGTTCAATCCGTCTTGTTGTCACGATTCCAATGGAGTTGGTCTTATGGTCCAATTTTTCCCAGGAAAGAAACCCCAATTTCAAACCTCTAAAACCCTAGGCAGCTTCCATGGTGGATTCGTGTACAAGGCTTAAAAGTTCAATCAAAGAATGCCAACAGCTTTAGAATGCTCATGTTAGTATAAATCAATGCTTAAAACATATGGAAAAGGTATGCAAATCAAAACACGAATATGAAAATATTTGGGAACAGGGCCACGTGGTTCTACCAGTTCTGGATTTATGGAGGCTTGATTTCGATTGGAAAAGATTCCTGGTCGCCTTGGCAAGCTTGTGAAATAGTTTTGAGGCCTTGAATTATGCTCTAGCTATCAAAACAGTTTCAAGTTTTTTTGAAAAAAATGCAAAGTTTGTTTTCTGAGTTTGGGCGCAGCTTGCTTGTTCCTCTGATTAGGGTTATGTTCTTGCTTATATGTGGAGTGAATTAGGTTCACAAAACAAGTCCAAAATCCATGTTTAAATGCTTTTCAAATTTGTGATTCTCCATAATCTTTTTCAATCTTTTTCATTCCTTTTTGATGCCAATCATTGAAGATTCTTGCCTTTTTGAGTATGCACGAAATATTGAGGTCATGATGAGTGGATATGCTGCACAAAAAGAGTTGGAAACCATGATTTGCTATTTTTGTCATATTTTATTTTAATTAAATGAACTAATAATAATAATAATTCAAATAATTAATCAAAAATGATAAAATAACTCCCTTTAAAGTCAATGGGTCGTGCATAGCTTTTGGGTGATGATTCTTGGAAGAAATTGTGGCCCATTAGCAATTTTGAGGCATTTAAAGCAAAGTTGACTTTTCAAAATTCCGAAAAATTTCCCAACTTCCACAAGGCATATCTTGCTCAATTTTTAAGTTTTGATCATGTTCTTGGACATTTTGAAAAGGTATTGAAGTCCTATAACTAATGCCTTTGGTCCCATGTCATTTTGATTTACCAATCTCAAGTTATGGTCTTTGACTTAAAGTGCCTTTTTGTTGACTTTTGAAAATGACCTATAATGTTGAGATTGATAACTTTTTGTGAGAGCATTTCTTGGACTTGAAGTGTGAAGATGAGTTGTAGGAAATGTCACTCTCTTCAAAATGAGATTTGGATGGAATTTTTCTGATAAACCATGTGGAAGTTATGCCTTGGTCAATTTGCAGTTGACTTTTTCAACTGTCCAAAAATAGAAGCTTTTGCATCTTGAGACTTTTTGAGCCATGCTTTGAGAATCATGATCAAGAATTGATCAAATGATGTTTGTGGCTTCAAAATAAGATGTTGACCAAAAATTTTGACTTTTGACTGTCAAATGACCATTTTGCCCCTACAGTTGACTGTTGAGCAATTAGGTTTTTTGACTGTGCAATTTTGTGTTGTAAGTCTTGAAACTTGGCATAAGGATGCTTGACAATGTTTATAGGCATGTGGGACTTGTTTGGACCCTTGGAAACTTCAATTTCTTTGCCAGAACCAAAACCCTAATTTTTGACTGTTAGGAGGTAATTGGACTGTGCAACCCTTGGGAGATTTTGAAGCATGCTCTTTGCAAATCTTGAAGAATATGGGAGGGAAAATTTTGGGGTACAACAGTGAGGATAAGCAAAGATGGCAGTCTTCATTACAACCCGGGAATACACCAACTTTCAACAAGTTTATCTTAATGATTGGGAATGGAGTCAAGAGTTCATCAACTGTGGTAACAAACAAATCTTCTTCGATAGCATTGGTGTTGTGACCATGCCTAGACATCGGAGCGAAAATGACGTTTGGCTTCTCGGGTGCATCAAACTCAATCTCCTTTGCATCTATGAGGTCTTGAATTTTGTTTTTCAGGGCCCAACAGTTGTTAGTGTCATGACCTGGACTTTTTGAATGATATGTGCATCTGGCACTTGGGTGATAATGGGGGGACGTAGTGTTGGGGTTCTTTGGAGCTTCTTTTAAATTTGTCAGATTAGATTTCAGAAGATGTGGTAAAACCTGGGCTAGAGTCATATTAATTCTGGTGAATTGTCGGACTGGCCTTTCCACCTTCGGTTGGTTACTTCTTGGTTGATCAGATGTAGGCTTTAGGATCATAACGGCCCCTACCATTGGTCGGCGCTTAGCTCTCCCTCGGTTACCTTGTGGATAAACAGCAGATACCTCCTTCTTTCCAGTGAAAGGTGTTGCAACTAGGTTTTTTAATCAGAGTCGTCACCCTAAATTTGTATCCTAAAGGAATGGAGTATAAAGGAATAACCCTAAAGTTCAGAGATTCTAGATTTGGACTTGGTTCTAGACGAGGGGAAGGTGTTAGTCACCCCTTATCTACCTTGTTCGCAAGGATACTAGGTTTAGAAGTGTGATGTTTAGGAAATAGGGTTTTAATTATTAAGGAAAAGGGTTTGAATTTTAGTTAGCGGGACTCGCAACGATTTTTGATCGTATGCCTACGTATCCTCCTTAGGAGGAATCAGAGTCTCATTTTCGTAGTTCGCGGTTGGTTTGTGTTTTTTATGGATTACGCAGATATTTTAATTTCCCTTTGTACTTAGCCCGGGTGTGTGAATTGCGGAGATATTGGACCAAGCACGCAGTTAATAAAATATGTTACGTATTCCTTTTCGAAAATTAATTATTTTAATTATTTTAATGTGAAAAATAAATTGGTGTTTGATTGAATATTTTTTAAACGTAGACCAAAGGAGTCCGATATAGCCTCCTCGTCACGTGGCCAGATAATGTCCACGTGTCGCTTTCGAATGTAGTAATTCGGTGAATCGAACAGGTTTTAATATTTTGATGTAAAATATTAAATTAACTCATGTGATGAGAAATGTTATTAAACACATGATTAAAAGATGATTTAATGCAAATAAATAATAGTATATTTTAAGTGAGTTTAAAAATAATTAATCATTGATAATAATAATAATAATAACATAATATTATAAGTATAAAACTATAAAAATGTGAACATATAAATATAAAATAAAAATAAATAAGTAAATATGTAAATGAAAAAAGAAATAAAATTAATTTCGTACGGGGGGTGCAAAACATATAAGGGTAGTAAAAAGACAGGGTGCTAATAGACAGGGCCTAAATTCAGATATTGAATTCAGGCCCAAAGGTCAGGGGGTACTTTTAAGACTAAGTGGTGTATAGAGATACTATAGAATTTAAACTATCATGTTAAAATCAAGCCCAATAGCAAATGACCAAATTTCTAAACATAATCTAATAATAATAAAACAAAAGTGGAAAAAGAATTAAAGAAAAATACTGAAAGAAAAGGAAAGAGATGCATCGTATATTCAAAATTTCATGACTCTAATTCAAACATAATAATATTAGAATAAATGACAATAAAACAAGAACCTTAAGTTTGGCTCCTTCAAGAATAAAAACACATTATTTCCATTATTATGTCTTTAATTCTAAATCCTTTTGTATTAAAACAGAACAATTCTCTTTCTCTTTCTTGTAAAAAAGCAGAATTTGTATGGATTATATAATTGATGTTGTCAATTTGAGTGTGTGAATTTAGTGATTATGCATCGGATGTTGAAAAGGAAATTAATGTTTGTTCTGGTTTGTATATACAAGGTGATGTAAATTAAAAGTTTTATTTGCGGAGAAGTTGATGAATGAAAAATATGTTTGACTATAAGTGAAAGAACAAGGTAAGTAGTGTAAAAACAAAGTGATTAGAAAACTGAAAAATTGTGTAAATTGTGAATTATTTACGTGAAGGCGTTTATGGTTAGCCAAGAAGTTAAATGAATTGAAAATATAATTTTAAATGTAAAAGAAAAATAAACAATTTTAATAAAAAAACAAAATCTACGACACATGATTTTAAGTGTAAAATAAAAATATAACATCTATGAATTAGTGCGTATATTATAAATTATAATGATTAGTAAAATATATGTACCATGAATGAGAGTTTGTGGAATAAATAATATAATTTTCAAAGGGAAATAACCATCAGGAATCATCATTTGGTTGAAAAAATAAGAAGAAACAAATTAAATAAATAAAAAATATTGAAAACGGTGGCCTCATATTAAATCATCGGCGAAAAATCAAAAACAATTTGAAAATAAATCTTGAAAAGAGATTGAAAAAATGTATAAAACTGAAAGTTAAATTTTTTTTAAGTGTAGTGAAATTGTGAGAATTATGGATTTGTGGAAATTGTGAATGATCTAGAAGTGTGAAAAACATGTCCTATTTATAGATGAAAAAACCATTCAAATTGGAAATAAGACAAATTTGACCAATCAAAAATAAAGTGTGACACAAATTGACATCAAATGGCCAATAAGAAACACCAATTTAAAAGGAAAGAAAATTAGTGACAAAAAATAGAAAAAAAAATAGAAAATGTTAAAAGTGCGGCACAAGAGATTCGAACCCGCGACCTTATATTTGTAAGCTTCATCCTTTACCAATTGTGTTATGTTACTCATTTTTAAATAAACTCAATTGAAAGTATATGAAATATATGGGAATATTTATTTATTCAAAAATACAAATGATCTGAAATAAATCATTATGTTTTTAAACAGGTTTGGAAGTGAATATTTTATAAAAATAAAATGATATTTTAAAATCAATAATTAAAATTTTTTTACTGTTTGAAATAAAGGGTGGACAAATTTGGGGTATGACAGTTGCCCATATTTAATCATCTTTCGATTGAATAGTGCGAGAATATGCAGGTCTCGCGCGTTTAATCAGAAGTTTATTAAATATTGGAAAACCCCAAGATTTGTCCGAGCTAATATAAGAATACATTGTACAACATTGTTATGAGTGTGAATAATAGGCATAGATGATGACGTATCATCTTACCAGCGTTTGGACCAAAGTGGGTTAGAATCAAGACTCGACAACGCAGATAACTCGTCGGTATCTGAGAGATTGTAAGATTTTGCTTATTTACCATAACCTAGGAGGTAAATGGTACGAGTTTAAAAAGATGATTTACTAATGTTGGGAGACTAATATAGTAAATTTGTAATGTAAAATTCGTATATTCATCGCAACCTAGGGGATGAATAACATAAATCTTGATAACACATTGCTGCATGGAGACTGACGCAATGGATTTACACCAATTTAGTTATGTTTACTACAACCTAGGGAGTAAACAGTACGAGGAATGACCTATGCATTTATCACAACCTAGGGGATAAAAGACAACAGGGGTGGGATTACGTTATCCATCGCAACCCAGGGGATGAATAACATAAAGCTTGATAACACATTGCTGCATGGAGACTAATGCAATGGATTTACACCAATTTAGTTATGTTTACTACAACCTAGGGAGTGAACAGTACGAGGATGAACATGTGCATTTATCACAACTTAGGGGATAAAAGACAACAGGGATGGGCTTACGTTATCCATCACAACCCAGGGGATGAATAACATAAAGCTTAATAACACATTGCTGCATGGAGACTGATGCAATGGATTTACAAAAATTTAGTTATGTTTACTACAACCTAGGGAGTAAATAGTACGAGGATGAACCTTTGCATTTATCACAACCTAGGGGATAAAAGACAACAGGGATGGGCTTACGTTATCCACTGCAACCTAGGGGGTGAATAACCTTGAAGATTCGCGTATCTATCACAAACTAGGGGATAGATAATTGAAAAAGTTTAAAACCAGATATTTGGAACTTGGAATGACGATGTTAATTGTGTCAGTCCTCAACCAAGATCCGATAACCAAATGCAATATGCTAGATTTGAAGCGACGGAACCCAAAGTTCACTGATGAGGTTAGTTGTGTCGTCTCAACCATGATCGTCAACGTAAAGAAAATAAACCCTAAATTCATGATGATATTGGTCGTGTCGTCTCAACCATTATCAACATGAAGAAAATGAACCCCAAATTCATGATGATATTGGTCGTGTCGTGTCGTCTCGACCATTATCAACATGAAGAAAATGAACCCCAAATTCATGATGATATTGGTCGTGTCGTCTCAACCATTATCAACATGAAGAAAATGAACCCCAAATTCATGATGATATTGATCGTGTCGTCTCAACCATTATCAACATGAAGAAAATGAACCCCAAATTCATGATGATATTGGTCGTGTCGTCTCAACCATTATCAACATGAAGAAAATGAACCCCAAATTCATGATGATATTGGTCGTGTCGTCTCGACCATTATCAACATGAAGAAAATGAACCCCAAATTCATGATGATATTGGTCGTGTCGTCTCAACCATTATCAACATGAAGAAAATGAACCCCAAATTCATGATGATATTGGTCGTGTCGTCTCGACCATTATCAACATGAAGAAAATGAACTCCAAATTCATGATGATATTGGTCGTGTCGTCTCGACCATTATCAACATGAAGAAAATGAACCCCAAAAGAATTTGCCATCTTAACCAGAGTAGCTTTGCAAGATGCCATGTATGCATAATGTCCTAAACTGATATGTTATTCGAGTGTGATGTATACCCCAAATGTTTGTATGTGTATGCTTTTGATCGATATTTTTTTTGGTAAACCAATTGAGTTCTCATAGTCACCAACTCCTCGACACTGTTGTCTGCCCTTATTGTATCTCCAAGTGGATTTGGATTTGGTGAGAGATGTTTGCGAGATCTTAATGTATGTATCGTAGGTGTAGACATGGATGTAGGCGTGGATATGCCTTCAGTGTTTTTCTAACCAGAATAAACTTTGATTCTTTATCAAATGTTCTTTGGTGTTTCTGTATGTTAGATGCACCAAATGTTGCAAATGATCTTGAGATTTTACGTACATCATGCTTGATGTGAGGCTCTTAGTGGGAAATATGCTGCCAAGATTTCCAAGGAATCTACTGCCGAGATTTTGTCGAAATATTACCTCCTGCCGAGGTTTTCTTGAAAATCACCTTCCGTGATCAACCGGGGGAATCTACTTCTGAGATTCTGTTGAAAGATTACCTCCTTTCGAGGTTTTCTGGAAAATCACATACCGTGATCAACCAGGGGAATCTACTACCGAGATTCTGTTAAAAGATTACCTCCTGCCTAGGTTTTCCAAAAAATCACCTGTCGTGATCAACAAGAGGAATCTACTGCCGAGATTCTATGTAGAATTGGTAGCTTGATTGTCGATGATGATTGCCTTCACATAAAACGAGGTTTCATGTTATCCGTACAAATTTGATTGGTGCATGGAATGGAATGATTGATTGATGCATGTAATGATTAATTGATGTATGTAATGATTGATTGACGTATGTAATGATTGATTGATGTATGAATTGATTGATGTATGTAATGATTGATTGAAACATGAAATATGATGATTGATTGATGTACGTAATGATTGATTGATGCATGAAATGTGATGAATGACTTGGATATATGTAAATGGATGTTGGACTTTGAAATGCGAATGCGTAGTTAGGCTTTTTGAGATACGCTCGATCCATGCTGTTGGAATGCGTAGATGAATGAGATGATAGTATGGCTTGGTTTTGGATCTAGGAGCCCTAATGCATGATTTATGCAGCCTTATGCTTTATGATTATGAATTGGATATTTTTTTGAATGGTGCCCCTGTGATGGGTTGTGGATGATTAAAGCATGGAGGTTTATTTATGCAACAAGGTTGCTTGTCACATTATGGTTGAGTGTTGTGCTTGCATGATTCCCTGATACTTGTTTCGAACTCGAAGATTGCTGACGTAGAAGAGAGGTCCACCGGAGGTTTGTGAAAGTATGAAGAGAGCTTGCTTTTGTATGGAGTGTTTTTCCTAATTTGTTGGTAGGGTCCTGGAGGAGATTATCTTTAATATGAGCTTGGAAAAAGTTTGATCATAATGTGAATGACCCCAATATTTTGCATTATGCCCCTGATTAAAAGACTCCTAAAAAATGCTTGGCTTTGATGGACCCTTTTGTATCAACTTCTTTTTTTATCGAGCCTCACAGTGGTTTGCCCCAACATTCGAATTTTGAAAGACATGCCCCTCAATCTCCAAGATCCGGAGGAAGTATCCTTAGAAAGAACTAAGACTTTACCATGAACTTGACATAGATTTCCCCAATTATTCGAAGCTTGAAAAGTTTATACTTGAAGTTGCTTGAAGAATTTGGACCCTACGTGCAGTAGGATGAACTTGGTACGCACTGCCCCAACATTTGAATCTCGAAAAGTTTCCCTTGCTTCCAGGCCTTGAGAGGTTTATTAAAATGAATAAACCGAGTCATATCCTGTCGTGGCATGAATTCTTCTTCGAAAGATATGCACCTTGTTGAACAGTGCTTTAAAATTTGATCCAAGTTGATTGAACCTCTGAATGATCGCCCCTTGTCAATATTATCTTCATGTGATATACCCCTATGATCATTAGTATATGCCCTTGTTTATAGGGATCCCCTTAGATGCTTTTGCCCCAGTTAGGAGCTTCTTGGAAAGGATGGCCTTTGATCAGACCTTCTTGAAATCTCTTTGATGTTAAGTATTTATTCGTAGATAAAATTGTACATTTCGAAAAAGTAATTCTGTTTGATGCACATGCACGTTCTTGAAATGGATTATTTGAAAAGAAATGGAAGATTAGAAGATGAATATTCGAAGAAGCGAAGTAGTTAGAAATTACTTTAACAAACATAGGAGTCAATTTAACATAAATCTTGCTGAATATGCTTTCATAGTGAACCGAGCCTCAATTAGGACTTTTAAAGGTTGTAACATGGCCATGGTTCGTGGTTTAAGAAACAAAATATATAAGGCTCAAAATTAATTTAGCCCACCCCATTCTCCTTGATGTTGTCCAATCCTAATTTCAATTAATCCAACGGATGTGTTTTAATCCCCAAGAGAAGTTTTGTAGTCGCGCAGATGATGAGAAGCGTAGGCAAAGATTCAAGCGTTGATAAGATCCAAGTGTTGATGAGAAGCCTTGATGGTTCTTAAGGTGGCAGTCACAAGATTGTTCTTCAATTTATTGTTTTCAATCCCTTATTTTTGCATGGACCAATTTTTTTGAATTCTTTTCTTAGATCCATTGGGATGCCTTAATTTTTACCTAAGTCAAGTATTGATTTGCTTTGACTTAGCAGGCTTTCTCTATATTTTTTGAATTTCTTTTTTTTTTTTTTTTTGCTTTTGCTTTTGAAAATTTGTGACTACCATGCTGATTGTTGTAAGCTTCATCTTCATCATTTCTTCGATCTTGATTAAGGAAGGAGGGTGTCTTGGACTTTATTTTTATTGATTCCTCAATCTTGGGTGATGAATGCGGGGGAAATGATGTGCTCGAATATCTGCTTAGGTTGTTTTCTCAATGATGTATCGAGGAAAGAGATATGCTTGAACATTTGCTTAGACCGTTATCTCGATGATGTATCGAGGAAAGATATATGCTTGAACCTTTGCTTAGATTGTTTTGATTCTCGTGGGATATGAATGCATCTTCGAATTAATTGAAATCTACCCTGCCCCTGGTTAAGATGAAGGGTTTTTTTTTAGAAAATAGAAAGAACTCCGACTTCTGGCTCGAGGGGGTTAACTACAGATTATCTCCTTATATCTCCACTGTCTAGGGATTGAAATAATGCCTTACATCGTCAGCTAAGCCTTACTATTAAAAAGCATACGTCAGCAAAATTCGATTATTTTTGTATTTTCATCATTCTCTATCGAAGTTTGTTAATTTAAAAATGGAAAAGAAGAGTGAAATGGAAATTCGTTGATTATTCGTGGAGTGAATCGATTTCAAAAACATGCATGCTTATTTTATTAGAATTACTTGACCAAAGAGTACAAAGTTTATAACAAATAACACTTAGCAAAAAAGTAATTACAATTTGAAATGATAAAGCCTAATTATCCTGGAGATAAGCTTATGTAATGATCCACCAATCAGGGCGAGAGATTTTCCATCATATGCGGACCATCTTCTTCAAAAGTTAATTGATTATTATCAATCAGCTCTTGCACCGCTTCTTTGAATGAATTGCATTCTTCAATTGAATGACCCGCTAAACCATCACGAAACTCACATTGAACATCTGAATTGCACCAAGGAGGAAATGAAGACTTCATGGATCTAGTTTGTCTAGGGGTCATTGCTGAATTTTGGACCAGATATGACCATAATTGACTGTATGTCATGGGGATCGGGTCAAACCGGCGATTTTCCCCTTTTTGGTTGTTTGGATACCTATGCTAATTTGGGCGTTGATGATGATTGTTTTGATTCTGAGCCTGTCGATTCTGACATCGATATTGAGGTGAAATCTTAATCTGCTGGTTATGTGGTATAGGTCATGGATGCTGGTGTTGAAGACCAGAGGATGGTTGTTGGCACTGAGCATCTACTGCACATGAATATTGATGATAAGGCATAGGAGACAGGGTTTTGGGATATTGATAACTTTCCCATATCGCACTTGTTTCATTTTCTTCTCCCACTTGAAAATATCTAAGGGATTCACTAGTCGAGTCACTCGAGATGCTCTGGATTTTTCCAGTCTTGATGCCATTCTCGATGTGCTCCCTAACTATTACTAGGTCAGAAAAAGCGTGATGATATACTGCCCAACATTTTTTCATAATACTGACCTTGTAAAGTACACATGAACATGTCTATTAACTCCTTATCCAATAAAGGTGGTTGTACTCGAGCAGCCAGCTCCCTCCATCTCTATGCGTATTCTTTGAAGGATTCGTTGCTCCTCTGAGATGAATCTTGCAGTTGCATGCGACTTGGAGCCATGTCGGTGTTGTATTGATAATGCCTCTGAAATTCTATAGCTAAGTCATTCCATGTGGGAACATGGTTTCTTTCCAATTGTGTATACCATTCTAATGATACTCCACTAAGGTTGTCTGGAAAACAATGGATAAGCAATTTGTTGTCGCGCGGGTACGCTGCCATCTTCCTAACATACATCTTCAAATGGGTCTTAGGGCAACTAGACCCTTTGTACTTTTCGAAATCTGGCATCTTAAATTTCAGAGGAAATACCACGTCTTCAACCAAACATAAGGCAGAAACATCAAAGTCATGAGTGTCCTGTCCTTCCATGGCGCTAAGCCTCTCTTCTAGTATGCGATATCTTTTGGCATCCTCAAGATTTTGGAATTCTTTATTATTCATGGTCAAGTTTCCCCCTTGAGGTTTTGGCGTAGGGAATGCAAATTGATGATACTCAATTGATTCATGGGATGGAGTATATCCGTCTCGGAAAATGGCGTGTGCTTGCACATCAAGGTTCTCCATGGCAGCTTGTACAGGATGAGGTCGAGCTTGAGTGTCTCCTTGAGGTGTAATAACGTCCTCAGTTGTGGCTTATTGACCTTATTCCATTGTTGTATCTAATTTTACACTTGCTTCGTAAGTTATCTCGAGTTCGTTCTGAGTATCTGGGAATCACCTTGTCAGGTTATGGTTGAAATTTCTCAGATGGAAGAGATGTGAGTTTTATGCAGATGGATGAAGAATGAAAACGTATGAAAATGCTTGGGTATGAAAAATTCATGAATATGCAATGCGATGTAGATATAGTATGATGGTAGATGTAGGGGTACCCTGTACAGGTTTTATGATGATATCCTACTCGGTCTCAGAAATTGAAGCAGGCAGGGACTCCTTACGGACGAAGATGATAATAGACATAGATTTGATGATGTCCTATATTATCTCAGAGATTGAGATAGGCAGGAATTTTTTAGGATTATGGCCTAATGAAAGACAACGAGGAGTCCCTACAGGACATGGATGATGATAAAGACGGAAGCTCTATGGGCTAGAGATAGTAGTGAATAAAGGGATAACCCTTGCAGATTATAGTGGGATTTAGTGGGATTTGTGAAAGGTATCCTTATAAGGTAAGTTCTTAGTATTGGCCTACATATATTCTATCCTCCCCATAAGGTGGCTTCCTTAAGGGTATCATAAATGACACTAGAGGGAAAGGCACAAGGGCCTCCCTTAAACGGAGTCTCTTTACAGACCGAAACTTTCATCTTTAGGTCATGAAAGGTCTTTATCACGAGTTTCTGGTTTAAAGGTCGTACAAAGAGTCATAGGTATCATTCCAAAGTCCTACTTCCCAAGAGGATGTCTCTCGAGAAGTATTCCTTTTGTGGAGTTCCACCGACTCTAGGCGAAGTCGTCATATAAACTCATAGGGATGATGTATCCCTTTGGCTAATAGACGAACCTTCTTTCTAAGGTTTATAAAAAAATTTGAAAATTTTAAAAACCCGTCACTGACATATAAATGTAATGATTAATAAGAGAAATCAAGAAAATAAACAAATAAATAAATAAACAATAATGAAACAAATGTAAAAAACCCAAAAATAAAAAACCCCTTAAAACCCTAAAACTAATGGACAAGACTCTTAAACCTAAGGTTGGTTCCCCAGCAGAGTCGTCAGCTGTTGCAACTGGTTTTTTTAATCAGAGTCGCCACCCTAAATTTTTATCCTAAAGGAAGGGAGTATAAAGGAATAACCCTAAAGTTCAGAGATTCTAGATTTGGACTCAGTTCTAGACGAGGGAAAGGTGTTAGGCACCCCTTATCTACCTTGTTCACAAGGATACTAGGTTTAGAAGTGCGATGTTTAGGAAATAGGGTTTTAATTATTAATTAAGGAAAAGGGTTTGAATTTTAGTTAGCGGGACTCGCAACGATTTTTGATTGTATGCCTACGTATTCTCCTTAGGAGGAATCAGAGTCTCATTTTCTTAGTTCGCAGTTGGTTTGTGTTTTTTATAGATTACGCAGATATTTTAATTTTCCTTTGTACTTAGCCCGGGTGTGTGAATTGCGGAGATATTGGACCAAGCACGCAGTTAATAAAATATGTTTCGTATTCCTTTTCGAAAATTAATTATTTTAATTATTTTAATTTGAAATATAAATTGGTGTTTGGTTGAATATTTTTTAAGCGTAGAGCAAAGGAGTCTGACATAGCCTCCTCGTCACGTGGCCAGAGTCGCTTACGGATGTAGTAATTCGATGAATCGAACAGGTTTTAATATTTTGATGTAAAATATTAAATTAACTTATGTGATGAGAAATATTATTAAACACATGATTAAAAGATATGATTTAATGCAAATAAATAATAGTATATTTTAAGTGAGTTTAAAAATAATTAATCATTGATAATAATAATAACATAATATTATAAGTATAAAACTATAAAAATATGAATATTTGAATATAAAATAAAAATAAATTAGTAAATATGTAAATGAAAAAAGAAATAAAATTAATTTCGCACGGGGGTGCAAAACATATAAGGGTAGTAAAAAGATAGGGTGCTAATAGACAGGGCCTAAATTCAGATATTGAATTCAGACCCAAAGGTCAGGGGGGTACTTTTAAGACTAAGTGGTGTATAGAGATACTATAGAATTTAATTTATCATGTTAAAATCAAGCCCAATAGCAAATGACCAAATTTCTAAACATAATCTAATAATAATAAAACAAAAGTGGAAAAATAATTAAAGAAAAATACTGAAAGGAAAGGAAAGAGATGCATCGTATATTCAAAATTTTATGACTCTAATTCAAACATAATAATATTAGAATAAATGACAATAAAACAAGAACCTTAAGTTTGGCTCCTTCAAGAATAAAAACATATTATTTCCATTATTATATCTTTAATTCTAAATCCTTTTGTATTAAAACAGAACAATTCTCTTTCTCTTTCTTCTAAAAAAAACAGAATTTGTATGGATTATATAATTGATGTTGTCAATTTGAGTGTGTGAATTTAGTGATTATGCATCGGATGTTGAAAAGGAAATTAGTGTTTGTTCTGGTTTGTATATACAAGGTGATGTAAATTAAAAGTTTTATTTGCGGAGAAGTTGATGAATGAAAAATATGTTTGACTATAAGTGAAAGAACAAGATAAGTAGTGTAAAAACAAAGTGATTAGAAAACTGAAAAATTATGTAAATTGTGAATTATTTACGTGAAGGCGTTTATGGTTAGCCAAGAAGTTAAATGAATTGAAAATATAATTTTAAATGTAAAAGAAAAATAAACAATTTTAATAAAAAAATAAAATCTACGACACATGATTTTAAGTGTAAAATAAAAATATAACATCTATGAATTAGTGCGTATATTTAAATTATAATGATTAGTAAAATATATGTACCATGAATGAGAGTTTGTGGAACAAAAAATATAATTTTCAAAGGGAAATAACCATCAGGAATCATCATTTGGTTGAAGAAATAAGAAGAAACAAATTAAATAAATAAAAAATATTGAAAACGGCGGCCTCATATTAAATCATCGGCCAAAAATCAAAAACAATTTGAAAAGAAATCTTGAAAAGAGATTGAAAAAATGTATAAAAGTGAAAGTTAAAAATTTTGAAGTGTAGTGAAATTGTGAGAATTATGGATTTGTGGAAATTATGAATGATCTAGAAGTGTGAAAAACATGTCCTATTTATAGATGAAAAAACCATTCAAATTAGAAATAAGACAAATTTGACCAATCAAAAATAAAGTGTGACACAAATTGACATTAAATGGCCAATAAGAAACACCAATTTAAAAGGAAAGAAAATTAGTGACAAAAAATAGAAAAAAATAGAAAATGTTGAAAGTGCAGCACAAGAGATTCGAACCTGCGACCTTATATTTGTAAGCTTCATCCTTTACCAATTGTGTTATGTTACTCATTTGAAAATAAACTCAATTGAAAGTATATGAAATGTATGGGAATATTTATTTATTCAAAAATACAAATGATCTGAAATAAATCATTATATTTTTAAACAGGTTTGGAAGTGAATATTTTATAAAAATAAAATGATATTTTAAAATCAATAATTAAAATGTTTTTTACTGTTTGAAATAAAGGGTGGACAAATTTGGGGTATGACAAAAGGCTTTCTCACCGCTGTAGAGGCAGACGAATCCTTCTGAATCTTTCCACTCTTTATGCCAGCTTCCACCCTCTCTCCGGTTAATATTAACTCAGTAAATCCAGCAGATGATCTCCCAATCAAATGGTTGAAGAAAGGGCCCGATAGAGTGCCTAAGAACATATCCACCAACTCTCTTTCATACATAGGGGGTTGCACTCTCCCAGCTAGATCTCTCCATTTCTGCGCGTAATCTTTGAAACCCTCATTTGAAGCCATAACCATACTCTGAAGTTGAGTATGGGTAGGTGCCAAATCTGCATTATACTGGTATTATTTATAGAAAGATGCGGCAAGGTCTTCCCAGTTGCGGACTTCGGCCCTTTCTAATTGGTAAAACCAATCGAGTTGTGTTCCAGATAGGCTATCTTGGAAAAAAATGCACCCACAGGTATTTATCGGCGGAGTGCGGTTGAATCTTTCTCACATATGATCGGAGGTGCATCTTAGGACATGACACCCCATCATATTTTGCCAACAACGGCATTTTGAACTTTGGTGGGATCACAATTCCTAATACTAGCCCCAATTCTTCAAAGTCTAGACCTAGTACCCATTGTATTTCCATAGCGCTCAAACGCTCTTCAAGATGTATGTACTTATCATCAGCCGGAGGATACTGTTCCTCATAGTAGTCTTCATCTTCTTCCTCCTCTTCGGATTCTGACGGAACTGCTATTTCCTTTCCTTTTCCTTCTCCTTCATCATATGTTGTTGTGAAATTCAAGGCTCTTCTAGTTTTTCCTTGAAACCTTCTCCCCATGATTACAACACCAGCTGGTTTCTTCTCTTTCTTCTTTTTCTCTTCGGACAACAGAGTCTTCAACTCCTCTTATCCCTTGGCCAGGGTTATGAGTAACTGTTGAAACTGCATGTTTTGAGTCTGAAGATCTTTGACTGTCTGTTCGAGATCCATCTTACTGAAATAAACAGTAGAGAGATAAGGAAACTTGTTGCAAAAGACATGTTTATGTTATGATGAATGATATGTACACATGCAATGTTTTTAAGGATTTTAAAAGATTCAAGTTCGTTTAGACAAAAAAGAAATACACGTTATATTAATAAGATAGAGTTTGAATACAATAATTCCCCTTGGGCAAAGTAATACACTCTCTAATATATAAAAAAGTGGTGCGCATCCTCTTCGGTGCAATGTAGGAATTTAGAGTCTGCTCTTCGTGAAGTAGCCTAGTGAGTTCTGAAACCTTCTTCTCGCTTACGTAGAATTGGGCTTCGAAAGTACCACGCTCTCCTTTAAGCTGTATCCAATCCCTTTGTAAGTCTTCCAGAGATGTGGGCATGTCAGGATGTAGGATAGTGTATGGAACTTCTCCTTCCTTAACAGGCTCGATGATCACCGGGAGAAGGGAAGGATAAGGCATCATAAGACTTTGAGCGCGGGTTCGTACCCATTTGAGGTAAGGCTCAAGAGGGATAGAATTCTTGTGTCCCAAAGTCTTGCTATCCACCTTGTTTAGCATCCTCCAAGCTCGGATGAATCTCTGGCGAAGACCTTGATCGTCGTTGTCGTAGTCTAATACCAAGCCTTGAATCAGCATCTCATGTGGGCCACCTCTTCGGGCATAACCAAACTATCTTAGAGCTAAGCATGGGTTGTAGGTGATGATTCCCCTAATGCCAAGTAGAGGGAAATTAGGGAATTCCCCACAACGGTCAACAATGAGAACATTCTCTTTGGATCGAGAGCACCAATGAATATCTGAATGTTTGAGCGTCATTAACCTTTGTGACCACCTTAATCCTTGCTCATTCTTTAAGACTGATTAGGGAAGATGAGAAATAAACCATATTTCCAGGAGAGGAGTGCAACACATAAGGACACCTCTCTTCCTCATTGTACGAGTGTGAAAATAGTGCAGGATATCCCCTAGTAATGTAGGCACCGGATTACGTGATATGAAGATTTTGATGGTGCTCACATCTATGAGTTGGTCATGATTGGGGAACAAGACCATCCCATATATAATAAGAGCCACAATCTCCTCAAAAGCTTGCAAATCTAGGGAATTCCAACAGCTTTGGGCCTTTTCAATCAGAAATTTTGCTAAGAAGCCTTTGACACCACTTCTAGTTTCCCAATGAGTTGTGACATCAGATGAGTGCAAGTGCAGAGCTTGAGCAATCTCTTCTGGCTTTGGATCTCTTTCCGTATTGTTGAAAGGTAGTTGATTGAGAATGGGAATCCTCAAAAGTTGAGAGAATTCTTCAAAAGTGGACACAAGCTGATAGTCGGGAAATGTGAAGCAATGATGCAAAGGGTCAAAGAACTGGAAGAGCACCTTCATCATGTCCTCCTCTATGTTGGAGGTGACCAAGTTGAGTATGCGGCCATGTCTCTCGGTGAACGGAGAGCTCTCAGGGATCCTTGAAGCTAGCTCCTTGAGTTGTGGAGGAATTCTTACAATATTGACTTGGATAGTTTTCCTGCGGAGTGAATCCATATCCTACAAAACAAAAACAAAGATGAATCTCCAAAATCCTTGAAATGGTTAGTGGATGAATATGATGTTTATGGTGTCCATGATGTTGTGTACAAGTATGTATATACAAGCAAAACAAACAAGATCTTAGTTTAGGCTTGCATGGGGTTTTATAGGTAAGTACCCTCTTGAAGTTTGGTTGGCTCAACCTGTCCCAGCAATAGTAATCGGGTTCTAAGGAGCTCAATATCACTGGATTGTTCCCTTGTTCATTGTTTCAGCTCAAACCTCTTTAATGGCGACCAAAATATTCCAAGAAACCAATCCTCAATGAGTGTAGCATCGAGTATCTACCAACTTTGGACTGTAGCAAAGCCGGTCATCTCACTACGTCCTAAAGGCCAAGTTGGTCAAGTAAAGGTTCTAAAAGTTCGTTAGTGCTTCATGACATCACTCAGCGGCCCCGTATTCTCTTTGATTGACTCAAAGGCTACCAGTACCCACAAATATGCCACACTAACATAGCTATTTCTTAGACCATGTCGGTATACCCTGCACAGTTTCCACAACGTATTGCTATTTACCTATAATGTTTCCCAAATCCAGGTGGAGGATTTAAACCCAAACAAAGAACCAAAATGTAAAGCAAACAAGTCAAACAATGTAAGCAAATAAATGTGATCTAGCCCTAAGGTAACCCCACTTTTTTTTATAAAGTGTCCCCAGTAGAGTCTCTAGTTCTGTGATATGGTGGGAGAACTGACTTGAGGGTTTTGCGTTTTATCGCAAATGTTGCAGTTTAGCAAGAGTCGCCACCGACTTTTCTATTATCCAAAAGGAAAGGTGAAAAAGTACAGGAAAGACCTTTGAGATGTTTTCTTGAGTTCGGGGGGGTAGATTATGAAAAGGGAAGATATTAGCACCATTTTCATCCATGGTTCTCCATGGGATCTTAGTTACTTGCTAGATCACTTCCTTTTGTTGTTTGAAAATGTGTTTGGTGTGATTTTGAAAGTATTTTGTAAAAGAGGCCATTGTTTAGGAAACCTTTGTAATGATTCTCGTTCGTAAGAATGTATACAAAGATGTTTGTCTTTTGAAAATGTTTTCAATGTTTGTAAGATGTTTTTAAAATGTGTGTGTTTGTTTTGGAAAATAGCAAGGATAGTTGTTTGGAAATAGAGCAAGTAGCTAGAAGCAATCTACCTACTCAAATGTCTTACTTATGCATTTTCTATTCCTTCGACATTGTTGTCTTACCACTGATTTGGTAAGCAACCCTATCTTTGGATGTAAACAGGACAGGTGTGGGTCATCGTATAACCATGATTAGAAATGTTGCAAAGTATCTTAGTATTTTCGAGGGACTAAGATCATTTTATAAGGCAACTTTGAATAGCGTCATCGAGGGACTATGATCTTTTGATTTTGTTTGTTTTACTAAGATACATTGCATGCGTAACATGGCTATTTTTGTATAAAGCAACCAAGTGGAGAAACCATAAGGGTGTTTGTGTGAAAGTTTGTTTGATTGCATGCATGATTTTATCTTGAATTAGGATTTTCTATTTCATTGATTTTATCTTGCCATACATGTCCTAATCGCTAGCATTTACACGTGAAAGCGATAAAAATGTGGAAATGTAAAGTCCTACGCTATTACAATATTTAGGGGGTGGGGGTACAAATTTATGAATGGGGAATCCAGCGAGAAAAATAAAGAAAAATAACAATGGGAAGAAAAAAAGAAAGAAGGAGGGGGTCAGCGTGCTGCTGAAAGAAAGTCAGAAGTTCCGACCCTGGCTTGCTGCAGAATAGCAATCTGTTAGTGAAAATGTATAGGTCAGAACTTCTGACCCTGGTGCGCTGCAAAACAGAAACCTGTTAGTGGGAAGGTCAGAAGTTCTGACCCTGGTGCGCTGCAAAACAGAAACCTGTTAGTGAAAATGTATAGGTCAGAAGTTCTGACCCTGCTGGGCACACAGTAATTTTCAGAAGTTCTGATATTACTGATGACAAAACAGGCCTCAGAAGTTCTAGCTCCAAAGTCAGAACTTGGTCTCCCCCTGTGCTAGTCAGAACATCTGCAATTTGGTTATTTTTCCATAAAACAGAAGGCATGCCTAGGACAGTTTCAGCAGGTGTCATAGCGTTTCAGAAGTCAGAACCAAAAAAAATCAGAGGCAAATTTTGTATTGATTCACTTCCTACTTAAACATGCAGAAGCGTGAAAATCTCAGAACATGAACAACATCAGAAGCATGATATCTACATTGTGTTTTTGAGCATGCAATTCTGGTGATGTTTAAGCAATGTGGTGAGGGTCAGCAAGTGCTTACCTTGCAGCTGGAAAAAGTTTGTGGACTGGAGTTAGCCTTAACCTTGTTCTGTACAGTTTCTTTGAATGGGTGGATGAAGAGTATATATATGTGGTCAGAAACTGTATGGGCGTTTCTTAGTCAAGAAACAATTTGGGTACAAATGAAGTTTGGAGGCAGGAGATTCAAAGTTGTGTTTAAGGCTCTTGAAACACTAGGAATTTTGGCAGAGTTTCAAGGTGTTTTCTTGCTAAAATTTTTTGTTTCTTTTCTAGCAATTTTTCTGGGGTTGGACCACCCCTTCTCAATGGACAGAAGTGTTCTATTTATAGGCAAAAGCTTTGTGGGTTTTTAAAACGTTAAGTGGTGCCAATATCATGCATTAGATGTTGACTTACTCTTGAAGAAAAGTTCATAAAAAGTTGTGATGATTGACAGCTTTTAGCCTAGGTTGGGTTAGTAAGCGAGGATTAAGGAAAAGTGACACCCATGAGCGAAAAGTAGCGCATGAACCCATACCTAAATCTGCACAAGAGCGTTGTTATGATGCACGTGGAGAGACCCTTTGGACAAATGCCCAAAAGTGGTTGTGAGCATTAAATGGTGATGAGATTGGTCAAGAATAAGAAATCTTGTAACACGAGATTTGCATTATTACTTAAATCTGAGTCAGCAGTTTCTATTTCAACAAAGTCTGGAACAGCGCACCCAAGTTCTGATCTCAATATCCAACTGCTTCAGCAAATTCTGAGGGTTCTCCAGACTTTTTAGCATGTTCTTTTGATTTGCCTCTGAAAAATATGGACTTAGAGATTCTGCTTCAATGTAACTCCCAATCTTCTGACCCCCTCACCTTCTAATTCCAGCATGTTCTGAAGGAGCTTTTAGGTTTCGTTGCTTTCTTTGCATTCCTCTAGCAAACTCTGACTGAACTTGTGTAGCTGCTGAAAAGGCCATGTTCTGATTAAATGTTATGTGTTGAGCCAAGTTTGCAACTTCTGACTGCTCCTGCCTGGAGGTTGGTTCAGAAGTTCTGAAGTTTCATTTTTCTTAAATACTTTAGAAAAATTCTAAGTATTTAGAATTTAACTCTTTCAAGGTAAAATTTGACTTTTGAGCCTCTTGATGAAACAAACCTCATATTCCAACATGTCTTGATGAAATATGATTTTTGTGTTTTGATTTTGATCAAAAAATCAAAGTTTGACTTTTTAGCTTGCAAATGACCATTTTGCCCTTGTAAATGGCTTTCTTGGAAAGGAATGATAACTCAAGGCTTGGATTTGTATAGGAGAAACTTTGAGGATCCAGTGTGATTTTTCCTGAAAAATGAGAGGGCAAATTTTGGGGTACAACAGGGATTTTGAGCTTTACCTAATAAAATCTCTCAAGTATATAATGGAAACTCTCAAGATCAAGTTTTGGGGAGATGAGTAGGTCTTTTATTTTTATCGAACCTTTATAACTTTTGGTGTTCTTCTTCTTCCCTTAACTCTTTTATTTCCGCATCTTATTTTGATATATATTGATATTTCGCTGCTAAGTCTTAGAAAAACTTTTTAAACTCTGATATATCTTAGGAAAAGTTTTCAAAATCATGTTTTTCCAAATCACACAATTTACCACCCCCTCCCTCTTGTGTGTGAAGTCTCAAGTCCAACAAAAACATGTTGAACTACCAGATTTTTAGGTCTTAGTGAACGTATATCAGAGTTTTCAAAAAATCAGGTATACCACAATGTCTCCCGAATTTTTCAAAAAATTCGATAATATCAATGTTAAATACTTTGTGGATTCCAAACTTTTCTAAAAAAAACGGTAAAACTACAACAGACTCCAGATGTTTCGCAAAAATCTGATAAAAGTTCAAGGAATTTCCAAACTTTTCTCAAATATCTGATAAAAGTTTAAGGAATTTCTGGATTTTTCAAAAAATCTAATAAAACTAGATAATATTTTCAACTATTTACCAAAAATTTGGTAACACTTCAAGGGATTTCAGGATATTTGGAAAATATCCGGTAAAACCTCATACTGAATTTTTAAATGTTCGGTAAAAATGCATAAAAAGCCAACTTCACGGATTTTTTTGTACCGAGTTTTTTGAAATAACTACTGGATTTTTGGCATTTTTTGGGTTTTTACAAAGAGAAATTGTACATAATGTTAAAATTTGGATGGTAAATAACGTGAAGGGTAAATTTGTCATCATGAAAAATTATGAGGGTGCTAGGTTCAATTTGGGGGTGAGAGGAAGTTTTCGTGAGTCTAGGTCGCCTGACTAGAATCTACACTTAATATTTTCTAACTACTCTTTAACGTGGTGTATGAGTTGTCTCAGAAAAATGACGATTTTGGTAAAGGGGAAAGGAGGAAATCACTCCTCTATTTCAAGGGAGAAAATGTGTCTCTTGTCCCCCCATTTTTCTCTAAGGAATAGAGGAACATACATTCTCCTTCCTTGACCCGACCTATAAGTCGCGTCCATAAATATCCTAATTCTGAGGGTTGGAGATCCATTCACTAAATTTCCACATAGTCATTATACCCAAGTCCTCTTGTAAACACTTTCATGAGAAGGGTTCAAATTATTGAATTTTATACAAGTACAATTGGTGTCCACCATGAGACCTCAATAAAACTAACATAAGTCACACTTACATTTATCTTTCATCCACTTCACCCATCCTCCTCAACATGTGTCACGGTGCAAAAAATACTCAAGCGTATTGTACGCTCGAAATACAACAGAGTCATCATAGAACTTTACTTATTCCAAAGGAAAGGGAAAATATTGATAAAACTCTCAAAGAACAAAACATTTTTCGTCCAACTTTAGGATGAGTATTACACCCAACTAACCTTTTTCATCCAAGTTATTTATGAAAATTTTGAGATGAATTAAGTCACATTACCTTAACAAAAGCCAAGCATTCAAACGGTAAGCTATTACGGCTAGAACCCAAATACTTAGAGATTAGGATGTGTATTACGCACAACTAACCCTATCATCCATCTAGGAACGGGCTAAACTCGATTAATTATTATGGAATGATTTTGAAAAAAATTTAAGTACGTAGGAAAAGAACTTTGTGTTGACCAAGTGTTTTGATTTGCATTTACTCAGTTAATTGGAAAAGATCTTAAATTTATGATGAGAGGAGTTATTTTATTCACAACGTGAATGGATACTAAGAAATTGATTTTATTTTATTTGAAAAATGTCCTTGATGTTGATCTATGGTTTTTAATTCAAAAGAAGCCTAAGTTTACTTTATTTTTTTAAAACCTTGATGTTGATCAAGAGTTTTTTATACTAGAAAGGTCAATTTTAATTTTAATTTGGAAAATAACCAAATTAAACAACCTAGTTATACTACTATGGAATTAATCAAGCAAATAATAAAAGTAAAAGGATAAAAAGAAATGCAAATAAAAATAATAACAACAAAAATAACAAAAGCAAGGCCAAAATCCAAACCTATGAGGCCCAAGACCAACATGACCCAAGTCTGAAGGGTGCAAAAAAAAAAAGACTGGTGATTGGCCTTTAGATCCAAGGCCCGTAGCTATTGGTGTCTAAAATGGGGTGGAAAGGAAAAAGGTGGTGATGGGAAAATTTAAACGAGCTCAGAGCATAGTGGTCCAACCAGCAGAGTGAAAGTTGGGTTAACTCTTCCCCAAAGATCCAATTAGGACCTACCAGCGCCCCTCATCATCACCTGGCAAGTGGCAACGACCACATGGGATAGAGATATTTAAGTAGGGTGAACTGGTCACCCTTTTCATTCCTTTCTTTCACGTTTTTTCGACCTCAAATACTCTCTTGAGCTTCTTGCAATCTGAAATTCTTTCTCGAGCTTTTCTCGCATCAAACCTTACCCTAAACCCACGAAATGGATGAACATATGAATGTTAGTCATCTTCCCTTTCCAAAAAACAACTCACACACCTCAGATCTCAGCATACCAAACCTTAAATCTAAGCCTCAACAGAAATCAAAATCAAAACAATACAATCAAGCTAAATAATCAACGAATCAAGAACCCTAACCCCTTACAAACCCCAAACCCCCAAATTCATTATTATCAATGAGTTATAATTTACAATTTTGAATCGATCAAAGGGAGGGGATGGATACAAGGAATTAATCAAAATAAATGGTACATAAAAATAACATCCACGAGGCTCTACCAAATCTAAAGACTTTAGTGGCAATCTCCTATAGGTAACTTTATCTACTTTGTATATGCTTTATCTGAGTTCTCCTTCCTCTCTTAGTCTAAGGAAATTGTGGTAATTGTCTGATTTAGCTCAAATCAAAACTCGTAGTTGGTTCATATCAAGAACCACTCTTGAGAAGTTGATCAAGCTTAAGAAAGACATATTTGCAATTTTTTTCCAGTGTGACTCAATTCTCTCCTCCTTTCTCTCTGATGAATTACACTTGGTTTTATAGGCGAAATGGAATGATGAAATATGTGTGGAGAAATGAATAAAGTATGTTAGGATTGCAACAAACTCATGAGAGTGGATCAAAATGGTGAGCTGCAATTGGATAAAGATTTTGTGACTGTAATGTGAAGAAAATATCTCTCTTGTTGTAATTTTTGTTTTCATTGTAAGTTGGTATTTTTACTGATGTAGATAGATGTAATCTGATTTATTAAATGTAATTTTTGGCTTGTTAAATGCAAATTGATTTAAAGTGTAATTCTTTATGTTTTTGCAATTTGAATCGTACTGATGAAATTGGGCTTGATCAGGGTCGACCCAATACATGTTGAGGACTAAGGTGAATTTTAAAATGAGATTTAATAAAAAATATATAAAATTTATTTGTTAGAATTTAAAATTCAAAATTATTTATTAAATTATTTTAATTAATTTTACTTGATATTTTTTAATTGATATTATAATTAATTTATAGTGTTAACCTTAAATAAAATTTTATAAAATTTTATATTTACTACTATTGTACCCCAAAATTTTCCCTCTTAATACTAACCCTAGATAAGTTTATGTTTCATCATCATACACCCATGCATAACATTGGTTCTATAATTGTGGGATCAAGGTTCCTTGTGAGTTGGATTCCCCAATGCCAAGAGGAGTATATGGCCTTCAAGCAATAAAAGGTTTGAGCTATTGTCATCATGGTGGTATCCTCAAGATACTAAGTCACCATCCACCTCCAAATGTCTCAAGAATATCACAAGTACATCAGATGATTAGGTCTTCAAATATTAAGGGTGAATTACAAGCTTATATCCAATTGGCTCGGAGCTAGGTTTTGGTCCAAGAGAACATGTGGTTGACTTTTGGAGCAAAACATAATCGTATTGATCAACATACACTTCAAGGTATCTATGTGTGATTTATTGGGTTTCTCAATATATCTCAAAGCATTCCAAATGATATTTGATGGTGATTTGGCCTAATTGAGGGTAAGTCAACAGACAATCAAGGTCAAAAGTCAATTGTGGTGACTTTTGGTCCACTTAGGTCTTTTCAAGTCATTGTCCATGGAAAAATAAAGATTGATCAAGTTATATCAAGGAAGTCAAGAAATTCACAAAAAGATTCAAAATAGGGTTTTGTGAAAAATCTAAGTTACCGAGATTTCATGTTCAAGTGAGTTACTTCCAAGAGTTACATATCTCTTCTCAAGAATAAAAAATTGACAAACAAGGGCTTAATTGAAAGATCTTGCTTCATACTACAACTTTGCAAAATGAATGAACTTAAAAGATGCCTTGGATCAAAAGTTATGGATGGATGAAGTTGCTACTTCAAGTTGGAATCATTTCAAGTAACTTCAAATTTTTCTAAGTGTTTTCAGCATGTCCAAGTGCATGGCTTTGAAGGGAGTTTACATGATGCTCCAGGCACATTTTCAAGATCTTTCCATCTTCAAACTTGTTTATATTTCCATCATCTTCATTTTGATATCAAGATCTCGTCATTTGAGCAAGTATTCCAAGAGTTATTGAGTGTTGAAGTTAAAATGTCAAAGGAGTTAATTTGACAAACACTTAGAAAATTTCTGAGTGTTTGGATCAGTTTTGATGTCATAACTTCAAGACCAAATTACAAGGTGATATAGGCACATTCTCAAGTTTCATTCAACATCAATGTTGCTTATTGCCATGTTGTCTTTCATTTGACACCAATCTTGTGTCAATTGAAGCATCATACATCAAGATATGCTTACATAAAGATAGTTGCATGAAACCTTGTTAGTGTGATATTTTGATATTTTTGTGTGAGTTTAACATCACCATTATAGCATGTACATGCATCATACCCTCATTACCTCACTTAGCCACACAAATTATTGACATGCATGCAAAGCGTCATTTTATTCACCAAAATGGATATTACTTCTTTTATGCAAAACTTATATATTAAGTTTATCACCCTTATGGCCAGCTCAGACTTTCTTTCCACAAATTCATTTTATTTCATAAATGCATTTTATGCTACCCAAATGAAACCATAATAAGAGCCTCACAAAGAAGCCCGAGCTCACCATCATTTCACATTTTTGTTTCAAACTTAAGCCAACAACCTCTAATCCTTGTTTAATCCATAAACCTATACTAATCACTTTTAATTATTCATATAAAAGCCTCTTCACCCTCTAACAGATTCAGTTACACGATTATAACAATAACCACCACCATTTAAGATCTACATTCTCTCTCACACCATCAACTTAAAGATTTTGAATCTCCTTCATTTCTCAATCATTCTCTGGTCTTTCTTCATCATCACCATCATCATCATCACCATCATCATCATCATCTCCATATTGAATAGTTTCTACTGTATGCATCAAGGTTCATCTGAAACAGCTCTCACAACCTCTATAACTCCATCCTCATCTTGAATTGGGTTTATTCAGTTGAATAACTTCAAGGTTATTTGAAGCATTTTGAGCTTTCAATCATCATTAGCGGAGTTCATAGAGGCGAATAATAGAGTTTTCTTGAGTTGAACCACGCCAAGAACGCAACGGACATTTCTTCAATTTGGTAAATTTTTTGGATCTTGTTACACTCTTTAAGAACCATATTAGGGGTTATTGACTGATGTTTAAAATCATGTAATTAGTTGCATCTGAAGTCCTACGCAATTAAGAGATGTTATTGGTTAGTTAGAGCTCAAAATATTCATTTTATCTTTGTTAGGGTTTCTGCATCGTGCCTTGTTTATGCTTGTTTGAGTGTGAATCAATGAAAATGGAGAGGAAAAATTGAATCAGCAACTAAAAACTAGGGGGTGATGTCTTTCTTTTTCATTTTTAGTGAGATGTCCAAGAACGCCACCACCCATGGTGGCTGCTCATCGAAAGTAATGGTGGATAGGGTTTGCATATCACACCATCTTTTGTTTCAAAATAATTGATCTTGAATCATGCCATTGGTCAATGCACGTCAATGTTTTCTACATTTATTTCTTTAATTTTATTAATTGGATAAATGTTAAAACAAATGTGTTAATTGATTGGATAATATGGTTGATGGGCTTAACGTAATTTTTATCCCCACCCTCTGAAATGAGCCCAAACATGCAGTTAACAGGAATCCAGTTATGAGGCTTTTCTGGTTGCCACCCCCATTTATGTCTCATGTACAATTTTCATTTCTCTTCAAATTTGCTTTGGTTTTTAATTTTCTTTGCATATCAAAAATTAATAAAAATATGATTCACATGATTTGGTGTCTTAGATATTTTTAAGTAATTTTCTTTTATTTTTCTCATTTCTTTTTTATTTAATTTAAAGCCATTTTTGTCAAAATGTGAAGTGTGGTTAATACTTTCTTGTGAAATGTTGTTGTGCTTGACTCTAGGTCATCTTGAGTTAATTTTTGTGGCATGTTCATACCTTTGTATAATGAGTGAATACATGTTAAGTTGTTGTCTGATTGTGTTTTGTTTGAGGTCTTGATAAGTGGTTTTAGTGGAGCCCCAATGCATGCTTGTGTAGTGTTTACTCATGAACCATTATGGATCCCAATGGGATGTCTTTTGAGCCAACTTTTGTGCTAGGTCTTAATGCTTAGATGCTTGTATATTTTAGGTTGAATTGACTTGATTTGTTGATTTAATTGAGGACTTGTTTGGTTGTTCCTTTTGAACCTTGAATCATGATAGATGCTAGCACCCTTAGGGCTTGAATTCCTAACTAATATCTCTGTGTGCCAATCTCTTGATCATGATTAGGTACTTTGAGAATAAGATGTTTCATGCTAAGTTGGTACAAATTTGTGATGCATGATAGGTCTTTTACATTGAATATTCTTAAGTCTCGGTGCATGTTAGATGATTGGTGAATCTTTATGTTAATGCCCCTATGTGTAAATGCACTTGTGCAATAATCTTGGTGAGGTTTCTTCACATGAGTTGAGCCCTTTTCCATGCTTTAGAGCATTAATTGCTTGATGTTTTGATCAACTTGAAATTATGTGTTAGATGAATAATTTTTTTGATGCATTTGGTTGATGTTTGTCTAATTATTGACCTAATTCTTGAGCATGCTCTTTGTGGAAACTTCTTGATGATGTGAACCGAGTTTGAATTGAGCTTATTGTTTAAGCTTCTACCTTGCCATGAGTTAATGCCTAAATCTTTGGTACCTTGAATCATTTTCACATCACGACTAATTGAACTTCTTTGCGATTCAAGTTGTTTAGGGTTGTTTAGATTTTGTCTTAGTCTCAAAAGTTCGGGCAATAAATGTTAACATTTAGAATACGAATGTAACATTGTTCACTAAAACACATACAACAAACCAATTTTTTGAGAAGAACTATGGTGCTATGATTCCTTTTGGATACGTAGGTATGAGGTTGTAAAACCGAGGCAAGCACAATAATAAAAAACCTTTGTTTTTCCTTTAATCAATTCATGCATGCATTCCCTTAGCAAGTAAGCTTTAGATATAACACACCATTTCATTAGAACAACTAGAGTGGATCCCGTCGAGTACAACAAACGTGGGGGTGCTAATACCTTCTCCTTGTGTAATCGACTTTCGTAGCCTTCTCTTGCTCGCAAGACCATGTGCTTTTTCTTTTTAGGTTTTCTCAATATTTTCCTTTCCCTTCTTTGGGATAAATAATGTTTGATTGCGACTCTGTTTGCGTCAGTATTTTTTCGCGATAGCGGCAACTACTATGATATTTAACTATTAGTATTATTATTAATGTGAATTTATGGAATTAATATTAAAATAGAAAAGCCTATATATTTTATAACAAATATATTAATATGGTGTTCGTCAATATTGTTGTACTGCAGTTATTGTTCTCTGCAGCAATTTTTCCATTCTTTTTATTGGTTCTCTCTCTTCAAATTAAACTCCAATTCAAATTGAAATGTTTCCTATAATGAATGGTAAAATAAATATAAATGAAATGTAATATATATATATATATATATATATATATATATATATATATATATATATATATATATATATATATATATATATATATATATATATATATATATATATATATATATATATATATATATATATATATATATATATATATATATATATATATATATATATATATATATATATATATATATATATATATATATATATATATATATATATATATATATATATATATATATATATATATATATATATATATATATATATATATATATATATATACACATTTGGAGGCCCAAGGCAGTGACCTAGATGGCCTACCCCTTGGGTCGGGATTGGGATTGATTTAGAACTTGGTTGTATTGTGGCTCAAGTAAATCATTAATTCAATTTCTTTTGATCACTTGAATTTGGACTATGGTATGGAAGTAATTTGTATGTTGGACTCATATTGGTGTGAGCTAGTGTAATGGAAAAATGTTAATTGCAGCTTGGTTTAATGCAACGTAATTAGACTTGTGTAGAATGTGATGTGGATTATAATGTAATTATGAGGTAAAATTATCATGATATCAAAATAATTCTTGACCTTTTCTTCACTTAAATTACAAAATTTCCTAATTACTATGAAGCATAAAACATGATGAATGAGATATGACTAAGTTAATTTGTAAAAAAAAAAAGGATGATAATGGACAAAAATACTAACCTTGAATGAAATGAGACTCATTTTTTAAATTGAGATTCAAAACCAAAATCCAACTTCAATTTGACCTCAAACCAAATTATTTGTCATGAGATGATGCATGCTTGTGGTTAAGCCAAAAACAACTGGTAAAATGAAACCATGGCCTATGGATGAGATGTATAATATTGATGAAAAAGATTGGATAAGAAAGTCAATTGTTGACTTTTTCCCTCCTTTGACCTCTAAGTACATATATTTTTTGTCTTTTAATTGATGAATGCATATGAGACTCCATGACCAAATGAAATGGCCATGATGTGCAGGTGAAATTAATGCAATGAACACTATGACCCAAGGACTATTCACTCCATCAATAGATGAAAAAGTGAGAGACAAAATTGCGGTATGACAATTTCCTCTATTTAATTACCTTTAACCCGATGGTATAAATAACCACGACCTTCAAACAATCATGGTGAAAGATAATTAAATACAAAAGACTCAAATTTTTTCCTTCAAAGGATGGAAGGTGAGATAGACAAATTTATTGATAAATTAGGGAAAGAAATACTAATAGGGGATTCTCTGAGAATTAGCATAGAAAACCTTCCATAAATAAAGCAGACAACAAATGAGAGATTCTCTGAGCATTAACAGATAGAATCCTCAATAGGTAAAGCAAACCACAAATGAGATATTCTTTGAGCATTAATAGAGAAAACCCTCAACAGGTAAAGCAAACAACAAATGATAGATTCTCTTAGCATTAAAAGAGAAAAAAAATTCAAAAACAAAACAATGAAAGGTTCCTTAAGCATTAATAGAGAAATAACGTTAAAAAACAAAAGACTGGAAGGTTCCCTTAGCATTAACAAAGAAAAAAATTTCAAAAACAAAACACCGAAAGGTTTCCTGGGCATTAACAGAGAAAGAACTTTCAAAAAGAAATGTTAAACAAAGAAAGACATTCAAAAAATAGACACTGAAAGGTTCTCCGAGCATTAAAAGAGAAAAAACTTTCAAAAATAAAACACTGAAAGGTTTCCTAAGCATTAACAGAGAATAAACTTTCAAAAATACACATTTAATAAAGAAAGACTTTCTAAAAACATACACCAAAAGGTTTCCTGAGCATTAACAGAGAAAGACTTTTAAAAAAACAGACATTGAAAGGTCCACTGAGCATTAACAGAGAAAGACTTTCAAAAATCATACATGGAAAGATCCTCTAACCATTAATATAGAAATACTTTCAAAAAACAGACATTGAAACATCCTCTAAACATTAACAAAGAAAGAATTTCAAAAAAATAGACACTGAAAGATCTTCTGAGCATTAACAAAGAAAGACTTTCAAAAAACAGATACTGAAAGATCCTCTGAGCATTAACAGAGAAAGACTTTCAAAAAACAGACACTGAAAAATCCTTTAAGCATTAACAGAGAAATAATTTCAAAAAAATAGACACTGAAAGATCCTGTGAGCATTAACAGAAAAATACTTTCAAAAAACATACATTTAAATATCCTTTGAGCATTACCATAGAAATACTTCAAAAAAACATACACTGAAAGATCCTCTAAGCATTAATAGAGAAAGGCTTTCAAAAAATAGACACTGAAAGATCCTCTGAGCATTAACAAAGAAAAAATTTCAAAAAATAGACACTAAAAGATCCTCTGAGAATTAACAGAGAAAGACTTTCAAAAACAGACATCGGGAGATCCTTTAAGCATTAACAAAGAAATACTAGAAAAACAAACACTGAAAGATCCTCTGAGCATTAACAAAGAAAGATTTTCAAAAAACAGACACTAAAAGGATTCTCTGAGGAATTAATAAAGAAAATTTTAATGGACAAATGAATAGTAGAAGAAATTGGTAACTCTATTGGGGATTGAATAGTATCACATAAGCTGAGTGTCGGTTGGGGAAAGATCCCAGTAAAGACTTCCTATGGCAAAAAACTACTAGGGACAAAGTGCTATAGGAGAGAAGCTTCAAAAGAGACTTTATGGAAATACCTCTATTTGGGGAACAATTTCAATAGATCCATTGAGGATATCTAGTGACAATACATGCGGGGGCAAGACTTACTTAGAGAAATACCATTGGCTAAGTTGTGAATGGATATGGGTTTTCATGAAAGGTCATGAATCATGGCTTATGCTATGTATGCATGTTTGATTGTATAGCGTAATGTTCCACATCGATGGTCCCCTAGTATCATATTTCATGTTTTTTGGAGGTCCCCTATGAGACAGTCTCAATTGCATATATGGCATTGTAATCTATGAGGTGACATTTTTTTACTGTTGTCACGTCATTAAAATATAAAAATTCATTATTTTATTTTTTAAAAAAATTATATTTTATAATTAAATGTTTTCAATAATTTTATTTTATACATTTATTTAGAAATTAAATACTACATATTCTAAAATTAATAATTGGGCCTATAGTCCAACATATTTATAAAAACAACCCAATCTCTAACAATATAATAAACCTAGTGTAAAAGTCTTTTATAAACACCGGTTCCTGAACTTCAAAATTTAATCTGAGACTTTAAGAGACCTGGAGATTCTCAAAATAGAACTTTGACATGCACGTACCCTGCCAAAACAGAATTCCATGTTCAACAATCTTTAACATCCATGTAAAAGAAGATTCTCAATGCATCTGCCATTCACCTATTATCAAATCCAAGATACATGGCAATTAAAGCATTAGAAACATGCACATAAATCTGAAGCACTCTAAGTACGCCGTGATAAGAGCATTTGAGACAATGTTCTTCCTCTTTCTAAGGACAGGGATAATATCATAATAATCATGGTAATAAATCTTCGGTACCTTTAAATGAGAATTCAAATGGTAATTTTAATTCCTATGAAGCATTGCCTGCGTTTAGAGATGTTCACAAATTCGAGAAATCGAGTTTGTTTATAAAGAAGCTTAGGATGTGTAATGTTGTTTTTAACTTTACTGACCCTACTAAACACCTCAAAGAGAAAGAGGTTAAGATACAAAAGTTGGTGGAGCTTGTTGATTATATTTCTTCTGTTAATACCAAGTTCACTGAGAATGTTATGCAAGAGGTTGTGAAGATGGTGTCTGTAAATATATTTAGAACACTTAGTCCTCAACCATGCAAGAATAAACTTATTAATGGCATTTAATTAGAGGAGAAAGATCCTTAGATCGATCCTTCTTGGCCTCATTTGCAAATTGTATATGAGGTTTTTGTTAAGTTTGTTACATCGCCTAAGCTGGATGCGAAGTTGGCTAAAATATTTATTGATCGGTCTTTTATTTTGAGGTTGCTTGATTTGTTTGACTCAAAAGATCCTAGAGAGAGAGAATATTTGAAAAATGTCCTTGCATCGTATCTACGTCAAGTTGATGGTGCATCGTCTTTTTATAAGGAAATCAATCAATAACACATTTTTTAATTTTGTTTTTGAGACTGGGAAGCATAAAGGGATTGCTAAGTTATTGGAAATTCTAGGGAGCATCATTAATGGCTTAGCAATGTATCTTCGATAATTGTCTTGTTGCATTACTCAATTGAGAATCTTCTTGTTTCTTAAAGTCCAACATCAAATTTTGAAGTTCAAAAACTAGTGTTTAGAAAAGACTTCAACACTAAGTTTATTGTATTGTTAGAAACCGGACTGCTCTTGTAAAGAAGTTGGACTTTAGGCCCAAATATATTTTAGAATATGTAATATTTAACTTTAAATAAATATGTATAAAATGAAATAATTAAAATTATTAAAAATATTTAATTATTAAAAAGAAAATTTTAAGAAAATAAAATAAGGAATTTTTAAATTTTAATGATGTGGCAACAATAAAAAAATGACACCTCATAAATTTCAATGTCACATGTGTAAATGAGATTGTTTTGTCATGTGAGACAAAAAAAAATATGAAATATGATACTAGGAGACCATAAAACTAATTTTTTTAAGTGGGGACTAAAAAATTATGGATATGAATACAGGGAGACCAAAACTGCATTTAAACCTATTTTAAAAATAATTAATCTATACATTTCTTCTAAGAATATAACTTTTTTAGGAAAAAATATATCTTTATGCTTATTAGTAAATAACTTTGCCTTACTCACTTCAATGTTCTGATGCCCAATTTTAAAATTTACTTTTCTATTTTTTTTATTTTTGTGTTTATAAGTTCGAAACCCTAAATATTTAAAAGAGGTAACTCTCTAATTTATGATCTCAAAATACTTTTTAATAATTGAGCATTCTTCCTTCATCTTTAAGGTATGTTTGAATTGATGGAAAAAGATGGAATGAAGTGAAATGATGTTATATTTTGTTGTTTGGTTTTATGAAGAATGAATTGAATGTGATGGAACTAATTCCACCAAATACCACTATTTTAGTTTATTTTTCACTCCATCCATTTGAATCATTCCTCTCCAACAAAAAGTCTCGCCAAAGGGTTTCAAACACTAGCCAAAGTCTCTTGTAAAGAAGTTAGACTTTAGGCCCAAATATGTATTTTAGAATATGTAATATTTAACTTTAAATAAATATGTATAAAATGAAATAATTAAAATTGTTAAAAAGAAAATTTTAAGAAAATAAAATAATGAATTTTTAAATTTTAATGACGTGACAACAATAAAAAATGACACATCATAAATTTCAATGTCACATGTGCAAATGAGATTGTTTTGTCATGTGACACCCCCCAAAAAAACATGAAATATTATACTAGGCAACCATGAATTTTTTTTTTAAATGGGGACTAAAAGTTATCAATATGAATATAAGAAGACCAAAACTGCATTTAAACATATTTTAAAAATAACTAATCTATACATTTCTTCTAAGAATATAACTTTTTTTAGGAAAAAGGATATATTTATGCTTATTAGTAAATATCAATGTTCTCGTGCCCAATTTTAAAATTTACTTTTCTATATTTTTATTTTTGTGTTTATAAGTTAGAAACCCTAAATATTTGAAAGAGGCAACCCTCTGATTTATAATCTTAAATACCTTTTAAGAATTGAGCATTCTTCCTTCATCTTTAAGGTATGTTTGAATTGATGAAAAAAGATGGAATGAAGTAGAATGATGTTATATTTTGTTGTTTGGTTTTATAAAGAATGAATGGAATATTATGGAACTCATTCCATCAAATACCACTATTTTTGTTTATTTTCCTCTCCATCCATTTGAATCGTTCCTCTCCAACAAAAAGTTTGGCCAAAGGGTTTTAAACCCTGGCTAAAGGCTCTTGTAAAGAAGATGGACTTTAGGCCCAAATATATATTTTACAATATGTTATATTTAACTTTAAATAAATATGTATAAAATGAAATAATTAAAATTATTAAAAATATTTAATTATTAAAAAGACAAATTTAATAAAATAAAATAATGAATTTTTAAATTTTAATGACATGGCAACAATAAAAAAATGACATCTCATAAATTTCAATGCCAGATGTATAAATGAGATTATTTTGTCATGTGAGACCCAAAAAAAACATGAAATATGATACTGGGAAACCATAAAACTATTTTTTTAATATGGGGACTAAAAAGTTATCAATATGGATATAGGGAGACAAAAACTGCATTTAAGCCTATTTTAAAAATAACTAATCTATACATTTCTTCTAAGAATATAACTTTTTTAGAAAAAAAAAGATTTCTTTATGCTTATTAGTAAATAAATTTGCCTTACTGGTTTCAATATTCTCATGCCCAATTTTAAAATTTAGTTTTCTGTATTTTTATTTTTGTGTTTATAAGTTAGAAACCCTAATTATTTGTAAGAGGTAACCCTCTGATTTATAATCTCAATATATTTTTTAAGAATTGAGCATTCTTCCTTCATCTTTTAGGGTATGTTTGAATTGATGGAAAAATATGGAATGAAGTGGAATGATGTTATATTATGTTATTTGGTTTTATAAAGAATGAATGGAATGGAATGGAACTCATTCCATAAAATACCACTATTTTTGTTTATTTTTCACTCCATCCATTTGAATCGTTCCTCTCCAACAAAAAGTCTGGCCAAAGGGTTTCAAACTCTGGCCAAAGGCTCTCGTAAAGAAGTTGGACTTTAGGCCCAAATATATATTTTAGAATATATAATATTTAACTTTAAATAAATATGTATAAAATGAAATAATTAAAATTATTAAAAATATTTAATTATTAAAAAGAAAATTTTAATAAAATAAAATAGTGAATTTTTAAATTTTAATGACATGGCAACAATAAAAAAATGACACCTCATAAATTTCAATGCCACATGTGCAAATGAAATTGTTTTGTCATGTGAGACAAAAAAAACATGAAATATAATACTAGGAGACCATAAAACTATTTTTTTTAAATGAAGACTAAAAAGTTATCAATATGAATATGGAGAGACCAAAATTGGATTTAAGCCTATTTAAAAAATAACTAATCTATACATCTATAATATAAGAAAAGTCATTCTATCCAAAAACCTTATTTTGTCATTTTGTTCTAAAAACACAACATGTGGCTTTATGTGGGATGACCAAATTTTTTGTCCAACCCTCTTCTTTTTGTTGCCCATCCAAATATCCAAGACAATCGTTTTTCCTCTTCTCACAATTCCAAAACTGCCATCCATGTTCTACAGCAGTTACTTCTTCATAACAAATGTGATTGTGTTCGTCTTCCTCTCTATCGCTTGTTTATCCTTACCTCATCTTCCTTCTTCCCTCATCTTCAATTCTTACCAATCATCTACAATTCTTTTCCCCTTCTTACCATTTCCAACCTTCATCTACTCTCTTCTGAATCGTCTTCCTCGCCTCTCCTCCTCGCTGTCGGTGATCATCAAGATCGTATTGCGTTTTTTGATTTCCGTTTAAAAGTTGTAATTCTTTGGTTTGAAACTGATTATAAGCAAGGTATTCAGGATCTATATTGTATTCGGGCACGACCTGACCTATTCATCCTCGTTGGGATTACTGGATTTTTTTATTTAGATGCTTTTGATTTTCTATGTAACTAACTTTCTTTATCTGTGTGATACGGTGGGAGAACTAACTTGGGTGTTTTGCGTTTGATCGCAAATGTTGCGGTTAGCAAGAGTCGCCACCGACTTTTCTTTTATCCAAAAGGAAAGGTGAAAAAGCACAGGAAAGACCTTTGAGATTATTTCTTAAGTTTGTAGGGTAAATTATGAAAAGGGAATGTATTAGCACCCTTTTCATCCATGGTTTTCCATGGGCTCTTAGTTACTTGCTAGATCACTTGCTTTTGTTTGAAATTATACTTTTGTGTGGTTTTTGAAAGTATTTTGTAAAGAGGCCATTGTTTAGGCAAACTTTGTAATGATTCTCATTCGTAAGAATGTATACAAAGTGTTTGATCTTTTGAAAATATTTTCAAGTTTGTAAGATGTTTTTTGAATGTGTAGGTGTTTTTTTTTTAAAATAGCAATGATGTTTTATTTTGAAAATGAGCAAGTAACTAGGAACATTCTACCTACTGAAAATTCTTTCATGTTCATTTCCTCTTTCCTTTGATATTGTCATCTTACCATTGATTTGGTAAGTAACCCTATCTTTGGATGTAAATGGGACAGGCGTGGGTCATCGTATAACCATGATTAGTAATATTGCAAGGTATCTTAGCATTCTCTTTTAGGGACTAAGATCATTTGAAAGGCAACATAGATAGCGTTATCGAGGGACTGTGATCTTATATTTTGCTTGTTTTTGCTAAGATACCTCACATGTGTAATATGGTCATTTTGTAAGGAAATCAAGTGGATTTACCCTAGGGGTGCTTGTGTGCAAGTGTATTGTTTTTCAAGCTTGGTTTTGTCTGTGATTAGGGTTTTTTAGTTGATTGGTTTTAGTCTTTCCATACTAACCCTAATTACTAGCATTTATATATAAAGCGATAAATTACGGAATTTAAAATTTCTATGCTATTACAATACTTGTGGGAGGGGGTGTACAAATTATAAATGGGGATTGCAAGAAAATAAAGTCTAATTATCTATTACAACCATATTGAATTTGTACAAGAATTGAAATAAATAATGTACAAAAAGGAATAAATATACAAGAATGTAAATGTAAAGTAAATGGATGTTTTGTTTGGATTTTTTAGGAAAATGAGTTTTGTTTTAATCTAATTAATTAAAAGAAAAATAATTAATTAAATGAGTAAAAAGTAAAACCTAAATTTACTAGGAAAAGAAATCAAATAAAACCCTAATCTATTGATTGATTAAAAAGAAATTAAGTTTATAAGAAGAATATTTTTTTGATATTTTTTGTCTTAAAAATAATTTATAGTATTATAAAATATTTTTGGTCTTTTTATATTTTAAAATAATATATTTAAATTGTATAAAATAAAATAACTAAAACTCTAGTTTTTTAATTAAATTTACAAAAATCAATTAGTAAAATAAATAAAGTATGATTAAATAAAATAATTTTTTGTGTAAAAAATAAAAAAACTATATCAAAATATAAATCTAACGTTTTTTTATATTTTTTCTGATTTTTTTTAGCATTAGATAAAAATATTTAAGAAAATAAATAAATAAAAATGAGAAAAAGAAAATAAAATGGGTCAGGGGTGTGAAAAGCTAGCAAGGGGGTCAGAAGTAACAAAAAAGTCAGACCCAAAGCTGTTAGGCACAGCGTTGCAAAAAAAAAAACAAAGTCAGAATGTGTGAAAATATGAAAAAAAATCCAAAAGGGTACCACTGGGACTCGAACCCAGGTCCCTATAGTCACAGGCGCGCGCTTCTACCACTGGGGTGGCTATACATCCGTTTATATAAATCAAGCCATAAATATATATATGGTAAACACGTTCCTAAGGCCAACTTCATCTTCAACCTCACGCCCAACCTGAACCTCTGTATCTCATTCAATTCTCAACAAAAATAAAAAGTGTAAACAGGAAACTTGTAGCAAATTTCCTCACGATTTCAGAAATGCAAAGAAATAAAATTATAGATCAAAGATAAGCATAAATTTTAATGGCCCTAATCTGAATCCTAAAAATTTCAAAAACTTCAATCTTAAAATTCTCTAAGCTCAAACAAAATTAATGAAAACTATGGACATGGTTAGCTTTAGGGCAATGATATCTACATTTTTCATTCACAAATAAACCATTAATGATGCATGTATGAAGAGCTCAAAAGTTAAAAAACTTACCTTACAAGAGGGTATCGGGTTTAGAGTTTGAGTAGCTTTCAGTGAGTTCCAATGATTGGATTAGCTTCCTCAAGTTCCCAGAAAGCTAATGGGATGCTTAGCTTGAGCTGAAAGTGCCTGAGGAGTTCTGGAGAAGTCAAGGTGCAGGGTGCTGTTTTCGAAAATGGTGGATGATGATGGAGGTGTTACAGTGGTGTTGCAGGTGTTAAGATTTTTTGTGTGTGTTGTTTAGAAGCTTCTGAAAGTAAAAGGCCAAGAAACGCACGAGCAAATTTGGAGATTGGATTCAAAACTCATAAATGACAAGTTTTGAAGTGTTTTTGGTGATTCTGTGTTCTTGGTGTTTTCAGTGGTCAAGCATGCGTGGGATTTGTGGCAAATGACTTTTGTATGTATAAGGAAAATGTCTTGAGTGCTTTGGATAGTCAGAAGTACAAGTTACAAGCTAATTGCTATGTTACTTGATTTTCAAGAAAAGTAGGAAAACAAGTTTCAAGAGGAAGTACAAGCATGGGCTGAGTGATTGTAAGTGTCTAACAAGTTTCTCTTGAGTTATAAGACATGTATGATCAGAAGAGAACAAGTTCAAGGCTCAAGTTTCTTCTGAATCATTTTGCATCATGGTGAAAATTTTGCTCAAAGTTGTGAAAAAATAAGAAATTTCCAACACTTAGAAAATTTTCTAATTTTAGAAATTTTAACTTTTCAAAATGAAATCTTGAATTTTTGATTTCTTGATGAATAAGTTTCATATTTTGACACGCTTTGATGAATTGTGATCTTTGACATTTGATTTTGACCAAAAAGTCAAAGTTTGACTTTTAGTATATAGTTGACTTTTGATCAGTTGACTGTAAATTCATCTGTCAATCCATTGGACTTGAGAAATGTTTTGAGCTATGTCATTACGTAAAAGTGATGCAATTGGACTCTTGAGATCATTCTTTAAACCAATTGATCATTTGCTATATCAAAAATCAGAAATTGCCCTTTCCCAGTCAAAACCTTAATTTTGACCATTTTGCCCTTTTGAAGATTTGATCAAATTTCTTGAGGAATTGCGATCCAAACTTGATCAAATGATACATATGAGTTTAAAATGTTGATGTGGATAAAAAATTATGAAGTTTGACTATAAATTGGCCACATTTGACTTTTTCCCCAATACAGTTGATTTTTAAGTCAACTGCTCAATTGACTGACCAAAAGTGTGATCCAAAGTGTGAAACTTGACATGAATAATCTTGAGGGTCCATAATGATCCATGAAATTCATATGGGACATTGGAAGTTCAAATATCCTTGTGCAATCTCAAACCCTAATTTTGGTCATCAGTGCTTAAGGAGGTGTCTTGAGCTGATCAACCCTACTGCAGTCTTGAGCCAAAGGAGATCTTGTAAGCAAATTCTTGATAAATGAGAGGGAAAATTTTGGGGTACAACAGTTGCCCCTGTTCAATCTTCTTAAGCCTAAAGAGTTATATTGGCGAGTTTTACCATTCGTGACTCGAAGGTGGAAGATGATTGGACATTAAAGTGCCCAGAAATTTGCACTCGGTGATGTGATGGTTGGTGGTATAGGGAATAGGCTTAAAGATGCCATTTGGAGGAAATATGGAAAGTTGTTGGAGATGGGATTATAGATGCCATCCAAAAATGATTGTTGAACCGTATCTGTAAGCTGGAACTGAATGAGTATCAGAATGACGTCTGTGTTTGAAGTGTGTCTGAATTGTATCTGAAAGTTGAATCTGAATGAGTATCAGGATGGAATCTGTATCTGGAGCGTATCTGAATTGTGTCTGAAAGTTGAATCTGAATGAGTATCAGGGTGGCATTCGTATCTGGAGCGTATCTGAATTGTATCTGAAAGTTGAATCTGAATGAGTATCAGGATGGCATTCGTATCTGGAGCGTATCTAAACTGTATCTGAGAGTTGAATCTGAATGAGTATCAGGATGGCATCCGTATATGGAGCATATTTAAACTGTATTTGAAAGTTGAATCTGAATGAGTATCAGGATGGCATCCGTATCTGGAGCGTATCTAAACTGTATCTGAGAGTTGAATCTGAATGAGTATCAGGATGGCATCCGTGTCTGGAGCATATTTGAACTGTATCTAAAAGTTGAATCTGAATGAGTATTAGGATGGCATCCGTGTCTGCAGCGTATCTGAACTGTATTTGAAGATTGAATCTGAATGAGTATCAGGATGGCATCCGTGTCTAGAGCGTATTTGAACTGTATCTGAAGATTGAATCTTAATGAGTATCAGGATGGCATCCATGTTTGGAGCGTATCTGAACTGTATCTGAAGATTGAATCTGAATGAGTATCAGGATGACATCCGTGTCTAGAGCGTATCTGAACTGTATCTGAAGATTGAATCTGAATGAGTATTAGGATGACATCCGTGTCTGGAGCGTATCTAAACTGTATCTGAAAAGGCTTTGATCATTGTTAATGGTAGCATGATCAACCTTATCCTGAAAAGGGTAAAATGTTAGCTAATATGCACTGTCATGTTGTATGAAATGCATAATGTAATGAGATTGTGATACATGCATTCGTGTTATCGATGTTTATGATATATGGATGCGATGTATGTGTATGTGAGCTAATCTGCTGCACTGCTTGTTGGATTTGGGGAAAATAAATCCCCGACTGTTGCTGAGGATACGGAGTGCAAGTCTTCATGTTTTGAGGTGTTGATGAATTTCCACTTATAGAAATAAACCTTGTCGTAAGAGAAACGTCGTGTACTGTTTGTAAAATCCTGTTGGGGAATCCTGAGAAATTGGACGACTTCTACTAGGGATTGATAAATGGAAGCTCTGTTCCGCTGGGGATTAAACTGCACACTGCAGGGGACTTTATGGAAATAGCTTAGAGAGCTTTCCCTATCTCTTAAAGTCATTAGTTATTATCTTTTTATTTTGTTCATTTGTAAATGGTAGTTACGTTCAAATGCATATGTTCAAAAAATAAATCATTGGACATTTTTGTAATCAAAACATAAGAGTAAAGAAAAACAGATAGTTTTGCACTTTCAAAGGGTTATCTTTGTATTGACTTTGAGTAAGTATTTTTGTACAGTGAGACAAACATTCTAGTAAGAGAATGCCTTCGTAAAAAAATGAAAATTTGATACAAAGAAAAGATAGCTATGTGAAATAATCCCATGAGGTTCCCATTCTGTTATAGCCTTCATGTCTCCGAGCATCTTATCTATTTGTTGCCTTGTCCGAAGCTGATTGAATTGATCAGAACTGTCGAGTTTGCAGGTTGTCCGTAAGGTGATCCAACAGGACATAGTCGTACGCTTTAATTCCCTAATGTTTGCCTGGACCGCCCTTTCGGGTTTTCAGTCAACCGGGATACCCTTTTTTGCCCAAGCCGCCCTTTCGGGTTTTCAGCTTGTCGGGTGTACAGATTTTTTTTTGTTTTATCCCTAATTTTTGCCCGAACCTTTTTGGTTTGTCGGGATGCCCTTGTTTTGCCTAGGTGCGTCAACCTAGCGGGTCTCTTATGCATAATATCTTTTGACTATGTCCGCGTTCACGGGGTGCGGCAGGTCGTCGCCATCCATGGTGGTCAAGATCATTGCTCCACCAGAGAATATGCTTTTGATTATAAACGGTCCTTCATATGTAGGAGTCCATTTGCCCCTGGGATCACCTTGTAGCAGTATGACGCGCTTGATCACCAAATCCCCGACTTGATATACTTGTTGTCTGACCTTTTTGTTGAAAGCCTTGATCATCTGCTTTTTGATACATTTGACCATAACAGATAGCAGTAAGTCTTTTCTTGTCAATCAAGTTTAGTTGATCAAGTCGAGTTTGGATCCAATCATCTTCATTCAACCCTGCATCCTTCATGATTCTCAAAGAGGGGATCTGGACCTCAATAGGCAAGACAGCCTCCATGCCATATACTAGAGAGTAAGGTGTTTCCCCGGTTGATGTGTGCGCCGTGGTACAGTAACCGTGGAGAGCGAATGGTAGCATCTCATGCCAGTCTTTGTATGTGACTGTCATTTTCTGTATGATCTTTTTGATGTTCTTATTTGCGGCTTCGACAACACCATTCATCTTTGGCCGGTAAGGGGAAGAATTGTGATGCTGGATCTTGAATTGCTCGCACAGGGTGGTGATCATAGTATTGTTTAGATTCGTACCATTGTCTACGATGATCCTCTCTGGGATACCATACTGATAGATGAGATTTTGTTTAATGAATCGGGCTACAACATTCTTGGTAACGAAAGCGAAAGAGGCTGCCTCAACCCACTTTGTAAAGTAGTCAATGGCCACTAAGATGAAGCGGTGTCCATTAGAGGTTGTTGGTTTGATTTCCCCAATCATGTCGATGCCCCACATAGCAAAAGTCCAAGGAGCCGTCAAGACATTCAAAGGAACCGGAGGTACGTGCACCTTGTCAGCATAAATATGACACTTGTGGCAGGTTTGAGAGTGTTTATAGCAATCTGCTTCCATGGTAGACCAGTAATAACCTGCCCGTAGGATTTTCTTTGCCATCATATGCCCACTGGAATGGGTGCCAAAAGTGCATTCATGTAGATCAACCATGACCTTTTTTGCCTCAACCTTGTCTATGCAACGGAGAAAAACAGATTCATGGTTGCATTTGTAGAGAATGTTATTACTAAGGAAGAACTTAGCAGAGAATCTCCTTAAGAACTTCTTATCATTGACTGAAGCTCCTTCCGGATATTCTTGAGCCTCGAGAAACCTCATGACTTCGTGAAACCAAGGTTGGTCCACTACTTCTTCAGTATTAATCTCGTGACAGTGAGTTGGTTCATTCATTCGTTCAATGGTGATCTGGGGGGCCTCGTTATCCCATTTAAGTTTAAACATGGATGACATTGTGGCTAGTGCGTCTGCTAACTGATTTTCTTCTCGCGGGAAATGCTCGAAGGTAATCTTCTCAAAGTGTGGGATCAATGTCAACACATGTACTTTGTAAGGGATAAGGTTAGGGTGTTTGGTGTCCCATTCCCCTTTGATCTGGCTGATGACCAAAGCTGAATCTTCGAATACATTTAAGAATTTGATCCCTAAATCTATGGCAGCTTTGAGACCAAAAATGCACGTTTCATATTCTGCCATGTTATTTGTACAATTGAAGCAGAGTCTTGTAGTAAAGGGAGTATGACATCCTTCAGGAGATATTAGTACAGCACCTATACCATTCCCGAGTGCGTTGGATGCCTCATCAAAAACCAGGGTCTATCGGCATCCTTGTTCAGGTCTGTCATATTGTCTTAATCCTTCACATTTATTTACCATCATGATGTCTTCATCTGGGAATTCGAACTTCATGGACTGGTAGTCCTCCACAACTTGGTGAGCCAAGTGATCAGCTAGTACACTGCCCTTTATTGCTTTCTAGGTAGTATAATGTATGTCATATTCTGTCAGGATCATCTGCCATCTCGTTATTCTCCCAGAGAGGGCAGGTTTCTCGAAGATGTATTTTATAGGATCCATTTTAGATATCAATAGGGTAGTATGGGTCAGCATATACTGTCTTAGTTAGCGAGCAGCCCATGCCAGAGCGCAACAAGATTTCTCGAGCAGTGAATATCTTGTTTCACAGTCGGTAAACTTTTTGCTCAGGTAATAAATAGCATGCTCTTTTCGGCCAGACTCGTCATGCTGCCCCAGCACAAACCCCATTGAATTTTCCAAAACGGTTAGATACATGATCAATGGTATTCCCTTGAATGGTGGCATCAAAATATGAGGCTCTTGCAGGTACTCTTTGATCTTGTCGAAGGCAGTTTGACACTCATCATTCCATTTGACTACTCGATCTTTCTTCAGCAATTTGAAGATTGGTTCACAAGTAGATGTCAGGTGAGAAATGAATCTGGCAATATAGTTTAACCATCCCAAAAATCCTGACTCCCTTCTCAGTACGAGGAGCAGGAATTTCTTGTATAGCTTTCACCTTGGCAGGATCGACTTCAATACCTTTTCCGCTGATGACAAAGCCTAGGAGTTTACCAGACCTCACTACAAACATGCATTTATTTGGGTTCAACCTCAGCTTGTATTTCTTTAGCCTCTCAAAGAGTTTCTGTAAATGGTCAAGATGCTCTTCTTCTGTTTGAGATCTGGCTATCATGTCTTCCACATAGACCTCTATTTCGTGATGTATCATGTCGTGAAATAGGGCTACTATTGTACCCCAAAATTTTCCCTCCCATTTTTATTCAAGATACTATCCTAGGTCTTCTCGAATACTCAATTTGGCTCAGAAGTTGATCAGACAGATTCTCTTCCTAGGCAGTAAGTCAACAATTAGGGTTTGGCATTTCTCAAAGAAAATTGATTCTTCAAGGGTTAAAATGGTCTTCATAGATCTTCATGTCTCCTCAATGATGTTCATGCTGAGTTTCAAACTTCGCATTGCAAGTTTGCTCAGTCAATGGTTCAGACGACTGAAAACGGCTACATTGACCCAAAAATCGACCTTTTGCGAGAACAAGTTCAAACGATCGCAACTTCTTCATTATTCAATATTTTTGAGTGGTTCTTATTGCGTATAATTATCCTTGATTCCATATCCAATTTCTCTTCACAAATCAAGAGCTGATTACGTGTAGAAGATCACCAAAATTCGAGTACGTTAGAAGTCGCATCATGGACTTTGACCTAATTTTGAATAACAGTCATCTAATTTCTAAAAATTGTGATTTCTTCAAATTACGAGATATTGAGATGATTATTTATGTATATGGTCATAAGTGATGTCTCCCACGAGTTTATTTTCAAAGATCAAAAGAAAATTGTGTTTGGAAGACTTCAAAAATTATCCAATCGCCGTAAGTCATTTGTTGATTTTTGAATGTTTTTAACCACAGTTTGTTGCAAGATTGATGAATGTTCTTAAAACATGTTTGTTTTAATCGAGCGTGGCGTGCGAGTCCATTTTGAATGCAGGTTTGAATTGGACACGATTTAAAGATTAAGACTTTCATTTAAAACAACCATGATTTTGGATTCAAGTTGACTAAGTGGAATTGAATTCTTAAACATTTATTTTATTTAGGAATTGGATTAGATTACAAGGCGCATGTTTGTTTGAAATACAAGTTACAAATTCATTTGTGATTGCTTGGAATTCAAGTTACCAGACTGGAGTATTTCATTTCAAACTTTTCCAATGGGGAATTACAAAATTCAATTAAAATACAAAGATTTGTATAGAATCCCATCATATCAAAAGTTATTCAATGCTTTGTATTATTACATTGAAAATAAAATTACAAACTTTTTGTCTTGTTTACAAAGAATCACAAGTTTCTTGTTTACAAAAAGAATGTTTTGTTTCTTCTTCAAGCTTTCCTTGCTTCATCTTCAAGCAACTCATCCCAAGCCTCGCTTGCCATTCATGAAACAAGAAGAAGAAAAGTTAGCAAGCATTCAATAAAAAATAATGTGTGAAGAAGAGAAATTCGTCATTAGGGTTTACGTCTTGGAATCAGAATGTTTGTTTGTTTTAATCACAATCCATTTCTCCCTATTTTGCAAATCTCAAAACCTGAATTTTGGTTCACAAAAAAGGGGGGAAAAGAAGTATACACAAGGCATGCCTAAAAGCAAACAGAGCAAGCATGGAAATAGGCAACATCACAGCAAACAAGCATAACGGGCAAGGCAAGCAAATTCCCAAACTGTAAACAATAGCAGTAGCACAGCAAATAACAGCAAGTTGCCCAAGCTACAGCAGGGCATCATAACAAACAAGTCAAACTGCCAAAGCAAGCATAGCAACAAGAACAGGCTGCAAAACCAGCATATGAACAAGCATATAACAACAGGCCCAAAGCCTGCAAAAGAGCAAGCTTCCAAGCAAAGCTACCAAACCCTAGGCTGCCAAGCAGCAGCAATACATCAAGAAGGCAAGCTGCAATGCAGCAGGGCAAGCAAACTGCCTAACTTGTAGCAAATACATAGCACAGTAGCAACAAGAGAACAAAAGGAAATGGCGACAATTCAAAAATAGCAAATTAATTTGTTCATCAAGCCAAGTATGTCATCACTTTCCTAAGTCACACAAACCCTTCAGATATTTTTGAATAAAAAGCAAATGCTTTATTTCATTGAAAGAGGAAAGAGGAAAGAGAAAAGTCAGAAGGATATCAGCTGCTACAGCCTGCATTAAAATCTGTCCAAAGCAGGCCAAGGTTTGCGCACAAACAGACCAAGTCAAAGCTGCATAATAAAGACAGTAAAAGAGCATATCCTTTATGTTCAAAGTCTCAAGAGTTTCCCTCCAATTCCATCCCTTATCACATTACAAAGCCACGATTTCAAAAGAGGGAAAGAGTGAATTTTTTGACAACACAAAAGCCTCACCAGAAAAAACAGCAAGATATAAAACCAAGTCAGTATACCGAGAAATAAAAGAGGACAGAACCAACACAAAACAAATCAAGAACAATAGCCAGCATAAGATAACAGAATCAATAAAAAAAAAACTTCAACCATCATTCATCAACTCAGAACCAGCAAACATCAAGCCAAGAAAAACCACAACTCCATCTCATACCCTCAACCTTCCTCACCCATTTTTGTTCACCACAAAATAACCTTCAAACCACCAAACGAATACTCTCTTTGTATCACAAACCCAACCATCCAAATTATTTACATTAACTCTCCGCAACCAAGACTTTGCTCTGTATTGCGACAATACCAAGAAGTATAACAAGCGTGAAGGAAAATCAACAGAAACATAAAAGCATACCTGAGTTGATCATCCCAAGCTTCTGATTTCATCGACAACAACCATAAAGCATCATCGATAAGCTTCAACCTCTATTTATCTTGGTCGTCACTCATATTTTCTTGTTACCTTATTGATTGAATAAACTTCTGGAACCCTAAGATTTTGTAACTCCAACATAAGCCAAATATGCATTAGATCCTACTTTTTTCACTGTTTTAAACAAATTAAGGGAAGAAAATGAGATGAGCTTACCGAGTGTGAGATAGCTATAGCAAAAAGTCCCAAATAGATTCGAGTTAACTATGAAACACGAAACCCCGAACCAAAAATCTGATTTTTGAGCTAAGAACGAAAATGGAGACTGGTCGTTGAGGCTGTACCGTGAGATTAGAAATTCCCATCAATGGTTAGGTATAGAATCGTGAGACAGAGAGAGGATGAAGCGAAAGAGAAGGCAGAAGCTTTAAGCATGAGGCGCTGTTAGATTTAGGGTTTCCCTTAGAACCCCAATCTTTCATATTTGAAGCAGCTGGGTCTGGATCCGGGTTAACCCGGCCTGGCCCAATATTTCTTTTTTATTTTTATTTCCTTTGTATGCAAAATTTCTTTGGGCCCTTACACACCATACACTTTGACCTGGATTCACCCCCCCTAGTGGCCCATTCTAATTATTTCTTAACTTGTTCTTATTTTTAGGTTTCATTTAAAAAAACATTCAATTTATTTTCTTCAAAGAAAAACATAATAAGTGTTAATCTTGTTTTAAATTTAGTTCTAAATTTTTTAGGAAATTTTGTAAATAATTTTACTAATTAATTTTCGTACTTAATTCTAATTTGTTTATTTAATTTCTTAATAACAAAAAAAAACCTAAAAGACAAAATATATACAAACAATTTAATTTCTTTAAATTAATTATTTTATTTTCTTTAATAGATTAGTTTTTTTAATTCTCTTTCCAAACTTTTTTCAAACAAATGCTAAGAATTTTATTTCCTTTTTTTTACTTTGTTAATTAATTTTACTTCATAAATTTGTTGTAATTTTAAGTAATTGCTTAATTCGATTTGGTTGTATTGATTGTCTATTTTGACTTTTAATCGCATTGATCCATCCCCATTTGTAAAATTGTACCCCCATTCCCGAAAAACTCTGTAATAGCATAGAATTTCAATTTCTACAATCTACTGTTTTCCTTATACTGTATAGTAATTAGGCGTGCATGGCAAGATTCAAAATCAATCGCTAGATAACCTAATCAAAGAACAAAATAACTTGAATCAAACACACTTTTTCACACGCGCACCTCTAGGGTAACCTCGCTTGTTGTCTCGGAAACATAGTCATGTCCCTCGAATATGGGACGCTTTAGCAAAGACCCTTCGATAAAAAGATCGTAGCCCCTTGATGTCCCTCAAGATTGCCTTTGGTAAAACGATTTAGTCTCTTACGAAAAATTGCTAAAGCGTTTCACAAATTGCCTTCTATGACTATACAAAACGTCCCGCGCCCGTCCCTTCATATCCAACGATGGGACTTCTTACCAAATCAATGGTAAGATAGCAACATCTAAAGGAAAAAAAGAACATTTAAGACCTCTCGAGTAGGTAGATTCGTTCTTAATTGCTTGCTTGCTCACGACAAAAACATTTTACACCAACACTTTCATCTAGAAACATTTTCAAAAGACAAACACTTTTTATATACATTCTTATAGAGACGAGAGCCATTACAAAAATATCTTTTCAAAATCACCTTCAAAAACACAATACACAAACACCTCTTTGAACTATTTTTCGAAACAACACTTTGTATACGTTCTTATAGAGACAAGAACCATTACAAAGACATTTTCAAAATACTTTCAAAAACACACAAAGCACAATTTCAAACAAAAGCAAGTGATCTAGCGAGTAACTAAGAGCCCATGGAAAACTATGGATGAAAAGGGTGCTAACACCTTCCCTTTTCATAATCTACCCCCGAACCCGAGAAGCAATCTCGAATGGTCTTTCCTGTGCTTTTTTTACCTTTCCTTTTGGATAAAAGAAAAGTTGGTGGCGACTCTTGCTAAACCGCACAATTGTGATCAAACACAAACAACTTTCAAGTCAGTTCTCCCACCGTATCACAGAACCGGCGACTCTGATGGGGATAATTTTTAAAGTGGGGTTACCTTAGAGTTTAGATCACATTTACTTGCTTTCATTGTTTGACTTGTATGCTTTACATTATGGTTCATTTTTTGGGTTTGAATCCTCTACCCGGATTTTGGACACCTTATAGGTAAGTAGCAATATGTTATGGAAACTGTGCGGGATATACCGATACGGTCTAAGCAATATCTATGTTAGTGCGAAATATTTGTGGGTACCGGTATCCCTTGAGTAGTCAAGGAGAATAAGGGGCTGCTGAGTGATGTCATGAAGCACTAATGAACTTTTAGAACCTTTACTTAACCAACTTGGCCATTAGGACGTAGTGAGATGACCGACTTTGGTGCAGTCCGAAGTTGGTAGATACTCGATACTACACTTATTAAGGTTTGATTTTTTGGGATATTTCGGTCGCCATTAAAGAGGCTTGCACTGAAACAATGACTAAGGAAACAAACCAATGATATTGAGCTCTTTAGAACCCCGTTACTATTACTAGGACAGGTTTGAGCCAACTAAAATTTCAAAAGGGTACTTGTGATGCGGTGGGAGAACTGACTTGGGTGTTTTGTGTTTGATCGCAAATGTTGCGGTTAGTAAGAGTCGCCACCGACTTTTCTTTTATCCAAAAGGAAAGGTGAAAAAGCACAGGAATGACCTTTGAGATTGTTTCTTGAGTTTGGGGGGTAGATTATGAAAAGGAAAGGTATTAGCACCCTTTTCATCCATGGTTTTCCATAGGCTCTTAGTTACTTGCTAGATCACTTGCTTTTGTTTGAAATTATGCTTTGTGTGGTTTTTGAAAGTATTTTGAAAAGGCGCCATCGTTTAGGCAAACTTTGTAATGATTCTCGTTCGTAAGAATGTATACAAAGTATTGATCTTTTAAAAATGTTTTCAAGTTTGAAAGGTGTTTTGTTTTTTGAAAATGTAGGTGATTATTTTTGAAAATAGCAAGGATGTTTTTTTTGAAATGGAGAAAGTAATTAGGAGCAATCTACCTACTCAAATGTATTTCTTGTTCATTTTCTTTTCCTTTGACAGGTTGTCTTACCATTGATTTGGTAAGCAACCCTATCTTTGGATGTAAGCGGGACGAGAGTGGGTCATCGTATAGCCATGATTAGCAATGTTGTGAGGTATCTTAGCGTTTATTTTTTAGGGACTATGATCATTTTGAAAGGCAACATTCATAGCATCATCGAGGGACAGTGATCTTGTATTTTGATTGTTTTTGCTAAGACACTCCACATGCATAACATGACCATTTTTTAGGCAACAAGTGGAGTTAACCTTAAGGGTGCTAGTGTGCAAGTGTGTTTTATTGCATGAATCTTAGTCTTGATTAGGGTGATCTATTTGTTGATTTCATGTCTTGCCATACACACCCTAATTACTAGCATTTACATTCAAAAGCGATAAATTGCAGAAATATAAAGTCTTACGCTATTAAAATATTTTAGGGATAGGGGTACATATTTATGAATGGGATTTGCAAATAAAATTAAATCCTAAGTTACTATTACAACCATATTGAAATGGATAAGAATGCACAAGAAATGTAGAATGGACTTGTTTTGTAAAAAAAAAGGAAAGAAATAAGTTTGGTTTAAGAAAACATTTTGATCTTTTATGTTAAAAGAAATAAGATACGTGAATATAAAATAATATTTTATGTGTTTTTGATTAATAAAAAAAATGTGGCAAAAATAATAAGGAGAAAGGAAAACAGAATCAGCGCTTTGCTGAAATAGAAGAGGTCAGAAGTTCTGACTCTGGCCTGCTGCACAAATTCAAATAAACGTTAGTAGAAACAGGGAAGGTCAGAAGTTCTGGGTCCGCTGAGAACAAGGAAGACTTCAGAAGTTCTGATACCACTGGAAGGACTTAGTCTCCCTCTCCATGCTAGTCAGAGCATCTGCAACTTGGTCATTTCTCAACAAAACAAAAAATGCGCATATAACAGTTGTGGAAGGTTTCATAATATTTCAGAAACAAAAGATATCAGAACTATAAATCAGAAGCAAGCATGAATTTGCTAATCCTAATTATGAGTTCTAATTTCTTCAAGAAGTTGTGAACTGAAATTCTCTCTACTTAGGCAGGCAAATATATGAAACCTCAGAATGTGTACAACATCAGAATCAGGATGTCTACATTGTATTTTTGAACAAAGTTTCCTGACAATGCCTAAGTAATATGATGAGAGTCAGCAAAAGCTTTCCTTGCAGCTGGAAAATGTTCTATGAGCTGGAGTCTGGCTCTGACCGCTTGTGATGTTCTGAACAGCTTCCTCTCGTGTTCACCAGGCTGGAAACTTTCAACTTGGGTTGTGAGTGATTAGAAAATTATAGAACAACCAAGGAGCAAAGTTCTGACTTATTTGAGGTGGATATTGATTGTTAGTGTGTCACAGTTTGACTACAGAAGTTAGGATGGCTTTTGAATGTATATCAAAAACTATATGGGTGGTTTTGGTCGAGAAACACTTGAGAAAAAATGGAATTTGAATGCAAGAATCAAAAGCTAACATGTTTTGTATTTTGTGTTTGCAGTTTTTGACTCTTGTAATTTTAGCAGGGGTTCAGGGCTTTTCTTTCTCAAATTTACGACCCTTTTACAGTTGCTAATGGCTTTCAATTTATAGGCAAAGATATTGTAGCTTGGAGAGTGCAACCATCACATGCTAGGGTGTTGCCTTGCTGTTGAAGCAAGTGTGGTTGTTAGTAGCCTTAGAAGCGCCTAAATTGGAATTGTAAGCAGGAATTAAGGAAAGGTGTGATACGGTGGGAGAACTGACTTGGGATTTTGCGTTTGTTTTCGCACTTGTTCGGTTTAGCAAGAGTCACCACCAACTTTTTATTTTATCCTAAGGAAAGGTCAAAAAGCACAGGAAAGACCTTTGAGATGTTTTCTTGGGTTCGGGGGGGTAGATTATGAAAAGGGAAGGTGCCAGCACCCTTTTCATCCATGGTTATCCATGGGCTCTTAGTTACTTTTTTTAGATCACTTGCCTTTGCTTTTCAATTGTTTGAAATGGTGCTTTGTGTGTGTGGTTTTGAAAATGTTTTGAAAAAGATGCCTTGTCTAGGCAACCTTTGTAATGATTCTTGTTTGAATATGTACAAAGGTGTGTGTCTTTTTGAAAAGGTAATTCAATGTTTTGAAAGTTGTTTTGAAATTGTTTTGAAGTTGTGTTGTGAAGTGTGTTTGAAAATGGCAAGGATGTTTTGCAAGATTTTTGATCAAGTAACTAAGAGTTGTCTACCCTATTTTACTCAAAGATCTTTCTTATGTTTTAACCCTTTTAATAGTGTTGCTTCACCATTGTATTTGGTGAACAACCTTGTGTTAGGATGTTTAAACGGGACAGGCGCGGGTCATTGTATACAATCATTGAAGGCAACTTGTGAGACGCTCTAGCAATTTTGTAAGGGGCGAGATTATTTATCGAAGGCAACATCGAGGGTCATCGAGGGACTACGATCTTTGTTTATCAAAGGGACATTTGCTAGAGTGTCTCATACTTGAGGGACATGATTATGTTTTCCGAGGCAACAAGCGAGGTTACCCTAGAGGTGCAAGTGTGAATCGTGTATTGATTTTCATGCGTTTATCTTGTATTAGGTCATCTAGCGATTGATTTTGAATCTTCGCATACAAACCCTAATTACTATACAGTATATGGAAAGCGATAAATTGCAGGAATTTGAAGTCTAAGTTATTACAAATAAGTATCCGAGGATGGGGGTACAAATGTCTACAAATGGGGATGAGTCTTATCAGAATAATAATGTCCAAGTATTATGTTACAACCAAATCGAATTGACGCCTTCTCGAGGATGCTTGAATTTCTTTTCAGAAAGATTTCGGAGAGATTTCATCACTGCCCCTAGTATCAGATGTTTGTGGTATTGCCAGGAAACTTGGACTGCACGTAACCCTTTGTTGAGATTGGCGCTTAAATTCCCCAAGTGATGGTGAGGGAAACTTGCCCCAGATTATCCTGCAATTGAGAGATTTCTTGAAATCTTGGCTGGACTGCCCAAGGTTTACTGAACTTTGAAAGATTTGTTGAAATCTTAACTGGATTTCCCCTTATTTACTGGACAATACCATACGGAGTCCCCTTTTTGTTGATGGGGGATTTTTGCAACGGGAGTGTCATCCCACTTGAAGTGATTTTATTCACTGAGAGGGATTCCGTTCCTCCGAACATTCACTGTTGTGAATTTCTTTGCTGTCAAACAAATAAATATGTGCAAACAATGATATTCAAATAATGCAAAGTTTATGCTTGTCTCGAAGTTTTAAAAAATGCGTTTTTTAGCAGAAAACTTTTTATAAGACAAATTCAACACAAGATTTAGGGCAAAGCCTTACAGGAGTCAGGATACCTTTTGTAACAGTATGATTTCGAACTAACCCATGCTTCAATTAGGACTTTTAAAGGGTTGTAACATGGCTCGGTTCACGGTTTAAGAAACAAAGGATAAAGGCTCAAAGTATATTTGTACCCACCCGCTCTTCGTGATGTTCTTCAATCCTAAACTCAGTTAATTGTGCGTCAAACTCTATTCGAGTTTGGAACGACATTTCGGGTGATGGTTAGCACCAGTTGAATTTCATGGGAAGGCAGTCATTTACGCAACATTTTTCATGTTATCGAGGATTTGTAATGACCTCTTTCTTTTGATTTGTTATCCCTAATTTTTTCCTGACTGTTCTGGTTTTCGAGATTACAGTCAGCGGGATGCCCCAGCTTTCTTAAGCCTCTTTTGTAAGTTTTGGCTCAGTGGGCTTTTCTCTTTTGAGATATAATGACTTCCTATGAGATAAGGAACCATCACCACCTCTTGATTCCCAGGGAATATTTTTGATGTCATTCGTTGTATTACGAACTGAGAGTTTGCGACTTCAATGCGCATCTTTTTGAATTGACTGAGAGGCTACCCTGCCCCAGGTTTAATCAAAGGTTTCAATTTGTATTTAAAACAGAAAACTTCTACTTCTTTGGCTCGAAGGGGTTGACTAGGTATTATCTTCCTTATAACTCCAGTGTTTAGGATTTGAAAGAAACGCCTGTACATCGTCAGCAAGGTCTGTTCAAAAGCATATTGTATGAGATTATGGCATCGTTTCGTCATCCTCCCTCTAAAGGCTTGTAGCTTTTTATCAAGAGTTAAATATCATAAATAAAATAGGAAGCATAATTCAAGAATAGTGAAAACGAATGGATGAATTCAAGACAAACATGTGCAATGCATTAATGAAACAGAGTTTGACATCAACAGATAATTGTTTGAATAACAAAAGAAATTACAACTTGAAAATTCAAATGGAACAAAAGTCTCTCAGTTCGAGCTTTGTCATTTTAGGTGGAGAACCCTTAGCGGAAGATTTTCATCTCGCCATCCGACATGAATTCCAGCACTCCTTCGTCAATCAAGTCTTGGATCTTGTTTTTCAAAGCCCAACAGTCATCGGTGTCATGTCTAGGACTATGGGAGTGGTATACACAAAATACGTCGGGGTGGTAGCTAGGAGTAGAGGTATTGGGTTTCCGAATAGGATCACTTAAAGCAAGCAGATTGACCTCCAACAAGCGTTTTAGTATTAGAGATGATGGTATGTCAGTCTCAGAGAAATGTCTTCCAGACGTATTTTTCTTACGCCGATTACCCCGTTGACGCTGGCGAGGTTGTTGTTGGGCTTGTGACCCTGAAGCAAGTTGTGGAGCCTTTCCCTTGTCCTCTTGTCTCAAAGGAGGTTGAATGATGACTTGGTCTTCAACCCTAGTTGTTTGCCCCACTTGGTTGTCTCGAAGCAGTTTGTTGACGAGAACCCTGAGCTCTTCTTGTCTTTGAGACAAGTCTTGAATGAGAGCCATCTGGCCCACCAGTTGTCCCATCATCTGGATCTTCATTGTTGCCAGCTCAATCTGTAGTTCTTCCAACTGATCATTCCTGACGCTTCCTAGATTCCTTAGGACCATGCCCCTTGTGAGGAGAGCTTTGACTTCTTCTTGCCCCTGGGACAGGTTCGAGAACATTTCTTGAAGTTGAGCGTTTTGATCCTGGATATCTTTGACAGTCCTCTCTAGAACCATCTATACTGAAATAAACAGTAGGAGAATAAGGAAACCTGAAAAGGAAAACCTATTATGATACAATGCATGATATGTGGATGCATGCTTTCAAGGATCTCTCAGGGTAAACACGAGAAAATGTTAGAGGTTGAATTTTGATCAACATCTTTGATTGGAGAACTTTGTATCGGTGGATGTCTTTCCACGGGAATCAAGCTCACCATGTCAAGTGGGTCATAGCCTCCGATTCAAGTTGTTGCAATTGATCTTTGACGGCGTTTGTTTAGAGGAAAACCCTCTTGTCTGGTTCAACGTGACCCTGCATCAGAAGACCCTCGAGATCCTTGAAATGGTTATTGAAAATGCTATGGTATGATGTTATGATGTTATGTACATGTATGCAAAAGTAAGCAAGTGTATATACAGGTAATCACATTCACACAAAGCAGATAAGTCCTTAGGTTTAGGCTTGCATGGGGTTAGTAGGTAAGTACCCTCTTAAAGTTAGTTGGCTCAAACCTGTCCTAAAATAGAAACCGGGTTCTAAGGAGCTCAATATCACTGGATTATTTTATGTGTTCATTGTTTTGGTTTAGCCACTTAACTGGCGACCAAAATATTCCAAGAAAACAACCCTCAATGAGTGTAGTATCGAGTATCTACCAACTTCAGACTGCACTAAAGTTGGTCACCTCACTACCCCTAAAAAGGCCAAGATGGTCAAGTAAGGTTCTAAAGTCAATTGATGCTTCACGATACCACGCGGCGGCCACGTACTCTCCTTGATTCAACTCAAGGTATACCGATACCAACCAAAGTGCCACATCAACGTAGCTATTGTTTCAACCATGTCGGTATACCCCGCACAGTTCCCTCACAATTTATTGCTACTTACCTAAAAGGTGTCCCCAAATCCGGGTGTAGGATTTAAAACAAACCCAAACAAAGAACCCAAAAAGTAAAGTAATCAAAGCAATCAAGGTAAGCATGTAAAGGTGATCTAAAACCCTAAGGTAACCCCACTTTTAGAAAGATCCCCAGCAGAGTCGCCAGTTCTATGATACGGTGGGAGAACTGACTTGGGATTTTGCGTTTGTTTTTGCATTTGTTCGGTTTAGCAAGAGTCGCCACCGACTTTTTATTTTATCCTAAGGAAAGGTCAAAAAGCACAGGAAAGACCTTTGAGATGTTTTCTTGGGTTCGGGGGGTAGATTATGAAAAGGGAAGGTGCTAGCACCCTTTTCATCCATGGTTATCCATGGGCTCTTAGTTACTTGTTTTAGATCACTTGCCTTTGCTTTTCAATTGTTTGAAATGGTGCTTTGTGTGTGTGGTTTTGAAAATGTTTTGAAAAAGATGCCTTGTCTAGGCAACCTTTGTAATGATTCTTGTTTGAATATATACAAAGGTGTGTGTCTTTTTGAAAAGGTAATTCAATGTTTTGAAAGTTGTTTTGAAATTGTTTTGAAGTTGTGTTGTGAAGTGTGTTTGAAAATGGCAAGGATGTTTTGCAAGATTTTTGATCAAGTAACTAAGAGTTGTCTACCCTATTTTACTCAAAGATCTTTCTTATGTTTTAACCCTTTTAACAGTGTTGCTTCACCATTGTATTTGGTGAACAACCTTGTGTTAGGATGTTTAAACGGGACAGGCGTGGGTCATTGTATACAATCATTGAAGGCAACTTGTGAGACGCTCTAGCAATTTTGTAAGGGGCGAGATCGTTTTATCGAAGGCAACATCGAGGGACTACGATCTTTGTTTATCGAAGGGACATTTGCTAGAGTGTCTCATACTTGAGGGACATGATTGTGTTTTCCGAGGCAACAAGCGAGGTTACCCTAGAGGTGCAAGTGTGAATCGTGTATTGATTTTCATGCGTTTATCTTGTATTAGGTCATCTAGCGATTGATTTTGAATCTTCGCATACAAACCCTATTACTATACATTATATGGAAAGCGATAAATTGCAGGAATTTAAAGTCTAAGTTATTACAAATAAGTATCCGGGGATGGGGGTACAAATGTCTACAAATGGGGATGAGTCTTATCAGAATAATAATGTCCAAGTATTATGTTACACCCAAATCGAATTGACGCATTCTCAATGTAAAAATATAACAAGGTATAAGATGATGAAAATTAAAGAGATGTGAGATGTGTATATTTATTTACAAATGATCAAATAAAATATTAACCTAGGAAATATTAAGTATAATTATTATTCATTGTATTTTGGTTAATGTTTTTTAGAAACTTATATAAAAAAGATTAATTAAACCAAGTATTCTTTTATATTTAAAATTTATTATATAAATATTTAAAAAAAAGTATCAAAACAAACTTTAATTTATTATTTCTTTTTACTATTAACAAAACAAATTTTTTTAGAATAAATAGAAATAAAAGTATTAATTTTTTTCTAAAAAAAGTAAATTAATTAGTAAAAATAAAGTTTGAATATTAATTAAGAAGAAATGAATGGGAAAGATGATGGGCCTTATGTTTTTTGGTTTGGCCCAAATGAAAACAAGAATGAAGGAGAACAGGGATGGGTGCGCGTTAGAAAGCATTTGGGCTTAGGGGTTTTATGGCTTGGGCAGAGGCCCATGATGTTTGAACAAGTCTGTTTAGGGCTTGTGCCTCACGTTTTCAAAATTAGGGTTTGCTTTGTATAGCGGCGGCGCTCCTTTCTCTCGTCTTCTCCGTTCTCTCTTCATCGTTCTCAAACATGGATAACTGATTACTCCTTCAACCTTAAGCTTCCAAAGCGCCACCCTCTCTCGCTCTTTCATCCTCTCACAGTGGCTCACGGTGGTTTTTTGAACGGTATGAATCATTATCTTTTGCCTTAGGGTTTTTTACAGTTTGCTCATTTGTTTGTTTCTTGCATGCTCGTTTTGATTTATGGCTTTGATGTTTGATGCATAGTAAAAAGGTTGAGAGCAAATTTACCTTGGACGTTTCACTTCTGAAGAGTGAGAGAAGGAGAGGGCTTGGATTGGTGGCGCTCTCAGGTGGCCAAGGTGGAGGGAGGATGATGACAAGAGCGTTGCTTTCTGGTATTTCGTATCTTTTAAACGTTTGATGATGAATTTGTATTCTGAAAACCCTATATCATTCGCTTCTAAATCTTCTCAGCTTCTTCTCTGAGTGTTGGCTTTTGATGATGATTGATATATTTTGAAACCTATATCGTTTTGCTTCTAGATTTCTTTCTCTTTCTGGGCCCTGTTGATATTCCGATGATGAACTTTGTTCTGAGGATTGCTTGTTGTTCTTTGGTTTTGCACTATAGTCTTGTTGATTGGTGAATCAATTTTTTTGGTTTGCTTTGATAACCAGTTGGTGGTGTTTGAAGGGAAAATTTTTTACAGGTTGGTAAGCTGAGCCAGCAGGTTTTTATAACTTCTTTTATGTTTTTGAAAGGCAGGCTTGTTGTGCTTGCTTGACAGGCTCATGTAATTTGTGGTTTGTTTGATGGTTTTAGTGGTTTGGATTTGTTTGTTGAACTTTTCTTGATACAGTTTAACAGGTTTTAGGCTTTGAAGGCAAGCTTGAAGGCTTGTGAATTCAGGCCTGTAGGTTATGCAGTTTAAAACAGGTTGGTGTTTTTGGTGAGCGGGCTTGAAGGATTTAGGCAGGCTTGAAGGCTTGTTTGGCAAGGCAGACCTGGGTGTTGGACTTGCTTCTTAGATGCAGGTTCAGGTTTTAGTTTGTTTGGTAAGGTTTTAGCAGGTTACAGGTTTGCTTGCTAAAGGCAGGTTTGGTCACTTGCAGTTTTGCAGGTTTGAATGGGTTAGGCAGGTTATGCAGTCTAACAGGTTTTCTATGTTTGCTAGTTTGCTTCTGGTGTTTGGAGACAGGTTTGAGCCTTTTGTTAAGCTTGCTTGTTTTTTGTTAGAAGCAGGTTTGATTAAGTTTGGAGGCAGTTTTTGCTTCTGCTGTTTGTGCTCTCCCTTCTTTGAAATGTTAGACTGTCCTATTTATCTTCTTTCTCACTGTTTTTGTACAGCCTGCCAAACTGCAAAACCTTCTTCTGGTTTTCTCTTTCTCTCTCCATAAAGCATTTTTAAATTGCTTAATATATCTTTTTTCTGAAAAGCTTTGTTGGCCAGAATATGATGAGAAGTTTTGACAAGCCTGCTTGCTTGTATCTTGGTTTATCTCTGCCTTGTACTTTCCATATTTTCTGCATTGTATGCTTTTTGACAGCTTGTGCTTTGACAGCTTTGTGTACTTGGTTTGACAGTTTTGCAACTTAGTTTACTTTTCTGTTTTGACAGTTAGTTTGCATTTTGAAACTCAGTTTGGCAGTTCAGTTTGACATTGTGTGCAGCCTTATGCCTTCTTTGTGTTTAATTAATTATATGCTTGCAAAATCTTTTACTTTCCTCTTTGTGAACCAAGAAGAGAAATCTTCTTGTGATTTGCAAAGAGGACAAGTAAAACATGATGAAACTAAAAACAATCTGATTCCGGTCAACAAGCTTTAATGATGATCCTTCTTTATTTATCTGCTTAAAAATGCTTTTCAATTTAACTGCACTGATTTCTTTTTCTGTCTTTGCAGGTAAATACCAGTTGGATAATGGAAGAAGCAGTAGAAGATCAAAGATTTCAAGAGATTTTAGGCTTTAGATTTATTTTCTTTTCATTTATTGTAATAAACATTATTGTAAACATTGTAAATTATAAATTTACAATATTCGAATAACATTTGTAACAATATTTGAAATAAATAAAAAGTCTTTGTCAAATAAGAATTCTTTACTGTCAAATATTTCCTTCTTTCTTTTGCACTGTCTATTTAATTATTTAAATCTCTTGAATTAAAATAACTGGAAATGTATCCCAATAACTTTAATCCAGATGAAATAAATAAATCAACAAACTTTGTCGTCTCGCAATCTCGCATTAATCACAATACGCCTGGCACTCCAATTAATCATATGCTTTGTACAGTTAAACAAACAAGCATTCCACACACCTTTCACTTCACTGATCAAACCAATGCCTTAAAGTTTCAACAAAAGCCTCAGCTCCTATCTCAGATGTTTAGGTTTTGAGAAACAAACAACAATCTTGAACAAGCGTAAAAATAATGTAAAAGTCAATTGAAATACCGTGGATTCAATTTCTTCTGAGAAATGTGTGCGCAAACCCTAATCCTGGATTATTGTCAAAGAAACGTCAGCTTGATCAATTCCTGAGCCAATCTCAACAAAAATCAGTGGAAACCCTAATTCTGGATTTACTGTCAAAGAAAAGTCTGTTTGACCGATTCTTGGGCCAATTTTGAAAGATCAGGGAAAACCCTGAAGTTGTGATTTCTTGTGAAAAAGGGAGGGCAAATTTTGGGGTACAACAAAAGGTAACTTCAAAAGCAAAAGCAACGCATGGGCCCAGCATACTTTTGTACAAGAGTTTGCTTTTCCAAGACAGTAAAGGTACTTCTATGCCACACGTGGAGAAATCCTTTGAACAAAGACCCATAAGTGGTTGTGAGCATTAAATGATGATGAGATTGATCAAACCAGAAATCTTGCAACATGATATTTTGCATTTCTTAGTTCTGGATCAGAAGTTCAGCTTCAACGTGACTTAGAATAGACATCCAACTTCTGATCTTTGTATCTCTTTGCTCCAGCATGTTCTGAAGGAGCTCTTAGACTTTCCAGGAAGCTTGCAGCATGCTTTGTAACCTTCTTTGAATTACCCTTGCAAACTCTGACTGAACCTTTGTGAAAACTGGCCCAGAAGTTCTAACCAAAATCTGTTTTGAAAGTGCCCAGAATTTGCTGAGTGCTTTAGTTTCATGGACGTGTCTTTGAGGAGTTATAACTTGAAATCCCAATATTTCTAGGAGAAGTTTTATTTTGCAATGTTTTAGATGTCATTGAAATCTATAACTATTGTATCAAAAGTTCTTCCAGAATCAGCTTGCATCATGGTGAAAATCTGATCAGAAGTTCTGAATATGTCATATTTCTTAAACACTCAAAAAATTCTAAGTATTTAAAAATTTGACTTTTCCAAAGTAACCTTTGATTTTTGAATTTCTAGATGAAACAAACTTCATATCTCAACATGTCTTGATGAAATATGACTCTTGAAACTTGATTTTGATTAAAAGTCAAAGTTTGACTTTTCAATGTGCAAATGACCATTTTACTCTTGTGAATGACTTTCTTGAAAAAATCTGTAATTTAAGGCTTGGAATTGGATGGAAGTAAACTTAAGGATTCAGGGTGATCCTTTGAGAAATGAGAGGGCAAATTTTGGGGTACAACAGTTGCCCCTGTTCAATCTTCTTAAACCTGAAGAGTTAGATTGGTGAATCCACCGTTCGTGACTTGAAGGTGAAAGATGATTGAACACTAGAGTGCCCAGAAATTTGCACTCGAAAATGGATGGTGAATGGGCTTATAGATGCCATTTGGAGGAAAGTTGATAAACATTAGAAGAAATATCAGCACAAATCTCTTGTTGATTTATACTAAAACTTGATGTTTTACCTGTGAGAAAAGGAGTTAGTAAAATGCAGATGCATGCATGATGTTCACCAGATGTGGTATTATGCTAAATGCATAGGGTGTGTACATGCTATGATGTATGAATGTGAGATGTATGTTTATGTCTGGGAAAATAAATCCCTGACTGCTGCTATGGAAATTCTGGGAGGTTGAATCCCTGATTGTCGTTGAGGATGAAGAATATGCATATGTTCAAACTTTGTTGAAAGGATGCTCTCGCTGGGGAATATCTCTTGAATGTTAATTGTTATCTGGTTGGATCCAGGCTTCACAATTTTCTGAGGATGAAGTAGTCAACTGCTATCTGGTCGGATGTAGGTTTCACGGTAACTTACTGGGGGAAGAGATAAATTAACTGTTATCTGGTCGGATTCCAGGCTTTGCAGAAAATTTCTTGAAATTGAATAGTTATCTGGTCGGATCCAGGCTTCACAACAAACTTGCTTGGGATACAGAAGTTAACTGTTATCTGGTCGGATCCAGGCTTTGCAGTAAACTTGAAGTGATAACTATTATCTGGTTGGGTCCAGGTTTCATGGTTTTCGGAAAGTTATGCTATTATCTGGTCGGATCCAGGCTTTATAGTGCATCTCTGGGGATTATAGTTAATTGTTATCCGATCGGGCTCCAGGCTTCACAATAAACTGTTTGAAAAACTGTTATCTGGTCGGGTCCAGGCTTTGCAGATTTCTGAGGTTGATGAGGTCAATTGCTATCTGGTCGGGTCCAGGCTTCATAATAAACTGTTTGGGGATATAGTTGTTATCTGCTCGGTTTCCAGGTTTCGCAACGAATCTCTGAGGGTGATTGTTATCTGGTCGAATCTAGGCTTCACAACAACTTGCTTGAAAAGATGGAATTGAAAACTGATATCTGGCCAGGTCCAGGTTTCTCAATACTTTGTTGGGGATACGGAGGCAAACTCTACCGGGGAAAAGAAGTTAAACCTTAGTCGGATTGAGTCTAGGTTCTTCTATATCTTTGAATAGTTAGGCTACTATCTGGTCGGGTCCATGTTTCATAGCATCTTGAAATTGAGATCAATTGTTATCTGGTCAGGTCCAGGTTTTAGATACTCAAACTGTTATCTGGTCGAGTCCAGGTTTCAGTAACTTGAAGAAGTCAAACTATTATCTGGTCGGGTCCAGGTTTTAGTAATAACTCAAAAATTATGCTAATATCTGGTCAGATCCAGGCTTCATAGTATCTTTTTGGAAATAGTAAAGGCTTTGTTGACGGCTTTACTGGGGATCAGGGGTTGTGGCCCTATGCTTTATAATAATTCGAAAGAGAATTCAAAATGGAGAGTGTAGAATCAGTCGGGTAGGATACACACAACTTAGGGAGGATACACTCAATTGCGGAGGATAAAATCCCCTTGGGGATAATAGCCTTGGCCGGGGAAGATATGCTCAGCTGGGGAACTTCGTGGTGTCTTAATTTTGTATGTTAAGGAAATTTGAACTCGGCTGGGGAGTTTTATGGTTCCTCGATTATTGTTGGGGAAATAAAACCTGTTGAGGAGGTGACTTTCCTTTAGGAAGAGACCCACGAGGTTTCAATTTGTAAAAATTGACTTAGCTAGGGAGAAAGCAGCCAAGAGGTTGAGACTCTGGTTGGGGATTATCCTATGCAAAGAGACTTTGTGGGAAACTCCGTTAGGGGAAAGGTTTATCGTAGCCATCCTTGTGGGGATAATGATAATGAGATAACTTTATGGGGATATTTCATATACAATTAAAGAGATGCTTACTGCTTCTTAGCAGGACACATGTGCCAAATAGTTTTTAATTATGTTCATATGCATATGTTCATTCAATTTTAGTCATTGGACAAATTTTCATTCAAAACAAAGACAAAAATTTTGCACTTCAAAGTACATTTGTATTGATATTTTGCCCATGAGTAGGCGTTTTTGTACAGAGAGATGGATATCCTAGTAAGAGGAAATCGTCGAAAGTAAAATAAACATTGAGAATGAAAACAAATAGCCATGTGAAATGATCTCATTGCCTTCCAACTCTACTATTGCCCCAATGTCTTCGAATGTCTCTTGCCGTTGATATAAGTTGATTGGATTAATCTTGGACCATTTGAACTTGGACCTTGATGATAAAATTGACTGTATTAATTCCACGGGACATAGTCAAACGCTTTTAATCTTTAACTTTTGCCTGGACCGCCCTTTCGGGTTTTCAGCCCACCAGGATACCCTTTTTTGCCCAAGTCGCCCTTTCGGGTTTTCAACTTGCTGGGTGTACAATCTTTTGCATATATCCCTAATTTTTGCCCAAACCTTTTGGTTTGCCTGGATGCCCTTATTTTTCTTAGGTGTGTCGACCTAACGAGTCTCTTATGCGTAGTATTTTTTAACTATGTCCGCATTGATAGGATATGGGAAATCTTCACCACCCACGGTAGTCAGCATCATGGTACCGCCAGAGAAAACTCTCTTGACAACAAATGGCCCTTCATAGGTGGGAGTCCATTTTCCTATGGGGTCGCTTATGGTAGAATGATGCGTTTTATCACCAAGTCACCAGCTTGATATACTCGAGGCTTAATCTTTTTTTTGAAAGCCTTAATCATCTGTTTTTGGTACATCTGACCATGGCAAACAACAACTAATCTTTTTTCGTCAATCAGGTTTAACTGATCCAATCTTGTTTGAATCCACTCGTCTTCGCCTAGGCCTGCCTCAATCATAATCCTCAGCGAGGTAATTTAAACTTCCACTGGCAAAACAGCTTCCATGCCATAGACTAGAGAAAATGGAGTTGCCTTAGTTGATGTTCTAGCTAAAGTACGGTAGCCATGTAGAGCAAACGGCAACGTCTCATGCCAATCCTTATAGGTTACTACCATTTTCTGCATAATATTTTTGATATTTTTGTTGGCCGCTTCGACTGCGCCGTTCATTTTCGGTCTATACGGAGAAGAATTGTGATGCTTGATCTTAAACTGAGTGCAAAGCTCTGTGATCATATCACTGTTGAGGTTAGTCCCGTTATCAGTGATAATCCTTTCGGGGATACCATAATGACAGATGAGATTGTGTCTGATGAATTTTGCTACCACATTCCTGGTGACTGAGGCAAATGAGGTGGCTTCGACCCATTTGGTAAAATAGTCGATAGCAACAAGAATGAAGCGATGTTCGTTAGAAGTTGTGGGCTTGATCTCTCCAATCATGTCGATGCCCCACATTGCAAATGGCCACGGATCGGTCATGACATTCAGAGGGATAGGAGGCACATGGACCTTGTCAGCATAGATTTCGCATTTGTGACATGTTCTTGAATATTGATGGCAATCAGTCTCCATCGTTGACCAATAGTAACCTGTTCTTAAGATTTTATTAGCCATCGTATGCCCACTTGAATGAGTACCAAAGAGACTATCGTGCATGTCTTCCATAATTTCCTCTGCCTCCTTCTTGTCTACACATCGGAGTAGAGTCGAATCATGGTTGCGTTTGTACAATATCCAGTTACTTAGGAAGAATTTGGCTACAAATATTTGCAAGAACTTTCTATCATTGATAGACGCCCCCTCTGGATACTCTTTCCCTTTAAGGTATCTCATCACCTCATGGTACCATGTATTTTCCGCATCGGTGTCAAGCTCATAGCTATGTGCAGGTTCATCGAATCTTTCAATTGTTATCATATGGGCTTCATTGTCCCATCTGACTTTGAACATTGAAGACATAGTTGCCAAAGCGTCAGCCAACTGGTTTTCTTCCCTATGGAAGTGCTTGAACATGATCTCTTCGAAGTAAGGAATTAGGGATAGTATAAGTTCCTTGTAAGGGATACGATTAGGGTGTTTAGTGTCCCAATCTCCTTTTACTTGGCTGATCACCAAGGCGGAATCTCCAAACACATCCAAATGCTTGATCCTTAAGTCAATAGCAGCTTGCATACCTAAGATGCATGCTTCATACTCAACTATATTGTTTGTGCAATCGAAGCATAGCCTGGAAGTGAAAGGAGTGTGGAAACCTTCAGGAGAGATAATCACAACACCAATTCTGTTACCTAAGGCGTTGGAAGCCCCATCGAATACCATGGTCCATCGGGATCCTTGTTCAGGTCTGTCATACGGTCCAGGTTTCGCACAGTCGGTTACCAGCATGATGTTCTCATCAGGGAAGTCAAAGTTCATTAACTGATAATCATCCACGGCTTGATGGGCCAAATGATATGCTAGTACACTTCCTTTGTTGGCTTTTTGAGTCGTGTATTGAATGTCGTACTCAGTCAAGATCATTTGCCATCTGGCTATCCGTCCGGAAAGGGCAGGTTTCTCGAAGATGTACTTGATTGGGTCCATTTTAGAAATCAACAAAGTGGTATGAGTCAACATATATTGTCTTAGCCGATGAGCAGCCCATGCCAGAGCACAACAAGTTTTCTCGAGTAGTGAATATCTAGTTTCATAGTCGGTAAACTTTTTGCTCAGGTAATAAATAGCATGCTCTTTTCGGCCAGACTCGTCATGTTGGCCCAACACACACCCCATAGAGTTCTCTAGTACAGTCAAGTACATGATCAAGGGTCTTCCTTCAACTGGAAGCATGAGAATAGGAGGTTCTTGTAAATATTCTTTGATTTTGTCAAAAGCAATCTGGCATTCATCGTTCCATCTGATTACCTGATCTTTCTTCAAGAGTTTGAAGAGTGGTTCACAAGTAGCAGTGAAGTGGGATATGAAACGGGCAATGTAATTGAGACGACCCAAGAATCCTCTGACTTCTTTTTCAGAATGAGGGACTGGCATTTCTTGGATGGCCTTTACCTTGGAAGGGTCAACCCCAATGCCTTTATTGTTGACAATAAAACCTAGAAGCTTTCCAGAGCATACTCCAAACATGCACTTGTTAGGGTTTAACCTCAGCTTGTACTTCTTCAGTCTCTCGAACAATTTGCGTAGGTGATCGAGATGTTCTTCTTCGTTTTGTGATATGGAAATCATATCATCCACATATACCGCTATCTCATGATGAATCATGTCATAAAATAAAGCTATCATGGCACGTTGATAGGTTGCCCCTGCATTCTTTAGTCCGAACGGCATGACCTTGTAGCAGAAGGTTCCTCATTGTGTAATGAAAGTAGTCTTGTCCATGTCTTCGGAAGCCATCCTTATTTGATTATAGCCTGAGAAGCCATCCATGAAAGATAAGACTTTATGCTGAGCAGTATTATCAACTAAGATGTCAATGTGTGGTAGAGGGAAATCATCTTTGGGGCTTGCCCTATTCAGATCCCTATAGTCTATGCACATGCGAACTTTCCCGTCTTTCTTTGGAACTGGAACCACATTGGAAACCCATTGAGGATAGGATGTCACATCTAGGAACCTTGCATCAAATTGTTTCATCACTTCAGCTTTGATCTTTTCAGACACATCAGGCTTCATGCGGCGAACCTTTTGCTTGACAGGCGGACAATCTTCTTTTGTTGGCAGACGATGAACTACGATGTCGGTATCCAACCCAGGCATATCTTCATAAGACCAAGCAAAAACTTCCACATAATCATGCAACATTTGAACCAATCTTCTCTTGACACTGCTTTCCAAGTTAGCGCCGATCTTGATTTCCTTCTTATCTGACTCAGTACCCAGGTTGATAACTTCAACTGACTCTTCGTGCAGTTGAATAGCTTTTTCCTCTTGTAATAGAAGTCTGGCTAGTTCTCCCGGTATGTCACAATCTTCCTTGCCTTCGTCTTCGGCTTGGTTGATAGGACATTCAAATTCACAGTCGGCAATAGTAGAGTCATTGACAATAAGATCCAGAGTGGATGTGGACCTGCAAGAGTGTGTGTGTGTGCATGTAAGATACATGGTTATTTTTTTTAAGAATGTATTTGTAAGAAAATAAAGACAATGAACACGAATATTTGAATGCAAAAGAGTCAAATGTACTGAATGATCATATGATTAGATGAAGGTAAATAAAACCCTTGACAAATGGACCAAAGTGCCCCGGGCCAGGCAAATGGCTGAAAAGTCATTGTTTGAATATTACAGACAACATATTCTTGAATGGAAAGAAAAGCAATAACAAGTAGATTACTCATCAATGAAGGAGAAGGGCACAAAGTCCTTTGTATGCCAATTCTTCAGCTCCGTAGTAGTGGGATACACCCAATCTTCAAATGCAGTATCTTCTTCAGAATCACCCACGGCGTTGTCTCCATGGCTTCCAATGCGGAGAGGTGGCTTTCCAGCACGAGCACACCTCATTTCCTTCTGAGTTTTGACGGTGAATCCCAAACCAAACTTGTCTGCTTTAAGTGGGATATCGAGGAGTTTCCCCCAAGTATCACAGTTTCCTTCTTCAATTTTCGCGCGGGCATCCTTGACTAAAACCATCTTTGGCATGGCCTTGACAGCTTTAGACTCATCAGAATAACATTTAGTAGCAACAATAATCGATGGTACAAGCTCAAAGGCTTGACATGGGGTTTCAATGAATTCTCCGTCCATCTCTACATACTTGAAAGAGTTAAGGTGGCTCACCGTAAACTCTTCTTCCCCACAGACGCTGACTATTCTTCTCTTGACTGGATATTTGAGTTTTTGATGGAGGGTTGAGGTCACTGCCCCAGTTTTATGAATCCACGAGCGACCTAACAGACAAGAATAGGCAGGGCGAATATCCATAATATAGAAGGTGGAGTTGAAGATTTGGGAGCCCACTTTGATTGGAAGATCTACTTCCCCATGAACAGTCCTATTTGATCCATCAAACGCCCTTACGATGATAGTCAAGACGGTCCAACACCCCCTTGGGTAACACATTCAGAGAAGAACCAGTGTCGACTAGCACATGTGCTAAGGTAGTCCCTTTGCACTCGATAGAAACATGTAAAGCTTTATTGTGATTTTTCCATAGAGGTGTTAAGTCAGTGTTGTACCCCAAAATTTGCCCTCTCATTTTATCAAGATTTCCCCTCAAAAGACTCTTTGAACTCCAGACCAAGCCAGGGTTTGCTCTGCTCAAGGCATTTCCTTGCACTGATGACCTAAATTAAGGTTTGATTTTGCACAAGGATTTTTGGACTTTCAATGCTCAAAGTGACTTTCATACTTCATGTTGGACTTACAAGATTACCTCTACCAAGTTTCAAACCTTGAATCAAATTTTTACCCAGTCAATTGGACAGTTGACCTAGAAATCAGTTGTATTGGGGAAAAAAAGTCAACTGTGACTAATTTACAGTCAAACCTCATAATTTTTTATCCACATCAACATTATAGACTCATATGAACCATTTGATCAAGTTTGGACCACAACTCCTCAAGAAATTTGATCAGATCATCAAAAGGGCAAAATGGTCATTTTTAGGGTTTTGACTGTATAAGGGCAATTTTTGATTTTTCACCTAGCCAATGGCAAATTGGGTTAAATAATGGATTAAAGGACTCAATGGAATCATCATGACCTATTCACAAGGTTCAAAAGATCTCAAATGCATTGGATTGACAGATGAATTTTTCAGTCAACTGATCAAAATTTGACTGTACACTGAAAAGTCAAACTTTGACTTTTTGGTCAAAATCAAGTGCCAAGGGTTATTTTTCATCAAGATGAGTCAAAACATGAAACTAATTCATCAAGAAACCTAATTTTGCAAATTAGGGTTTAAAATTGAAAATTTTCATAACTTAGAATTTTTCTAAGTTATGAAATTTTCTTATTTTTTCCCAACTTTGCCCAATATTTTCACCATGATGCAATTGGATTCAAACAAAACTTACAACATTAAAGTTGTAGTCCTACACAAAGTCTACAACTTTTATTCACAAAGTTTTCCAAAAATAAGCTTGGATCTCAAGTTATGATTTTTGGAACAAGGGTCCATGAAACTTTTAACTTAGTGAAATTTTGCCCTAGTTTAGGCAGGATTTTGACCTATCTTCATGGCAATTTTTAACATAGTTCCACTTGGAATTTAAAAATTAATTTCATATATGGATTGTAAATCATGTTACAAGCTTTCCAAAATGTCCAAGAACTCTCCAAAATCATTTATGGTTAGGGAGAATCGAAGGTTTGAATTTGGCAAAAACTCACTTTGATCCATGGCATTTTAATGTTGACACAAGTTGCAAAATCTTTCCAAACTTGCTTTGTACTTGATTACAGGTCTCTAAACCCTTCAAAACTCAAAAATTAAATGCAAATACAATGGACATTGGTCTTATTCTGATCAATGGAGTTTGGCACAATGAATAAATCCATTTTTGGCAAAAAGGCAACAATGCCATTTACATAAAGCCCAACTTTTGCAATTTTGTTTCTCTTGAGCATTGCACCAAGACTTTTGCTGCAAACAAAGCCCCCTAATATCAGGAAAAGTTCACCGACTTTGTGCAGCTAGGTTACAGGCCTGTACAACCTTGGCATGGTCACTTCTCACTTTTTACTTCAAAACCAAGTAATTATGCAAAAGGTCAACAACACTTGAATATGATATAACCAAGCTTTGCAACCATTCCAAACAAGTTTTTGACATTACCTTGAGTCAGAAACACGATCCATTGAACCCTCTAGCCTTACAAAACACAAAATCACCTTCCTCTTGCAAAACAGGGCAGTTTCTGCACTTGGAGTTCCATAGCAAAAACCACTCGTGCGTTTTGCCCCAAACCTGTTCAAACACATTCCATATAACCTATCCAAGCTATCCCAACCATTGGACAGTGACTGTAACTCCATTTGCAAGCTTCACTATTTCTGTTTTTAGCTTGTGCAGGTTGAGTTCTACAAGCTTGCTCAAGCAAGTCCAAAGCAAACTAGGCATTGGAGAAGGTCAGAGGAAGTTCAAGCAAGCTCCCAAGCATCTCAGGCCTCACTGAAAAGCTCCACATTGCCATACACGAGTTCATCTAAAACAGGCGCGCGTGTTTTGTTTGACAAAGGTTGAAGATGAAGTTCAGTGGGCTGGGCTTGGTTCTGGCTTTGTTTTTGACACCCCCTCTTTACTGATTGCACCCCCTGGCCCATTTCTTTATATTTTTGTATTTTTCTATTTATTTTTCATTTTTGATTTTATTTTATATTTTCTAAACATAAAAAAATATCAAAAATATTTTTATAAATTTTCACATCTTATTTTATTATTTTTATTATTTTTTTAGACATAAAAATAATTATTAAATAGTATATACCTTTATTTTCTTTAATAAAAAAAATAAATATTATAGAAATATTATATATTTTATTAATATTATTTATACATATAAAATAATATTTTTTTCACATGTCTTATTTCTTAATACCTTTGTATATATTTATATTTATTTTCTTGTACATAAAATAAATAATATAGTATATATTATCTTAAAACAAAAACTAGGGTTTTCACCCTTATTAAAAATATTATTTTTTCTAATCCATTTTTATTTTTGACACTTGTATATATATATATTTTTTTTATAAATAAATAATATTAATAAATATATTTTCTTAAAACAAAATTTAGGGTTTTTCCCTTAACAAAAATAACTTTTTATTCTTTTTTTTTACATTAAATATTATGTTTTTACATACATAAAAGTAAACAAAAATATTTTTTGCATATTTATAATATTTTGCATATTTATATTTAATTTGCTTATTTAAATATTATTTATTTATTATTTGATGCAAATAGTTCAATTTGGATGTAATAGTAAATATTAGGGTTTTATTTTCTTGCAAATACTCCCCATTCAAGATTGTATCCCCCTTCCCATATCAAATGTTGTAATAGTCTAGGTTACTTTTACGCACTTATACTTTCAAATATGTCATGATAGAGATTAGGGTTTGTATGCAATATTCCAAAATCAAAACAAATAGTTTGACCTAATACAAGACCTAAATGCATGAAAATGACAAACACAATGCACACATGCACCCCTAGGGTTTCATCCACTTGTTGCCTTTAAAATGGCCATGTTATGCATGTTGAGTACTTTGGCAAAACAAAAATAAAACAAAAGACCATAGTCCCTCGATGACGCTATCTTGGTTTCCTATACAAAAAATGATCTAGTCCCTCAAAAATTTGCTAAAGATACTTAGCACAATTGCTATCATGGTCAATACGATGACCCGCGCCTGTCCCGTTTAACATCCAAATACAAGGTTGTTTACCAAATGTAATGGTAAAACAACAATGTAAAAGGGTTAAAAATGTGTAGGAAAGATCTTTGAGTAGATAGGGTAGACAACTCTTAGTTACTTGATCAAAACTTGCAAACCATCCTTGATATTTTCAAACACACCTCACAACACAATTTCAAAACATTTCCCAAAATAAACTTTTAAACTTTTAAGCTTTCAAACTTTCAAAACATTGAAACATCTTTTCAAAATACAATACACCTTTGTATACATTCAAACATGAATCATTACAAAGGTTGCCACAACGATGGCCTCTTTTCAAAACATTTTTCAAAACCAAACACAAAGCACCATTTCAAACAATTGGAAAAGCAAAGCAAGTGATCTAAACAAGTAACTAAGAGCCCATGGATAACCATGGATGAAAAGGGTGCTTGTACCTTCCTTTTTCATAATCTACCCCCCGAACCCAAGAAAACATCTCAAAGGTCTTTCTTGTGCTTTTTGACCTTTCCTTTGGATAAAATAAAAAGTCAGTGGCGACTCTTGCTAAACCGAAATATTTGCGAACACAAACGTAAAACCTCAAGTCAGTTCTCCCACCGTATCACAGAACTGGCGACTCTGCTGGGGAGATCTAAAAGTGGGGTTACCTTAGGGTTTAGATCACCTTTTGCATGCTTACTTTGTTTGCTTTGATTGCTTTACATTTGGTTCTATTGTTTGGGTTTGAAATCCTCTACCCGGATTTGGGAAACATTCATAGGTAAATAGCAATACATTGTGGAAACTGTGCAGGGTATACCGACATGGTTGAAGCAATAGGTATATTAGTGCGACATATTTGTGGGTACCGGTAGCCTTTGAGTCAATCAAAGAGAATACGGGGCCGCTGAGTGATGTCATGAAGCATTAATGAACTTTTAGAACCTTTACTTGACCATCTTGGCCTTATTAGGGGTAGTGAGATGACCGGCTTTGGTGCAGTCCGAAGTTGGTAGATACTCGATACTACACTCATTGAGGGTTGTTTTCTTGGAATATTTCAGTCTCCAGTAAAGTGGCTAAACTGAAACAATGAACACAGAAAATAATCCTGTGATATTGAGCTCCTTAGAACCCGGTTACTATTTATAGGACAGGTTGAGCCAACTAACTTCAAGAGGGTACTTACCTATGAAACCTCATGCAAGCCTGAAACTAGGATCTTGTGTGATTTGCTTGTACATATACTTGTGCATACATCATGAACATCATAAAGCATCATATGCATCCACTAACCATTTCAAGGGTTTGGATCTTCATCTTTGTTCCTGTTTTATAGGTCATGGAATCACTTTGCAGAAAAACAATCCAGGTCAACCTTGTGAGAATCCCTCCTCTACTCAAGGAGATTGTTTCCAAGATTCCAGAGAATTCTCCCTTCAGTGAAAGACATGGTAGACTTCTCAACTTGGTCAACTCCAACATTGAAGAAGACATGGTGAAAGTTCTCTTCCAGTTCTTTGACCCCCTACACCATTGCTTTACATTTCCTGATTACCAACTAGTGCCTACTTTGGAGGAATTTTCTCAACTCCTGAGGATTCCTATTCTCCATCAACTACCCTACAACGGTATGGAAAGAGAGCCAAAGCCTGAAGATGTTGCTCAAGCCTTACACTTGCAACCATCTGATATCAAAGGTCATTGGGAAACCAGAAGTGGTGTCAAGGGTTTCTTGGCAAAGTTTATGTTTGAGAAAGCACAAGACTGCTGGAATTCTCTAGATCTGCAAGCTTTTGAGGAGATTGTAGCACTTCTCATTTATGGGTTGGTCTTGTTCCCAAACTTTGATCAGCTTATAGATGAGAATGCTGTCAAGATTTTCATATCTCGGAATCCTGTGCCTACATTGCTTAGGGATATCCTACACTCATTTTACACACGAACAATGAGGAAAATAGGTGTTCTCATATGTTGTACTCCTATTCTAGCAAGGTGGTTTATTTCTCACCTTCCCCAATCAGTCTTGAAGAATGAACAAGGCTTGAGGTGGTCACAACGATTGATGACTCTTACACATTATGATGTTCATTGGTGTTCTCGGTCTAGATAAAATGTCATCATCATTGATCGTTGTGGGGAATTCCCTAATGTCCCACTACTTGGCATTAGGGGAGGCATTACCTACAACCCCTGTTTGGCTCTAAGAAAATTTGGGTATGCCCGAAGGGATGGCCCTCATGACATGCTGATTCCAGACTTGGTTTTTGACTTCGACAATGACGCTTAAGGACTTCGACAAAGGTTTATCCGAGCTTGGAGGATGCCCAACAAAGTGGACAGTAAGACACTGGGACACAAGAATTCCATCCCCCTTGAGCCTTACCTCAGGTGGGTACGAACCCGTGCCCAGAATCTTATGATGCCTTACCCCTACATTCTGCCTATGATCAAAGAGCCTGTTATGGAAGGAGAGGTTCCATACACCCTCCTACATCCTGACATGCCAACATCATTGGAAGATTTGCAAAAGAGTTGGATACATCTCAAGGAAGAACGAAACACTTTTGAAGCCAGCTTCTACGCCAGTGAGAAGAAGGTTTTAGAGCTTACTCGTCGACTCTACGAAGAGCAGACTCTCAACACCTACATCGCACCAAAGAGGATGCGCAACGTCTTTTTACCTTAGAATTTTGTATTATTTTTCTCATGGGGCATTTACGTACTAACAATTTTATCTTATTAATATGACGTGCGTTCTTTTTTGTTTACAACAAATTTGAATTTCTAAATCCTTGAATGCATTACATGAATAACATATCATTCATCATATGCATAAGTAGGTCTTTACACCAGGTTTCCTTATCTTTCTGCTGTTTATTTCAGCAAGATGGATATAGAGCAGACGGTCAAAGATCTACAAGTGCAAAATTCCCAGTTCCAACAACTCATCATGACCTTGGAAAAGGGTCAGGAGGACCTTAAAGCACTGTTAGAGAAGGAAAAGGAAAAAGAAAAGGAGAAAAAGAAAAGAGCGGGTGTAGTTACTTTAGGAAGAAGATTTGAGAACCAAGCTAGAAGGGTCCTTGATTTCCCCTCATCATCTGAGGAAGGGGAGGGAAAGGGAGTTGCAGTACAACCTGAGTTTGAGGAAGAAGAAGAAGAAGAGGATGAAGATTACTCCGATCAGCAGTACCCTCCTGCAGACGACAAGTATAAGAATCTGGAAGAGCGTCTAGCGGCTATGGAGGTACAAAGGGTGCCTGGGCTGGATTTCGAGGAGCTAGGGTTGGTTGCTGGGATTGTGATTCCCCCTAAATTCAAAGTGCCTACATTTGCTAAATATGATGGTTTATCTTGTCCAAAAATGCATATGCGGTCTTACGTTAGAAAGATCCAACCTCATTCTTCTGATAAGGATCTGTGGGTCCACTTTTTTCAAGATAGTTTGTCGGGTACACAATTGGATTGGTTCTATCAGCTTGAGAGATCTGATGTACATAACTGGGAGGATTTGGCTGCTGCCTTCTATCGACAATATCAATATAATGCAGATTTAGCACCTACTCGTACTCAATTATAGAGTATGGGTATGGTCTCTAATGAAGGCTTTAAGCAGTATGCTCAGAAGTGGCGGGACTTGGCTGGAAGGGTGCAGCCACCTTTGTCTGAGAGAGAGCTGGTGGATATGTTTTTGGGGACCCTGTCAGGTCCATTCTTTAATCACTTGATCGGGAGCTCATCTGCAGTGTTCACCGAGCTAATTCTGACTGGTGAAAGAGTCGAAGCTGGCATTAAGAGCGGTAAAATTAAAAAGGATGCATCTGCTTCCGCTGCTATCAAGAAGACCTTTCCAGCCAAGAAAGAGGTCTAAGTTGTTTACTCCCAGAGAAATCAAGGAAGAATCGAGCGCCGACCAGCGGTGGGGGTTGTGATGATTCAGAATTCCGCAGCCGATCAACCTCACAACAGTCAACCCAGAACTAACTAGACAAGGGTGGAAAGGCCTGCACGACAATTCACCCGGATTAATATGACACCTGCTCATGTTCTCCCTCATCTGTTGAAGTTAAACCTTACAAACTTGAAAGAGGCGCCAAAGAACCCAAATACCTCTTCTCCATATTACCATTCAAATGCAAAGTGTGCCTATCATTCGGACAGTGTGGGGCACGACACCAACAACTGTTGGACTCTCAAAAACAAGATCCAGGATTTAATAGATGACAAGGAGGTGGAGTTTGACGCACCTGAAAAACCTAATGTGATATCCGCTCCAATGCCAAAACATGGTCACAATGTCCATGCTATTGTAGAAGATCTTTATGTTACTACTGTTGATGACTTAATGACTCTGTTGCTAATGATCAAGATGAATCTGTTGAAAGCCGGGATTTTCCCGGGCTGTGAAAAAGATTGTTACCTTTGTTCGACCTTGCAATCCGATTGTCCGCTATTGAAGTCAGGCATCCAACGCCTGATGGATAATCAATAAATCCTCTTCAAGAAAACTCTTGTTACTCCTGTTACTCCAATCAATAATGTTGTTATAATTACCATTTCTGACAATCTTTCCAAGGTCTCCAAAAGACCTGTTAAGATTATACCCGATCCAAAGTTTGTACCTCTGAAGATAACAATGCCAGGGCCTATCCCATACAAGTTCAACAAGACAATACTGTGGAATTATGGAGGAGAGATCTTCTACCACGGTGTTAAGCAGATCAAATCAGTTGAAGAAAGTTCCGATGAAGAGACTCATGATGTAGGAAATATTGCGGGGATAAGTAAGATCACCCGCAACAGAAGAATCTTCTCTCTGGAGATTGCTCCTCCAAGGGAAATCTTCGGACCCTTAAATGTTCCTAAGACTACTCATGTGCCAGTCAACACATCTGTACGAACTCCAGCAATTGAAGAAATTGTTACTCCCGAAGCTATACCCTCTGTTGTTACTGCCGATAAAGGTAAGGGGATCCAAGAAGCGCCCATCAGGACGAGGGCTCAGCCTTTGGTCATCCCCGAGACCACCCAAAAGGAAATGGAGGAGATTTTAAAAATAATTAAGAAAAGCGACTATGATGTCGTAGAACAACTGGGGCAAACCCCTTCAAAAATCTTCATGCTGGCCCTATTGCTCTGTTCTGAGGCTCATGCCAAAGCCTTTATCAAATTCCTGAAGACGGCACACGTGCCTCAAGAAACCTCTGTGGATCAGTTTCAAGAGTGTGTAGCCAGTCTAACCGCCGACAATGGTCTTGGCTTATCTGATGCCGATCTAACATCTAAGGGAAGAAAGCATAATGATGTGCTGCATGTCTCGGTGGAATACAGAGGGACCACACTTGCTCACGTTCTGGTTGATACCGGATCATCTTTAAATGTCCTGTCAAAGAAAGCATTGGATAGATTGGACTGTGAAGGTTTGACCCTAAAGCCCAGCAATATCATTGTTAGAGCCTTTGACGATTCTAAGAGGATGGTCCACGGGGAGGTGGACATCCCAATTAAGGTGGGTACAAAAATTTTCAACTCTATATTTTATGTGATGGACATCCGTCCTTCATATTCTTGTTTGCTGGGAAGACCTTGGATCCACAATGCTGGGGCAGTCACTTCTTCTCTACACCAAATTCTCAAATACCCAGTCCAGGGTAAAATCATAACAGTTCATGGTGAGGAGGAGTATATGATAAGCCACCTTAACTCTTTCCGCTATGTGGAGTTAGATGGTGAATTCATAGAAACCCCTTTCCAACACTTTGAAGAGGTTTCTCCTGAATTTGCAGTAGCTAAGACGATGACTTATGTACCCATCATTACCAAGCTTGTGTCCCAAATTTCATCCCTTAAAGATGCGAAGGCTGTGATCGAGGAAGGAGGAAGCACAGTATGGGGTCAGCTACCAGATTTTCCTTTCAAGGCAGATAAGTTCGGTTTGGGTTTCACTGCTGCTAGTCAGAAGGCTGTGCGTCGCTCCCGGGCTGGAGGACCACCATTAAAGATCACTCATCATAGAGTTCATGCTTTGGAAGATTTTGAATATGAGAGCAATTTTGAAGATTGGATCTTTCCAACTATTGAAGGAGGACTGAACAACTGGGAGTCGAAAGACTTCGTTCCCATTACTTTCATCAATCAGTAATTTATCTTTTGAACATTTTTCGTTGGTCTGTAATAATTTTTGAACAATTCGTACACTTTTTTTGCCTTGTGCCTTACTCGGGGCATATAGGTCCATTTGTAAGGGCTTGATTTCTTCATTTTCATATGCCATTTTTAATGAATCATGGACGTTTTCATATATAAACTTTTGTGTTCATTTTTTTTCTTTTTACATTTTATTTTGTTTAAAGGTGGCTATCCCTTACACACACCCACACTCACAAAATGCAGGTACCCGTCCATTCTGGATTCCATGGGTAATAATTCTACTATGGCCTTCAGTGACTCTGAAGATCTGGTCAATCATGCCGAGTACGAAAGTGATGAAGACTGTGAAGTTCCTGGAGAGTTGGCTAGACTTCTACAACAGGAAGAAAGGGCTATTCTGCCCCATGAAGAGTTGTTAGAGACTATCAACTTGGGAACAGAGGAAGACAGAAAAGAGGTTAAAGTGGGTGCCAACCTGGAGCCGAGTGCAAAGAGCGTTTAGTTCAATTGTTGAATGAATATGTTGAGATCTTCGCCTGGTCCTATGAAGACATGCCGGGACTGGATACAGATATTGTGGTTCACCGTCTCCCTACAAGAGAAGACTGTCCACCGATCAAACAGAAAGTCCGCCGAATGAGGCCCGACATATCCGAAAAGATCAAAGCTGAAGTGATGAAGCAGTTCAATGTTGGCTTTCTCGCTGTTACTTCCTATCCATAATGGGTTGCTAACATTGTGCCCGTGCCAAAAAAGGACGACAAAGTCAGAATGTGCATGGATTATAGAGACTTAAACAGGGCTAGCCCTAAAGATGACTTTCCACTACCGCACATTGACATCTTTGTTGACAATACAACTCAGCACAAGGTATTTTCTTTCATGGATGGATTTTCAGGGTACAACCAGATCAAAATGGCCCCCAAAGACATGGAGAAGACTACTTTTGTTACGCAGTGGGGTACCTTCTGCTATAAAGTGATGCCATTTGGACTGAAGAATGCTGGGGCAACCTATCAGCGAGCCATGGTAGCTTTGTTTAATGACATGATACATCATGAGATTGAAGTCTACGTAGACGATATGATAGCCCGTTCACAGACAGAAGAAGAACAACTCGACCATCTGCAAAAGATGTTTGTCAGATTGAAAGAGTACAAGCTCAAACTTAACCCTAACAAGTGCACTTTCAGAGTCAGGTCTGGTAAACTTTTGGGATTCATCGTCGGTAACAAAGGCATTGAGGTTGATCCTGCCAGAGTCAAAGCTATACAAGAAATGCTTGCCCCTCACACTGAGAAGGAGGTCAGAGGTTTCTTGGGACGCTTAAACTACATTGCAAGGTTCATCTCTCACCTAACATCTACCTGTGAACCAATCTTCAAGCTGTTGAAGAAAGATTAGGTGGTTAAATGGAATGATGACTGTCAAGTTGCTTTCAATAAAATCAAGGAGTATTTGCTAGAACCTCATATCTTGATGCCTCCCGTCGAAGGAAGACCTTTAATCATGTATCTGACTGTCCTGGAGAATTCAATGGGGTGCGTATTGGGCCAATATGACGAGTCTGGCCGAAAAGAGCATGTCATTTATTACCTTAGCAAAAAGTTTACCAACTGTGAGACTCGCTACTCACTGCTCGAGAAAACTTGTTGCGCTTTGGTATGGGGTGCTCGCCGGCTAAGGCAGTATATGTTGACACATACCACTTTACTGATCTCTAAGATGGATCCGATCAAGAACATCTTCGAGAAGCCTGCTTTATCTAGAAGAATTGCTAGATGGCAGATGATCCTCACCGAATATGATATACAATACACGACCCAAAAAGCTATAAAGGGGAGTGTGCTAGCCGATCATCTGGCCCATCAAGCTGTCGAAGATTACCAATCCATGAGGTTCGACTTTCCCGACGAGGATATCATGACTTTGAGCAACATTGAAGAAAATATACCGTATGACGGACCTGAACAAGGATCCCGATGGACTCTATATTTTGATGGTTCCTCCAATGCACTAGGAAACGGTATTGGCGCGGTACTTATCTCTCCACAAGGTTTCCATACACCTTTCACTGCTAGACTCTGCTTTAGCTGCACCAACAACATGGCCGAATATGAAGCTTGTATCTTTGGTCTCAAGGCCGCTATTGACTTAGGAATCAAATCTTTGATTGTATTTGGGGACTCAACTTTGGTTATCAATCAAATCAAAGGAGAGTGGGATACTAAACATCCAAACTAATCCCTTACAAAGAACATGTCCTGACATTGTTATCACACTTCGAGCAGATTACCTTCGAGCACTTCCCGCGAGAAGAGAATCAGCTAGCAGATGCGCTAGCTACAATGTCATCCATGTTTAAACTTAACTGGGATAATGAGGCACCTCAAATCACCATTGAACAAATGGACGAACTTGCACATTGTCACGAGATTAATACCGAAGAAGTAGTGGACCGATCGTGGTTTCATGACGTCAAAAGGTATCTCGAAGCACAAGAGTACCCTGAAGGAGATTCAGTCAACGACAAAAAGTTCTTAAGGAGGTTCGCGGCCAAGTTCTTTCTGAGCAATGGTATCCTATACAAGCGCAATCTTGATTGTGTCCTACTCCGTTGTGTGGACAAAGTTGAAGCTGAGCAGATCATGGCTAAACTACATAATGGCACCTTTGGCACCCACTCAAGCGGCCATACAATGGCTAAGAAGATTCTACGGGCAGGCTATTACTGGTCTACCATGGAAGCTGATTGTCATCAATATTCCCGTACTTGTCACAAATGCCAAATCTACGCGGACAAGGTACATATTCCTCCAATTCCTCTCAATATATTAACGGCTCCTTGACCATTCGCGATGTGGGGAATCGACATGATTGGAGAGATCAAACCTACAACATCCAATGGACACCGTTTCATCCTGGTGGTCATTGATTACTTTACCAAGTGGGTCGAATTAGCTTCCTTCGCCTCTGTTACAAAGAATGTGGTTGCCCGCTTCATCAAGCAGAACCTCATATGCCGGTATGGTATCCCCGATAGGATCATCACTGACAACGGTACAAATTTGAACAATACTTTAATCATCGCTCTATGCGAGAAGTTCAAGATTCAACATCACAATTCATCTCCCTATCGGCCTAAGATGAACGGTGTTGCCGAAGCTGCAAACCAAAATGTCAAAAAGATCATTCAAAAGATGACAGTCACCTACAAGGATTGGAATGAGATGTTACTGTTTGCTATGCACGGGTACTGTACCACGGCACGCACTTCGACTGGGGCAACACCCTTTTCTTTGGTATACGGCATGGAGGCTGTTTTACCTATCGAGGTTCAGATTCCCTCCTTGAGAATCATGAAAGATGTTGGTTTGAGTGAAGACAATTGGATTCAAACCCGGCTTGATCAACTTAACTTGATTGACAAAAAGCGACTTACTGCTGTTTGCCATGGTCAGGCATATCAAAAACGTATGATCAAGGCCTTCAACAAGAAAGTCAAGAGACAAGTATATCAAGTCGGGGACCTTGTAATCAAGCGAATCATCTTGCCGCAAAGTGATCCCAGGGGCAAATGGACTCCTACTTACGAAGGACTATTTTTGATCAAAAACATCTTTTCTGGTGGGGCAATGATCCTAACCACCATGGACAGCGATGACCTGTCGCACCTGTGAACGCAGACATAGTCAAAAGATACTACGCATAAACGACCTGATAAGTTGAAAACCCGAAAGGGCGACTTGGGCAAAAATGGGCATCCCGGTGAATCGAAAACCAGAAAGGGAGGTTCAGGCAAAAATTAGGGATAAATAAAAAAATTTGTACATCCGGCAAGTTGAAAACTCGAAAGGGCGACTTGGGCAAAAAAGGGTTTCCCGGTGGATCGAAAACCCGAAAGGGCGATCCAGGAAAAAGTTAGGGAATTAAAGCGTATGACTATGTCTCGTTGGATCACTTTAAGGACAATCTCTTCACGGACAAGCTCCAAGCTTCTAATCAATCCGATCATCTGCGGACAAAGCAACGAATGGACAAGATACTCAGAGTTATGAAGGCTATAGCAGAATGGGAACCCCATGGAATTGTTACACATAGCCATCTTTCTTTGTATAATTTTTTCTCAATTTTATGACAATATTCTCTTACTAGGATGTTTGTCTCCTTTGTACAAAATACTTACACAAAGTTAATACAAAGATACTTCAAAGTGCATAAAACTATTTGCCATTTATTTTTCTTTACACTTGTGTTTTATTTGAAAACGTCCAATGATTTATTAAATGAGCATATGCATTTGAATATAATCACTCCTTACAGATAAAACGAGATGAGAAAGAATAATTACTGACAAATTAGAAGTATGGGAAAACGTCTTTAGGCTATTCCAGGAAAAATCCTCAGCAGAGCTAAAGCCTTGAAATACATATCCCCAGCGGAGTTAAGCTTCATCAGAACTAAGTTTCCAAACTCCCAATCCCCAATGGAGCCAGAAAACTTTGAACTGCAGACCCTCGGCGAAGATAAAGCTTTCTTCCCCAACGGAGTCCAAAACTTCAACCCTTAAACCCCGGTGGAAGACCATCCAGTTTCCTCCAATTCCCCAGAGATTTGTCTTAAAATCAGAAGATTCCCCTACAAGTTATCTTAGAAACCAAACGACAGCTTCGGATAATTCCTCAATGGATTGGCATACAATTCCAGCTCTTGAAAACTCTTTCACAGAACAAGCATTCTCCCCACAGAGTTATTTCCCAGCAGATCGAAGATTCTCATTCTCATTTCTCCGATGAAGCCTCCGAGGTTTCAATTCCCTAGTAGAGATCGTCAGAGTTTCCCTTATTCCCCAGAAAAGTCATGAAGGATTCTCACATCCCCACAGAAGTTGTCAAAGTTCTTATTAATCCCCACAAGTCACCAAGGATTTTCTATCCCCAACAGTGGTCCGAGGATTTCTCATTCTCAACAATCAAGGATTTTCTATCTCCAACAGCAGTCAAGGATTTATTTTCCCCGACAGCAGTCAAGGATTTTATTATCTCCAGCTATCAAGGATTTATTTTCCTCAACAAGACAGCTAATCAGCTTACATGCGCGTCCATTACATTCATATATCATAAACATTAATAAAGCACATTTTATTGCATCATACATGTCATGCAACATAACTTTATGTTTAGCTAACATTTTACCCTTTTCAGGATAAGATTAAAAGCTACCTTTAACAAATGTTCAAAGATTTCAGTTACAGTATAGATACACTCCAAGACATGGAAATCTTTCTACTACTCATTCATATCTCTTATTTCAGATACAGTTCAGATACGCTCCAGACACGGTAGCCATTTTGTCACTCATTCAGACTTCAGCAATCAGATACAGACTAGATACGCTCCAGACACAGAAGCCATTCTATTTCTCATTCAGATTCAACTATCAAATTCAAGTCCAGATACACTCCAGACACGGACGTCATTTTGTCACTTGTCCAGATCCCAGTTATAGTACGGATACACTCCAGACACTGGAGTCATTCTGCTACTCATACAGATCTCAACTTCAGATACAGTCCACATACGCTCCAGACACGGTTTCCATTTTGTCACTCATTCGGAATTTATCCCCAGCCCAGAGATGCTCCACACACGGATGTTTCTTCTGTCGCCCATTCAGAATTCAGATACAATACAGATACACTATAGACACGGCAATTATTATGATATTCATTCAAGAATCAAATACAGTTACAGCTCGGATACGCTATAGACATGGACGTCATTCCTTTGCTCATACGAATCCAATCTCCAGATACAACTCATATACGTTCCAGATACAGATACCATTATGATGTTCATTCTCCTGATTTTTAACAAACAGTCTTGCATGGCATCTCTAAGCCCATCTCTCCAGCAAGATTCTACCATCTCCAAATGGCATCTTCAAGCCCATTCCCTCATTTACATTTTGACGAGTGCAAATTTACGAGCACTCTAGTGTCCAATCATCTTTTACCCTCGAGTCACGAAAGGCAAACTCACTAATCTAACTCTTCAGGTTCAAGAAGATTGAACAGGGGCAGCTGTTGTACCCCAAAATTTGCCTTCTCATTTTATCAAGATTTCCCCTCACAAGACTCTTTGAACTCCAGACCAAGCCAGGGTTTGCTCTGCTCAAGGCATCTCCTTGCACTGATGACCTAAATTAGGGTTTGAGTTTGCACAAGGATTTTTGGACTTTTAATGCTCAAAGTGACTTTCATACTTCATGTTGGACTTACAATATTTCCTCTACCAAGTTTCAAGCCTTGAATCAAATTTTTACCCAATCAATTGGACAGTTGACCTAGAAATCAGTTGTATTGGGGAAAAAGTTAATTGTGACTAATTTACAGTCAAACCTCATAATTTTTATCCACATCAACATTATAGACTCATATGAACCATTTGATCAAGTTTGGACCACAACTTCTCAAGAAATTTGATCAGATCATCAAAAGGGCAAAATGGTCATTTCTAGGGTTTTGACTGTATAAGGGCAATTTTTTATTTTTCACCTAGCCAATGGAAAATTGGTTTCAAGAATGGATTCAAGGACTCAATGTAATCATCTTGACCTATTCACAAGGTTCAAAAGATCTCAAATGCATTGGATTGACAGATGAATTTTCCAGTCAACTGATCAAAATTTGACTGTACACTGAAAAGTCAAACTTTGACTTTTTGGTCAAAATCAAGTGCCAAGGGTTATTTTTAATCAAGATGAGTCAAAACATGAAACTTTTTCATCAAGAAACCTAATTTTGCAAATTAGGGTTTAAAATTGAAAATTTTCATAACTTAGAATTTTTCTAAGTTATGAAATTTTCTTATTTTTTCCCAACTTTGCCCAACATTTTCACCATGATGCAATTGGATTCAAACAAAACTTCCAACATGAAAGTTGTAGTCCTCCACAAAGTCTACAACTTTTATTCAAAAAGTTTTCCCAAAATAAGCTTGGATCTCAAGTTATGATTTTTGGAACAAGGGTCCATGAAACTTTTAACTTAGTGAAATTTTGCCCTAGTTTAGGCAGGATTTTGACCTATCTTCATGGAAATTTTTCACATAGTTCCACTTGGAATTTAAAAATTCATTTCAAAGATGGATTGTATAGCATGTTACAATCTTTCCAAAATATCCAAGAACTCTCCAAAATCATTTATTGTTAGGGAGAATTGAAGGTTTGAATTTGGCAAAAACTCACTTTGATCCATGGCATTTTCATGTTCCCACAGCATAAATAAATCTCCCCAATCCTGTGGAGATAGTTGATTTATGATTTGTAGGCACCCAGTTGGCTGCACCTATTTTATGCAAGATGGCAAATTTCATGCTCAGTTTACTGGCATTCAGCTTGCCTTTCAAGGGCCAGCACTTTACTTGCTTGGCTGTGATGGTTTGACAAATTTCATTGTCAGTTGCCTCCAGATCAGGACAGTCCTCATTTGTTCTTCCAAGAAACTTGTTGATTTCTGATGGAGAGAACTTGACCCTTCTTCCTCTAACAAAAACACTTTCAAAGTCAGCTGACCTTCCATCAGCACAATCATTAGACAAGTTCACTACAAACTCCTTGACCAGATTTTCATAACATTTGTTAAACTTTATCACTGTCTTCATTAGTCCAGCATTCTTGATCAGGTCCATGATGTCTTTGCACTCCAAGGCATCATTGTTGAGTTCTCTCTCTAAGGCTATTCTCTTTAAGCAAACATACTTCCATCTGTTTGCATTGTCAGGATGATGAAAAGAGATGTTGTCTGTTGGGACTTCAGGCACTCTAGCAATTTTGCTGGAGGGGAGCTTCCTTCTGATAGGAGTTTCTTCAATATCAATCTCAAATTATGATTCCTCATCAGAATCAGAAGATTCAGGTTCTTTTCTCTTCTTAGAGATTGGTTGTCTAGCAGTATGCACCTGGGCCTTCTTCCCTTTTGTCTGAATACTTTTCTCAGCCATGCCTTCAGCCTTGGATTTCTTAGCATTAGGTTTATCATTCTGACTACTCTTTCTTTTCATCAATCTCCTAGCTATGCTAGGGTTCACATTAGCAATCAGATCATTATCTGAGTAATCCTCATCCACATCAATGATAGGTGGATCAGCAGCCTTTTCTGAAGGGTTCTGAATGTTGTCTTTTTGTGTCACAACATTCTCAGTGACATCTACATTCTCAGAAACTTCCACATTTGGACTTTCTGATTGGTTTAAAGGGACAGAGATCCCCGGTACAGATTGGTTGCCACTCAGTATACTAGTAACCAGCCTAGCAATAGCTTGATGAACTTGAACTGATCCTTCTCTATTAGGTACAGAAGACGAAGGATGAGAAGAATTACCAGAGGCTGTAGCTTGAGCTCTTCCTGCATGTCTGGTTCTGAGCTTTTTGACTTTGGCTGGGTCAGTTTCCATCTCTCTGAGAGGAGTGACCTCAAGAACTTCAGATTCTATGCATGTGGTGATTGCCCTAGAATCTTGGTCAGATGATGACGATGATGAGGATGACGAAGTTGCCATGGTTGAAGATGATGTCTGAGACATTTTGATTGACTTTGAGTAATGGTAGAAGTTTGAGAAAAATCTTTGATTGTGAGGAGGAAACAGGTTACAAGGACGAGAGAGGTAGGGGGTAAAAGGGAGTCTTTTCAACTTCTTAAAGATTTTGAAAGAATTGTGAAAGTATATGATTAACCCACTAAAGATAGACTTAATAAAATTAATTCCTTCAACCTTTGTTTTAAGCAAAATTAATTGCTATAAAATCTTATGTTGGTGAATACCCAACCTGCCCTTCAAATTTTCAAGTTTATTTCCAACAAGAGCCTTGGTAGAAGAATCAGTCAGCTGAAGCTTAGAGAAACTATGTTCCAGTTTAAATGACTTCTTCTCTTCAAAGTCAATAGGGTTCAAGGAAATGTTGATTGTATTCAGATTGTCACAACACAATGTCACAACATCTTGTGTAACATTGTACTCAGAGAGCATTTGTTTTGACCAGATGTTTTGAGAACAGTTTTTCCTAGCAGTAACTATTTCCGCACAGAATTGGGAAGGCATTCTTTTGATATGAATCACAGTTCTGGTTGATTCTTGAATAATTTTCTGTTTGTCCAGTCCATTTTGATGGAGAGTTATAGGAGAAGAAAACTCATGACTAATTCCTTCTGAAGAGCAGAAATCACCAAACTTGTTGTTTTCAAATTCCTTGCCATGATCACTTCTGATTCTGACAATACATCCTTCCTTCTCTCTTTGAATTCTTTTGCACAATTCTTTAAAAACTTCAAATACATCTGATTTTTCCCTAATGAAATTAATCTAGGTGAATCTGGAAAAATCATCCACAACCACATAGGCATATCTTTTACCACCAAGACTCTCTACTCGCATTGGTCCCATCAGATCCATATGGAGGAGTTCTAAAACCTTAGAGGTGGTCAGATGTCTTGACTTTGGATGTGACATCCTAGTCTGCTTACCAACCTGACATTCACCACAAACTCTTCCTTCATCAATTTGCAGTCTTGGAATTCCTCTGCTTGCCTCCAAGGAGATGATCCTCTTCATACCCCTTAGATGAAGATGGCCAAGTTTTTGGTGCCACAGTTTCACCTCTTTTTCTTCTCTTGCAATGGAACACACAGATGAGAAATTAGTGTTCTCAGGCTCCCACAAGTAACAGTTGTCTTTGGATCTGACTCCTTTCATTATTATCTCTTGTTTGTCATTGATTACAAGGCATTCAGATTTTGAGAAATTGACCTTGAATGCTAGATCACACAATTGACTGATACTAATGAGATTAGCGGTCAGCCCTTTCACCAGCAGTACTTCATTCAGACTTGGAACTCCAGGGCAGTCCAAATCACTAACTCCTTTGATTTCACCTTTAGCCCCATCTCCAAAGGTCACAAAACTGGTAGTGTGAGGCTTAACATTATTGAGGAGGTTCTTGATTCCAGTCATGTGTCTGGAACATCCACTGTCAAAGTACCAATCTTCCTTTGCAGAGACCCTCAGGGAAGTGTGAGCTATCAGTGCAGTAGCCTTTTTCTTCCATTTAGGAGCATGTGGTAGCTTTTTAGACTTAGGTTTGACACCTGAGTTCTGATTAGGATATCCATGTAGTCTGAAGCAAAAGGGCTTTATGTGGCCATATCTCCCACAATGATGACATTTCCATCTTTGGTACCTTTTCTTCATATGTCTCTGTTCCTGATGTTGAGAGTTGTGTTGAGACATCTGTTTTGACATTTGCTTACCAGTACCAGATTTCTTTGCTTCCATAAATCCTAGTCCAGATTTATTTCCCACATTTTGTCCAACCTGAAGGATCTCTTCCAATTTGTCTGTTCCATTGGTCAACATCTTGACAGATTTGGTCATTTGATTCAGTTGTGAGTTCAGCAATTGAACTTCTCCTTCTAGATGACTTATAGTTTCAAGATTTGCCCTTTTTTCAGCCTCCAGCTTTATGATGAGTTTTGATTGTTTCTCATTCTGCACACAGACTTCAGTACTTCTGATACACAATTTCTTGTAAGTATCAGCCAGTTCTTTAAAAGTCACTTCTTCATCACTGATGTCACTTTCAGAGGTACACACACCAGTTAAAGCAGTAACTCGTTTGGCAGATTCTTCTTCAGAATTACTTTCTGAATCACAGTCAGACCAAGTAACTGTCATTCCTTTTTGTTTCTTAAGAAAGGTAGGACATTCAGCTCGAATATGACCATATCCTTCACAACCATGGCGTTGAATTCCTCTGCCTTGAATTCCCTTCTCTTTTGACCTTGGTCTTCTGCTGGAATTGTCAATGTCAGAGGGAATGTTATGAACATTAAACCTTGACTTTGGATCTATTCTTTTGATGAGTTTGTTGAACTGTCTTCCAAGCATGGATACAGCTTCTGAAATGTTTTCTTCAACATCAGTGTTGGACATAAGTGTTATGCTCTTGTTCTTCTTGACACCATTATCAGTGATTCCCATCTCAAAAGTCTGAAGAGACCCAATAAGTTCATCCACTTTCAACTTGCTAATGTCTTGGGCTTCCTCTATGGCAGTTACCTTCATTGCAAATCTTTTAGGCAAGGATCTGAGAATCTTCCTCACCAGTTTTTCTTCTGACATCTTTTCTCCCAGTGCTCCTGAGGTGTTGGCAATCTCCAAGATGTTCATGTGAAACTCATGAATGGTTTCATCTTCCATCATTTTTAGATTCTCGAATTTGGTAGTCAACATCTGAAGCCTTGACATTTTTACTTTGGAAGTGCCCTCATGAGTAATTTTGAGAGTGTCCCAAACTTCCTTGGCCAGTTCATATTGATGTACTAATCTGAAAATGTTTCTATCAATTCCATTGAACAAGGCATTTAAAGCTTTGGAATTTCCCAGGGCTAACTCATCTTCTTCTTTACTCCAATCTTCCTCAGGCTTCAGACTGATTGTCCCATCTTTCTCAGTTATGGTGGGATGAATCCATCCTTTATCAGCAGCTCTCCAAGCCTTTTTGTCCAGAGATTTTAGGAAGGCAATCATACGAGGTTTCCAGTAGTCATAATTAGTTCCATCCAGAATGGGTGGTCTATTTCCAAAAGCTCCTTCTTTGTCCATAGTGCCAGAAAGTGATATCCCTAGATCTCACCCAGTAATACAGGCAGGGTGCCTGCTCTGATGCCAATTGAAATTCTGGCTGCAGATACTCAATGTCACGTTCAATGTTATGACACCGTATCTGACTTACTATATGACAGTAAATACAAAAGCAATAAAGAACACAGTCAATTGTTTACCCAATTCAGTGTGCAACAACACCTACTCTGGGGGCTACCAAGCCAGGGAGGAAATCCACTATAAGAGATGTTAATTCAGGAATAAACCAACCAGTTTATCTCCTTCACTTAAGACCTACCCAATGCAATTCCAATCTAAGTACAACTTAAACTTGAGTTCCTACTCACTCCCCCTCAATCACAGCAGTGATACATAAAACAATTTGACTTAAGAGTTGATGAAGACACTCTTCAAAAACAAACACTTGATTAAGCTTCACAGCTTTTTAATCAAGCAACACAATCACTCGTGCTTCACAGCTTTGAGTGATGCACACATCTAACTTGACTCTGCTTCACAGCTTTAGTCAAGGAACATTCAAACACTCTTGCTTCAAAGCTTTGAGTGCTACACAACCCTTACAATTTGAAACCTATTCCAAGTCATTTATCACAATGATAATTGCTTGGAGTACAATAATCAAACCTATACAGATTACAAATGATCTTCTGATCAATAAAAGGGATGCGCTGCAAAACAGCAGCTCTGTTGAATATATATAGCAGCTGCAGCTTCAGTTAGGGTTTCCACAAAAACCTAGGGTTAATTCCGTTTGACCTAAAGACCAGGTCACAGGACTTTATAACCAGGTTAGGGTTGAGCTAGGTTACCCCTCAAAAAACGCAGGATTCTGTTCAGGAAAGACTGAGTTATTTTCCTGAAAAAAACTCAGACTTATCCAACCTGCAAACCTGTTAGTTCAGAACAGGATGTCATAACATCTGTTATGACATCTGAGAAAACATGTCTACTGATTTAGCAAAATGTGATCATTTTGCAAAATGCTCAGATACACACTTATAAACATCAGTACTTGAATTACAATATTTTTCTGCAAAGGTACCTAATGAGTCAGTACAAACTAAACTAGAATGTTATGACATCAGTCATGACATTCACACATACACTTGGGTTTTACCAAAAATGCAAGCCAATACCTAAACAACTACAAGATGCTATTGTGTTACTTGGAAGACAATTCAACAAAGTGATGAAGAAGGTATACTGGAATTCAATATCAGATGTCAAGAACAAGTCATTCGACATCAACAAAAATTAAGATTTTGGAAGAAAGGGCAGACCTGAAGAGAAGACCAATCAAGGAAGAGGAGTTCACTGTCATGAATGTGAAGGTTTTGGACACATAAGGGCTGAATGTGCAACGTATCTTAAGAAGCAGAAGAAAGGCTTATATGTGTCATGGTCAGAGGAAGACTTTCAAAGTGATCATGAAGAAGGAGTTGCCAAACAGGTCACTACTTTGACTAGAATTTGTGACTCTGATGAAGGTTCAGATTGTGAAGAGATATCCTTTGAAGAACTTGCTTCTTCTTACAAGGATTTGTGCCTCAGAAGTCAAGAGATAGGTCAATCAGAAGAAAAGCTAAAGAAAACTATTGATCAACTGTATACTGAAAAAATGGAGCTTTTATCCATCATCTCTGGTCTGGAGACAAAAAAAAGGAGTAACTGTCCACCATCTCTGACTTGAAGGGTGAAGTTATATTTCTCAAATCTCAACTTAACAATATGACTAAATTTGTGTGAATGCTTAGCAACAGTTCTAATGTGCTTGATGAGATTCTTCAGTCTAGAAAGAATGGTGGAAATGTTAAAAGGGTTGGTTATGACAATCAAGCTATAAAGAACAAAGGCAAAAAGGTTGAGGTGAAGTTTGTTCGTCCATAGAAAGAACTGGAACAGAAGATTTCAAATAAAATGTTTCAACATAAGCATGGACAATGGAAAAATTACTCAGGAAACAAGACTCAACAATGGAGATGTTATTATTGTGGAAGGTTTGTTCATATAAAATCCTTTTGCTTTAGGTTATATGGTTATCCCAAATATTAAGCACAACCCAGAAGAGAACAAATGTTTGTTAAAGCTAAGAAGATGTGGTTCTCAAGAAAGGGTACTTCTGGACTCATAGCTCACACCTCTCTCAGAGCTTTTGCTATATAGGATTGGTATTTTGATAGTGGTTGTTCTAGACATATGACATGTATCAAGAAATTTTTGGTGGATATTAAACCATACTCTACTAGCTATGTCACTTTTGGAGATAGATCAAAAGGTGAAATAAAGGGCGTTAGAAGGCTGGACTATACAGGACAGCCTGGTCTTGATGATGTGTTATTTGTTAAGAAGCTAACTGCAAATTTGATAAGTATTAGTCAACTATGTGACCAAGGTCTCAAAGTTAACTTTACTGATTTTGAATGACTAGTTACAAATAAGAAGAATGAAGTTGTCATGAAGGGAACCAAATCAAAAGATAATTGCTATCTGTGGAGTTCTCAAGAAACATATTGTTTTTCCTCTTACTTAATGTCTCAAGAAGATGAATTCAATCTATGGCATCAAAAGCTTGGTCATTTTCACTTGAAAGGCATGAAGAAAATTTTGTCAAAGGAAGTTGTTAGAGGTATTCCCAAACTGAAGATTGATAAAGGAAAAATCTGTGGTGAATGTTAAATTAGGAAGCAAACAAGGATGTCACATAAGAATATCCGACATATGACCACATCAAAAGTGTTGGAGCTACTGCATATGGACTTGATGGGACCTATGCAGGTTTAAAGTCTAGGAAGAAATAGGTATGCGTATGTTGTTGTTGATGATTTTTCAAGGTTCACCTGGGTGAATTTTATCAAAGAGAAATATGAAATGTTTAAAGTCTTTACATAGTTGTGTTAAAGGATTCAATGAGAGAAGGGTTGCAGTATAGTCAAAATACAAAGTGACCATGGGAAATAATTTGAAAATAGAAAATTTGAGGAATTCTGCACCTCTGAAGAGATTATTCATGAGTTCTCTTCACCTATCACTCCTCAACATAATTGTATGGTGGAACGCAAGAATAGGACTATCCAAGAATGTGCCAGGGTCATGCTTCATGCTAAGAAACTTTCATATCATTTTTGGGCTGAAGCCATTAACACTGCCTACTATATTCATAATAGAGTGACTATCATATCTGCTACATCTGTTACTTTTTATGAACTTTGGAAAGGAAGAAAGCCAACAGTGAAATATTTCCATATCTTTTGAAGTAAGTGCTACATTTTGGAAGATCGTGAGCAGATGAGGAAGATGGATCCTAAAAGTGATGAGGGAATTTTTCTAGGATACTTTACAAATAGTAGAGCCTATAGAGTATTCAATTCCAGAACTAAGGTGATATTGGAGTCCATAAATCTTGTGATTGATGACTCATCCAAAGAAGATGAAGTCACAAATGATGTTAGAGAATTTTTCCCATGAATGATGATGTTCCTGAAGATGTTGCAGATTCAAGTGTCAACAATGAACCTGAAAAAACTGATGCAGCTGACAAAGGACCTTCTATTAGGATTTAGAAAGATCACCCTAAGGAGCTTATTATAGGAGATCTGAATGAAGGAGTCAAAACAATATCAAGGGAAGTTGTGTCAAATTCTTACTTTGTTTCAAAATTTGAACCAGAGAATTTCAAAGAGGCCTTGACTCGTGAGTTATAGATTTATGCTATACAAGAGAACTTGGTAAATTCAAGAGAAATGAGGTTTGGGACTTGGTACCAAGATCTGAAGGGGTAAATGTTATTGGTACTAAATGGGTGTATAAGAACAAGTCAGATGAACAAGGTATTGTCACCAGAAACAAGGCCAGACTTATTTCTTAGGGGTACACTCAAATTGAAGGAGTGGACTTTGATGAAACATTTGCTCATGTAGCTTGCTTGGAATCTATCAGACTACTTCTTGGAGTGGCATGTCTCTTAAAGTTTAAATTGTTCCAAATGGATATCAAGAGTGATTTCTTAGATTGTTATTTGAATGAAGAAGTATATGTCGAACAACCAAAAGGATTTGTTGATCCTTCTTCCCAGATCATGTGTTCAAACTAAAAAAGGCATTATATGGTTTAAAGCAGGCTCCAAGAGCTTGGTATGAAAGGTTGATTGAGTTTCTCATTAACTATGGTTATAGAAAGAGAGGAATTGATAAAACTATCTTTGTCAAAGAGAAAGGTGGAAAAATTAAGATAGCTCATATATATGTGGATGATATTGTTTTTGGAGGGATGTCAGATGAAATGGTTTAACATTTTGTCAAACAGATGCAATCTGAGTTTGAGATGAGTTTGGTGGGTGAGTTAACATTATTTATGGGGTTGCAAGTCAACCAGATGGAAAACTTCATTTTTCTTTGTCAAAGCAAATGTGCAAAGAATATTGTGAAGAAATTTGGATTAGAGAATGCCAACCATAAGATAACTCATGCTTCTACACACTTAAAGCTATCCAAAGATGAAAAGGGAGTTAATGTCGATCAAAGTTTATATAGAAGCATGATTGGAAGTCTTTTATATCTTAAAGCAAATAGGCCAGATATAAATTTTGTTGTTGAAGTTTGTGCTAGATATCAAGCAGCACCCAAAGTGAGTCATATCAATCAAGTCAGGAGAATTCTGAAGTATGTGAATGGTACATATGAGTATAGATTTTTGTATTCGCATAGCTCAAATTCAGTGCTTGTGGGATACTGTGATGCTGATTGGGCTGGTAGTGTTGACAATATGAAGAGTACCTCTGGTGAATGTTTCTTCTTAGGAAAGAATTTGATTTCATGGTTTAGCAAGAAACATAATTGTGTATCTTTATCTATAGCTGAAGTTGAGTATATTGTTGCAGGAAGTAGTTGCTATCAACTTGTATGGATGAAACTGATGTTATCTGAATACAATGTCACATAAGATGTCATAACATTATTTTGTGACAACCTGAGTGCTATCAACATTTCCAAAAATTCTATCCAGCATAATAGGACTAAGCACATTTATATTAGGCATCATTTCATTAGAGAGCTTGTTGAAGATAAAGTCAGCTTGTTGATATTTTTACTAAAGCTCTAGATGCAATTCAGTTTGAAAACTTAAGAAGAAAACTGAGGATTTGTATCTACGAGGACTTATAGCAATTAATGTTACTTTCATACCACCTACATCCTGGTATTTTATTGGATATTAATAGTGTTAAGAAAAGGGAATCTCATTTATCTTTGCATTATAGTGTGTTTGATGAAACACATGTTCCATAAATTGTTATGACATCTTCCCAAGTGAAGATCCCGCTAACAAAAGGAATTATGTTATTGTTGGTGGTGAAATTGTTGCATTTTCTGGTGTTGATGCTGATGGAGAAGGAGAAGAGTATGATGTTGAGGTTGATGCATGATTATTTCTTTTATAACCATTTTTGGTTTTGCTTTGTGTACTTGTTTTTATTGCTTTATATTTTTTGTAAGGGTTACATGCCCAGGATATGTTTAGCATTTGTGCTAATGTGTTACTCACCTTTGTCATATTATGGCTAAAAAGAGGGAGTAGATTTGTGTGTGATCTGATTGCTGCTATTGAGTGCTTCTATTGAGGGGGGAGAATTTGTTATTCTCTAAAGAGGTACTTGATAGGTTTTGAGGGGAAGTCCCTGTTTTGGACTGGACCGCTATGAAGAAATGTCAAACATGATATCCTGACATGTTGAGGTTTTTTCTCTTATTTCTGTGATGAGTAGGTTCCATTGTACTCTAATAAAAGTGTTTTTCTGTTGCTAACTTTCTGATGTTTGTGTAGGCTACCACACCTCTGATATTTGTGTGCTTTATTTATTTTCAAACCTAAGTTGTTTTTTATGTTTATGTGTGCAAGGGGTATTAAGTTGTTTTAGCCAAAATAAGCCAAAGGGGGAGATCATTAATTCTCTATTTTTGTGATTGGCATTATGTTTGGTAAAACTAACTTAGCAGAAACATGTTGAAATAAGATTTTTTATCAATTAGAGCAACATGTTGAACAAGATATCATATACAGGGTCATTTGACATCACGCCTGTGTACAACTGGACAGTTGGATGTTTTAGTTTATTTCAGATGCAGAATATTATGGGAATATTATGTTATCCTATGTGGCGCCCAATTTAAGGATTAATAGATTCAAGCTTAACTTAAGAAGTATTCGTAGTTTCTAATTATGGAGATAATTTAGGAAACTAATGATTGAAGTCCTATTTTTATGCATAACTTTCTGCAGACTTTTAGTAGCTGATTTACTGCGTTTTTGAAGCCCAATCTAGTCTAGAAGATTGCTTTAAATAGACTGTCACAAACCTAGTTTTGGTGTGGAACTTATATATTTTTTGTTAGGGTTTGTGTGTGTTAATTGTGAGTCTCTCTAATATCATCTTGATAAAAGAGTAGGACTATTTTGAGTTGTAAGTTTTGTCAGACATTCTAAAGCTTTTAAGCAGTCAATGATTATGTGTTTTTGAAGGTTGTCTTCTAATTCTTTTGAGTTGTGTTCTTATCACTATTTGTGACTGAAATGGATTTGAGAAGGGTCTCATACCTAGGCGAGTCTTAGGTAGAACTTAACCATGGGTAGTGATTAAGTGAGTAGATTGTAAACTAGTGAGAGTTTATTGTGGGTCTACAAATTGATACTACTTAGTTGATTTCGTCCCTAGCTTGGTAGCCCCCAGAGTAGGTGTTGTTGTACACTAACTTTGGTTAAGAATTTTGTGTGTTCCTTTATTTTTATGCCATGTTTATTGTTTGAAATTGTTCATTATGTTATTGTTCAGAGATAAATGTCTCTATATCTCTCAAGGCATTTAATATCTGAATACCATAATTTCAAAGAAGATGAAAACGATCATATCTTATGTCTTGTAATATTTTGGTTGTAGGACAACTAATGTTTCCTTCTATAAGGGGATTTTTAGCTTTACCTACTAAAATCTCTCAAGCATATAATGGAAACTCTCAAGATCAAGTTTTGGGAAGATGAGTAGGTCTTTTATTTTTATCGAACCTTTATAACTTTTGGTGTTCTTCTTCTTCCCTTAACTCTTTTATTTCCGCGTCTTATTTTGATATATATTGATATTTCGCTGCTAAGTCTTAGAAAAACTTTTTAAACTCTGATATATCTTAGGAAAAGTTTTCAAAAGCATGTTTTTCCAAATCACACTATTTACCACCCCCCCCCCCCCCTCCCTCTTGTGTGTGAAGTCTCAAGTCCAACAAAAGCATGCTGAACTACCAGATTTTTAGGTCTTAGTGAAGGTATATCAGAGTTTTCAAAAAATCAGGTATACCACAATGTCTCCTGAATTTTTCAAAAAATTCGATAATAGCAATGTTAAATACTTTGTGGATTCCAGACTTTTCTAAAAAAAACAGTAAAACTATAACAGACTCCAGATGTTTCGCAAAAATCTGATAAAAGTTCAAGGAATTTCCAAACTTTTCTAAAATATCTGATAAAAGTTTAAGGAATTTCTGGATTTTTCAAAAAATCCGATAAAACTAGATAATATTTTCGACTATTTACCAAAAATTTGGTAACACTTCAAGGGATTTCAGGATATTTGGAAAATATCCGGTAAAACCTCATACTGAATTTTTAAATGTTCGGTAAAAATGCATAAAAAGCCAACTTCACGGATTTTTTTGTACCGAGTTTTTTGAAATAACTACTGGATTTTTGGCATTTTTTTGGGTTTTTACAAAGAGAAATTGTACATAATGTTAAAATTTGGATGGTAAATAACGTGAAGGGTAAATTTGTCATCATGAAAAATTATGAGGGTGCTAGGTTCAATTTGGGGGTGAGAGGAAGTTTTGAGTCTTGGTCGCCTGACCAGAATCTGCACTTAATATTTTCTAACTACTTTTTAACGTGGTGTATGAGTTGTCTCAGAAAAATGACGATTTTGGTAAAGGGAAAAGGAGGAAATCACTCCTCTATTTCAAGGGAGAAAATGTGTCTCTTGTCCCCCCCATTTTTCTCTAAGGAATAGAGGAACATACATTCTCCTTCCTTGACCCGATCTATAAGTCGCGTCCATAAATATCCTAATTTTGAGGGTTGGAGATCCATTCACTAAATTTCCACATAATCAGTATACCCAAGTCCTCTTGTAAACGCTTTCATGAGAAGGGTTCAAATTATTGAATTTTATACAAGTACAATTAGTGTCCACCATGAGACCTCAATAAAACTAACATAAGTCACACTTACATTTATCTTTCATCCACATCACCCATCCTCCTCAACATGTGTCACGGTGCAAAAAAATACTCAAGCGTATTGTATGCTCGAAATACAACAGAGTCATCATAGAACTTTACTTATTCCAAAGGAAAGGGAAAATATTGATAAAACTCTCGAAGAACAAAACCTTTTTCGTCCAACTTTAGGATGAGTATTACACCCAACTAACCTTTTTCATCCAAGTTATTTATGAAAATTTTGAGATGAATTAAGTCACATTACCTTAACAAAAGCCAAGCATTCAAATGGTAAGCTATTACGGCTAGAACCCAAATACGTAGAGATTAGGATGTGTATTACACACAACTAACCCTCTCATCCATCTAGGAACAGGCTAAACTCGATTAATTATTATGGAATGATTTTGAAAAAAAAATTAAGTACGTAGGAAAATAACTTTGTGTTGACCAAGTGTTTTGATTTGTATTTACTCAGTTAATTAGAAAAGCTCTTAAACTTATGATGAGAGGAGTTATTTTATTCACAACGTGAATGGATACTAAGAAAATGATTTTATTTGATTTGAAAAATGTCCTTGATGTTGATCTAGGGTTTTTAATTCAAAAGAAGCCTAAGTTTATTTTATTTTTTTAAAACCTTGATGTTGATCAAGAGTTTTTTATACTAGAAAGGTCAATTTTAATTTTAATTTGGAAAATAACCAAATTAAACAACCTAGTTATACTACTATGGAATTAATCAAGCAAATAATAAAAGTAAAAGGATAAAAAGAAATTCAAATAAAAATAATAACAACAAAAAGAACAAAAGCAAGGCCAAAATCCAAACCTATGAGGCCCAAGACCAACATGACCCAAGTCTGAAGGGTGCAAAAAAAAAAGAATGGTGATTGTCCTTTAGATCCAAGGCCCGTAGCTATTGGTGTCTAAAATTGGGTGGAAAGGAAAAAGGTGATGATGGGAAAATTTAAACGAGCTCAGAGCATAGTGGTCCAACCAGCAGAGTCAAAGTTGGGTTAACTCTTCCCCAAAGATCCAATTAGGATCTACCAGCGCCCCTCATCATCACCTGACAAGTGGCAATGACCACATGGGATAGAGAGATTTAAGTAGGGGTGAACTGGTCACCCTTTTCATTCCATTCTTTCACGTTTTTGCGACCTCAAATAATCTCTTGAGCTTCTTGCAATCTGAAATTCTTTCTTGAGCTTTTCTCGCATCAAACCTTACCCTAAACCCACGAAATGGATGAACATATGAATGTTAATCATCTTCCCTTTCCAAAAAACAACTCACACACCTCAGATCTCAGCATACCAAACCTTAAATCTAAGCCTCAACAGAAATCAAAATCAAAACAATACAATCAAGCCAAACAATCAACGAATCAAAAACCCTAACCCCTTATAAACCCCAAACCCCCAAATTCATTATTATCAATGAGTTATAATTTACAATTTTGAATCGATCAAAGGGAGGGGATGGATAACAAGGAATTAATCAAAACAAATGGTACATAAAAATAACATCCATGAGGCTCTACCAAATCTAAAGACTTTAGTGGCGATCTCCTATAGGTAACTTTATCTACTTTGTATATGATTTATCTGAGTTCTCCTTCCTCTCTTAGTCTAAGGCAATTGTGGTAATTGTCTGATTTAGCTCAAATCAAAACTCGGAGTTGGTTCATATTAAGAACCACTCTTGAGAAGTTGATCAAGCTTAAGAAAGACATATTTGCAATTTTTTCCAGGGTGACTCAATTCTCTCCTCCTTTCTCTCTGATGAAATACACTTGGTTTTATAGGTGAAATGGAATGATGAAATACGTGTGGAGAAATGAATCAAGTATGTTAGGATTGCAACAAACTCATGAGAGTGGATCAAAACGGTGAGCTGCAATCGGATGAAGATTTCGTGACTGTAATGTGAAGAAAATATCTCTCTTGTTATAATTTTTGTTTTCATTGTAACTTGGTATTTTTACTGATGTAGATAGATGTAATTTGATTTATTAAATGTAATTTTTGGCTTGTTAAATGCAAATTGATTTAAAGTGTAATTCTTAATGTTTTTGCAATTTGAATCGTACTAATGAAATTGGGCTTGATCAGGGTCGACCCAATACATGTTGAGGCCTAAGGTGACTTTTAAAATGAGATTTAATAAAAAATATATAAAATTTATTTGTTAGAATTTAAAATTCAAAATTATTTATTAAATTATTTTAATTAATTTTACTTGATATTTTTCAATTGATATTATAATTAATTTATAGTGTTAACCTTAAATAAAATTTTATAAAATTTTATATTTACTACTATTGTACCCCAAAATTTTCTCTCTTAATACTAACCCTAGATAAGCTTATGTTTCATCATCATACACCCATGCATAACATTGGTTCTATAATTGTGGGATCAAGGTTCCTTGTGAGTTGGATTCCCCAATGCCAAGAGGAGTATATGGCCTTCAAGCAATAAAAGGTTTGAGCTATTGTCATCATGGTGGTATCCTCAAGATACTAAGTCACCATCCACCTCCAAGTGTCTCAAGAATATCACAAGTACATCAGATGATTAGGTCTTCAAATATTAAGGGTGAATTACAAGCTTATATCCAATTGGCTCGGAGCTAGGTTTTGGTCCAAGAGAACATGTGGTTGACTTTTGGAGCAAAACATAATTGTATTGATCAACATGCACTTCAAGGTATCTATGTGTGACTCATTGGGTTTCTCAATATATCTCAAAGCATTCCAAATGATATTTGATGGTGATTTGGCCTAATTGAGGGTAAGTCAACAGACAATCAAGTTCAAAAGTCAATTATGGTGACTTTTGGTCCACTTAGGTCTTTTCAAGTCATTGTCCATGGAAAAATAAAGATTGATCAAGTTATATCAAGGAAGTTAAGAAATTCACGAAAAGATTCAAAATAGGGTTTTGTGAAAAATCTAAGTTACCGAGATTTCATGTTCAAGTGAGTTACTTCCAAGAGTTACATCTCTCTTCTCAAGAATAAAAAATTGATAAACAAGGGCTTAATTGAAAGATCTTGCTTCATACTACAAATTTGCAAAACGAATGAACTTAAAAGATGCCTTGGATCAAAAGTTATGGATGGATGAAGTTGCTACTTCAAGTTGGAATCATTTCAAGTAACTTCAAATTTTTCCAAGTGTTTTCAGCATGTCCAAGTGCATGGCTTTGAAGGGAGTTTACATGATGGTCCAGGCACATTTTCAAGATCTTTCCATCTTCAAACTTGTTTATATTTCCATCATCTTCATTTTGATATCAAGATCTTATCATTTGAGCAAGTATTCTGAGAGTTATTGAGTGTTGAAGTTAAAATGTCAAACGAGTTAATTTGACAAACACTTAGAAAATTTCTGAGTGTTTGGATATGTTTTGCTGTCATAACTTCAAGACCAAATTACAAGGTGATATAGGCATATTCTCAAGTTTCATTCAACATCAATGTTGCTTATTGCCATGTTGTCTTTCATTTGACACCAATCTTGTGTCAATTGAAGCATCATACATCAAGATATGCTTACATAAAGATAGTTGCATGAAACCTTGTTAGTGTGATATTTTGATATTTTTGTGTGAGTTTAACATCACCATTATAGCATGTACACGCATCATACCCTCATTACCTCACTTAGCCACACAAATTCTTGACATGCATGCAAAGCGTCATTTTATTCACCAAAATGGATATTACTTCTTTTATGCAAAACTTATATATTAAGTTTATCACCCTTATGGCCAGCTCAGACTTTCTTTCCACAAATTCATTTTATTTCATAAATGCATTTTATGCTACCCAAATGAAACCATAATAAGAGCCTCACAAAGAAGCCCGAGCTCACCATCATTTCACATTTTTGTTTCAAACTTAAGCCAACAACCTCTAATCCTTGTTTAATCCATAAACCTATACTAATCACTTTTAGTTATTCATATAAAAGCCTCTTCACCCTCTAACAGATTCAGTTACACGATTATAACAATAACCACCACCATTTAAGATCTACATTCTCTCTCTCACACCATCAACTTAAAGCTTTTGAATCTCCTTCATTTCTCAATCATTCTATGGTCTTTCTTCATCATCACCATCATCATCATCACCATCATCATCATCATCTCCATATTGAATAGTTTCTACTGTATGCATCAAGGTTCATCTGAAACAGCTCTCACAACCTCTATAACTCCATCCTCATCTTGAATTGGGTTTATTCAGTTGAATAACTTCAAGGTTATTTGAAGCATTTTGAGCTTTCAATCATCATTAGCGGAGTTCATAGAGGCGAATAATAGAGTTTTCTTGAGTTGAAGCACGCCAAGAACGCAACGGACATTTCTTCAATTTGGTAAATTTTTTGGATCTTGTTACACTCTTTAAGAACCATATTAGGGGTTATTGACTGATGTTTAAAATCATGTAATTAGTTGCATCTGAAGTCCTACGCAATTAAGAGATGTTATTGGTTAGTTAGAGCTCAAAATATTCATTTTATCTTTGTTAGGGTTTCTGCATCGTGCCTTGTTTATGCTTGTTTGAGTGTGAATCAATGAAAATGGAGAGGAAAAATTGAATCAGCAACTAAAAACTAGGGGGTGATGTCTTTCTTTTTCATTTTTAGTGAGATGTCCAAGAACGCCACCACCCATGGTGGCTGCTCATCGAAAGTAATGGTGGATAGGGTTTGCATATCACACCATCTTTTGTTTCAAAATAATTGATCTGGAATCATGCCATTGGTCAATGCACGTCAATGTTTTCTACATTTATTTCTTTAATTTTATTAATTGGATAAATGTTAAAACAAATGTGTTAATTGATTGGATAATATGGTTGATGGGCTTAACGTAATTTTTATCCCCACCCTCTGAAATGAGCCCAAACATGCAGTTAACAGGAATCCAGTTATGAGGCTTTTCTGGTTGCCACCCCCATTTATGTCTCATGTACAATTTTCATTTCTCTTCAAATTTGCTTTGGTTTTTAATTTTCTTTGCATATCAAAAATTAATAAAAATATGATTCACATGATTTGGTGTCTTAGATATTTTTAAGTAATTTTCTTTTATTTTTCTCATTTCTTTTTTATTTAATTTAAAGCCATTTTTGTCAAAATGTGAAGTGTGGTTAATACTTTCTTGTGAAATGTTGTTGTGCTTGACTCTAGGTCATCTTGAGTTAATTTTTGTGGCATGTTCATACCTTTGTATAATGAGTGAATACATGTTAAGTTGTTGTCTGATTGTGTTTTGTTTGAGGTCTTGATAAGTGGTTTTAGTGGAGCCTCAATGCATGCTTGTGTAGTGTTTACTCATGAACCATTATGGATCCCAATGGGATGTCTTTTGAGCCAACTTTTGTGCTAGGTCTTAATGCTTAGATGCTTGTATATTTTAGGTTGAATTGACTTAATTTGTTGATTTAATTGAGGACTTGTTTGGTTGTTCCTTTTGAACCTTGAATCATGATAGATTCTAGCACCCTTAGGGTTTGAATGCCTATCCAATATCTCTGTGTGTCAATCTCTTGATCATGATTAGGTACTTTGAGAATAAGATGTTTCATGCTAAGTTGGTACAAATTTGTGATGCATGATATGTCTTTTACATTGAATATTCTTAAGTCTCGCTGCATGTTAGATGATTGGTGAATCTTTATGTTAATGCCCCTATGTGGAAATGCACTTGTGCAATAATCTTGGTGAGGTTTCTTCACATGAGTTGAGCCCTTTTCCATGCTTTAGAGCATTAATTGCTTAATGTTTTGATCAACTTGAAATTATGTGTTAGATGAATCATTTTTTTGATGCATTTGGTTGATGTTTTTCTAATTGTTGACCTAATTCTTGAGCATGCTCTTTGTGGAAACTTCTTGATGATGTGAACCAAGTTGTAATTGAGCTTATTGTTTAAGTTTCTACCTTGCCATGAGTTAATGCCTAAATCTTTGGTACCTTGAATCATTTTCATAGCACGACTAATTGAACTTCTTTGTGATGCAAGTTGTTTAGGTTTGTTTAGATTTTGTCTTAGTCTCAAAAGGTCGGGAAGTAAATGTTAACATTTAGAATGCGAATGTAACATCGTTCACTAAAAAACATACAACAAACCAATTTTTTGAGACGAACTATGGTGCTATGATTCCTTTTGGATACGTAGGTACGAGGTTATAAAACCGAGGAAAGCACAATAATAAAAACCTTTGTTTTTCCTTTAATCAATTCATGCATGCATTCCCTTAGCAAGTAAGCTTTAGATATAACACACCATTTGATTAGAACAACTAGAGTGGATCCCGTTGAGTACAACAAACATGGGGGGTGCTAATACCTTCTCCTTGTGTAATCGACTTTCGTAGCCTTCTCTTGCTCGCAAGACCATGTGCTTTTTCTTTTTAGGTTTTCTCAATATTTTCCTTTCCCTTCTTTGGGATAAATAATGTTTGATTGCGACTCTGTTTGCGTCAGTATTTTTTCGCGGTAGCGGCAACTACTATTATATTTAACTATTAGTATTATTATTAATGTGAATTTATGGAATTAATATTAAAATAGAAAATCCTAAATATTTTATAACAAATATATTAATATGGTGTTCGTCAATGTTGTTGTACTGCAATTATTGTTCTCTGCAGCAATTTTTCCATTCTTTTTATTGGTTCTCTCTCTTCAAATTAAACTCCAATTCGAATTGAAATGTTTCCTGTAATGAATGGTAAAATAAATATAAATGAAAGTAATATATATATATATATATATATATATATATATATATATATATATATATATATATATATATATATATATATATATATATATATATATATATATATATATATATATATATATATATATATATATATATATATATATATATATATATATATATATATATATATATATATATATATATATATATATATATATATATATATATATATATATATATATATATATATATATATATATATATATATATATATTTGGAGGCCCAAGGCAGTGATCTAGATGGCCTACCCCTTGGGTCGGGATTGTGCTTGATTTAGAACTTGGTTGTATTGTGGCTCAAGTAAATAATTAATTCAATTTATTTTTATCACTTGAATTTGGACTATGGTATGGAAGTAATTTGTATGTTGGACTCATATTAGTGTGAGCTAGTGTAATGGAAAAATGTTAATTGCAGCTTGGTTTAATGCAACGTAATTAGACTTGTATAGAATGTGATGTGGATTATCATGTAATTATGAGGTAAAATTATCATGATATCAAAATAATTCTTGACCTTTTCTTCACTTAAATTACAAAATTTCCTAATTACTATGAAGCATAAAACATGATGAATGAGATATGACTAAGTTAATTTGTAAAAAAAAAGGATGATAATGGACAAAAATATTAACCTTGAATGAAATGAGTCTCATTTTTTAAATTGAGATTCAAAACCAAAATCCAACTTCAATTTGACCTCAAACCAAATTATTTGTCATGAGATGATGCATGCTTGTGGTTAAGACAAAAACAACTGGTAAAATGAAACCATGGCCTATGGATGAGATGTATAATATTGATGCAAAAGATTGGATAAGCAAGTCAATTGTTGACTTTTTCCCTCCTTTGACCTCTAAGTACATATATTTTTTGTCTTTTAATTGATGAATTCATATGAGACTCCATGACCAAATGAAATGGTCATGATGTGCAGGTGAAATTAATGCAATGAACACTATGACCCAAGGACTATTCACTCCATCAATAGATGAAAAAGTGAGAGACAAAATTGCGGTATGACAATTTCCTCTGTTTAATTACCTTTAACCCGATGGTATAAATAACCACGACCTTCAAACAATCATGGTGAAAGATAATTAAATACAAAAGACTCAAATTTTTTCCTTCAAAGGAGGGAAGGTGAGATAGACAAATTTATTGATAAACTAGGGAAACAAATACTAATAGGGGATTCTCTGAGAATTAGCAGAGAAAACCTTCCATAGGTAAAGTAGACAACAAACGAGAGATTCTCTGAGCATTAACAGAGAGAATCCTCAACAGGTAAAGTAAACCACAAATGAGATATTCTTTGAGCATTAATAGAGAAAACCCTCAACAGGTAAAGCAAACAACAAATGATAGATTCTCTTAGCATTAACAGAGAAAAAATTTTCAAAAACAAAACACTGAAAGGTTCCTTAAGCATTAATAGAGAAATAACTTTAAAAAACAAAAGACTGGAAGGTTCCCTTAGCATTAACAGAGAAAGAACTTTTAAAAATAAAACACCGAAAGGTTTCCTGAGCATTAACAGAGAAAGAACTTTCAAAAAGAAATGTTAAACAAAGAAAGACATTCAAAAAATAGACACTGAAAGGTTCTCCGAGCATTAAAAGAGAAAAAACTTTCAAAAATAAAACACTGAAAGGTTTCCTAAGCATTAACAGAGAATAAACTTTCAAAAACAAACATTTAACAAAGAAAGACTTTCTAAAAACATACACCAAAAGGTTTCCTAAGCATTAACAGAGAAAGACTTTAAAAAAATAGACATTGAAAGGTCCACTGAGCATTAACAGAGAAAGAATTTCAAAAATCAGACACGGAAAGATCCTCTAACCATTAATAGAGAAATACTTTCAAAAAACAGACACTGAAACATCCTCTAAACATTAACAAAGAAAGAATTTCAAAAAAATAGACACTGAAAGATCCTCTGAGCATTAACAAAGAAAGACTTTCAAAAAACAGATACTGAAAGATCCTCTGAGCATTAACAGAGAAAGACTTTCAAAAAACAGACACTGAAAAATCCTTTAAGCATTAACAGAGAAATAATTTCAAAAAAATAGACACTAAAAGATCCTGTGAGCATTAACAGAAAAATACTTTCAAAAAACATACATTTAAATATCCTTTGAGCATTAACATAGAAATACTTCAAAAAAACATACACTCAAAGATCCTATGAGCATTAACAGAGAAAGGCTTTTAAAAAACAGACACTGAAAGATCCTCTGAGCATTAACAAAGAAAAATTTTCAAAAAACAGAAACTAAAAGATCCTCTGAGCATTAACAGAGAAAGACTTTCAAAAACAGACATCAGGAGATCCTTTAAGCATTAATAAAGAAAGACTAGAAAAACAAACATTGAAAGATCCTCTGAGCATTAACAAAGAAATATTTTCAAAAAACAGACACTAAAAGGATTCTCTGAGGAATTAATAAAGAAAATTTCAATGGACAAATGAATAGTAGAAGAAATTGGTAACTCTATTGGGGATTGACTAGTATCGCATAAGATGACTGTCGGTTGGGGAAAGATCCCGGTAAAGACTTCCTATGGCAAAAAATTACTAGGGACAGAGTGCTATAGGAGAGAAGCTTCAAAAGAGACTTTATGAAAATACCTCTATTTGGGGAACAATTTCAATAGATCCATTGAGGATATCTAGTGACAATACATGCGGGGGAAAGACTTACTCAGAGAAATACCATTGGCTAAGTTGTGAATGGATCTGGGTTTTCATGAAAGGTCATGAATCATGGCTTATGCTATGTATGCATGTTTGATTGTATAGAGTAATGTTCCACATCGATGGTCCCCTAGTATCATATTTCATGTTTTTTGGAGGTCCCCTATGAGACAGTCTCAATTGCACATATGGCGTTGTAATATATGAGGTGACATTTTTTTACTGTTGTCACGTCATTAAAATATAAAAATTCATTATTTTATTTTTTAAAAAAATTATATTTTATAATTAAATGTTTTCAATAATTTTATTTTATACAGTTTTATTTAGAAATTAAATACTATATATTCTAAAATTAATAATTGGGCCTATAGTCCAACATCTTTATAAAAACAACCCAATCTCTAACAATACAATAAACCTAGTGTAAAAGTCTTTTATAAACACTAGTTCCTGAACTTCAAAATTCAATCTGAGACTTTAAGAGACCTGAAGATTCTTAAAATAGAATTCTGACATGCACGTACCCTGCCAAAACAGAATTCCATGTTCAACAATCTTTAGCATCCATGTAAAAGAAGATTCTCAATGCATCTACCATGCACCTATTATCAAATCCAAGATACATGGCAATTAAAGCATTAGAAACATGCACATAAATCTGAAGCACTCTAAGTACGCCGTGATAAGAGCATTTGAGACAACGTTCTTCCTCTTCCTTAGGACAAGGATAATATCATAATAATCATGGTAATAAATCTTCGGTACCTCTAAATGAGAATTCAAATGGTAATTTTAATTCCTATGAAGCATTGCCTGCGTTTAGAGATGTTCACAAATTCGAGAAATCGAGTTTGTTTATAAAGAAGCTTAGGATGTGTAATGTTGTTTTTAACTTCACTGACCCTACTAAACACCTCAAAGAGAAAGAGGTTAAGATACAAAAGTTGGTGGAGCTTGTTGATTATATTTCTTCTGTTAATACCAAGTTCACTGGTGTCTGTAAATATATTTAGAACAATTAGTCCTCAACCATGTAAGAATAAACTTATTAATGGCATTGAATTATAGGAGAAAGAGCCTTCGATGGATACTTATTGGCCTCATTTGCAAATTGTATATGAGGTTTTTGTTAAGTTTGTTACATCGCCTAAGCTGGATGCAAAGTTGGCTAAAAGATTTATTGATCGGTCTTTTATTTTGAGGTTGCTTGATTTGTTTGACTCAAAAGATCCTAGAGAGAGAATATTTGAAAAATGTCCTTGCATCGTATCTACGTCAAGTTGATGGTGCATCGTCCTTTTATAAGGAAATCAATCAATAACACATTTTTTTAATTTTGTTTTTGAGACTGGGAAGCATAAAGGGATTGTTAAGTTATTGGAAATTCTAGGGAGCATCATTAATGGCTTAGCAGTGTATCATCAATAATTGTCTTGTTGCATTACTCAATTTGAGAATCTTCTTGTTTCTTAAAGTCCAACATCAAATTTTGAAGTTCAAAAACTAGTGTTTAGAAAAGACTTCAACACTAAGTTTATTGTATTGTTAGAAACTGGACTGCTTTTGTAAAGAAGTTGGACTTTAGGCCCAAATATATTTTAGAATATGTAATATTTAACTTTAAATAAATATGTATAAAATGAAATAATTAAAATTATTAAAAATATTTAATTATTAAAAAGAAAATTTTAAGAAAAATAAAATAAGGAATTTTTAAATTTTAATGATGTGGCAACAATAAAAAAATGACACCTCATAAATTTCAATGTCACATGTGTAAATGAGATTGTTTTGTCATGTGAGACAAAAAAAAATATGAAATATGATACTAGGAGACCATAAAACTATTTTTTTTAAATGGGGACTAAAAAATTATGGATATGAATATAGGGAGACCAAAACTGCATTTAAACCTATTTTAAAAATAATTAATCTATACATTTGTTCTAAGAATATAACTTTTTTAGGAAAAAATATATCTTTATGCTTATTAGTAAATAACTTTGCCTTACTCACTTCAATGTTATCATGCCCAATTTTAAAATTTACTTTTCTATATTTTTATTTTTGTGTTTATAAGTTCGAAACCCTAAATATTTAAAAGAGGCAACCCTCTAATTTATGATCTCAAAATACTTTTTAAGAATTGAGCATTCTTCCTTCATCTTTAAGGTATGTTTGAATTGATGGAAAAAGATAGAATAAAGTGAAATGATGTTATATTTTATTGTTTGGTTTTATGAAGAATGAATGGAATGTGATGGAACTAATTCCACCAAATACCGCTATTTTAGTTTATTTTTCACTCCATCCATTTGAATCATTCCTCTCCAACAAAAAGTCTCGCCAAAGGGTTTCAAACACTAGCCAAAGTCTCTTGTAAAGAAGTTGGACTTTAGGCCCAAATATATATTTTAGAATATGTAATATTTAACTTTAAATAAATATGTATAAAATGAAATAATTAAAATTATTAAAAATATTTAATTGTTAAAAAGAAAATTTTAAGAAAATAAAATAATGAATTTTTAAATTTTAATGACATGACAACAATAAAAAATGACACCTCATAAATTTCAATGTCACATGTGCAGATGAGATTGTTTTGTCATGTGACACCCCCCAAAAAAACATGAAATATTATACTAGGCGACCATAAAAAAAAAATTTTTAAAATGGGGACTAAAAGTTATCAATATGAATATAGGAAGACCATAACTGTATTTAAACATATTTTAAAAATAACTAATCTATACATTTCTTCTAAGAATATAACTTTTTTTAGGAAAAAGGATATCTTTATGCTTATTAGTAAATAACTTTACCTTACTGGTTTCAATGTTCTCGTGCCCAATTTTAAAATTTACTTTTCTATATTTTTATTTTTGTGTTTATAAGTTAGAAACCCTAAATATTTGAAAGAGGCAACCCTCTGATTTATAATCTCAAATACCTTTTAAGAATTGAGCATTCTTCCTTCATCTTTAAGGTATGTTTGAATTGATGAAAAAAGATGGAATGAAGTGGAATGATGTTATATTCTGTTGTTTGATTTTATAAAGAATGAATGGAATATTATGGAACTCATTCCATCAAATACCACTATTTTTGTTTATTTTCCTCTCCGTCCATTTGAATCGTTCCTCTCCAACAAAAAGTTTGGCCAAAGGGTTTTAAACCCTAGCTAAAGGCTCTTGTAAAGAAGATGGACTTTAGGCCCAAATATATATTTTACAATATGTAATATTTAACTTTAAATAAATATGTATAAAATGAAATAATTAAAATTATCAAAAATATTTAATTATTAAAAAGACAAATTTAATAAAATAAAATAATGAATTTTTAAATTTTAATGACATGGCAACAATAAAAAAATGACATCTCATAAATTTCAATGCCAGATGTATAAATGAGATTATTTTGTCATGTGAGACCCAAAAAAAAAACATGAAATATGATACTGGGAAACCATAAAACTATTTTTTTAGTATGGGGACTAAAAAGTTATCACTATGGATATAGGGAAACTAAAATTGCATTTAAGCCTATTTTAAAAATAACTAATTTATGCATTTCTTCTAAGAATATAACTTTTTTAGAAAAAAAAGATTTCTTTATGCTTATTAGTAAATAACTTTGCCTTACTGGTTTCAATGTTCTCGTGCCCAATTTTAAAATTTAGTTTTCTATATTTTTATTTTTGTGTTTATAAGTTAGAAACCCTAATTATTTGAAAGAGGCAACCCTCTAATTTATAATCTCAATATATTTTTTAATAATTGAGCATTCTTCCTTCATCTTTTAGGGTATGTTTGAATTGATGGAAAAATACAGAACGAAGTGGAATGATGTTATATTCTGTTGTTTGGTTTTATAAAGAATGAATGGAATGTAATGGAACTCATTCCATAAAATACCACTATTTTTGTTTATTTTTCACTCCATCCATTTGAATCGTTCCTCTCCAACAAAAAGTCTGGCCAAAGGGTTTCAAACTCTGGCCAAAGGCTCTCGTAAAGAAGTTGGACTTTAGACCCAAATATATATTTTAGAATATATAATATTTAACTTTAAATAAATATGTATAAAATGAAATAATTAAAATTATTAAAATATTTAATTATTAAAAAGAAAATTTTAATAAAATAAAATAGTGAATTTTTAAATTTTAATGACATGGCACAATAAAAAAATGACACCTCATAAATTTCAATGCCACATGTGCAAATGAAATTGTTTTGTCATGTGAGACAAAAAAAAACATGAAATATGATACTAGGAGACCATAAAACTATTTTTTTTAAATGAAGACTAAAAAGTTATCAATATGAATATGGAGAGACCAAAATTGGATTTAAGCCTATTTAAAAAATAACTAATCTATACATCTATAATATAAGAAAAGTCATTCTATCCAAAAACCCTATTTTGTCATTTTTTTTCTAAAAACACAACATGTGGCTTTATGTGGGGATGACCAAATTTTTTGTCCAACCCTCTTCTTTTTGTTGCCCATCCAAATATCCAAGACAATCGTTTTTCCTCTTCTCACAATTCCAAAATTGTCGTCCATGTTCTACAGCAGCTACTTCTTCATAACAAATGTGATTGTGTTCGTCTTTCTCTCTATCGCTTGTTTATCCTTACCTCATCTTCCTTCTTCCTTCATCTTCAATTCTTACCAATCATCTACAATTATTTTCCCCTTCTTACCATTTCCAACTGTCATCTACTCTCTTCTAAATCGTCTTCCTCTCCTCTCCTCCTCGCTGTCGGTGATCATCAAGATCGTATTGCGTTTTTTTATTTCCGTTTAAAAGTTACAATTCTTTGGTTTGAAACTGATTATAAGCAAGGTATTCAGGATCTATATTGGATTTGGGCACGACATGACCTATTCATCCTCGTTGCGATTACTGGATTTTTTCTATTTAGATGCTTTTTATTTTCTATGTAACTAACTTTCTTTATCTGTGTGATACGGTGGGAGAACTAACTTGGGTTTTTGCATTTGATCGCAAATGTTGTGGTTAGCAAGAGTCGCCACCGAATTTTCTTTTATCCAAAAGGAAAGGTGAAAAAGCACAGGAAAGACCTTTGAGATTATTTCTTAAGTTTGGGGGGTAAATTATGAAAAGGGAAGATATTAGCATCCTTTTCATCCATGGTTTTCCATGGGCTCTTAGTTACTTGCTAGATCACTTGCTTTTGTTTGAAATTATGCTTTTGTGTGGTTTTTGAAAGTACTTTGTAAAGAGGCCATTGTTTAGGAAAACTTTGTAATGATTCTCGTTCGTAAGAATGTATACAAAGTGTTTGATCTTATGAAAATGTTTTCAAATTTGTAAGATGTTTTTTGAAGGTGAAGGTGTTTGTTTTTTTGAAAATAGCAAGGATATTTTATTTTGAAAATAAGCAAGTAACTAGGAACATTCTACCTACTCAAAAGTCTTTCATGTTCATTTCCTCTTTTCTTTGATATTGTCATCTTACCATTGATTTGGTAAGTAATCCTATCTTTGGATGTAAACGGGACAGGCGTGGGTCACCGTATAACCATGATTAGCAATATTACAAGGTATCTTAGCATTCTATTTTAGGGACTAAGATCATTTGAAAGGCAACATAGATAGTGTCATCAAGGGACTATGATTTTATATTTTGCTTGTTTTTGCTAAGATACCTCACATGCGTAATATGGCCATTTTGTAAGGCAACTAAGTGGATTTACCCTAGGGGTGCTTGTGTGCAAGTGTATTGTTTTTCATGCTTGGTTTTGTCTTTGATTAGGGTTTTTTAATTGATTGGTTTTAGTTTTTCCATACAAATCATAATTACTAGCATTTATATATAAAGCAATAAATTGCGGAATTTAAAATTTATATGCTATTAAAATACTTGTGGGAGGGGGTGTACAAATTATAAATGGGGATTACAAGAAAATAAAGTCTAATTATCTATTACAACCATATTGAATTTGTACAAGAATTGAAATAAATAATGTACAAAAATGAATAAATATACAAGAATGTAAATATAAAATAAATGGATGTTTTGTTTGGATTTTTTAGGAAAAGGGGTTTTGTTTTAACCTAATTAATTAAAAGAAAAATAATTAATTAAATTAGTAAAAAGTAAAACCTAAATTTACTAGGAAAAGAAATCAAATAAAACCCTAATTTATAGATTGATTAAAAAGAAATTAAGTTTATAAGAAGAATATTTTTTTTTTGATATTTTTTGTCTTAAAAATAATTTATAGTATTATAAAATATTTTTGGTCTTTTTATATTTTAAAATAATATATTTAAATTGTATAAAAAGAAAAAAATTAAAACTCTAGTTTTTTAATTAAATTTACAAAAATCAATTAGTAAAATAAATAAAGTATGATTAAATAAAATAATTTTTGTGTAAAAAATAAACAAACTATATCAAAATATAAACCTAATGTTTTTTTATATTATTTCTGATTTTTTTTAGCATTAGATAAAATATTTAAGAAAATAAATAAATAAAAATGAGAAAAAGAAAATAAAATGGGTCAGGGGTGTGAAAAACTAGCAAGGAGATCAGAAGTAACAAAAAAGCCAGGCCCAAAGCTGTTAGGCCCAGCACTGACAAAAAAAAAACAAAGTCAGAATGTGTGAAAATATGAAAAAAAAATCCAAAAGGGTACCACTGGGGCTCGAACCCAAGTCCCTATAGTCACATGCGCGCGCTTCTACCACTGGGGTGGCTATACATCCGTTTATATAAATCAAACCATAAATATATATATGGTAAACACGTTCCTGAGGCCAACTTCATCTTCAACCTTACGCCCAGCCTGAACCTCTGTATCTCATTCAATTCTCAACAAAAATGAAAAGTGTAAACAGGAAACTTGTAGAAAATTTCCTCACGATTTCAGAAATGCAAAGCAATAAAATTATAGATCAAAGATAAGCATGAATTTTAATGGCCCTAATCTGAACCCTAAAAATTTCAGAAACTTCAATCTTAAAATTCTCTAAGCTCAAACAAAATTAATGAAAACTATGGACATGGTTAGCTTTAAGGCAATGATATCTACATTTTTCATTCACAAATAAACCATTAATGATGCATGTATGAAGAGCTCAAAAGTTAGAAAACTTACCTTACAAGAGGGTATCGGGTTTGGAGTTTGAGTAGCTTTTAGTGAGTTCCAATGATTGGATTAGCTTCCTCAAGTTCCCAGGAAGCTAATGGGATGCTTAGCTTGAGCTGAAAGTGCCTGAGGAGTTCTGGAGAAGTCAAGGTGCAGGGTGTTGTTTTCGAAAATGGTGGATGATGATGGAGGTGTTACAGTGGTGTTGCATGTGTTAAGATTGTCTGTGTGTGTTGTTTAGAAGCTTCTGAAAGTAAAAGGCCAAGAAATGCACGAGCAAATTTGGAGATTGGATTCAAAACTCAAAAATGACAAGTTTTGAATTGTTTTTAGTGATTATGTGTTCTTGGTATTTTCAGTGGTCAAGCATGCATAAGATTTGTGGAAAATGACTTGTGTATGTATAAGAAAAAGGTCTTGAGTGCTTTGGATAGTCAGAAGTACAAGTTTACAAGCTAATTGCTATGTTACTTGATTTTCAAGAAAAGTGGGAAAACAAGTTTCAAGAGGAAGTACAAGCATGGGTTGAGTGATTGTAAGTGTCTAACAAGTTTCTCTTGAGTTATAAGACATGTATGATCAAAAGATAACAAGTGCAAGGCTCAAGTTTCTTCTGAATCATTTTGCATCGTGGTGAAAATTTTGCTCAAAGTTGTGAAAAAATAAGAAATTTCCAACACAGAAAAATTTCTAAGTTTAGAAATTTTAACTTTTCAAAATGAAATATTGAATTTTTTATTTCTTGATGAATAAGTTTCATATTTTTACATGCTTTGATGAATTGTAATCTTTGACATTTGATTTTGACCAAAAAGTCAAAGTTTGAATTTTTAGTATACAGTTGACTTTTGATCAGTTGACTGAAAATTCATCTGTCAATCCATTGGACTTGAGAAATGTTTTGAGCTATGTCATTAGGTCAAAGTTATGCAATTGGACTCTTGAGATCATGCTTTAAACCAATTGATCATTTGCTAGATCAAAAATCAAAAATTGCCCTTTCCCAGTCAAAACCCTAATTTTGACCATTTTGCCCTTTTGAAGATTTGATCAAATTTCTTGAGGAATTGTGATACAAACTTGATAAAATGATACATATGAGTTTAAAATGTTGATGTGGATCAAAAATTATGAAGTTTGACTGTAAATTGGCCACATTTGACTTTTTCCCCAATACAACTGATTTTTAGGTCAACTGCTCAATTGACTGAGCAAAAGTGTGATCCAAAACGTGAAACTTGACATGAATAATCTTGAGGTTCCATAATGATACATGAAATTAATATGGGGCATTGGAATTTCAAATATCCTTGTGCAATCTCAAACCCTAATTTTGGTCATCAATGCTTAAGGAGGTGTCTTGAGCTGATCAACCCTACTGCAGTCTTGAGCCAAAGGAGATCTTGTAAGAAAATTCTTGATAAATGAGAGAGCAAATTTTGGGGTACAACAACTGCCCCTGTTCAATCTTCTTAAGTCTGAAGAGTTAGATTGGCGAGTTTTACCATTCGTGACTCGAAGGTGGAAGATGATTGGACATTAAAGTGCTCAGAAATTTGCACTCGGTGATGTGATGGTTGATGGTATATGGAATGGGATTAAAGATGCCATTTGGAGGAAAGATGGAAATTTGTTGGGGATGGGATTGTAGATGCCATCCCGAAATGATTGTTGAACCGTATCTGTAAGCTGGAACGAAATGAGTATCAAAATGGCATATGTGTCTGAAGCGTGTCTGAACTGTATCTGAAAGTTGAATCTGAATGAGTATCGGGATGGAATCTGTATCTGGAGCGTATCTGAACTGTATCTGAAAGTTGAATCTGAATGAGTATCAGGGTGGCATTCGAATCTGGAGCGTATCTGAACTATATCTAAAAGTTGAATCTGAATGAGTATCAGGATGGCATCTGTATCTGGAGCGTATATGAACTATATCTGAGAGTTGAATCTGAATGAGTATCAGGATGGCATCTGTATCTGGAGCATATCTAAACTGTATTTGAAAGTTTAATCTGAATGAGTATCAGGACGGCATCCGTATCTGGAGTGTATCTGAGAGTTGAATCTGAACGAGTATCAGGATGGCATCCATGTCTGAAGCGTATCTGAACTATATCTGAAAGATGAATCTGAATGAGTATCAGGATAGCATCCGTGTCTGGAGAGTATCTGAACTGTATTTGAAGATTGAATCTGAATGAGTATCGGGATGGCATCCGTGTCTAGAGCGTATCTGAATTGTATCTGAAGATTGAATCTTAATGAGTATCAGGATGGCATCCGTGTCTGGAGCGTATCTGAACTGTATCTGAAGATTGAATCTGAATGAGTATCGGGATGGCATCCGTGTCTAGAGCGTATCTGAACTGTATCTGAAGATTGAATCTGAATGAGTATCAGGATGACATCCGTGTCTGGAGCGTATCTGAACTGTATCTGAAAAGGCTTTGAACATTGTTAATGGTAGCATGATCAACCTTATCCTGAAAAGGGTAAAATGTTAGCTAATATGCACTGTCATATTGTATGAAATGCATGGTGTAATGAGATTGTGATACATGCATTCGTGTTATTGATGTTTATGATATATGGATGTGATGTATGTGTATGTGAGCTAATCTGCTGCATTGTTTGTTGGATTTGGGGAAAATAAATCCCCGACTGCTGTTGAGGATACGGAGTGCAAGTCTTCATGTTTTGAGGTGTTGATGAATTTCCACTTAGAGAAATAAACCTTGTCGTAAGAGAAACGTCGTGTACTGTTTGTAAAATCCTGTTGGGGAATCCTGAGAAATTGGACGACTTCTACTAGGGATTTATAACTGGAAGCTCTATTCTGCTAGGGATTAAACTGCACACTGCAGGGGACTTTATGGAAATAGCTTAAAGAGATTTCCCTATCTCTTAAAGCCATTAGTGATTGTCTTTTTATTTTGTTCATTTGTAAATGGTAGTTACATTCAAATGCATATGTTCAAAAAATAAATCATTGGACGTTTTTGTAGTTAAAACACAAGAGTAAAGAAAAATAGATAGTTTTTCACTTTCAAATGGATATCTTTGTATTGACTTTGAGTAAGTATTTTTGTACAATGAGACAAACATTCTAGTAAGAGAATTCCGTCGTAAAAAAATGAAAATTTGATACAAAGAAAAGATAGTTATGTGAAATAATCCCATGAGGTTCCCATTCTTCTATAGCCTTCATGTCTCCTAGCATCTTATCTATTTGTTGCCTTGTCCGAAGCTGATTGAATTGATCAGAACCGTCAAGTTTGCAGGTTGTTCGTAAGGTGATCCTACAGGACATAGTTGTACGCTTTAATTCCCTAACTTTTGTCTGGACCGCCCTTTCGGGTTTTCAGTCCACCGGGATACCCTTTTTTTCCCAAGCCGCCCTTTCGGGTTTTCAGCTTGCCGGGTGTACAAATTTTTTTTTATCCCTAATTTTTTCCCGAACCTTTTTGGTTCGCCGGGATGCCCTTGTTTTACCTAGGTGTGTCAACCTAGCGGGTCTCTTATGCATAGTATCTTTTGACTATGTCCGCGTTCACGGGGTGCGGCAGGTCATCACCATCCATGGTGGTCAAGATCATTGCTCCACCAGAGAATATGCTTTTGATTATAAACGGTCCTTCATATGTAGGAGTCCATTTGCCCCTGGGATCACCTTGCGGCAGTATGACGCGCTTGATCACCAAATCCCCGACTTGATATACTTGGCGTCTGACCTTTTTGTTGAAAGCCTTGATCATCCGTTTTTGATACATTTGACCATGACAGATAGCAGTAAGTCTTTTCTCGTCAATTAAGTTCAGTTGATCAAGTCGAGTTTGGATCCAATCATCTTCATTCAACCCTGTATCCTTCATGATTCTCGGAGAGGGGATCTGGACCTCAATAGACAAGACAGCCTCCATGCCATATACCAGAGAGTAAGGTGTTGCCCCGATTGATGTGTGCGTCGTGGTACAGTAACCGTGGAGAGCGAATGGTAGCATCTCATGCTAGTCTTTGTATGTGACTGTCATTTTCTGTATGATCTTTTTGATGTTCTTATTTGCGGCTTCGACAACACCATTCATCTTTGGCCGATAAGGGGAAGAATTGTGATGCTGGATCTTGAATTGCTCGCACAGGGCGGTGATCATAGTATTTTTTAGATTCGTACCATTGTCTGTGATGATCCTCTTCGGGATACCATACCGACATATGAGATTTTGTTTAATGAACTGGGCTACAACATTCTTGGTAACGAAAGCGAAAGAGGCTGCCTCAACCCACTTTGTAAAGTAGTCAATGGCCACTAAGATGAAGCGGTGTCCATTAGAGGTTGTTGGTTTGATTTCCCCAATCATATCGATGCCCACATAGCAAAAGTCCAAGGAGCCATCAAGACATTCAAAGGAACCGGAGGTACGTGCACCTTGTCAGCATAAATCTGACACTTGTGGCAGGTTCGAGAGTGTTTATAGCAATCTGCTTCCATGGTAGACCAGTAATAACCTGCCCGTAGGATTTTCTTTGCCATTGTATGCCCACTAGAATGGGTGCCAAAAGTGCCTTCATGTAGATCAGCCATGATCTTTTATGCCTCAACCTTGTCTACGCAATGGAGAAAAATAGAGTCATGGTTGCGTTTGTAGAGAATGTCATTACTAAGGAAGAACTTAGCAGAGAATCTCCTTAAGAACTTCTTATCATTGACTGAAGCTCCTTCCGGATATTCTTGAGCCTAGAGATACCTCTTGACTTCGTGAAACCAAGGCTGGTCCACTACTTCTTTAGTATTAATCTCGTGACAGTGAGCTGGTTCATCCATTCGTTCAATGGTGATCTGGGGGGCCTTGTTATCCGATTTAAGTTTAAACATGGATGACATTGTGGCTAGTGCGTCTGCTAACTAATTTTCTTCTCGCGGGAAATACTCGAAGGTAATCTTCTCAAAGTGTGGGATCAATGTCAACACATGTACTTTGTAAGGGATAAGGTTAGGGTGTTTGGTGTCCCATTCCCCTTTGATCTGGCTGATGACCAAAGTTGAATCTCCGAATACATTTAAGAATTTGATCCCTAAATCTATGGTAGCTTTGAGACAAAAAATGCACGCTTCGTATTCTGCCATGTTATTTGTACAATTGAAGTAGAGTCTTGCAGTAAAGGGAGTATGACATCCTTCAGGAGATACGAGTACAACACTTGTACCATTTCCGAGTGCGTTGGATGCCCCATCAAAAACCAGGGTCCATCGGGATCCTTGTTCAGGTCTGTCATATTGTCCTAATCCTTCACAGTTGTTTACCATCATGATGTCTTCATCTGGTAATTCGAACTTCATGGACTGGTAATCCTCTACAGCTTGGTGAGCCAGGTGATCAGCTAGTACACTGCCCTTTATTACTTTCTAGGTAGTATAATGTATGTCACATTCTGTCAGGATCATCTTCCATCTCGCTATTCTCCCAGAGAGGGCAGGTTTCTCGAAGATGTATTTTATAGGATCCATTTTAGATATCAATAGGGTAGTATGGGTCAGCATATACTATCTTAGTCGGCGAGCAGCCCATGCTAGAGCGCAACAAGTTTTCTCGAGCAGTGAATATCTTGTTTCACAGTCGGTAAAATTTTTGCTCAGGTAATAAATAGCATGCTCTTTTTGGCTAGACTCGTCATGTTGCCCCAGCACAAACCCCATTGAATTTTCCAAAACGGTTAGATACATGATCAATGGTCTTCCCTTGATTGGTGGCATCAAAATAGGAGGCTCTTGTAGGTACTCTTTGATCTTGTCAAAGGCAGTTTGTCACTCATCATTCCATTTGACTACTTGATCTTTCTCCAGCAATTTGAAGATTGGTTCACAAGTAGCTGTCAGGTGAGAAATGAATTTGGCAATATAGTTTAACCGTCCCAAAAATCCTCTGACTCCCTTCTCAGTACGAGGAGCAGGCATTTCTTGTATAGCTTTCACCTTGGCAAGATCGACTTTAATACCTTTTCTGCTGACGACAAAGCCTGGGAGTTTACCAGACCTCACTCCAAACATGCATTTATTTGGGTTCAACTTCAGCTTGTATTTCTTTAGTCTCTCAAAGAGTTTCTGTAAATGGTCAAGATGCTCTTCTTCTGTTTGAGATCTGGCTATCATGTCGTCCACATAGACCTCTATTTCGTGATGTATCATGTTGTGAAATAGGGCTACTGTTGTACCCCAAAATTTGCCCTCCCATTTTTATTCAAGATATTATCCTAGGTCTTCTCGAATACTTAATTTGGCTCAGAAGTTGATCAGACAGATTCTCTTCCTAGGCAGTAAGTCAACAATTAGAGTTTGGTGTTTCTCAAAGAAAATTGATTCTTCAAGGTTGGTCTTCATAGATCTTCATGTCTCCTCAATGATGTTCATTCCGAGTTTCAAACCTCGCATTGCAAGTTTGCTCAGTCAATGGATTAGACGACTGAAAACGGCTACATTGACCCAAAAATTGACCTTTTGCGAGAACAAGTTCAAACGATTGAAACTTCTTCATTATTCAATATTTTTAGTGGTTCTTATTGCATATGATTATCCTTGATGCCATCTCCAATTTCTCTTCACAAATCAAGAGTTGATTACATGTAGAAGATCACCAAAATTCAAGTACGTTAGAAGTCGTATCATGGACTTTGACCTAATTTTGAATAACAGTCGTCTGATTTCTAAAAATTGTGATTTCTTTAAATTACGAGATATTGAGATGATTATTTATGTATATGGTCATAAGTGATGTCGCCCACGAGTTTATTTTCAAAGATCAAGAGAAAATTGTGTTTGGAAGACTTCAAAAATTATCGAATCGTCGTAAGTCATTTGTTGATTTTTGAATGTTTTTAACCACAGTTTGTTGCAAGATTGATGAATGTTCTTAAAACATGTTTGTTTAAATCGAGTGTGGCGTGCGAGTTCATTTTGAATACAGGTTTGAATTGGACACGATTTAAAGATTAAGACTTTCATTTAAAACAACCATGATTTTGGATTCAAGTTGACTAAGTGGAATTTAATTCTTAAACATTTATTTTGTTTAGGAATTGGATTAGAGTACAAGGCGCATGTTTGTTTGAAATACAAGTTACATGTGATTGCTTGGAATTCAAGTTACCAGACTGAAGTATTTCATTTCAAACTTTTCCAATGGGGAATTTCAAAATTCAATTAAAATACAAAGATTTGTATAGAATCCCATCATATCAAAAGTTATTCAATGCTTTATATTATTACATTGCAAATAAAATTATAAACTTTTTGTCTTGTTTATAAAGAATCACAAGTTTCTTGTTTACAAAAAGAATGTTTTGTTTCTTCTTCAAGCTTTCCTTGCTTCATCTTCAAGCAACTCATCCCAAGCCTCACTTGCCATTCATGAAACAAGAAGAAGAAAAGTTAGCAAGCATTCAATCAAAAATAATGTGTGAAGAAGAGAAATTCATCATTAGGGTTTGCATCTTGGAATCAGAATGTTTGTTTGTTTTAATCACAGTCCATTTCTCCCTATTTTGCAAATCTCAAAACCTGAATTTTGGTTCACAAAAAAGGGGGGAAAAGAAGTATACACAAGGTATGCCTAAAAGCAAACAGAGCAAGCATGGAAATAGGCAGCATCGCAACAAACAAGCATAACAGGCAAGGCAAGCAAATTGCCAAACTACAAATAAAAGCAGCAACACAGCAAATAACAGCAAGCTGCCCAAGCTACAGCAGGGCATCATAACAAACAAGTCAAACTGCCAAAGCAAGCATAGCAACAAGAACAGGCTGCAAAACCAGCAAATGAACAAGCATATAACAATAGGCCTAAAGCCTGCAAAAGAGCAAGCTTCCAAGCAAAGCTACCAAACCCTAGGCTGCCAAGCAGCATTAATACATCAAGAAGGTAAGTTGCAATGCAGCAGGGCAAGCAAACTGCCCAACTTGTAGCAAATACATAGCACAGCAGTAACAAGAGAACAAAAGGAAATGGTAGTAATTCAAAAACAGCAAACTAATTTGCTCATCAAGCCAAGTATGTCATCACTTTCCTAAGTCACACAAACCCTTCAGATATTTTTGAATAAAAAGCAAATGCTTTATTTCATTGAAAGAGGAAAGAGGAAAGAGAAAAGTCATAAGGATAACACCTGCTACAGCCTGCATTAAAACCTGTCCAAAGCAAGCCAAGGTTTGCACACAAACAGACCAAGTCAAAGCTGCATAATAAAGACAGTAAAAGAGCATATACTTTATGTTCAAAGTCTCAAGAGTTTCCCTCCAATTCCATCCCTTACCACACTACAAAGCCACGGTTTCAAAAGAGGGAAAGAGAGAATTTTTTGACAACACAAAAGCCTCACCAGAAAAAATAGTAAGATATAAAACCAAGTCAGTATACCAAGAAACGAAAGAGGACAGAACCAACACAAAACAAATCAAGAACAATAGTTAGCATAAGATAACAGAATCAACAAAAAAAAACTTCAACCATCATTCATCAACTCAGGACCAGCAAACATCAAGCCAAGAATAACCACAACTCCATATCATACCCTCAACCTTCCTCACCCATTTTCGTTCACCACAAAACAACCTTCAAACCACCAAACGAATACTCTCTTTGTATCACAAACCCAACCATCCAAATTCTTTACATTAACTCTTCGTAACCAAGACTTTGCTCTGCATTGCGACAATACCAAGAAGCATAACAAGCGTGAAGGATAATCAACAGAAACATAAAAGCATACCTGAGTTGATCATCCCAAGCTTCTGATTTTATCGACAACAACCACAAAGCATCATCGATAAGCTTCAACCTCTATTTATCTTGGTCGTCACTCATATTTTCTTGTTACCCTATTGATTGAATAAACTTCTGGAACCCTAAGATTTTGTAACTCCAACATAAGCCAAATATGCATTAGATCCTACTTTTTCCATTTTTTAAACAAATTAAGGGAAGAAAATGAGATGAGCTTACCGAGTGTGAGATAGCTGTAGCAAAAAGTCCCAAATAGATTTGAGTTAACTATGAAACACGAAACCCCGAACCAAAAATCTGATTTTTGAGCTAAGAACGAAAATGGAGACTGATCGTTGAGGCTGTACCGTGAGATTAGAAATTCCCATCAATGGTTAGGTATAGAATCGTGAGACAGAAAGAGGATGAAGCGAGAGAGAAGGCAGAAGCTTGAAGTATGAGGCGCTGTTAGATTTAGGGTTTCCCTTAGAACCCCAATCTTTCATATTTGAAGCAGTTGGGTCTGGATCCGGGTTAACCCGGCCTGGCCCAATATTTCTTTTTTATTTTTCTTTCCTTTGTATGCAAAATTTCTTTGGGCCCTTACACACCATACACTTTGACCTGGATTCACACCCCCTAGTAGCCCATTCTAATTATTTCTTAACTTGTTCTTATTTTTAGGTTTCATTTAAAAAAATATTCAATTTATTTTCTTCAAAGAAAAACATAATAAGTATTAATCTTGTTTTAAATTTAGTTCGAAATTTTTTAGGAAATTTTGTAAATAATTTTACTAATTAATTTTCGTACTTAGTTCTAATTTGTTTATTTAATTTCTTAATAACAAAAAAAACCTAAAAGACAAAATATATACAAATAATTTAATTTCTCTAAATCAATTATTTTATTTTCTTTAATAGAATAGTTTTTTTAATTCTCTTTCCGAACTTTTTTCAAACAAATGCTAAGAATTTTATTTCCTTATTTTTACTTTGTTAATTAATTTTACTTCATAAATTTGTTATAATTTTAAGTAATTGCTTGATTCGATTTGGTTGTATTGATTGTCTATTTTGACTTTTAACCGCATTGATCCATCCTCATTTGTAAAATTGTACCCCCATTCCCGAAAAACTCGTAATAGCGTAGAATTTCAATTTCTGCAATTTACTGTTTTCCTTACACTGTCTAGTAATTAGGCGTGCATGGCAAGATTCAAAATCAATCGCTAGATAACCTAATCAAAGAACAAAATAACTTGAATTAAACACACTTTTTCACACGCACACCTCTAGGGTAACCTCACTTGTTGCCTCGGAAACACAGTCATGTCTCTCGAATATGGGACGCTTTAGCAAAGACCCTTCGATAAAAAGATCGTAGCCCCTCGATGTCCCTCAAGGTTGCCTTCGGTAAAGCGATCTAGTCACTTACGAAAAATTGCTAAAGCGTTTCACAAATTGCCTTCTATGACTATACAAAACGTCTCGCGCCCGTCCCTTCACATCCAACGATGGGACTTCTTACCAAATCAATAGTAAGATAGCAACATCTAAAGGAAGAAAATAACATTTAAGACCTCTCGAGTAGGTAGATTCGCTCTTAATTGCTCGCTTGCTCACGACAAAAACATTTTACACCAACACTTTCATCTAGAAACATTTTCAAAAGACAAACACTTTTTGTATACATTCTTATAGAGACGAGAGCCATTACAAAAATATCTTTTCAAAATCACCTTCAAAAACACAATACACAAACACCTTTTTGAACTATTTTTCGAAACAACACTTTGTATACGTTCTTATAGAGACAAGAACCATTGCAAAGACATTTTCAAAATACTTTCAAAAACACACAAAGCACAATTTCAAACAAAATCAAGTGATCTAGCGAGTAACTAAGAGCCCATGGAAAATCATGGATGAAAAGGGTTCTAACACCTTCCCTTTTCATAATCTACCCCCTGAACCCGAGAAGCAATCTCGAATGGTCTTTCCTGTGCTTTTTTTTACCTTTACTTTTGGATAAAATAAAAGTCGGTGGCGACTCTTGCTAAACCGTACAATTGCTATCAAATATAAACAACTTTCAAGTCAGTTCTCCCACCGTATCACACAACCGGCGACTCTATTGGGGAGAATTTTTAAAGTGGGGTTACCTTAGAGTTTAGACCACATTTACTTGCTTTCATTGTTTGACTTGTATGCTTTACATTATGGTTCGTTGTTTGGGTTTGAATCCTCTACCCGGATTTTGGACACCTTACAGCTAAGTAGTAATACATTGTGGAAATTGTGCGGGGTTTACCGATACGGTCTAAGCAATAGCTACGTAAGTGCGACATATTTATGGGTACTGGTAGCCCTTGAGTAGTCAAGGAGCATACGGGGCCGCTGAGTGATGTCATGAAACACTAATGAACTTTTAGAACCTTTACTTAACCAACTTGGCCATTAGGATGTAGTGAGATGACCGACTTTGGTGCAGTTCGAAGTTGGTAGATACTCGATACTATACTCGTTGAGGTTTGATTTTTTGGGATATTTCGGTCGCCATTAAAGAGGCTTGCGCTGAAACAATGACTAAGGAAACAAACCAGTGATATTGAGCTCCTTAGAACCCGGTTACTATTTGTTGTACCCCAAAATTTTCCCTCCCATACTCTCAACACATGGCAAGTGAGGTCCCCAAATTGTTCAAGGAAGTTCAAGAGTTGACCAGACAAACTCTATCCTAAGGCAATCTATCTCAAATTAGGGTTTACATCTTCATCAAGATGTGTGAACCACAAAGGACTAAAATGTTCACCACTGTCCTAATATGTTCTCAAGATCATCCATGTCAAGTTTCAAGCCTTGCAGAAGAAGTTTGCTCAGTCAACTGCTCAAATGCTTGAAAATCAACTATGCTAGGTCAAAAGTCAATTGTGGCCCATATAGAGTCAAACTTCAAAATATTTGGTCAAAATAGTCATTTTTGAAGTATTATTCATCATTTGATCAAGGTTTGATCATGATTCCTCAAGTATTGCTCACAATTCATCAAAATCTAAAAGTTGCTAAATTAGGGTTTTGCAGGAAAAGTTAACTCAACTTTGACCAAGCATAACTTTCTCATACTTTATCATAAATGACCCATCCAAAGCTCATTTTGAATAAGATGAAACTCCCTACAATTCATATTCATCTCCCAAGTTCATAATATGCACTCACAAAAAGATATGAATTTTGACATTATAGGTCCTTTTGAAAAGTCAACAAAAACACCTTTTGGGTCAAAGCTTCATACATGAACATGGAAGACTCAATTGAGATGAGAGAAAAGGGTTGCTTATAGGACATCCTAAGCTTTCTAAAAAGTCCAATAACACCTCTCTAGGGTAAAAATTAAGAGAGTTATGCATTGGCCAAGTTGACCATTTTTGCAAAATTGTCAAAAGTCAAATATGCTCAAATTTGCATTTTTTGATAAATGGGCCCAACTTTTTATGCTTGCATCTCAATTATAATGTGGTCCACGACTCAATTACTTATCCACACATTATTTTCTTCATTTTTCAATTTATTTTGATTTTTCATTAATTAGAAAGTGAATTAAATCAAATAAATGATGAAAATTATCAAAGATATGATTTGATTTGTTTTTTTTAGATGGGCAATCAAAATATGTTGAGCTTGGATGATCAATTCGAATCAATGGCAATTGGTACGAAAAAAGTATGATTGGAATGAAAATAGAAAGATATCATATGGCTAAAGAATCAAATCAAATCTCATCAAAGCTTCAAGATTCAATATGTTTTGTAACCCTAATTAATTGAGGGATATATAATGAACAAGAACAAAGCAAAAAATAAGGGTTAGAGGTCGTGAATTGCCAGGAAGAAAACTGAAAAATTCAAGAAAAAGTGGGAATCGGTTTTCAATCTACAAGGTGTTTCAAAGCATTTCAAGATCACCAATCCCTTCCTAGACAACCCAGGGAGCTGCTCCAATCATTCCCAGGACCTGAAGCACTTGGAAACTCGTTCTACAACTCACACGGTTTGGTATATTTTTCAAATTTGATTACTGCAATTTACGCATCATTAGCACTTTTGATTTATATATTCTTGTTCATCATTGAGTTTGCAAGCTATTGGTACCACTTAATTGCATTTGCAGTGCATGAATCACGATATGCCATTGTTAGGGTTCCTTTGCTCGTTTTAGGGGTTTTCAATATAGGAAAAATTAGGCCTTGTTTCTGGTACCTTGATGCTCGTGAGGATGAGACGAGTTGAATGGTACCCTTACCTTTCATTTATATTGCTTGTATAGGATTTTTTAATATCACAGGTTTGTAGTTACAGCAAGATGTCTGTAGGTAAAAGTTTGGTTGCCTAAAACGACAGTCTAGGGAAGAAGATGATGCGTGGCGATCATTGGTTGGTTGGTTTGAATTTTCGCGCATTTTCTGAAAATAATGTTTTATTTACTTATATTATTTGGCTTCTATTATATGAACAAATAAACAACACAACACAGTTGGCAAGCAAGTACTGGAAGCGAGCATAAGGACCTGGGTTCGATCCCCGGGTCCTAACATTTGTTTCATGTTATTTTTCATCATGTGATCATGTGCGGTGCTGTACCATTTGTCCACCATGCAACTTAATGATTTGGCCATCAGACTCATCTCCAACCAAGATCTAAAGCGCCAGCATTGAAGGCCCACCATACACCTCAAAGTCAATGTTGCATGGTAACCATGCGTAGTCAATAAAGGCTTGGATTATGTGGGCCCAAAAATCAGATTGGCACCCCCCTCTCCAGCAATGCTATCGGGCTTATTTATTCTTTTTCTTATTTCTTTCTTATTTTTAATTCTTTTCATATTTTTCTTTAATTATTTTAATTCACAAAATTAATTACTATTTTTTTATAAAATCATAAAATCAAGAATTCACAAAAAATTAGAATTAGTTTTTTTTATTATCAAATTTAATTTAATTTAGTTTAACTTAGGGAAATTTTAATTTATTTTCACAAATAAAATCAAATAGAAATTAGGTTAAGTTCTTGATTTAATTCTTTTATTTTTCTCAAATAAACCAAAACACAAAAATAGGTTTTTAGAATGAATTAATTTATTTGTCTTAATTTAAAATTAATTAGAACTTAGGATTTTCTTTTTAATTCAATTATTCACTATTTTCTCAAATAACAAAAACATGATAAAAAAACTTTTTTTAATCAATCGCAAATAGGTTTAGTCAAGGGTCAAAACCCTAGTCATTTCGTATTTAATTCACCGCACGCTTGTTAATTATTTTGCCAATATTTTTGTAACTATTCATGGTTTGTAATAGTTTAATTTAGGGTTTTATTTACTGTTTAAATCCCTGGGTTTTTGGCTATGTAATTAATCCCCCTCCCCGAAGCCTTGTAATAGCGTAGATTTATTTTCTCGCATTTTTAATTCCTGCAAATATTTAATTGTTTAGATGTATGCTAATAGGATTGTATGACAAGAATGCATGACAAGTTAATACAGTTAGAAAACCCTAATGTGCAAAGATAAATAACTGAAACAAATAGCTCGCACATATCACTCTTAGGGTATGCTCTCACTTAGGTTGCCTTCGGTAAATGATCATTAAGCATAGGGTGTCTTAATGGTTACCCTCCGGTCTAAAAAGATAAAAATGTCCCATTCGAATGTTGCCTCGGGAATGTTGCCTCGGAAACATTGCCTCGAATATGATCTTAAGACTCAAAGGTTACTACTAAGGTATCATAATATTGCTTTAGTGACCGTACGTCCCTTTCGAATTGACCCTTACAATTCCAACAACGGTGCTACCTATTTCTTAATAGTAGGATATCACTGTCTAAAGGAAACAAGGATAGAAACGATCTTTTTTTCGAGTAGGTAGATGCTAGTACGTACTTTCTCAAATCAAAACTTTTCACACTTACACATTTGCAAATAATTTTTCAAAACAACTTCGTCACACCTTTGAGGACTGATACAAGGGTTATCACGAAGTAAAACATTTTTCAAAAGAAAAGCACACAAACACAAGCAATTTAAAAAATGAGCAAGTACCTAAGAGCCCATGGAAAACCATGGATAGAAAGGGTGCTAACACCTTCCCTTTCTATAATCTACCCCCCGTACTCAGAATATCTTGAAAAAGGATTTTTTTCTGTACTTTTTTCCTTTCCAATTGGATGAAATAAAAGTCGGTGGAGACTCTTGCTTACCGTGACATTTTGCAAACATAAAACACAAAACACAAACCAGTATTAAACAGTCGGTTCTGCCATCGTATCACACTATTACTAGGACAGGTTTGAGCCAACTAAAATTTCAAAAGGGTACTTGTGATGCGGTGGGAGAACTGACTTGGGTGTTTTGTGTTTGATCGCAAATGTTGCGGTTACCAAGAGTCGCCACCGACTTTTCTTTTATCCAAAAGGAAAGGTGAAAAAGCACATGAAAGACCTTTGAGATTGTTTCTTGAGTTCGGGGGGTACATTATGAAAAGGGAAGGTATTAGCACCCTTTTCATCCATGGTTTTCGATGGGCTCTTAGTTACTTGCTAGATCACTTGCTTTTGTTTGAAATTGTGCTTTGTGTGGTTTTTGAAAGTATTTTGAAAAGGCGCCATCGTTTAGGCAAACTTTGTAATGATTCTCGTTCGTAAGAATGTATACAAAGTATTGATCTTTTAAAAATGTTTTCAAGTTTTAAAGGTGTTTTTTTTTTTGAAAATGTAGGTCATTATTTTTTAAAATAGCAAGGATGTTTGTTTTGAAATGGAGCAAGTAATTAGGAGAAATCTACCTACTCAAATGTCTTTCTTGTTCATTTTCTTTTCCTTTGACATTGTTGTTTTACCATTGATTTGGTAAGCAACCCTATCTTTGGATGTAAGCAGGACGGGCGTGGGTCATCGTATAGCCATGATTAGAAATGTTGTGAGGTATCTTAGCATTTCTTTTTTAGGGACTAAGATCATTTTGAAATGCAACATTTATAGCGTCATCAAGGGACTGTGATCTTGTATTTCAATTGTTTTTGCTAAGACACCCCACATGCATAACATGACCATTTTTTAGGCAACAAGTGGAGTTAACCTTAAGGATGCTAGTGTGCAAGTGTGTTTGATTGCATGAATTTTAGTCTTGATTAGGGTGATCTATTTGTTGATTTCATGTCTTGTCATACACACCCTAATTACTAGCATTACATTCAAAAGCGATAAATTACAGAAATATAAAGTCCTACGCTATTATAATATTTTAGGGATGGGGATACATATTTATGAATGGGAGTTGCAAATAAAATTAAATCCTAAGTTACTACTACAACCATATTGAAATGGATAAGAATGTACAAGAAATGTAGAATGGACTTGTTTTGTAACAAAAAGGAAAGAAATAAGTTTGGTTTAAGAAAACATTTTGATCTTTTATGTTAAAAGAAATAAGATATGTGCATATAAGATAATATTTTTAATGTGTTTTTGATTAATAAAAAAAAAGGTGGCAAAAATAATAAGGAGAAAGGAAAACAGAATCAGCGCTTTGCTGAAATAAAAGAGGTCAAAAGTTCTGACTTTGGCGTGCTGCACATATTCAAATAAACGTTAGTAGAAACAGGGAAGGTCAGAAGTTCTAGGTCCTCTGAGAACAAAGAAGATTTCAGAAGTTCTGATACCACTGGCAGGACTTAGTCTCCCTCTCCATGCTAGTCAGAGCATCGGCAACTTGGTCATTTCTCAACAAAACAGAAGATGCGCATATAACAGTTGTGGCAGGTTTCATAATGTTTCAGAAACAAAATATATCAGAACTATAAATCAGAAGCAAGCATGAATTTGCTAATCCTAATTCTGAGTTCTAATTTCTTCAAGAAGTTCTGAACTGAAAGTCTCTCTACTTAGGCAGGCAAATATATGAAACCTCAGAATGTGTACAACATCAGAATCAGGATGTCTACATTGTATTTTTGAACAAAGTTTCCTGACAATGCCTAAGTAATATGATGAGAGTCAGCAGAAGCTTTCCTTGCAGCTGGAAAATGTTTTGTGAGCTGGAGTCTGGCTCTGACCGCTTGTGATGTTTTGAACAGCTTCCTCTCGTGTTCTGTAGGCTGGAAACTTTCAACTTGGGTTGTGAGTGATTAGAAAATTCTGGAACAAACAAGGAGCAAAGTTCTGACTTATTTGAGGTGGATATTAATGGTTAGTGTGTCACAGTTTGACTACAGGAGTTAGGATGGCTTTTGAATGTATATCAAAAACTGTATGGGTGGTTTTGGTCGAGAAACACTTGAGAAAAAATGGAATTTGAATGCAAGAATCAAAAGCTAACAGGTTTTGTATTTTGTGTTTGCGGTTTTTGACTCTTGGAATTTTAGCAGAGGTTCGGGGCTTTTCTTTCTCAAATTTTCGACCCTTTTATAGTTGCCAATGGCTTTCAATTTATAGGCAAAGATCTTGTAGCTTGGAGAGTGCAACCATCACATGCTAGGGTGTTGCCTTGCTGTTTAAGCAAGTGTGGTGGTTAGTAGCCTTAGCAGCGCCTAAACTGGAATTGTAAGCAGGAATTAAGGAAAGGTAACTTCAAAAGCAAAAGCAACGCATGGGCCCAACATACTTTTGTACAAGAGTTTGCTTTTCCAAGACAGTAAAGGTACTTCTATGCCACACGTGGAGAAATCCTTTGAACAAAGACCCATAAGTGGTTGTGAGCATTAAATGATGATGAGATTGATCAAACCAGAAATCCTGCAACGTGATATTCTACATCATTGCTTAATTCTGGATCAGAAGTTCAGCTTCAACGTGACTTAGATTAGACATCCAACTTCTGATCTTTGTATCTCTTTGCTCCAGCATGTTCTTAAGGAGCTCTCAGACTTTCCAAGAATCTTGCAGCATACTTTGTAACCTTCTTTGAATTACCCTTGCAAACTCTGATGGAACCTTTGTGAAAACTGGCCCAGAAATTCTGACCAAAATCTGTTTTGAAAGTGCCCAGAATTTGCTGAGTGCTTTTGTTTCATGGACGTATCTTTGAGGAGTTATAACATGAAATCCCAGCATTTCTAGGAGAAGTTATGTTCTGTAATGTTTTAGATCTCATTGAAATATATAACTATTGTATCATAAGTTCTTCCAGAATCAGCTTGCATCATGGTGAAAATCTAATCAAAAGTTCTGAATATGTCATATTTCTTAAACACTCAAAAAATTCTAAGTATTTAGAAATTTGACTTTTCCAAAGTAACCTTTGATTTTTGAATTTCTAGATGAAACAAACTTCATATCTCAACATGTCTTGATGAAATATGACTCTTGAAACTTGATTTTGATCAAAAGTCAAAGTTTGACTTTTTAATGTGCAAATGACCATTTTACCCTTGTGAATGACTTTCTTGAAAAAATATGTAATTTAAGGCTTGAAATTGGATGGAAGCAAACTTGAGGATTCAGGGTGATCCTTTGAGAAATGAGAGGGAAAATTTTAGGGTACAACAGTTGCCCCTATTCAATCTTCTTAAACTTGAAGAGTTAGATTGGTGAATCCATCATTCGTGACTTGAAGGTGAAAGATGATTGAACACTAGAGTGCCCAGAAATTTACACTCGAAGATGGATGGTGAATGGGCTAATAGATGCCATTTGGAGGAAAGTTGATAACCATTAGAAGAAATATCAGCATAAATCTCTTGTTTATTTATACTAAAACTTGATGTTTTACCTGTGAGAAAAGGAGTTAGTAAAATGCAGATGCATGCATGATGTTCACCAGACGTGGTATTATGCTAAATGCATAAGGTATGTACATGCTATGATGTATGAATGTGAGATATATGTTTCTGTCCGGGTAAATCCTTGATTGCTGCTATGGAAATTCTTGGAGGTTGAATCCCTGATTGCCGTTGAGGATGAAGAATATGCATATGTTCAAACTTTGTTGAAAGGATGCTTTCGCTGGGGAATATCTCTTGAATGTCAACTGTTATCTGGTTGGATCCAGGCTTCACAATTTGCTGAAGATGAAGTAGTCAACTTCTATCTGGTCGGATCCAGGCTTCATGGTAACTTACTGGGGGAAGAGACGAATTAACTGTTATCTGGTCGAATTCCAGGCTTTGTAGAAAATTTCTTGAAATTGAATAGTTATCTGGTAGGATCCAGGCTTCACAACAAACTTGTTGGAGATACAGAAGTTAACTTTTATCTGGTCCGATCCAGGCTTTGCAGTAAACTTGAAGTGATAACTACTATCTGGTCGGGTCCAGGTTTCATGGTTTTCGGAAAGTTGTGCTATTATCTGGTCGGGTCCAAGCTTTATAGTGCATCTCTAGAGATTACAGTTAATTGTTATCCGGTCGGGCTCCAGGCTTCACAATAAACTGTTTTAAAAACCTTTATCTGGTTGAGTCTAGGCTTTGCAGATTTCTGAGGTTGATGAGGTCAATTGTTATCTGGTCGGGTCCAGGCTTCATAATAAACTGTTTGGGGATATAGTTTTTATCTGGTCGGTTTCCAGGTTTCGCAACGAATCTCTGAGGGTGATTGTTATATGGTCGGATCCAGGTTTCACAACAACTTGATTGAAAATATGGAATTGAAAACTGATATCTGGCCAGGTCCAGGTTTCTCAGTACTTTGTTGGGGATACGGAGGCAAACTCTACTGGGGAAAAGAAGTTAAACCTTAGTCAGATTGAGTACAGGTTCTTCTATATCTTTGAAGAGTTAGGCTACTATCTGGTCGGGTCCTGGTTTCATAGCATCTTGAAATTGAGATTAACTGTTATCTGGTCGGGTCCAAGTTTCAGATACTCAAACTGTTATCTGGTCGAGTCCAGGTTTCAGCAACTTGAAGAAGTCAAACTATTATCTGGTCGGGTCCAGGTTTTAGTAATAACTCGAAAATATGCTAATATATGGTCGGGTACAGGCTTCATAGTATCTTTTTGGAAATAGTAAAGGCTTTGCTGACGGCTTTACTGGGGATCAGGGGTTGTGGCCCTATGATTTACAATGATTCGAAAGAGAATTGAAAATGGAGAGTGTAGACTCAGTCGGGTAGGATAGACTCAACTTGGGGAGGATACACTCAATTGGGGAGGATAAACTCCGCTTGGGGATAATAGCCTTGGCCTGGGAAGATATGCTTAGCTGGGGAACTTCGTGGTGTCTTGATTTGTTGTATGTTAAGGAAATTTGAACTCGGCTAGGGAGTTTTGTGCTTCCTCGATTATTGTTGGGGAAATAAAACCTGTTGAGGAGGTGACTTTCCTTTAGGAAGAGACCCACGAGGTTTCAATTTGTAAAAATTGACTTAGCTGGGGAGAAAGCAGCCAAGAGGTTGAGACTCTGGTCGGGGATTATCCTATGCAAAGAGACTTTGTGGGCAACTCCGTTAGGGGAAAGGTTTATTGTAGCCGTCCTTGTGGGGATAATGATAATGAGATAACTCTATGGAGATATTTCATATACATTAAAGAGATGTTTACTGCTGCTTAGCAGGACACATGTGCCAAATAGTTTTTAATTATGTTCATATGCATATGTTCATTCAATTTTAGTCATTGGACAAATTTGCATTCAAAACAAAGACATAAATTTTGCACTTCAAATTATATTTGTATTGATATTTTGCCCATGAGTAGGCGTTTTTGTACAGAGAGACGGATATCCTAGTAAGAGGAAATTGTCGAAAGGAAAACAAACATTGAGAATGAAAACAAATAGCCATGTGAAATAATCTCGTTACCTTCCAACTCTACTATTGCCCCAATGTCTTTGAATGTATCTTGTCGTTGATAGAAGTTAATTGGATTGATCTTGGACCGTTTGAACTTGGACCTTGATGATAAAATTGATTGTATTGATTCCATGGGACATGGTCAAATGATTTGAATCCTTAACTTTTTCCTGGACCGCCCTTTCGGGTTTTCAGCCCACCAGGATACCCTTTTTTGCCCAAGTCACCCTTTCGGGTTTTCAATATGCCGGGTGTACAATCTTTTGCATATATCCCTAATTTTTGCCCAAACCTTTTGGTTTGCCGGGATGCCCTTATTTTTCTTAGGTGTGTTGACCTAACGGGTCTCTTATGTGTAGTATTTTTTAACTATGTCTGCATTGATAGGATGTGGGAAATCTTCACCATCCATGGTAGTCAGCATCATGGCACCACCAGAGAAAACTCTCTTGACAACAAATGGCCCTTCATATATGGGAGTCTATTTGCCTCTGGGGTCGCCTTGTGGTAGAATGATGCATTTTATCACCAAGTCACTAGTTTGATATACTCGAGGCTTGATCTTTTTGTTGAAAGCCTTAATCATCCGTTTTTGGTACGTCTGACCATGGCAAACAACATCTAATCTTTTTTCGTCAATCAGGTTCAGCTGATCCAATCTTGTTTGAATCCACTCGTCTTCGCCTATGCCTGCCTCAATCATAATCCTCAGCGAGGGAATTTGAACTTCCACTGGAAAAACAACTTCCATGCCATAAACTAGAGAAAATGGAGTTGGCTCAGTTGATGTTCTAGCTGAAGTACGGTAGTCGTGTAGAGAAAACAGAAACATCTCATGCCAATCCTCATAGGTTACTACCATTTTCTGCATAATATTCTTGATATTTTTGTTGGCCGCTTCGACTGCACCATTCATTTTCGGTCTATACGGAGAAGAATTGTGATGCTTGATCTTAAACTGAGTGCAAAGCTCCATGATTACAGCATTGTTGAGGTTAGTCCTGTTATCAGTGATAATCCTTTCGAGGATACCATAACGGCAGATGAGATTTTGTCTGATGAATCTGGCTACCATATTCCTAGTGACTGAGGCAAACGAGGCAGCTTCGACCCATTTGGTAATAGTCGATAGCAACAAGAATGAAGCGATATCCGTTGGAAGTTGTGGGCTTGATCTCTCCAATCATGTCGATGCCCCACATTGCAAATGGCCACGGAGCGGTCATGACATTCAGAGGGATAGGAGGCACATGGACCTTGTCAGCGTAGATTTGGAATTTGTGACAGGTTCTTGAATGTTGATGGCAATAAGTCTCCATTGTTGACCAATAGTAACCTGCTCTTAAAATTTTCTTAGCCATCGTATGCCCACTTGAATGAGTACCAAGGAGACCATCGTGCATGTCTTCCATAATTTCCTCTGCCTCCTTCTTGCCCACACATCGGAGTAGAGTCGAATCATGGTTGCGTTTGTACAATATCCCGTTACTTAGGAAGAATTTGGCTGCAAATCTTCACAAGAACTTTCTATCATTGATAGACGCCCCCTATGGATACTCTTGCCCTTCAAGGTATCTCATCACCTCATGGTACCATGGATTTTACGCATCGGTGTCAAGCTCATAGCAATGTGCAGGTTCATCGAATCTTTCAATTGTTATCATAGGGGCTTCGTTGTCCCATCTGACTTTGAACATTGAAGACATGGTTGCCAAAGCATCAGCCAACTGGTTTTCTTCCCTAGGGAAGTTCTTGAACGTGATCTCTTCGAAGTAAGGAATTAGGGATAGTACAAGTTCCTTGTAAGGGATAAGATTAGGGTGTTTAGTGTACCAATCTCCTTTTACTTGGCTGATCACCAAGGCGGAATATCCAAACAAATCCAAATGCTTGATCCTTAAGTCAATAGAAGCTTGCAGACCTAAGATGCATGCTTCATACTCAGCTCTATTGTTTGTGCAATCGAAGCATAGTCTAAAAGTGAAAGGAGTGTGGAAACCTTCAGGAGAGATGATCACAACACCAATTCCGTTACCTAAGGCGTTGGAATCCCCATCGAATACCATGGTCCATCGGGATCCTTGTTCAGGTCCGTCATACGGTCCAGGTTTCGCACAGTCGGTTACCAGCATGATGTTCTCATCAGGGAAGTCGAAGTTCATTGACTGATAATTATCCACGGCTTGATGGGCCAAATGATCTGCTAGTACACTTCCTTTGATGGCTTTTTGAGTCATGTATTGAATGTCGTACTCAGTCAATATCATTTGCCATCTGGCTATCCGTCCGGAAAGGGCAGGTTTCTCGAAGATGTACTTGATTGGGTCCATTTTAGAAATCAACAAAGTGGTATGAGTCAACATATACTGTCTTAGTCGGCGAGCAACCCATGCTAGAGCGCAGCAAGTTTTCTCGAGCAGTGAATATCTGGTTTCACAGTCGGTAAAATTTTTGCTCAGGTAATAAATAGCATGCTCTTTTTGGCCAGACTCGTCATGTTGGCCCAACACACACCCCATAGAGTTCTCTAGTATAGTCAAGTACATGATCAAGGGTCTTCCTTCAACTGGAGGCATGAGAATAGGAGGTTCTTGTAAATATTCTTTGATTTTGTCAAAAGCAATCTGGAATTCATCGTTCCATCTGACTACCTGATCTTTCTTCAAGAGTTTGAAGAGTGGTTCATAAGTAGCAGTCAAGTGGGATATGAAACGGGCAATGTAATTAAGACGACCCAAGAATCCTCTGACTTCTTTTTCAGAATGAGGGACTGGCATTTCTTGGATGGCCTTTACCTTGGCAGGGTCAACTTTAACGCCTTTATTACTGACAACAAAACCTAGAAGCTTTCCAAAGCATACTCCAAACGTGCACTTGTTAGGGTTTAACCTCAGCTTCTACTTCTTCAGCCTCTCGAACAATTTGTGTAGGTGATCGAGATGTTCTTCTTTGTTTTGTGATATGGCAATCATATCATCCACATATACCTCTATCTCATGATGAATCATGTCATGAAATAAAGTTATCATGGCACGTTGATAGGTTTCCCCTGCATTCTTTAGTCCGAACGGCATGACCTTATAGCAGAAGCTGCCTCATTGCATAATGAAAGTAGTCTTCTCCATGTCTTCGGGAGCCATCCTTATTTGATTATAGCCTAAGAAGCCATCCATGAAAGAGAAGACTTTATGCTGACAAGTATTATCAACTAAGACATCAATGTGTGGTAGAGGGAAATCATCTTTGGGGCTTTCCCTATTCATATCCCTATAGTCTACGCACATGTGAACTTTCCCGTCTTTCTTTGGCACTGGCACCACATTGGCAACCCATTGAAGATAGGATGTCACACCTAGGAACCCTGCATCAAACGATTTCATCACTTCAGCTTTGATATTTTCATACATATCAGGCTTCATGTGGTGAACCTTTTGCTTGACAGGCGGACAATCTTCTTTTGTCGGCAGACGATGAACTACGATGTCGGTATCCAACCCAGGCATATCTTCATAAGACCAAGCAAAAACTTCCACATAATCATGCAACATTTAAACCAACCTGCTCTTGACATTGCTTTTCAAGTTAGAGCCGATCTTAATTTCCTTCTTATCTGACTCAGTACCCAGGTTGATAACTTCAACTGACTCTTCATGCGGTTGAATAACTTTTTCCTCTTGTAATAGAAGTCTAGCTAGTTCTCCTGGTATGTCACAATCTTCCTCGCCTTCGTCTTTGACTTGGTTGATAGGACATTCAAAGTCATAGTCGGCAATAGTAGAGTCATTGGCAATAAGATCCAGAGTGGATGTGGACCTGCAAGAGTGTGTGTGTGTGTGTGTGTGTGCATGTAAAATACATGGTTATTTTTTTGAAGAATGTATTTGTAAGAAAATAAAGACAATGAACACGAATATTTGAATGCAAAAGAGTCCAATATACTGAATGATCATATGATTAGATGAACGTAAATAAAACCCTTGACAAATGGACCAAAGTGCCCCGGGCCAGGGAAATGGCTGAAAAGTCATTGTTTGAATATTACAGACAACATGTTCTTGAATGGAAAGAAAAGCAATAACAAGTAGATTACTCCTCAATGAAGGAGATGGGCACAAAGTCCTTTGTATGCCAATTCTTCAGCTCCGTAGTAGTGGGATACACCCAATCTTCAAATGCAGTGTCTTCTTCAGAATCACCCACGGTGTTGACTCCATGGCTTCCAATGCGGAGAGGTGGCTTTCCAGCACGAGCACGCCTCATTTCCTTTTGAGTTTTGACGGTGAATCCCAAACCAAACTTGTCTGCTTTAAGTGGGATATCGAGGATTTTCCTACAAGTATCACAGTTTCCTTCTTCAATTGCCGCACGGGCATCCTTGACTGAAACCATCTTTGGCGTGGCCTTAACAGCTTTGGACTCATCAGAAGAACATTTAGTAGCAGCAATCATCGGTGGTACAACCTCAAAGGCTTGACATGGGGTTTCAATGAATTCTCCGTCCATCTCTACATACTTGAAAGAGTTAAGGTGGCTCACCATAAACTCTTCTTCCCCACAGATGGAGACTATTCTTCCCTTGACTGGATATTTGAGTTTCTAATGGAGGGTTGAGGTCACTGCCCCAGCTTTATGAATCCACGGGCGACCTAACAGATAAGAATAGGCAAGGCGAATATCCATAATATAGAAGGTGGAGTTGAATATTTGGGAGCCCACTTTGATTGGAAGATCTACTTCCCCATGAACAGTCCTCTTTGATCCATCAAACGCCCTTACGATGATATCACTTGGCTTCAAGATTAAATCTTCATAGTAAAGACGGTCCAACGCCCCCTTGGGTAACACATTTAGAGAAGAACCAGTTTCGACTAGCACATGCTAAGGTAGTCCCTTTGCACTCGATAGAAACATGTAAAGATTTATTGTGATTTTTCCCGAGAGGTGTTAAGTCAGCATCTGAAAATCCTAAGCCATTATCAGTTGTCAAGCTAGCCATACAATTTTCAAATTGATATGTTATTGACTCATGGGGGACATGAGCTTTTTTCAGGAACTTGATTAATGTCTAAGCATGGGCATCGGAGCAAAGCAACAATGGCAACATTGAAATCTTAAAGGGGGTTTGCCCCAATTGTTCTACAATTTTGAAGTTACTTCTTTTTATGATCTTTAAAATCTCGTCCATTTCATGGGTGGAGGGCTCTTCATCAACTACGTCTTTGGAGGGTACCTCAATCACATCAGGCTCAACAACCTTCCCCTTCCCTCTGGTATCGGTATTTGTCTTGGCAGCGGTAATGCGGATGGGCGTCTTTGTAACCACTGGAGGTGAGATATTGGGTGAAAATATTCTCCCAGTTCTAGTTACTTTGCTTGAGCCAGCTATGTTGCCAACATCATCATCTTTTTCTTCTCCGATCCAGGCATCTTGTTTAATCCCATGATAGAACACCTCAACACCGTAATTCCATGGTACTACTTTATTTGAAGAGTAAGGAATTAGTATGGGATTGGTAATGATTAAGGGAGCAACAATGGGTTCATTTGAAATCCTAATAAGACCTTTGGAGGTGATCCTAAGAGGCTTGTTAGAGATGGTAATAATGGAGAGGTCTTCACATTTATTAAACAAACTCTTGGCAGGCGGAGTCTTTTCAAATAGAATTTTGTTGTTATCCATCAGGCGCTGTATGCCTTTCTTCAGCCCTTCACATTCATCGAGTCGTCTTGTACAACACACACAGTCTTTTTCACAGCCAGGGAAGATCCCAGCTTTCAACATATTGTTTTTTATTATATTCAGCAGAGTAGTCAAATCTTCAACGGAGGTAACAAAAATTGTATCTTCGACAGCATTAACACCTTTGTCATGCTTCGGCATTGGAGCGGTAATTACATTCGGCATTGGAGGAGGATCAAATTCAATAGTTTTGTTATCAATTAAATCCTGGATTTTGTTCTTCAAGGCTCGGCACTGGTCAGTCTCGTGCCCGGGGTTGTTTGAATGGTAAGCACATTTAGCATTTGGATTATACTTTGGTGACGAGGTGTCAGGGTTGGCGGGAGGATCGCACAACGTCACTAAATTATCCTTGAGCAAATGTTGAAGGGCTTGAGACAGTGACATGCTTAACCTTGTAAATTGTATTCTTGGAGTTTCAAAACATTGATGATTTGTAGATGGTCTTGGAGTAGGAGTTGATTGGAGATTCTGACAGCATTGACAGATGGACGATCATTCTTCTTGGTATGGGCCCTTGCCCCGTACACAACATTAACTTCCTTCTTTGCAACAAAAGTTGCCACAGAGATCTTCCCACTTTTGATGGCACTTTCAACTCTTTCACCTGTTAAGATCAATTCAGTGAAACTAGAAGAAGAGCAGCCAACCAACAGATTAAAGAAAGGAGCAGATAAAGTGCCCATGAACATGTCGATGTGCTCCCTATCAGTCAAGGGAGGTTGTACCCTACTAGAAAGGTCTCTCCACTTTTGCGCATATTCCTTAAATCCTCTGTTCTTTCCCATGGTCATATCTTTCAACTGAACCCTTGTTGGCACCAAGTCGGCGTTGTACTGATACTGATGGTAGAAGGTAGTATCTAAATCCTCTCAAGTATTGATACGAGAACCATCTAACTGATAAAACCATTCAAGTTGTGTTCCAGCCAAGCTCTCTTGGAAAAAGTGAACCCAGAGCTTCTTATCAGCAGTGTGCGGTTGTATCTTGCGTACATAAGATTTTAAATGGAGTTTGGGACAAGAAACCCCATCGTACTTTACAAAGATTGGTACCCTGAATTTGTGGAGAATGATTACCCCAGAGATCAAACCCAAATCATCAAAATCTAAACTGGGGACGGCTTGGATTTCAACAGCTTTCAATCTGTCTTCTAACTGCTTGTATTTGATATCAGCGGGTGGATATTGCTCGTTGAAATAATCATCATCAGATTCTTGATCATTAGCATATTCAGCCTGAGTACTCTTGACCTCACCGACCTGGTTCTCATCCTCTTTAGCTGAGTCTCCTCCTACTGGGATTTGACGGATTGTCTCCTCGAACCTTCTACCCATGTTGAGCAGAGCTTTCTTCTTTGGCTTCTTCTTAACGGCCAGCAAAGCCATCATATCTTGCTGCCTCTTAGCTAGGGCTACTAAAGCTTCCTGAAACTGAGAATTATGGGCTTGGAGTTCCGTCACAGTTTTCTCTAGATCCATCTTGCTGAAATAAACAGCAGAAAGATAAGGAAACTTGTTATGCGAAAACCTGTCATGTTATCATGCATGGAATATGTATATGCAAATGATTTCAAGGATTAATGAAATTTAAATTTGTATAGACAAAAGAATGGACAAATGTTAATTCTCATTAGACAAAACAAAAAAGATTACATCATGCCTCTTGGGCTTACAAAATAACTTTCTAAGATAAAAAGACCAAACGCATCCTCTTTGGCGCGAGATTAGCGTTCACACTTTGCTCTTCTTGTAGCTGCTTCGTAATCTCCAAGACCCTCTTTTCACTAGCATAAAATTGAGCCTCAGAAGTATCTCGTTCTTCCTTCAGCTGGATCCAACCCTTTTGTAAGTCTTCGAGAGAGGTAGGCATATCGGGATGGAGGATAGTGTAGGGAACATCTCCTTCGACCACAGGCTCCACAATTATTGGTAAGATGGAGGGATAAGGCATCAAAAGTTTCTGAGCACGAGCTCGTACCCATTTAAGGTAAGGCTCGAGGGGAATGGAATTCTTGTGTCCTAGTGTCTTGCCATCCACCTTGTTCACCATCCTCCATGCTTGGATAAACCTCTGACGGTAACCTTAATTATCATTCTCGTAGTCGAATACCAATCCTTGGATAAGCATCTTATGGGGACCATCCCTCCGGGCGTAACCAAATTGTCTTAAGGATAAACAAGGGTTGTAAGTGATACCTCCTCTAATGCCAAGCAAAGGGACATTAGGGAACTCTCCACAATGGTCGACGATAGTAACATTCTCCAAAGAGCGGGAACACCAATGAATATATGAATGTCTGAGTGTCATTAACCTATGGGACCACCTTGAACCTTGCTCGTTCTTCAATAAAGATTGGGGAAGATGCAAAATAAACCATCTTGTCAAGAGAGGAGTATAACACATAAGGATACCTCTTTTCCTCAAAGTGCGAGTGTGAAAGGAATGTAGGATGTCCCCTAGCAAAGTAGGCACCGGGTTACGAGACATAAAGATTTTGACGGCGTTCACATCTATGAGTTGGTCAGGATTTGGAAACAAAACCATCCCATAGATGAGGAGAGCCACAATTTCCTCAAAGGCTCGCAAGTCCAAGGAATTCCAACATCTTTGGGCTTTCTCCAACAAGAACCTTGCTAGGAAGCCTTTGACACCACTCCTTGTTTCCTAATCAGTTGTGATATCAGATGGTTGCAAGCGTAGATCTTGAGCAATCTCTTCTAGCTTTGGATTTCCTTCCGTACCGTTGAAAGGTAGTTGATTGAGAATGGGAATTCTCAAGAGTTGGGACAATTCTTCCAAAGTTGGCACAAGTCGATAATCGGGAAATGTGAAGCAATGGTGTAAAGGATCAAAGAACTGAAAGAGCACCTTCATCATGTCTTCATCAGCGTTCGAGGTGACCAAATTTAGTAGGCGACCATGTCTTTTGGTAAATGGTGAAATTTCAGGAATCCTTGAAGCTATCTCCTTAAGTTGAGGAGGGATATTTACAAGGTTGACTTGAATAGTTTTCCTGCGAAGAGAATCCATGTCCTACAAAACAGAACAAAGATAAATCCCAATATCCTTGAAATGGTTAGTGAGTATGAGTATGATGTTATGATGTTTATGATGTCATGTACAAGTAAATATATACAAATAAAGCAAACAAGTCCTTAGGTTTAGGATTGCATGGAGTCTCATAGGTAAGTACCCTCTTGAAGTTTAGTTGGCTCAAACGTGTCCTAGAAATAGTAATCGGGTTCTAAGGAGCTCAATATCACTGGTTTGTTTTCTCGGGCATTGTTTTAGCGCAAGCCTCTTTAATGGCGACCGAAATATCCCAAAAAATCAAACCTCAATGAGTGTAGTATCGAGTATCTACCAACTTCAGACTGCACCAAAGCCGGTCATCTCACTACGTCCTAAAGGCAAAGTTGGTCAAGTAAAGGTTCTAAAAGTTCATTAGTGCTTTATGACATCACTCAGCAGCCCCGTATTCTCCTTGACTACTCAAGGGCTACCGGTACCCACAAATATGTTGCACTAACATAGTTATTGCTTAGACCGCGTCGGTATACACCGCACAGTTTCCACAATGTATTGCTACTTACCTATGAGGTATCCCAAATTCGGGTAGAGGATTCAAACCCAAACAAAGAACCAAAATGTAAAGCACACAAGTCAAACAAAGAAAGCAAGTAAATGTGATCTAACCCTAAGGTAACCCCACTTTTAGAATTATCCCCAGCAGAGTCGCCAGTTCTGTGATGCGGTGGGAGAACTGACTTGGGTGTTTTGCGTTTGATCCCAAATGTTGCGGTTAGCAAGAGTTGCCACCTACTTTTCTTTTATCCAAAAGGAAAGGTGAAAAAGCACAGGAAAGACCTTTGAGATTGTTTCTTGAGTTCGGGGGGTAGATTATGAAAAGGGAAGGTATTAGCACCATTTTCATCCATGATTTTCCATGGGCTCTTAGTTACTTGCTAGATCACTTGCTTTTGTTTGAAATTGTTCTTTGTGTGGTTTTTGAAAATACTTTGAAAAGGCGCCATCGTTTAGGAAAACTTTGTAATGATTCTCGTTTGTAAGAATGTATACAAAGTATTGATCTTTTAAAAATGTTTTCAAGTTTGAAAGGTGTTTTTTTTTAATGTAGGTGATTATTTTTTAAAATAGCAAGGATATTTGTTTTGAAATGGAGCGAGTAATTAGGAGCAATCTACCTACTCAAATGTCTTTCTTGTTCATTTTCTTTTCCTTTGACATTGTTGTCTTACCATTGATTTGGTAAGCAACCCTATATTTGGATGTAAGCGGGACGGGCGTGGGTCATTGTATAGTCATGATTAGCAATGTTGTGAGGTATCTTAGTGTTTTTTTTAGGGACTAAGATTATTTTGAAAGACAACATTTATAGCGTCATCGAGGGACTGTGATCTTGTATTTCGATTGTTTTTGCTAAGACACCCCACATGCATAACATGACCATTTTTTAGGCAACAAGTGGAGTTAACCTTAAGGGTGCTAGTGTGCAAGTGTGTTTGATTGCATGAATTTTAGTCTTGATTAGGGTGATCTATTTGTTGATTTTATGTCTTGCCATACACACCCTAATTACTAGCATTTACATTCAAAAGCGATAAATTGCATAAATATAAAGTCATACGCTATTACAATATTTTAGGGATGGGGGTACATATTTATGAATGGGAGTTGAAAATAAAATTAAATTCTAAGTTACTATTACAACCATATTGAAATGGATAAGAATGTACAAGAAATGTAGAATGGACTTGTATTTTTTAAAAAAGGAAAGAAATAAGTTTGGTTTAAGAAAACATTTTGATCTTTTATGTTAAAAGAAATAAGATATGTGAATATAAAATAATATTTTTTATGTGTTTTTGATTAATAAAAAAGGTGGCAAAAATAATAAGGAGAAAGGAAAACAGAATCAGCGCTTTGCTGAAATAAAAGAGGTCAGAAGTTCTGACTCTGGCATGCTGCACAAATTCAAATAAACGTTAGTAGAAACAGGGAAGGACAAAAGTTTTGGGTTTGCTGAGAACAAAGAAGATTTCAGAAGTTCAGATACCACTGGCAGGACTTAGTCTCCCTCTCCATGCTAGTCAGAGCATCTTCAACTTGGTCATTTCTTAACAAAATAGAAGATTCGCATATAACAGTTGTGGTAGGTTTCATAATGTTTCAGAAACAAAAGATATCAGAACTATAAATCAGAAGCAAGCATGAATTTTCTAATTCTAATTCTGAGTTCTAATTTCTTCAAGAAGTTATGAACTGAAATTCTCTCTACTTAGGCAGGCAAATATATGAAACCTCAGAATGTGTACAACATCAGAATCAGGATGTCTACATTATATTTTTGAACAAAGTTTCCTGACAATGCCTAAGTAATATGATGAGAGTCAGCAAAAGCTTACCTTGCAGCTGAAAAATGTTTTGTGAACTAGAGTCTGGCTCTGACCGCTTGTGATGTTCTGAACAGCTCCCTCTCGTGTTCAGCAGGCTGGAAACTTTCAACTTGGGTTATGAGTGATTAAAAAATTCTTGAACAACCAAGGAGAAAAGTTATGACTTATTTGAGGTGGATGTTGATGGTTAGTGTGTCACAGTTTGACTACAGGAGTTAGGATGGCTTTTGAATGTATATCAAAAACTGTATGGGTGGTTTTGGTCGAGAAACACTTGAGAAAAAATGGAATTTGAATACAAGAATCAAAAGCTAACAGGTTTTGTATTTTGTGTTTGCAGTTTTTGACTCTTGGAATTTTAGCAGGGGTTCAGGGCTTTTCTTTCTAAAATTTCCAACCCTTTTACAGTTGCCAATGGCTTTCAATTTATAGGCAAAGATCTTGTAGCTTGGAGAGTGCAACCATTACATGCTAGGGTGCTGCCTTGCTGTTGAAGCAAGTATGGTGGTTAGTAGCCTTAGCAGCGCCTAAACTGGAATTGTAAGTAGGAATAAAGGAAAGGTAACTTCAAAAGCAAAAGCAATGCATGGGCCCAACATACTTTTGTACAAGAGTTTTCTTTTCCAAGACAGTAAAGGTACTTTTACGCCACACGTGGAGAAATCCTTTGAACAAAGACCCATAAGTGGTTGTGAGCATTAAATGATGATGAGATTGATCAAACCAGAAATCCTGCAACGTGATATTCTGCATCATTGCTTAGTTCTGGATCAGAAGTTCAGCTTCAACATGACTTAAAATAGACATCCAACTTTTGATCTTTGTATCTCTTTGCTCCAGCATGTTCTGAAGGAGCTCTGAGACTTTCCAATAAGCTTGCATCACGCTTTGTAAACTTCTTTGAATTACCCTTGCAAACTCTAACTGAACCTTTGTGAAAACTGGCCCAGAAGTTCTGACCAAAATCTGTTTTGAAATTGCCCAGAATTTGCTGAGTGCTTTAGTTTCATGGACGTGTCTTTAAGGAGTTATAACTTGAAATCCCAGCATTTCTAGGAGAAGTTCTGTTCTGTAATGTTTTAGATCTCATTTAAATCTATAACTATTGTATCAGAAGTTCTTCCAGAATCAGCTTGCATCATGGTGAAAATCTGATCAGAAGTTCTGAATATGTCATATTTCTTAAACACTCAGAAAAAATTCTAAGTATTTAGAATTTTGACTTTTCCAAAGTAACCTTTGATTTTTGAATTTCTAGATGAAACAAACTTCATATCTCAACATTTCTTGATGAAATATGACTCTTGAAACTTGATTTTGATCAAAAGTCAAAGTTTGACTTTTCAATGTGAAAATGACCATTTTACCCTTGTGAATGACTTTCTTGAAAAAATCTGTAATTCGAGGCTTGGAATTGGATGGAAGCAAACTTGAGGATTCAGGGTGATCCTTTGAGAAATGAGAGGGAAAATTTTGGGGTACAACAATACTTACCTATGAGACTCCTTGCAAGCCTAAACCTAAGGACTTGTTTGCTTTGTTTGTATATATTTTACTTGTACATAACATCATGAACATTATAACATCATACATATTCACTAACCATTTCGAGGAGTTTTGGAATTTATCTTTGTTTCTGTTTTGTAGGATATGGATTCTCTTCGCAGGAAAACTATTCAAGTCAACCTTGTAAGGATTCTCTCTCAACTTAAAGAGTTAGCTTCAAGGATTCCTGAAAACTCTCCATTCGCCTAGAGACATGGTCGCATACTGAACTTGGTCACCTCCAAAACTGATAAAGATATGTTAAAGGTGCTCTTCCAATTCTTTGATCCTTTACACCATTGCTTCACTTTCCACGATTATCAACTTGTTCCAAATCTGGAAGAATTCTCCCAACTCTTGAGGATTCCCATTCTTAATCAACTACCTTTCAATGGTACGGAAAGAGACCCAAATCTAGAAGAGATTGCTCAAGCTCTACACTTGCAACCATCTGATATCACAACTTATTGGGAAACAAGGAGTGGTGTCAAGGGTTTCCTAGAAAAGTTATTGTTTGAGAAAGCCCAAAGCTGTTGGAATTCCTTGGATCTACAAGCTTTTGAGGAAATTGTGGCTCTCCTCATCTATGGGATGGTTTTGTTTCCAAATCCTGACCGACTCATATATGTGAAAGCTGTCAAAATCTTCATATCTTGCAACTTGGTGCCTACTTTGCTAGGAGACGTCCTACATTCTTTTCACACTCGCACTACGAGGAAATGAGGTATACTCATGTGTTGTACTCCTCTCTTGGTAAGATGGTTTAATTCTCATCTTCCCCAATCTATATTAAGGAATGAGCAAGGTTCAAGGTGGTCACAAAGGTTAATGACGCTCAAGCGTTCAGACATCCATTGGTGTTCCAGATCTTTAGATAATGTTATCATTATAAACCATTGTGGAGAGTTCCCTAATGTCCCCTTACTTGGCATTAGGGGAGGTATCACTTATAACCCCCGTTTGGCGTTAAGATAGTTTGGTTACGCCCAAAGGGATGATCCACATGAGATGCTAATTCAAGGGATAGTATTTGACTACGAAAGTGACAATCAAGGTCTTCGCCAGAGGTTTATCCGAGCCTGGAGGATGCTGAACAGGGTAGATAGAAAGACTTTGGGGCACAAGAATTCCATCCCTCTTGAACCTTACCTCAAATGGGCACGAACTCATGCTCAGAGTCTTATGATGCCTTATCCCTATTTTCTCCCAGTAATCACCGAGCTTGTCATGGAGGGAGATGTTCCATACACCATCCTACATCCTGACATGCCCATCTCTCTTGAAGATTTACAAAGAGATTGGATACAGCTCAAGGGAGAGCGAGACACTTTTGAGGCTCAATTATACGCTAGTGAGAAGAAGGTTTTGGAACTCACTAAGCAACTTCATGAGGAACGGACCCTGAATGCCTACATTGCACCAAAGAGGATGTGCACAACCTTTTTATCTTAGAGCTTTTTGTTCTATTTCTGTGTAAGCCCAAAGAGGCATTAATGTACTCACGCTTTAATATCTTAATATAACGTGTGTTTCCTTTTTGTCTAAAACGAATTTGAATATCTAAGTTCCTTGAAATCATTGCATACGCATTTACCATTCATCATAACATAAGCAGGTTTCTTGCGACAAGTCTCCTCATCTTTCTATTGTTTATTTCAGTAAGATGGATCTCGAGCAAACGGTGAAGGACCTCCAAGCTCAGAATGCACAGTTTCAACATATGCTTTTAACTCTAGCCAAAGGACAAGAAGAGTTGAAGATTGTGATACGGTGGCCAGAACCGGGACGTGGTTTCCCTATTTCGTTAAGGAAATTTTGTTGGTTTACATTTTGCGTTTGTGTTTGAAAAATGTCGCGGTAAGCAAGAGTCGCCACTGTCTTTTATTTTATCCAACAAGGAAAGGAAAAAAGCACAGAAAAATTCCTTTTTTGAGATATTTCTGAGTACGGGGGGTAGATTATAGAAATGGAAGGTATTAGCACCCTTTCTATCCGTAGTTATCTACGGGCTCTTAGGTACTTGCTCATCATTTTCAAAAAAAATTTCTTTGTGTTTGTGCGCTTTGAAAAGTTTTTGTTTTGACTTCGATTTAACTCTTGCTTCTGTCTTCAAGAGTTTAATGAAGTGTTTTTGAAAACTTTGTTTATAAAGGAGTGTAAGTGTGAAAAATTTGTTCGGAATGAGCAAGTACTTAAGAACTAATCTACCTACTCGAAAAAAGAATCGTTTTGTATTCGTTTCCTTTAGACATCGATATCCCACTATTAGTGAGTAGGTAGCACCGTTGTTGGAGTTTGAGGGTCAATTCGAAAGGGACGCACAGTCACTAAAGCAATGTTAGGACGTCTTAGTAGTAACTCTAATGTCTTAGATCAATTATTCGAGGCAATAATTCCGAGGCAACCATTCCGAGGTAACTTTTCTGAATCGGGACTTTGATCTTTGTTTAGACAAAAGGACGACCACTAAAGCATCCTATACTCAATGACCATTTACCGAAGGCAACCAAGTGGGAGTGTACCCTAGGAGTGCGCATGTGCGAATTATTCAATTTCAATTTATTTATCTTTGCACATTTAGGGTGATCTAACTGTTTTAAAATTAATCATACATTCTTGTCATGCATCCCTATATCATACATCTAACAGTTAATAATTTGCAGAATTTAAAGTGCGGAATTTAAACTACGCTATTACAAGGCTTCGGGTATTTACATAGCCAAAAACAAACCCTTTGAAAATAAAGCGATAAATGTAAATAAACGTCCTAATTAAACTGTTACAAACTGTAGGCAGTTACATCAATATGGTAAATAATAAAAATAAAGCGCGCGAGAAGAATTAAGATCGACGAGAATTTAAGGTTTTGACCCTTCTAACCTAATTAAAAGAAAATTTGTTTTTTTGTTATTTTTAATAAAAGAAATAAGTTTTCTAAATTAAATATGCAATTAATTAGTTAATTAAATTAATTAATAAAAATAATTACATGACCTATTTTGGTTTCTTTGGTTATTTTAGGAAAAAATAAAATATAATTAAGTTAGTAATAAAACCTATTTATTCTAATTATTTTTAAGTTATTTACAAAAGAAATTAAAGTTTTACCTACAATTAAAATTTAATTAAGAAAAAATCCTAAATCTATTTTTATGTGATTTTTATATTTGTTTATTGATAAAAAAACAAAAGAGATTAAAAGAAATAAACAAAACGAATAAAATATGAAAATAAAGATGGGCCTAGTAGCAAAAGTAAACAGGGGGTGCAATCATCAGAAATATCTAGGCCCGAATCTTCGAAAGCTTCATGCTCTAACTATGGTGTTTTTTGATTCTTGCGTGGAACCTATGATTCAACCATCCATAACTGTTCTATATAAACTCAAACAAACGTTAGCATACCATAAAATGTGATTAAAATTAGAGATTCAAAGTTTAAAATTTTACCAAACCGGTGTTGTCAAATGGGGGGCGTGCTAGGCGTGTGATGGATTTATCTTGGGCCTTGTAAGACTCTTGAGGACTTCAAGAGGATGGTTTGAGGTTTGATGTCAATTGAGAGAGACCGGAACCTCGAGATATGACTTGCACCAATTCTTTGATTTTTGGAGAGCTTTTTGAAGAGCTTTTTGAAGAGCTTTTTGAAGAGCTTTTTGAGAGCTTTTTAGAGAGGATTTTCGTCCCTTTCAAGCTTGTATGGCTCTATATTTATAGAGGAGAATGAGGATACAAGAAAGCATGGAAAGAATCTCCCTCATAATGTTGTGTTTTAAGACCATGATCAAAATTTGAAAAAAATGCCATATTTAATGATTTTATGCCATTTTCACATGTGGATTAACCTGGACATATTTGAAGAGTTATTGCACGAAATCAATTGACATAAACCAACATAAAACTTTCCCAAAATGGATTCACATTAAAATTTACATTATTTCTATTATTTATTTATTTAATTCTGAATTTTAATGAATAAAATATCAAAATAAATAGCATAAATAGTAGAAAAATGTGTGGGTGGGGTTAGAGGTCGTGGACCATGTTAGGAATGAGTTTCAAACTTGAAAAGATAGGCCCATTTGGAAAAAATCCAAGTTTGGTCAATATTTGCTTCATGCATTTTTTCAAAAATTATCCAACTTTGACAATGTATATCTCTCTCAATTTTAACCTTATGAGGGTGTTCTTGGATTTTTTAGAAATCTTAGGATGTCCCCTAAGAAACCTATTTGGTTTCATATCAATTGGATCTTCCATGTTTATGTAAGAAGCTTTGACCCAAAAGGTGTTTTTGTTGACTTTTCAAAATGACCTATAATGTCCAAATTTATATCTTCTTGTGAGTGCATATTTTGAACTTGGGAGCTGAAGATTAATTGTATGGAATTACATCCTATTAAAAATGAGCTTTTGATGGTTCATTTATGATAAAGTATGATAAAGTTATGCTTGGTCAAAGTTGAGTTGACTTTTCCTACAAAACCCGAATTTAGCAACTTTTGGGTTTTGATGAATTGTGAGTAATCCTTGAGGAATAATGATCAACCCTTGATCAAATGATGAAATATACTTCAAAATGAGGATGTTGACCAAAAATATTGAATTTTGACTGTATGTGGGCCATAGTTGACTTTTGCCCTAGCACAGTCGATTTTTAGGCCTTTGAGCAATTGACTGAGCAAACTTCCTCTGCAAGGCTTGAAACTTGACATGGATGATCTTGAGAACATATTAGGACAATGTTGAGCATTTGGGGTCCCTTGGACTCAAGTATCTTGATGCAACATGAAACCCTAATTTGAGGTAGACTGCCTTAGGAGAGAGCTTGTCTGGCCAACCCTTGGACTACCTTGAGCAACTTGGGGATCTTTCTTGAAATGTTTTGAGAAATATGGGAGGGAAAATTTTGGGGTACAACAGTTGCCCCTGTTCAATCTTATTGAACCTGAGGATATAGATTGGCTTTCGTGCCTTTTGTGATCCGAAGGTGGAAGAGGATTGAACACTAGAGTGCCCAGAAATTTGCACTCGTATGAAGTGGTAATTGTCTTGTGATGTCGGGCATTTGGAAATTTCTGACGAGGGGATGGGCTTACAGATTCCATCTGAAAGAGTGTCGATCGCATAAGAGATTCCTTAGCGAGAGCTTGTATACCTGTCGTTGAGGAAGATTATGCTGGGGAGGGATGATCTTTATTGAGAGAAGTAGAATTTTAGGATCTTTGGTCGTCCGTATTCCAATGAGGAAACATCTATGTTGAATTTTAGGAACTTCGGTCATCCGTATTCTACTGAGGAATCATATCTGCTGACATTTAGGAACTTCAGTCATCCGTTGTTCAACTGAGGAATCATCTCTGCTGACATTTAGGAACTTCAGTCATTCGTTGTTCAACTGAGGAATCATCTCTACTGACATTTAGGAACTTCAGTCATCCATTGTTCAACTGAGGAAAACATCTCTGTTGACATTTAGGAACTTCAGTCATCTGTTATTCAACTGAGGAATCAACTCCGGCTTGAGGAAGTGGAAGTGAATTGTGTATTTAGTCGTGTATAGGCTGCATTGCGACCTCCTAGGGAAAGGTGAAACCGATCATATTTGATAGGTTCGGGTTTTACAGTGTTGTGGACTGCTGTCTGGAGATAAGAGAAAAGAAACCTGGATGGTAAGGTTATGAGAAGGAACCTGGATAGTAGGGCTTATGGGAAGGAACCTGGGTAAGGTTGCTTTGTGAGGAGTTTGGGTAAAACTGCATCTGAACCGAGAAGGAACCTGGGTAAGGTTGCTCTGTGAGGAGTTTGGGTAAAACTGCATCTGAACCGAGAAGGAACCTGGGTAAGGTTGCTATGTGATGAGTTTGGGTAAAATTGCATATGGACTGAGAAGGAACCTAGGTAAGGTTGCTCCATGATGAGTTTGGGTAAAATTGCATTTGAACTGAGAAGGAACCTGGGTAAGGTTGCTCTGTGAGGAGTTTGGGTAAAATTGCATCTGAACCGAGAAGGAACCTGGGTAAGGTTGCTCTATGAGGAGTTTGGGTAAAACTGCATCTGAACCGAGAAGAAACCTGGGTAAGGTTTCTCTGCGAGGAGTTTGGGTAAAACTGCATCTGAACTGAGAAGGAACCTAGGTAAGGTTGCTCTATGATGAGTTTGGGTAAAACTGCATCTGGACTGAGAAGGAACCTAGGTAAGGTTGCTCCATGATAAGTTTGGGTAAAATTGTATCTGAATTGAGAAGGAACTTAGTTAAGGTTGCTTCAGTATGAGTCTGGGTAAAACTACATCGAGAAATTGTAAGGAGGAACCTGGGTAAGGTTGCTTCAGGATGAGTTTGTGTAAAACTTTAGGAGGAACCTGGGTAAGGTTACTTTGGGATGAGTTCGTGTGAAACTTCTGGAGGAACCTGGGTAAGGTTACTTCGGGCTAAGTTCTTGTGAAACTTCTGGAGGAACCTGGGTAAGGTTACTTCAGGCTAAGTTCATGTGAAACTTCTGGAGGAACCTGGGTAAGGTTACTTCGGGCTAAGTTTGTGTAAAACTTCAGGAGGAACCTGGGTAAGGTTACTTTGTGATAAGTTCGTGTGAAACTTCTGGAGGAACCTGGGTAAGGTTACTTCAGGCTAAGTTCGTGTGAAACTTCTGGAGGAACCTGGGTAAGGTTACTTCGGGCTAAGTCTGTGTAAAACTTCAGGAGGAACCTGGGTAAGGTTACTTCGGGCTAAGTTCGTGTGAAACTTCTGGAGGAACCTGGGTAAGGTTACTTCGGGCTAAGTCTGTGTAAAACTTCAGGAGGAACCTGTGTAAGGTTACTTCATGACAAACCCGTGTAAAGTTGTATTTAGGAGAAACCCGTGTAAGATTGCTTCGTGACGAACCCGTGTAAAGTCTGTTTAGTTTCCGAAGTTAATCTTGAACTTGCAGGAAGCTGTTGATGATAACCATCTTTCCTGAAAAGGTACATGATTAATTGTATATGATGCATGACATGCATTGTATGATGATGTTCTCAAAATAAATGAAATTATGTTGTATGCAATATGTATGCACATGTCATGATATATGAACATGAAATGCTATTATGGTACATCTGAGTTTGGGAAAATAAATTCCTGACTGTTGTTGGAGAATAAAGAGTTTCGCTCGCTAGAGATAACGACTGAAGATGATTGGGAGAATAATCCTGCAGGAGAGAATAACTCCGCTGGGGAATGGACTGACGAGGAAATGACTCTGTGGGGAGTATATACTCTGCTAGAAGATCTGCTGATTTGGAGAAATAAAACTCAGTTGGGGATGAATTACTGTTGCTGGTGACAGTGAACCCTGTTGGGGATTGAATTTCTGTTTGTGAAAGGAATGAACTCCGCTGGGGATGATTTTCCAATGTCGACTTCACTGGGGATAATCTTTTAGACTCTACTGGGGATAATCTTCCAGACTCCACTGGGGATAATCTTCCAGTGCTGGTGATAGATAAACTCTGCTTGGGGAGAATCTTACCGACCCATTCGCGGTTGCGAGCCTCAGTTGGGGAGAATTAACACCACTGTCCTTTTCTTACTCTGCGGGGAGTGTAGATGTTACTGAGACGCGGGATGAGGATATGACAATGACTTTGCATCGAGACTTTTCTGCCCCTGTATCTACGGGAGAAGGTGCATGCGGAGGCCTTGTGGATCGAGTATTATTCTAACCTATGAGGTGCTTGGTAATTGCCGATTGAAATGACAAATCTTCTTCTAGTAGGCAAGTGACGAGATGACGGGACATAGTCGTACGCTTTAATCCCTAACTTTTTCCTGGACTGTCTTTTTAGATTTTCAGTCCACCGGGATACCCTTTTTTGCCCAAGCCGCCTTTTCAGGTTTTTGACTTGCCGGGTGTACAAATCTTTTTGTTTTTATCCCTAATTTTGCCCAAACCTTTTTGGTTCGCCGGGATGCCCTTATTTTTGCCTAGGTGTGTCAACCTAGTGGGTCTTTGTTCATGCGCAGTATTTTCTGACCATGTCCATGCTCTCAGAGCGTAGGGAGTTGTCATTGTCGCTAGTGTCATGTTGCCATACTACCAGAAGATGTTCGTTTAATCATGCAAGATTCGTTACGGGAATCCATGTCTAATTCCCCAAGTGACTCAGATGGAGATTTTCCCCTGGCTATTTGGCATCTTTGAGAGGTTCTCTGAATCTTGACTTGACTGCCCCAGATGATAGACAATTCTCATGTCGTGCCCCTTGGTTGGAAGTGTTTTTTCCACTTGAGGTGACCCTTTTTATTGAAAAGGTTTTTGTTCACTAGATATTCGTCGTGCAAATTTCTCTGTTGTTGAACAAATAGTCATATGCAAACAATGTTATTTTAAGAATGCAAAGCTTATGTCTGTTTTGAAGTTCTTTGAAAATGCAGTTTTCAATAAAACAAGCGAATTTTTGTAAAATGTGATGTCAACTCAGGATTTACAGCAAGCCCTACAGGAGTCAGGATACCTTTTGTAACAGTATCCTTTCAAACTAACACATGCCTCAGCTAGGACTTTTAAGGGTTATAACGTGGTCTGGTTCACGGTTCAAGAACCAAAGGATAAAGGCTCAAATTTTATTTGTACCCACCCGTTCTTCGTGATGTTCTTCAATCCTAAACTCAGTTAATTGTGCATTTAGACCCTGTTTTGAGTCTTTGCTCTGATATTCCAGTGATGGTTCGGATACTGACATATTATTTTGAACAGGCAGTTATTTTGTTGAGAGTTGGTAGGACCTCTTTCTTTTTGATTTCGTTATCCCTGTCTTTTTTCCTGAACTGTTTCTTTCTTGTGATTATAGTCAGCGGGATGCCCCCATTTTTTTCTTAAGTCCCTTTCATAGGTTTTGACTTAATTTTTATTTGGAGGGATAACAATTGCCTGTCCTGACGATTATAGGGAACCATCACTGTCTTTTGTCTTGGAAGGACGTTTTCGAAACCATTCATTGTGCGCCTGGATTAACTGAGAAAACTACCTTGCCCCAGGTTGTGATTAAGGGTTTTAATTTGTGTGAAAAGAAAAACTCCAACTTCTTTGGCTCAAAGGGGTTGACTAGGGATTATCTTCCTTATAACTCCACTGTTTAGGATTTGAAACAACGCATGTACATCATCAGCAGGGTCTGTTCAAAAGCATACTGTAGAGATTGTGGTATCATTTTCGTCATCCTCCCTCTAAAGGCTTAGAGTTTTTTAATCGAGAGTTGAACATCACAAAAAGGAAATATGAAGCAATTTAAGCATAGTGAAAACAATTAATTCAAAACAGACACGTGTAATGCATTAATGAAATAAAAAAGTTTGACATGACAATAATTGTTTGAATAAGTAAAGAAAAATACAACTTCAGAATTCAAATGAACAAAAGTGCTTTCAATCCTAGCCATATTTTGGCAAGGGAGCAGTGATCACATTGGGAGTCTCAAGAGGGTCGAATTCGATCTCCTTAGCGTCAATCATATTCTGAATCTTGTATTTCAGCGCCCAACAATCGTTAGTATCGTGCCCTGGGCTACCGGAATGATAAGCACACCTTGCATCTAGGTTGTAGTTAGGAGAAGAAGTCTTAGGGTTCGTATGAGGGTTTATCACCTTAATCAGATTCATCTTCAACATGTGCTGCAATGCTTGTGACAATGGCATGTTGATTTGGGTGAACTGCCTTTGAAGTCTTTCCCCCTTTGGTTGATTATTTCGTTGTTGTGGTCGTTGTGTGCGTGCCGAATTAGTGATCAACATTGCCCCCACAGATTGGTGGTAGTCTGCCTGGCTACGCCTCTTTTGGATGTGCACAACATTGGCTTCCCTCTTGCCACCAAATGACTTCTTCTCTGTACTCGAAGAGGTATCTTTCTGGATCTTACCACTCAGGATCCCAGCTTCTACTCTTTCTCCAGTCATAATCAATTCGGTGAAACCCACTAACGAGCTGCCGATCAAATGATTGAAATAGGGACCAGACAAAGTCCTAAGAAACATATCCACCAACTCTCTATCAGACAGAGGGGGTTGGACTCTTCCAGCAAGATCTCTCCACTTCTGATTGTAGTCCTTAAAGCCTTCGCTTGTACCCATAGACATACCCTGAAGCTGAGTACGCGTGGGAGCAAGGTCGGCATTATACTGGTATTGCTTATAAAAAGCAGCAGCAAGGTCATCCCAATTGCGGACGTTAGCTCCTTCTAGTTGACAGAACCATTCAAGTTGAGTCCCTGACAGACTATCTTGAAAGAAATGAACCCAGAGATTTCTATCAGCAGTATAGGGTTGAATCTTTCTGACGTATGAGCGGAGGTGTAGCTTCGGGCAGGATACCCCTTCATACTGAGCAAAGACAGGAGCTTTAAACTTGTGAGGGATCACCACCCCAGATGCCAATCCCAGATCTCCAAAGTCCAACCCAGGTATCTTCTGAATTTCCATTACACTGAGCCGGTCTTCAAGTTGCTTATATCTATCCTCAGTAGGAGGATACTGGTCTTCATCAAAGTCTGTGTCATTGTCAGAAACCACAGGTCTAGGACCCTTTATTTCCTCTTGATTCTCTACCCCTCCAGATGAATGGGACAAATCAGTCTCCTATCGCAAATTGTTCCTGAATCTGCGACCCATATTTAAGAGGACCACCTTCTTCTTCTTCTTCTTGTCCTTCAAGATAAGAGTCTTCAAATCTTGTTGACTCTTGGCCAAGTTCAAGAACATTTCCTGAAACTGAGCATTCTGAGCTTGAAGAGCCTTGATGGCTTGATCAGTAGGTGTTTCAGAAGACATGATTGCTGAAATAAACAGCGAAGAAGATGAGAAACTTGTAATGGTACCTGTAATGCAATGATATATATGATATATGTATGCAATGTTTTCAAGGATCTCGCGGGGTAAACAAGAAACTGTTAGAATTTGATTGAAGAAACTTTGCGTTTGTTGAGAGTCCTTCTTCAAGAGTCAAGCTCACCATATCGAGTGGGTCATAGCCACCGACTCAAATTATCGTGTTTTGATCTCTAGATGACATTTGCTAGAGGAAAATAAATCCCCTTTGCCCCTTGCTAGACGTTTGATTTACCATAACCTGCATCAAAAACCTTTGAGATCCTTGAAATGGTTAAGGAAATGTTAAGGCATGATGTTATGATGTGTATGTTATGCGTTTAAGCAAAAGTACAAGGTAATGTAAACAAGTAAATCTGGCAAGAAATCAAAGGTATTGGATAAGGACTGTAAACAAAACCTGCAAGGAACTCAAGTTGTTAGATAACAAACATGTGCAAGTAGTTCAAGTTGAAAGCACACAAGTCACACAATAGCCCTTAAATTTCAGGCTGGCATGGAGTTTAGGTATTACCCTCTTTCAGTTTAGTTGGTTCAACCAGTCCTAGTAATAGTAACCGGGTTCTAGAGGATCTCAATATCATTGACCATCCTCGATCAGTCATAATTCCAGTTTAGCAACCTTTTCTTGCGGTCGGAATCATCGCGAGAGTATGGTCTCAATGAGTGTAGCATACTGCTACTTTTCTATGGCCAAGTTGGTCAATTATAGGTTCTAAGGTCAGTTGGTGCTTAATGACCCCTTAGCAGCCCCATACTCTCCTTGTTCCTCCACAAGGGATATCGGTACAAACTAAAGTGTCACACGAACGTAGCTACTGCTTCAACCGTATCGGTTCACGCTGTACAGTTCCCTCACAGTCTATTGCTACTTACCTAAAAGGTGTTCCCCAGATCCGGGTTAGGATCTATAGTAACTCCAATTCAAACCCACAAAAATAAAGCAAACAGATCAAACAATTGAAAACAATATGAACTATTCCTAAGGTACACCCCACTTATTAATGTCCCCAACAGAGTCGCCAATTCTGTGATACGGTGGCCAGAACCAGGACGTGGTTTCCCTATTTCGTTAAGGAAATTTTGCTGGTTTGCGTTTTACGTTTGTGTTTGCAAAATGTCGCGGTAAGCAAGAGTCGCCACCGTCTTTTATTTTATCCAACAAAGAAAGGAAAAAAGCACAGAAAAATTCCTTTTTTGAGATATTTCTGAGTACGGGGGGTAGATTATAGAAAGGGAAGGTATTAGCACCCTTTCTATCCGTAGTTATCTACGAGCTCTTAGGTACTTGCTCATCATTTTCAAAATTGTTTTCTTTGTGTTTGTGCGCTTTGAAAAGTTTTTGTTTTGACTTCGATTTAACTCTTGTTTCTCTCTTCAAGAGTGTAATGAAGTGTTTTTGAAAACTTTGTTTATAAAAGAGTGTAAGTGTGAAAAATTTGTTTGGAATGAGCAAATACTTAAGAACTAATCTACCTACTCGAAAAAAGAATCATTTTGTATTTGTTTCCTTTAGACATCGCTATCCCACTATTAGTGAGTAGGTAGCACCGTCATTGGAGTTTGAGGGTCAATTCGAAAGGGACGCACGGTCACTAAAGTAATGTCAGGACGTCTTAGTAGTAACCCTAATATCTTAGATCAATTATTCGAGGCAATAATTCTGAGGCAACCATTCCGAGGCAACTTTTTCGAATCGGGACTTTGATCTTTGTTTAGACAAAAGGATGACCACTAAAGCATCATATACTCAATGACCATTTATCGAAGGCAACCAAGTGGGAGTGTACCCTAGGAGTGCGCATGTGCGAATGATTCAATTTCAATTTATTTATCTTTGCATATTTAGGGTGATCTAACTGTTTTAAAATTAATCATACATTCTTGTCATGCATCCCTAATCATACATCTAACAGTTAATAATTTGCGGAATTTAAAGTGCGGAATTTAAACTACACTATTACAAGGCTTCGGGTATTTACATTGCCAAAAACAAACCCTTTGAAAATAAAGCGATAAATGTAAATAAACGTCCTAATTAAACTATTACAAACTGTAGGCAGTTACATCAATATGGTAAATAATAAAAATAAAGCGCGCGAGAAGAATTAAGATCGACGAGAATTTAAGGTTTTGACCCTTCTAACCTAATTAAAAGAAAAATTGTTTTTTTGTTTTTTTTAATAAAAGAAATAAGTTTTCTAAATTAAATATGCAATTAATTAGTTAATTAAATTAATTAATAAAAATAATTACATGACCTATTTTGCTTTCTTTGGTTATTTTAGGAAAAAATAAAATATAATTAAGTTAGTAATAAAACCTATTTATTCTAATTATTTTTAAGTTATTTACAAAAGAAATTAAAGTTTTACCTACAATTAAAATTTAATTAAGAAAAAAATCCTAAATCTATTTTTATGTGATTTTTATATTTGTTTATTAATAAAAAAATAAAAGGGATTAAAAGAAATAAACAAAACAAATAGAACATGAAAATAAAGATGGGCCTAGTAGCAAAAGTAAACAGGGGGTGCAATCATCAGAAATCCCTAGGCCCGTGTGATCGGTGGATCTGGAACTGACTGTTTAACGCTGGTTCGCGAAATGTCGCGGAAGCAAGAGTCGCCACCATCTTTTATTTTCTCCAAATGGAAAGGACAAAAGCACAGAAAAATTCCTTATAGAGATTGCTCTCGGTTCGGGAGGTAGGTTATAGAAAGGGAAGGTGTTAGCACCCTTTCTATCCATGGTTATCCATGGGCTCTTAGATACTTGCTCATTTGTGTTTTCAAAATGGTTTGTTTGCTTTTAAATTGTGGGTTTTAAAAAGTTTCTTTGAAAATTCCAGTTCGACTCTTGTATCGGTCCTCAAGAGTGTTTGAAAAATTGCTTTCGAAAGCTTTTTGAAAAGGTGTCGGTGTGAAAAGTATTTTTGATTTGTTTTGAAATTAGAGCAAGTATCTAGAGTCGTCTACCTACCCTAAGGAATTCGTCTGTGTAAGTGTCCTTTAAAGTAGTGCCATCCCACCATTGAGAGGTAGGTAGCACCACCGTTGGAGGTGTTCGGGTCAATTCGAGGGTTCGGGACATGGTGATCACTGGAGTAATAGGAAGACACCTTAGAAGCTACCCTCGTGCCATGTTCATGGACATGAGGACTTACTAAAACGTTCTCTACTCGACGATCACCTTTCGAGGGGCAAGGCAACAGTGAGGCGTACCCTAGGGGTGGTGTGTGATTTATGTGTCGTTTTCATTTATGTTTATCTTGTTCATGCATTGGTGATCTACGCGTTGCTTTTATTTTTGACATTCATTCTTGCATGCAATTTATTAGCAATTAAAAGTTGCGAGAAATTAAAAGTTCCTAAACTATTACAAAGGCGCGGGTCCACATCGCCAAATTAATCCAGGACCCGATTTGACATAAAATATAGTAAAGTGCGAGAAAATGTAAATGTCCGAATTACATGGCTTTGGGAGAATTACATTAATATTTAAAAGAAGGAAATAAAAATGCGAAGAGAATTAAATCGAAAGCGAGGGCGTTGAACCCTTTTTTTAATGAAATTAAATTATTATGAACAAATTAATTAAAATAAAATAGAAAGAAATTATTTTTGAGGTTTTTGTATTTATGAATTTTTAATAAGAGAATTAAATGAAATTAAGAAATTAATTAATTAACCCTAATTCTACAATTTTTATTTGTTAAGAAAAAAATATTAAAATTGATCCTAAAATTAAACCTAATTAATTAATGCAATTTTATTTACAAGAATAAATAGTTAATTATTAGTGATGAGAAAATAAAAGAGAAAGTAATTAAAGTAATTAAAACCTAATTCTACAAGTTTTTAATTTATTAAAAAAAAGTCAAAATTAATCCTAGAAGTGAAAACTAAATTAATCAATGAGACTTTATTTACAAAAATATTAAATTAAATATTTTATTTTTTTGTCTTTTCTGATTTTTTACTATTTTTATATTTTATGAAAATAAATTAAATTAAAGAATTTAAATGAAATTAATTAAAATAAATAAACTAGAAAAATATGAAAAAAAGAATGAAAGGCAAACCATGGGGGGTCTGTCCCCAAATTGGAGGTAAAGTCCAGCATTTTTGGCCCATTGATCTTTGGCCTTGTTGACTTTTCAACGTTCACATATGCATGGTTGACTTGGGGGTATGGTGATCTGCATGACCTTGCCATTAGATCGGTCTCTGAAGCCATGTGGCGTGCCAGGATGTTGAGTGCATGGTGGTCTTCAGGGATTGTGCTACATAGAAACATGCTTAGAAGAAAAATATAGAATAAGAAGGGGGACCTGGGAATCGAACCCAGGTCCCTGTGGTTATAGGACAACGCACCAACCGTCTGCACCAAACGCTTACTTTGTAGGATTAGTGGACAATAAAAAACATATATCATAAAACACGCTAGTAACATTAACTCAAAAAATGCGCGAAAATTTAAATGAACTAACCATCGCCTTACACCTCATCTTCTTCTTCCTTGGTTGTGTTTTTTTCCTGAAACATAAAAAGGGTTAGCGGGGGTTTTAAACCCCCTCAAAATATGCCTTTTTCAAGAATAGCGATTAGGCCATCTTGCTTCATAAATTGGGCGCGACCGGTGTATTAGAATCGTCCAAGCTTCCTGATTTCAACCATGGCACTGAGAAGTCTTAATTTTACAGTATATGAAAATACCCAATTTGAAAGTTTTGTAACCCTAATAATCGTCCATGGTGAAATCGCGTATGGGTGAGGAAAACTTAATTGAACAATACAGTTAGCTTCAGAATGATAAGATTAACACAAAACAAGTATTAGAATTCAAAATCATGGCATGAATGATGAAATACGATTTATGCAAAAGAGTGAAACAGTTGAACTGCCATATACCAATTTTGGACGTTAGGGATGTGGAAAACGATTCAGGAAGCTTCCTTGACACTTTTGCAAGCTATTGGGATCGTTATTTTTCTCTGAATCGTGCTAGAGTAGGGTTTTCAGTTTTCACTTTTTTTGACAAAAAACTCAAACTTTTCTCTTGTTTTCTGGCGCAGCTTAGAGGTTATGAACACTAGGGTTTGCATGAGTATAAGTATTGGAATGATTAGGGTTGAGTTTTTGGTCCAAAGAATCTTTGCAATGATGGAATCAATATTTGATTTTCATGCCATGATTTTTCAATCTTTTCCATGCATATTTGATACCAATCATGTCCAATTACCATTGATTCTTTCCCTATCTGATTTGCGCGAAATCTTGGAGATATTTTATGCACAAAAAGATTTGAAAACTTTGGTTTAGCATTTTCCACATATTTTAATTAATTAAATGAATTATTAGCAATTAAAAATTCAAATAAATAAATAAAAATGATGAAAAACTTTCCTTTGGGCCAAATGGTCGTGCACATGCTTTGGATGATGATTCTTGGAAGAAAATGTGGCCCATTAGCAATTTTAAGACATTTGAAGCAAAGTTGACTTTTCAAAATATCCAAAAATTTCCCAACTTCCACAAGGCATATCTTGCTCAATTTTTAAGCTTTGCTCATGTTCTTGGACATTTTGGAAAGGTCTTGAAGTCCTTTAACCAATTCCTTTGGTCCCATGTCATTTTGATTTACCAATCTCAAGTTATGGCCTTTGACTTAAAGTCCCTTTTTGTTGACTTTTGAAAATGACCTATAATGTTGAAATTGATAACTTTTTGTGAGAGCATTTCTTGGACTTGAAGTGTGAAGAGGAGTTGTAGGAAATGTCTTTCTCTTCAAAATGAGCTTTGGATGGAATTTTTCTGATAATCCATGTGGAAGTTATGCCTTGGTCAAGTTACAATTGACTTTTTCAACTGTCCAAATATGGAAACTTTTGCATTTTGAGACTTTTTGAGCCAAGCTTTGAGAATAATGATCAAGAATTGATCAAATGATGTTTGTGGCCTCAAAATGAGATGTTGACCAAAAATTTGAACTTTTGACTGTCAAATGACCATTTTGCCCCTGCAGTTGACTGTAGTGCAATTAGGGTTTTTGACTGTGCAATTTTGTGCTGTAAGTCTTGAAACTTGGTGTGAGGATGCTTGACCATGTTTATAGGCATGTAGGACTTGATTGGACCCTTGGAAACTTCATTTACTTTGCCAGACCCAAAACCCTAATTTTGACTGTTAGGAGGCCCTTGAACTGTGCAACCCTTGGGGAGATTCTGAAGTATGCTCTTGGCAAATCTTGAGGAATATGGGAGGGCAAATTTTGGGGTACAACATCCCGAATCTTCAAAAGCTTCATACTATAACTATGGTGTTTTTTTATTCTTGCGTGGAACCTATGATTCAACCATCCATAATTGTTCTATATAAACTCAAACAAACGTTAGCATACCATAAAATGTGATTAAAATTAGAGATTCAAAGTTTAAAATTTTACCAAACCGGTGTTGTCAAATGGGGGGAGTGTTAGGCGTGTGATGGATTGCTCTTGGGCCTTGTGAGACTATTGAGGACTTCAAGAGGATGGTTTGAGGCTTGATGTCAATTGAGAGAGACCGGAACCTCGAGATATGACTTGCACCAATTCTTTGATTTCTGGAGAGCTTTTTTAAGAGCTTTTAAAGAGCTTTTTGAATAGCTTTTTGAGAGATTTTTAGAGAGAATTTTCGTCCCTTTCAAGCTTATATGGATCTATATTTATATAGGAGAATGAGGAGACAAGAAAGCATGGAAAGAATCTCCCTCATAATGTTGTGTTTTAAGACCATGATCAAAATTTGAAAAAAATGTCATATTTGATGATTTTATGCCATTTTCACATGTGGATGAACCCGGACATATTTGAAGAGTTATTGCACGAAATCAATTGACATAAACCAGCATAAAACTTTCCCAAAATGGATTCACATCAAAATTTACATTATTTCTATTATTTATTTATTTAATTCTGAATTTTAATGAATAAAATATCAAAATAAATAGCATAAATAGTAGAAAAATGTATGGCTGGGCTTAGAGGTCGCGTACCATGTTAGGAATGAGTTTCAAACTTGAAAAGATAGGCCCATTTGGAAAAATCCAAGTTTGGTCGATATTTGCTTCATGCATTTTTTCAAAAATTGTCCAACTTTGACAATGCATATCTCTCTCAATTTTAACCTTATGAGGGTGTTCTTGGACTTTTTAGAAAGCTTAGGATGTCCCCTAATAAACCTATTTGGTTTCATCTAAATTGGATCTTACATGTTCATGTAAGAAGCTTTGACCCAAAAGGTGTTTTGTTGACTTTTCAAAATGACCTATAATGTCCAAATTTATATCTTCTTGTGAGTGCATATTTTGAACTTGGGAGCTGAAGATTAATTGTATGGAATTACATCCTCTTCAAAATGAGCTTTCGATGGGTCATTTTTGATAAAGTATGAGAAAGTTATGCTTGGTCAAAGTTGAGTTGACTTTTCCTACAAAACCCAAATTTAGCAACTTTTGGGTTTTGATGAATTGTGAGCAATCCTTGAGGAATCATGATCAACCCTTGATCAAATTATGAAATATACTTCAAAATTAGGATGTTGACCAAAAATCTTGAAGTTTGACTGTATGTGGGCCACAGTTGACTTTTGCCCTAGCACAGTCGATTTTCAGGCCTTTGAGCAATTGACTAGCAAACTTCCTCTGCAAGGCTTGAAACTTGACATGGATGATCTTGAGAACATATTAGGACAATTTTGAGCATTTGGGGTCCCTTGGACTCAAGTATCTTGATGCAACATGAAACCCTAATTTGAGGTAGACTGCCTTAGGAGAGAGCTTGTCTGGCCAACCCTTGGACTACCTTGAGCAACTTGGGGATCTCTCTTGAAATGTTTTGAGAAATATGGGAGGGAAAATTTTGGGGTACAACAAAGACCTTGCTGGTTGAAAAGAAAAAAAAAAGAAAACAAAGAAGGTGACCGGAGTTCTAAACATGGGAAGAAGATTTCATGGGCAGACAAGAAGGACCCTAGACTTTGCAACGACATCCGGTGAGAGAGACAATCAAGATGGGAAAGGCAAGGAAACAATTGTCCCGTCGGAATCAAAAGAGTAAGAGGAAGAAGAAGACTATTCTGAAGAACAATACCCTCCATCTGATGACAAGTATAAACATCTCGAAGAACAATTGAGTGCGATGGAAATCCAAAAAGTGCCTGGATTGGACTTTGAGGAATTGGGGTTAGTATCTGGGATTGTCATCCCTCCAAAATTCAAAGCACCAGTATTCGCCAAATATGATGGGGTCTCATGTCCCAAAATGCATCTCTGGTCCTACGTAAGGAAAATCCATCCTCATAACGCTGATAAGGATTTATGGGTACACTTCTTCCAAGACAGTCTGTCTGGAACTCAACTTGACTGGTTTTACCAACTAGAAAGAGCCAACATTCACAATTGGGAAGATCTTGTTGCAACCTTTTACAACAATACCAATATAACACTGATCTTACGCCTACCCGTACTCAACTCCAGAGTATGGCCATGGCTTCAAGTGAAGGCTTCAAGGACTATGCGTAAAAATGGAGAGATTTAGTTGGAAGAGTTCAACCTCCTCTATCGGAAAGAGAATTGGTAGACATGTTCTTGGGCACCTTGTTTGGTCCCTTCTTCAATCACCTAATTGGGAGTTCATCGGTCGGTTTTACTGAATTGATATTGACCAGAGAAAGAGTAGAAGTCGGGATAAAGAATGGAAAAATCCAAAAAGATGCATCCTCTTCCGCAATTGTAAGAAGTCATTCATCGGAAAGAAAGAAGTGGTTGTTGTATATCCTCAAAGAAACCAAGACATGGCCGATTAATGGTGGGGGCTATTATGATTCCTAAATATGCGCCTGATCAATAAAGAAGCAATCAGCCAAGGATGGAAAGACTGGTCAGGCATTTCACCAGAATTAACATGACCTTATCTCAGGTATTACCACATCTGTTAAAATCCAATTTGGTGACCTTGAAAGAAGCTCCGAAGAACCCTAATACGACCTCTCCTCACTATCATCCCAATGCCCGTTGCGCATATCACTCTGAAAGGCCTGGGCATGATACTAATAATTGTTGGGCTCTAAAGAACAAGGTACGAGACCTCCTTGAAGCTAAAGAAATTGAATTCGACGCGCCAGAAAAGCCTAATGTCATTTCTACCCCTATGCCCAAACACGGCCATAATACCAATGCCATTGAGGAAGATATGTTTGTTACTTTAGTTGATGAACTTATGACCCCACTCCTGACTATCAAAAAGAACTTGTTAAAAATCGGTGTTTTCCCGGGCTGTAATGAAAGCTGCCATTTCTGTTTGACCTCATCGACCAACTGTCTTTTGTTGAAAACAGGCGTCCAGTGCCTAATAGATAACAAAGAAATTTTATTCGAGAAGACTTCTATTCCAGCTGTTCCTTATAATGATGTTTCCATCATCACCATATCCACCAATTCTTCCAGGGTCTCCACCAAAAGACCCGTTAGAATTACATCAGTTCCAAAAGTAGCTCCTTCAATAATCATAATGCTTGGACCAATCTCGTACACGTCAGACAAAACCGTGCCATGGAATTATAGAGGGGATGTCTACTACCACGGTATTAAGCAAGATTGGCCAGCGGTCAAAGATTCAAATTCTGAGAAAGATGATTCTGATGTTAGTAATATTGCAGGGACTAGTAAGATTACCCGAAGTGGTAGGATTTTCTCTCCAGAAATTGCTCCCCCAAAGGCTGTTTTTGGACCCGTAATCATTCTTGTTATTGTTGCTCCTCTGAATGTCACTCCCAGTCCCATAATCATCTCTACAAATGCCCTTGTTGACAAAGCTGTTACAATCCATGTTATCACCCCTACTGGCGTTCTTGTTGCCGAGTCAACCGAGACTCGAGGTAAAAGTATTCTGATTGAGCCTGTCCAGACGAAGGCCCAATCGATAGATATCCCTGAGACCTCCTGGAAAGAGATGGAGGAAGTTCTAAAGATCATAAAAAGAAGCGACTACAATGTAGTCGAACAGCTGGGGCAAACTCCATCAAAAATTTCCATGTTGGCTCTCCTACTATGTTCTGAGGCGCATGCAAAGGCCTTGGTAAAATTCCTGAAAACTGCTCATGTACCCCAAGAAACATCTGCCGATCAGTTCCAAGACTGCGTAGCCAACTTGACTGCAAATAATGGTCTAGGTTTTTTGGATGCTGATTTAACGCCAAGAGGGAGGAAGCATAATGAAGCATTGCATGTCTCGGTTGAATGTAGGGGCACGACGTTGCCTCATGTGTTGGTTGATACCGATTCATCCCTGGATGCGTTGCCTAAAAAGGCTCTTTATAGGCTTGACTGCGAAGGATTGACATTGAAACCAAGTAATATAGTGGTGAGGGCCTTTGACGACTCAAAAAGGATGGTGGATGGGGAAGTAGACATTCCCATAAAAGTTGGAACCCAAACATTTGATTCAACTTTTTATGTAATGGATATTCGCCTCTTATATTCCTGCTTGTTAGGCCGACCGTGGATTCACAATGCTGGTGTCGTTACTTCTACGTTGCACCAAATGCTGAAATATCCAATTCAAGGGAAGATTATCACCATTGAGAGGAAGAGTAGATGATCAGCCACCTCAATTCCTTCAAATATGTGGAATTAGATGGTGAATTTATTGAAACTCCATTTTAACACTTTGAAGAAGTCCCGCAAGATGTGCCAATGACCAAGGTTGTGTCTCAAGTGCCCAAGATTACAAGGCCTCCGCTCAGGATGTCATCTTTGAAGGATGCCAAGGCAGTGGTAGAAGAAGGTGGGTGCACTATCTGGGGGCAACTCCCAGATATCCTATATAAGTTTGACAAATTTGGCCTGGGTTTTACTTCAGGTGCCCAGAAGGTTGTACGCCGCGCTCATGCCGAAGAACCACCATTGAAGATCAGCAACTACGAAGTCAATGTCGTGGAAGATGATGAAGATAGCTGTGACCTAGAGGATTGGATTTTCCCAACTGTCAGTGGAGGGCTCAGTAACTGGGAGGCTAGAGATTTTGTCCCGATCACTTTTATCCCACAGTAATTTGTCTTTACATTTTGTTGGATCTGTAATGTTAAAAAAATTCAGACTCTTAAAACCTTGTGTCTTACCCGAGGCACAATGGTCCATTTGTAAGGGTTATTATCTCATTTCCATATGACATCAATGAATCATGGACATTTTGCATACAAACTTCCGCACCATTTTTTCTTCTTTTTTACATTTTCATTTCTTTCAAAGATAGTTATACTCTTACACACACTCACACTTATAATGCAGGTCTACATCCATTCGGGATCCCATAGGTAACGGTACTGCTATGGCCTTTCGTGACTCTGAGAATATAATCTACCAAGCCGAAGACAAAGTTGAGGAAGATTACAAAGTGCTAGGGGAACTTTCCAGATTACTACAACAAGAAGAAAGGACCATTAAGCCCCACGAGGAACCCGTGGATACGACCAATCTAGGTACCGAAGAAGACAAAAGAGAAGTCAAGATGGATGCCAATCTGGAACCCAGTGTCAAGGAGCGTCTGATTCAGTTGTTACACGAATATGTCAAAGTTTTTGCCTGGTCGTATGAATACATGTCGGGACTTGATGAAGACATTGTGGTACATCGTCTACCTACAAGAGAAAATTTTCTACCAGTAAAACAAAAGGTTTGTCGTATGTGACCAGACATGTCGTAGAAAATTGAGGCAGAAGTCATGAAACAATTCAACGCTGGATTCTTGGCCGTCACCTCTTATCCACAATGGGTTTTCAATGTTGTTCTCGTCCCCAAAAAGGACAGCAAAGTACGAATGTGCGTGGACTACAAAGATTTGAATAGGGAAATCCCTAAGGATGATTTTCCACTCCTCCACATTGATATTCTGGTTGACAATACAGCACAACACACAGTGTTTTCCTTCATGGACGGTTTCTCAGGCTACAACCAAATCAAAATGGTGCCTGAGGATATGGAGAAAACAACCTTTGTTACACAGTGGGGCATATTTTGCTATAAGGTTATGCCATTCGGACTGAAGAATGCTAGGGCATCCTATCAGTGTGTCATGGTAGCTCTATTTCACGACATGATACATCACAAAATAGAGGTCTACATGGACGATATAATATCCAGATCTCAAACGGAAGAAGAGCATCTCGATCATTTACATAAACTGTTTGAGAGGCTGAAGAAATACAAGCTGAGGTTAAACCCAAATAAATGCACGTTCGGGGTACGGTCTGGTAAAATCCTAGGCTTTATCGTTAGCAACAAAGTTATCGAGGTTTATCCTTCCAAGGTTAAAGAGATACAAGAGATGCCTACTCCTCGTACTTAGAAGGAAGTCAGAGGATTCTTGGGACATTTGAACTACATTGCCAGATTCATTTCTCACCTGACAGCTACTTGTGAACCAATCTTCAAATTGTTGAGGAAAGATCAAGTAGTCAAATGGAATGATGAGTGCCAAGTTGCTTTTGACAAAATCAAAGAATACTTACAAGAGCCTCCTGTGTTGATGCCACCAGTCGAGGGAAGACCATTGATCATGTATCTGATTGTTTTAGAAAACTCAATGGGGTGTTGTTGGGGCAGCATGACGAGTCTGGCCGAAAAGAGCATGTTATTTATTACCTGAGAAAAAAGTTTATCGACTGTGAAACAAGATGTTCACTGCTCGAGAAAACTTGTTGCGCTCTGGCATGGGCTGCTCGCCGTCTAAGATAGTATATGTTGACCCATACTACCTTGTTGATATCTAAAATGGATCCAATAAAATACATCTTTGAGAAAGCCTGCTCTCTCTGGGAGAATAGCAAGATGACAGATGATCCTGACGGAATATGACATATAGTATACTACCCAGAAAGCAATAAAGGGAAGTGTACTAGCTTATCACCTTGCTCACCAAGCTGTGGAAAACTACCAATCCATGAAGTTCGAATTCCTAGATGAGGACATCATGACGGTAAACAACTGTGAAGAATTCAGGCCATATGACGGACCTGAAAAATGATCCCGATGGACCCTGTTTTTTGATGGGGCATCCAACGCACTTGGAAATGGTATTGGCGTTGTACTCGTATCTCCTAAAGGGTGTCATACTCCCTTTACCGCAAGACTCTGTTTCAATTGTACAAACAACATGGCAGAATACGAAGCGTGCATCTTTGGTCTCAGATCTGCCATAGACTTGCGGATCAAATCTTTGAGTGTGTTCGGAGATTCAGCTTTGGTCATCAGTCAGGTCAAAGGGGAATGGGACACCAAACAACCTAACCGTATCCCTTATAAAGAACATCTTTTGACATTGCTGCCACATTTTGAGAAGATTACCTTCGAACATTTCCCGCGAGAAGAAAATCATTTAGTAGATGCACTAGCCACAATGTCATCTATGTTTAAACTTAATTGGGATAACGAAGCTCCCCAGATCACCATCGAACGAATGGATGAAATAGCACACTGTCACGAGATTAATACTGAAGAAGTAATGGACCAACCCTTGTTTCACGAAATCAAGAGGTATCTCAAGTCTCAAGAATATCCGAAAGGAGCTTCAGTCAATGATAAGAAGTTCTTAAGGAGATTCTCTGCTAAGTTCTTCCTTAGTAACAACATTCTTTACAAACGCAACCATGACTTTGTGTTACTTCGGTGTGTAGATAAGGTTGAAGCTGAAAGGATCATGGCTGAATTGCATGAAGGCACTTTTGGCACCCATTCCAATGGGCATACGATGGCAAAGAAAATCCTACGGGTAGGATATTACTGGTCTACCATGGAAGCAGATTGCTATACACACTCTTGAACCTGCCATAAGTGTCAGATTTATGTTGATAAGGTGCGTGTACCCCCGATTCCTATGAATGTCTTGATGGATCCTTAGCCCTTTGCTATGTGGGGAATTGATATGATTGGGGAAATCAAGCCAACAACCTCCAATGGTCACCTCTTCATCTTAGTGGCCATTGACTATTTTACAAAGTGGGTGGAGGCAGCCTCCTTCGCTTCCGTCACCAAGAATGTTGTCGCCCGGTTCATCAAGCAGAATCTCATATGTCGTTACGGTATTCCGGAGAGGATTATCACTGACAATGGTACAAATATCAACAATACTATGATCACCGCCTTGTGTGAATAATTCAAGATTTAGCATCACAATTCTCCCCCTTACCGGCCGAGGATGAATGGTGTTGTCGAAGCTGCAAATAAGAACATTAAGAAGATCATATAGAAAATGACAGTCACATACAAAGACTGGCATGAGATGCTACCATTCTCTCTTCACGAGTATCGTACCATAACTCGCACATCAACTGGGGCAACACCCTATTCTCTGGTATACGGCATGGAGGTTGTCTTACCTATTGAGGTCCAGATCCCCTCTCCGAGAATTATGAAAGACGCAAGGCTGAACGAAGATGATTGGATCCAGACTCGACTTAATCAACTGAACTTAATTGATGAGAAAAGGCTTACTGCTATTTGACATGGCCAAATGTATCAGAAACGAATGATCAAGGCTTTCAACAAAAAGGTCAGACGCCAAGTGTATCAAGTTGGGGATCTGGTGATCAAGCGCATCATACTGCCGAAAGGTGATCCCAGGGGAAAATGGACTCCTACATATGAAGGACCATTTGTAATCAAAAATATCTTCTTTGGTGGAGCAATGATCTTGACCACCATGGATGGCGACGATCTGCCGCACCCTGCGAACGCGGACATAGTCAATAGATACTACGCATAAGAGACCCGCTAGGTTGACATACCTAGGAAAAATAAGGGCATCCCAGCGAACCAAAAAGGTTCGAGCAAAAATTAGGGATAAAGCAAAAAAAACCTGTACACCCGGCAAGTTGAAAACCAGAAAGGGCGACTTGGGCAAAAAAGGGTTTCCCGATGGACTGAAAACTCGAAAGGGCGGTCCAGGAAAAAGTTAGGGAATTAAAGCGTATGACTATGTCCCGTTGGATCACTTTACGGATAACCTTTGGCTTCCATTGATAAACTCAGAAGTTCGGATCAATTCAATCATCTTCAGACAAGGCAACAAATAGACAAGGTGCTCGGAGATATGAAGGCTATAGCAGAATGGGAACCCCATGGGATTATTTCACGTAGCTATCGTTTCTTTGTATCAAAATTTTCATTTTTTTACGACATCATTCTCTTACTAGAATGCCTATCTCATTGTACAAAAATACTTATTCAAAGTCAATGCAAAGATATCCCTTTAAAAGTACAAAACTATCTTTTTTTCTTTACTCCTGTGTTTTGTTTACAAAAACGTCCATTGATTTATTGTTGAACATATGCATTTGAACATAATTATTGTTTACAAATAAACAAGATAAAAGGACAATAATGATGGATTTAAGAGATAGGGAAATATTTCTAGGCTATCCCATAACAATTCCCCGCAGTATGTCGTTTAACCCCCAACGGAACAAAGCTTCCAGTTAACAATCCCCGGTAAAAGTCACCAAATTCTCAGGACTCCCCAATAGGATTTTACAGGCAGTACATGGTATTTCCCTTACAACATGGTTCATTTCTATAAAAGGAAATTAATTAAAACTTTAACTTCACAACATGAAGACTTATACTCCATATCTTCAGCAGTAGTCAGGGATTTATTTTCCCCAATCCAACAGTTGTGCAGCAGATCAGCTCACATATGCATACATCGCATTCATATATCATAAACATTGATAACACGAACACATACAACATAATCCCATTATGCATACATTTCATGTATCATGACTTGGCATTTTAGCTAACATCTTACTCTTTTTAGGATAATGTTAACAGCTACCATTAACAATGTTCAATCTACAGATACAGTTCAGATACGCTCTAGACACAGATGCCATCCTGATACTCATTCAAATCCAGCCTTTTGATACAGTTCAGGTACGCTCCAGACACGGATGCCATCCTGATACTCATTCAGATCCAGCCCTTTGATACAGTTCAGATACGTTCCAGACATGGATGCCATCTTGATACTCATTCAGATTCAACTTTCAGATACAGTTCAGATACACTCCAGACACTGATGCTATCCTAATACTCATTCAGATCCAGCCTTTTCATACATTTCAGATACGCTCTAGATACGGATTCCATCCTGGTACTCATTCAGTTTCAGCTTTCAGATACAGTTCAGATACATATGCCATCTTGATACTCATTCAGATTCAGCTTTCAGATACAGTTCAGATACGCTCCAGATACGGATGCCATTCTGATGCTCATTTAGATTCAACTTATAGATACAGTTCAGATACGATCCAGATTCGGATGTCATTCTGTCACTCATTCAAAATACAGTCCAGATACGAGTCAGATATAATTCATTTATGAATATTATTCTGTTGCTCATCCAATACCTCTGCTGGTTCAGATAAATCTCTCAACGATTATTCTGATTCTTTCCTAATAGGTACTTTTTCTATTTCAGATAAATCACTCCAAAGATTTATTCTGGTCCGTTCCCAGTTGAAATCAAGTTCAGACTTAGTCCATTTTCTGTCAACAATCACCTTTGGATGGCATCTATAAGACCATCTTCGACAACTCTCCATCATTTCTCCAAATGGCATCTTTAAGCTCATTCCCTACCCAATCAACCAACACATCACCGAGTGCAAATTTCTGGGCACTCTAGTGTTCAATCATCTTCCACTTTCAAAGCTACGAACGACAAACATGCCTATCTCACTTTTCAAGTTTAAGAAGATTGAACAGGGGCAGCTGTTGTACCCCAAAATTTTCCCTCCCATTTTTATTCAAGATACTATCCTAGGTCTTCTAGAATACTCAATTTGGCTCAGAAGTTGATTAGACAGATTCTCTTCCTAGGCAGTAAGTCAACAATTAGGGTTTGGCGTTTCTCAAATAAAATTGATTCTTCAAGGTTTCAAATGGTCTTCATAGATCTTCATGTCTCCTCAATAATTTTCATGTCGAGTTTCAAACCTCGCATTGCAAGTTTGCTCAGTCAATGGTTCAGACGACTAAAAACGGATACATTGACCCAAAAATCGACCTTTTGTGAGAACAAGTTCAAACAATCGCAACTTCTTCATTATTAAATATTTTTGAGTGGTTCTTATTGCGTATGATTCTCCTTGACGTCATCTCCAATTTCTCTTCACAAATCAAGAGCTGATTACATGTAGAAGATCACCAAAATTCGAGTACGTTAGAAGTCGCATCATGGACTTTGACCTAATTTTGAATAGCAGTCGTCTGATTTCTAAAAATTGTGATTTCTTTAAATTACGAGATATTGAGATGATTATTTCTGTATATGGCAATAAGTGATGTCGCTCACGAGTTTATTTTCAAAGATCAAAAGAAAATTGTGTTTGGAAGACTTCAAAAATTATTGAATCGTTGTAAGTCATTTGTTGATTTTTGAATGTTTTTAACCACAGTTTGTTGCAAGATTGATGAATGTTCTTAAAACATGTTTGTTTTAATCGAGCGTGGCGTGCAAGTCCATTTTGAATGCAAATTTGAATTGGACACGATTTAAAGATTAAGACTTTCATTTAAAACAACCATGATTTTGGATTCAAGTTGACTAAGTGGAATTGAATTCTTAAACATTTATTTTGTTTAGGAATTGGATTAGAGTACAAGGCGCATGTTTGTTTGAAATACAAGTTACAAATTCATTTGTGATTGCTTGGAATTCAAGTTACCAGACTGAAGTATTTCATTTCAAACTTTTCCAATGGGGAATTTTAAAATTCAATTAAAATACAAAGATTTGTATAGAATCCCATCATATCAAAAGTTATTCAATGCTTTGTATTATTACATTGCATATAAAATTACAAACTTTTTGTCTTGTTTACAAAGAATCACAAGTTTCTTGTTTACAAAAAGAATGTTTTGTTTCTTCTTCAAGCTTTCCTTGCTTCGTCTTCAAGCAACTCATCCCAAGCCTCGCTTGCCATTCATGAAACAAGAAGAAGAAAAGTTAGCAAGCATTCAATCAAAAATAATGTGTGAAGAAGAGAAATTCATCATTAGGGTTTGCGTCTTGGAATCAGAATGCTTGTTTGTTTTAATCACAATCCATTTCTCCCTATTTTACAAATCTCAAAACCTGAATTTTGGTTCACAAAAAAAGGGAAAAAGAAGTATACACAAGGCATGCCTAAAAGCAAACAGAGCAAGCATGGAAATAGGCAGCATCACAGCAAACAAGCATAACAGGAAAGGCAAGCAAATTGCCAAACTGCAAACAATAGTAGCAGTACAGCAAATAATAGCAAGTTGCCCAAGCTACAGTAGGGTATCATAACAAACAAGTCAAAATGCTAAAGCAAGCATAGCAACAAGAACAGGTTGCAAAACCAACAAATGAACAAGCATACAACAACATGCCCAAAGCCTGCAAAGAGTAAGCTGCCAAGCAAAGCTACCAAACCCTAGGCTGTCAAGCAGTAGCAATACATCAAGAAGGCAAGCTGCAATGCAGCAGGGCAGGCAAATTGCCCAACTTGTAGCAAATACATAGCACAGCAGTAACAAGAGAAAAAAAGGAAATGGCAGCAATTCAAAAATAGCAAATTAATTTGCTCATCAAGCCAAGCATGTCATCACTTTCCTAAGTCATACAAAACCTTCAGATATTTTTGAATAAAAAGCAAATGCTTTATTTCATTGAAAGAGGAAAGAGGAAAGAGAAAAGTGAAAAGGATATCACCTGCTACAGCCTGCATTAAAACCTGTCCAAAGCAGGCCAAGGTTTTCACATAAACAAGCCAAGTCAAAGCTGCATAATAAAGATAGTAAAAGAGCATATCCTTTATGTTCAAAGTCTCAAGAGTTTCCCTCCAATTCCATCCCTTATCACACTACAAAGCCATAATTTCAAAAGAGGGAAAGAGAGAATTTTTTGACAACACAAAAGCCTCACGAGAAAAAATAGCAAGATATAAAACCAAGTCAGTATACCAAGAAACAAAAGAGGACAAAACAAACACAAAACAAATCAAGAACAATAGCCAGCATAAGATAACAAAATCAATAAAAAAAACTTCAACCATCATTCATCAACTCAGAACCAGCAAACATCAAGCCAAGAACAACCACAACTCCATCTCATACCCTCAACCTTCCTCACCCATTTTCGTTCACCACAAAACAACCTTCAAACCACCAAACGAATACTCTCTCTATATCACAAACCCAACCATCCAAATTCTTTACATTAACTCTCCGCAACCAAGACTTTGCTCCGCATTGCGACAATACCAAGAAGCATAACAAGCGTGAAGGATAATTAACATAAACATAAAAGCATACCTGGGTCGATCATCCCAAGCTTCTGATTCCATCGACAACAACCATAAAGCATCATCGGTAAGCTTCAACCTCTATTTATCTTGGTCATCACTCATATTTTCTTGTTGCCCTATTGATTGAATAAACTTCTGGAACCCTAAGATTTTGTAACTCCAACATAAGTCAAATATGCATTAGATCCTACTTTGTTCACTGCTTTAAACAAATTAAGGGAAGAAAATGATATGAGCTTACCAAGTGTGAGATAGTTGTAGCAAAAAGTCCCAAATAGATTCGAGTTGACTATGAAACACGAAACCCCGAACCAAAAATTTGATTTTTGAGCTAAGAACAAAAATGGAGACTGGTCGTTGAGGCTGTACCGTGAGATTAGAAATTCCCATCAATGGCTAGGTATAGAATCGTGAGACAGAGAGAGGATGAAGCGACAAAGAAGGTAGAAGCTTGAAGCATGAGGCGCTATTAGATTTAGGGTTTCCCTTAGAACCCCAATCTTTCATATTTGAAGAGCTGGGTCTGGATCCGGGTTAACCCGGCCTGGCCCAATATTTCTTTTTTGTTTTTCTTTCCTTTGTATGCAAAATTTCTTTGGGCCCTTACACACCATACACTTTGACCTGAATTCACACCCCTAGTGGCCCATTCTAATTATTTCTTAACTTGTTCTTATTTTTAGGTTTCATTTAAAAAAATATTCAATTTATTTTCTTCAAAGAAAAACATAATAAGTGTTAATCTTGTTTTAAATTTAGTTCTAAATTTTTTAGGAAATTTTGTAAATAATTTTACTAATTAATTTTCGTACTTAGTTCTAATTTGTTTATTTAACTTCTTAATAACAAAAAAAAACCTAAAAGACAAAATATATACAAACAATTTAATTTCTTTAAATCAATTATTTTATTTTCTTTAATAGAATAGATTTTTTTAATTCTCTTTCCAAACTTTTTTCGAACAAATGCTAAGAATTTTATTTCCTTATTTTTACTTTGTTAATTAATTTTACTTCATAAATTTATTGTAATTTTAATTAATTGCTTGGTTCGATTTGGTTGTATTGATTGTCTATTTTGACTTTTAATCGCATTTATCCATCCCCATTTGTAAAATTGTACCCCCATTCCCGAAAAATGCTGTAATAGCGTAGAATTTCAATTTCTATAATTTACTGTTTTTCCTTATACTGTATAGTAATTAGTCGTGCATGGCAAGATTCAAAATCAATCGCTAGATAACCTAAAGAAAGAACAAAATAACTTGAATCAAACACACTTTTCACACGCGCACCTCTAGGGTAACCTCGTTTGTTGCCTCGGAAACACAATCACGTCCCTCGAATATGGGACGCTTTAGCAAAGACCATTAGATAAAAAGATCGTAGCCCCTTGATGTCCCTCAAGGTTGCCTTCGGTAAAATGATCTAGTCCCTTACGAAAAATTGCTAAAGCGTTTCACAAATTGTCTTCTATGACTATACAAAACGTCCCGCGCCCGTCCCTTCACATCCAACGATGGGACTTCTTACCAAATCAATGGTAAGATAGAAACATCTAAAGGAAGAAAAGAACATTTAAGACCTCTCGAGTAGGTAGATTCGCTCATAATTGCTCGCTTGCTCACGACAAAAACATTTTACACCAACACTTTCATCTTGAAACATTTTCAAAAGACAAACACTTTTTGTATACGTTCTTATAGAGACGAGAACCATTACAAAAATATATTTTCAAAATCACCTTCAAAAACACAATACACAAACACCTCTTTGAACTATTTTCTGAAACAACACTTTGTATACGTTCTTATAGAGACAAGAACCATTGCAAAGACATTTTCAAAATACTTTCAAAAACACACAAAGCATAATTTCAAACAAAAGCAAGTGATCTAGCGAGTAACTAAGAGCCCATTGAAAACCATGGATGAAAAGGGTGTTAACACCTTCCTTTTTCATAATCTACCCCCCGAACCCGAGAAGCAATCTCGAAAGGTCTTTCCTGTGCTTTTTTTTTACCTTTACTTTTGGATAAAAGAAAAGTCGGTGGTGACTCTTGCTAAAGCGCACAATTGCAATCAAACGCAAACAACTTTCAAGTCTGTTCTCCCACCGTATCACAACTACCATGGCACGCTGATAGGTTGCTCCAACATTCTTCAACCCGAATGGCATAACCTTGTAGCAGAATGTGCCCCACTGTGTGATAAAGGTTGTTTTCTCCATGTCCTCAGGCGCCATTTTTTATTTGGTTGTAGCCTGAGAAACCGTCCATGAAGGAAACACTTTATGATGTATTGTATTGTCAACTAGAATATCAATATGGGGAAGTTGGAAATCATCCTCAGGGCTTGCCCTATTCAAATCTCTGTAGTCCATGCACATTCGTACTTTTCCGTCCTTTTTAGGCACGAGAACAACATTAGCAACCCATTGCAGATAAGAAGTAACGGCCAAGAATTCAGTGTTGAATTGTTTCATGACTTCCGCTTTGATCTTCTCTGACATGTCTAGTCGCATGCGACGGACCTTTGTTTTACCGGTGGCCAGTCTTCTTTTATTGGTAGACGGTGTACCATGATGTCTGCATCAAGTCCTGGCATGTCTTTGTACGACCAGGCAAAGACCTCAACATAATCATGTAGCAGCTGAATCAGACACTTTTTGACTTTGGGTTCCAGATTGGCACCCACCTTGACTTCTCTCTTGTCTTCTTTGGTACCTAGGTTAATTGTGTCCACTGGTTCCTCTTGGGGCTGTATGGTCCTTTCTTCTTATTGTAGTAACCTGGCGAGTTCCCCTGGTACTTCACAATCTTCCTCACCTTCGTCTTCGGCTTGGTAGATTAGCTTTTCCGAATCATAGAAGGCCATAGCATAATTGTTACCCATGTTCTCCCGAATGGATGTAGATCTGCATTTTGAATGTGAGTGTGTGTAAGAGTATAACTATCTTTGAAAGAAATAAAAATGTAAAAAAGAAAAACAATGAGCACAAAGTTTGTATGCAAAACATCCATGATTCATTGATGTCATATGGAAATGAGATAATGTGATCGGTGGATCTGGAACTGACTGTTTAACGCTGGTTCGCGAAATGTCGCGGAAGCAAGAGTCGCCACCGTCTTTTATTTTCTCCAATTGGAAAGGACAAAAGCACAGAAAAATTCCTTTTAAGAGATTGCTCTCGGTTCGGGAGGTAGGTTATAGGAAGGGAAGGTGTTAGCACCCTTTCTATCCATGGTTATCCATGGGCTCTTAGATACTTGCTCAATGTGTTTTCAAAATTGTTTTGCTTTTCAATGTGGGTTTAAAAGTTTCTTTTGAAAAATTTCAGATCGACTCATACGTCAGAGTGTTTGAAAAGTTTGCTTTGAAAGCTTTTGAAAAGTGTTGGTGTGAAAAGATTTCAGTTTGTTTTGAAGAGAGCAAGTATCCACGAGAACCTACCTACCCTAAGGAATTCGTCTGTGTAAATGTCCTTTGAAGTAGTGCCATCCCACCATTGAGAGGTAGGTAGCACCACCGTTGGAGGTGTTCGGGTCAATTCGAGTTTGTAGGGACATTGTGGTCACCAGAGTAATGGGAAGACACCTTAGAAGCTACCCTCATGCCAGGTTCCCGGATCATGAGGACTTACTAAGACATCCTCTACTCGACGATCACCTTTCGAGGCAAGGCAACAGTGAGGCGTACCCTAGGGGTGGTGTGTGCGAATTGTGTGTCATGTTTCAGTTATTTGTCTTGTCATGTTTGTCGTGTTCTACGCTTGATTTTATTTCAAGTCCATTCATTCTTGCATGCCTTGATTAACAGTTAAAAAGTTACGGGAAAGATAAAATTCTAAGCTATTACAAAAGGCGCGGGTCCACATCGCCAAAATTAAACCGGACCCGATTTAGCGAAAAAAATAAATAATGCGAAGAAATAAAGTGCGAAAAGTAAATTACAACGCTTTGGGATATTTACAACATTATAATAAGCGACAATAAAATAAAAGTGTAAATTAAATAATTGAAACGAAACTAGGGCGTTGGACCCTTTTTGCAAATAATTAAAAGATAATGAGAATTAAAAATTAAATGATTAAATTTGTTTTTTTTTTTTTTGTATTTTGTATTTTTTAGATTTAATGAGAAAAAAGGGAATTAATTGAAATTAGATTAGACGGCAAACCCTAAATCTAGTATTTTTTATTTGTTATGAAAGATTTAAATTAAGATCTAAATTAAACCTAAGATTTATTATGTACAATTTTAAATTATGAAAATAAATAAATAAGTAATTATTATTGTGGGAAATAAAAATTAAAGAGACATTAAAACTATTAATTAACCTAATTCTATATGTTTTTGGATTTTTATTGAAAAAGAATTAAAATTTAAATCTAATTAGACTAAATATTGACATATATTAATTTATGAAAAAATAATTACAATAAAATAAATATTATATCTTTTGTGTTTTCCTGATTTTTTTTAATGTTTTTATATTTTATAGAAAAAAAATAAGTTAATTAAAGCAATCAAATAAATCATACAATAATTAAAATAGAAAAAATAAAATAAAGAAAACAAACCATAGTGGGGGTGCTGCCCCAAATTTTGGAGGTATAAGCCTGAAAAGCCTGGCCCAATAAGGGTTGATTCATTGACTTTCTTGGATCAGGTATGATGCGTTGACTGGTGCTTAGGGTACTCCTTTGATCATGGCCTTTGATTTGCTTTCCAGGACACATGGCTGGTGGATTCTTGAGGATGCATAGCATGGATCTTAACTAGCGCTGCATAGAATTTCAGTTTGAAAAATAATATGGCAAATATGTAGGACCTGGGACTTGAACCCAGGTCCTTGGGGTTACAAACATAGCGTGTCACCACTGAGCCATCACGTTCACCTTTAATATATAATATAACACAATTAATATAAAAAGAAAATGTTAATGCTGTTGAAAATTCGCGCGCAATTTAAACGGACCACTGGCTAATGGACACGTCTTCGTCTCCTTCCCCTACCCTGTAACACAAACACTATGAGAACGGTTTTCACAGCGTGGTTTAAAGATGGATTCAAGAAAATAGCGAATAGAATTCCTTGCTATATAAATCCATCGCGAGGCATGCTTCTTGTTCATGGGACCACGCTGAGTTCAACCATGGTGGTTTCAGTGGCTAATTTTACTGTATTGCCAAAGCCCCAATTTTACAACCTGTAACCCTAGAAATTCGTCAATGGTGACTTTGAATACACAGCATATAAACGCAATTAGATCACATGGTTAGTTTAGAAACATGATTATGAGTATAAATACATGAAAAAAAATGCAAAATCGTGCTCGAATCATGCTATGCGAATTCAGAAATTTCTTGGTTCAGTTTGACTCGTGTGTACCAATTCTTGAGGTTTTTGTTGTTGTTAATGATTGAGAAAGGTTCTGAATGGTCCAAGGAAGCTTTTGCAAAAAGAATGGAGCTTTGAATCAGTCTCTAGGGTGGATTTCAGAATTCAACTTTTTGAGAAATTTTGCAAGTTTGTAATGCTTGTTCATGTGCAGCTTTTTGGTCTCTCTGATTAGGGTTGTGATGTTGATCATATATGGAAGCAATTAGGTTAACAATTTCAACAAAAATCTCTTGCAATTATGAATTGAAGATTTGATTTTCTTCCATTATTTTTTCAATCTCTTTCACATGGTTTTTGTGCAAATCATATCCAATTCAATCCAATTCTCCCTAATCAGCATGTGCACGAAATATTGACATTATAATGTGCATAAAAAGATTTTTCCATGTTAGGTTTATATTTTTCATGAATTAAAATCATTTAAATGAATATAAATTAATATTAATTCAAATAAATAATTAAAAAATATGAGAATACTTCCCTTTGGGCCTAGTGGTCGTGCATAGGCTTGGCATGAAGAAATTTGGAAGAAAATTGGGCCCATTTGCATTTTTAGGCCTTTTGCATCAATGTTGACTTTCAAAAATTTCCAAGAATTTCCCAACTTCCACAAGGCATAACTTGGTCAATTTTTAAGCTTTTCACATGTTCTTGGACATTTTGGAAAGGTCTTTGAGTCCTTTAACCAATGCCTTTGGTCCCATGTCATTTTGATTTACCAATCTCAAGTTATGGCCTTTGACTTGAAGTCACTTTTTGTTGACTTTTGAAAATGACCTATAATGTTGAAATTGATAACTTTTTGTGAGAGCATTTCTTGGACTTGGAACATGAAGATGAATTGTAGGAAATGTCTTTCTCTTCAAAATGAGCTTTGGATGGAATTTTTCTGATAATCCATGTGAAAGTTATGCCCTGGTCAATTTCAGTTGACTTTTTCAGCTGTCCAAATATAGCAACTTTTGCATCTTTGATGATTTCTGAGCCAAATTTTGAGAATCATGATCAAGCATTGATCAAATGATGTTTGTGGCTTCAAAATGATATATTGACCAAAAATTTGACCTTTTGACTGTCAAATGACCATTTTGCCCCTACAGTTGACTGTAGTGCAATCTAGGGTTTTGACTGTGCAATTTTGAGCTGAATGCCTTGAAACTTGCCATGAGGATATTTGACCATCTTTGTAGGCACATGAGACTTGATTGGGCCTTTGGAAAGTTCATTTGCTTGACCAGAACTCAAACCCTAGTTTTGACTGTATAGGAGACAGTTGAGCTGCACAACCCTTGGGGAATTTTGTGACCTTGACTTTGGCAATTCTTGATGAATATGGGAGGGCAAATTTTGGGGTACAACAGTTGCCCCTGTTCAATCTTCTTAGACCTGAGGATGCAGATTGGCTGACGTGCCTTTCGTAATCCGAGGGTAGAAGATGATTGAACACTAGAGTGCCCAGAAATTTGCGCTCACATAGTAGCGGTGCTGATGAGGGAATGGGCTTATAGATGCCATTTGGATGTTGTTTGAATAGGATGATGGGCTTATAGATGCCATCTGGACGTTGATCGTGTAAGAGATTCCTTAGCGAGAACCTGCATACCTGCAAAACAGAAAAATGAGTACCTGACACGTCGCAGGAGCTGATTTTAGATGCTTGATATAGATATGTCCTGATTGGTTACAGGAGCTGAGTCTGGAGCTTCAAACGTTGATGAATGAACCGGGGATGGTTACTGCCTTAGCGTGAAGGGTAAGAGAATCCTGAATGATCTCAACAACGCTCGTTGAGAAAATCTTGGTGAGAATTACCATCTTCGTAGTGTCAGGAAGAGAACCAAAGGACATTACAATCTCAAAGGGAGTTACCTCACTCACGTTGGAGGGGGAACTATAGGAAATTATAATCTGAAAGGAGATATCACCTCACGCTCATGCCGGAGAGGGGAACATCTTGAAAGGGAATTACCACCTCACTCGCCGTTGGAGAGGGGACCATAAGAGAATATCACCTCACGCTCATGCCGGAGAGGGAAACATCTGAAAAAGGAATTACCACCTCACACGCCGCTGGAGAGGGGACCATAAGAGAATATCACCTCACGCTCATGCCGGAGAGGGGAACATCTGAAAAAGGGATTACTACCTCATGCACCGTTGGAGAGGGAACCATAAGAGAATATCACCTCACGCTCATGCCGGAGAGGAAACATCTGAAAAAGGAATTACCACCTCACACGCCGTTGGAGAGGGGACCATAAGAGAATATCACCTCACGCTCATGCCGGAGAGGAGAACATCTGAAAAAGGAATTACCACCTCACGCTCACCGTCGGAGAGGGGACCACAAAAGACTATCACCTCACGCTCATCGTCGGAGAGGAAAACATCTTGAAAAAGGAATTACCACCTCACGCTCACCGTCGGAGAGGGGACCATCTGAAAAAGGGATTACTACCTCATGCACCGTTGGAGAGGGAACCATAAGAGAATATCACCTCACGCTCATGCCGGAGAGGAAACATCTGAAAAAGGAATTACCACCTCACACGCCGTTGGAGAGGGGACCATAAGAGAATATCACCTCACGCTCATGCCGGAGAGGAGAACATCTGAAAAAGGAATTACCACCTCACGCTCACCGTCGGAGAGGGGACCACAAAAGACTATCACCTCACGCTCATCGTCGGAGAGGAAAACATCTTGAAAAAGGAATTACCACCTCACGCTCACCGTCGGAGAGGGGACCATAAAAGACTATCACCTCACGCTCATGCCGGAGAGGGGAACATCTGAAGAAGGGATTACTACCTCACACGCCGTTGGAGAGGGAACCATAACTTCTACTGAGTCTTTATCAGAAAAATCTGTTTGGAGTCGATTTAACTGGACTAGAGACATCTTTGAAATATGTTTGGGAATTTCAACTGCACCCTTCCTGAAAGGTAGAGGTCAGTTATATGCAATGCAGGATATGGATCAAGCAATGGTGTTATCAATGTAAATTAGACTTGTATGATGCAATACGTTATGCATACTACAATGATGTATGTGATGATTCGTGTATGTTTTCGTCTAGGAAAATAAATCCTTGACGGGTGCCGGGAAGCCATATCCTGGGCTGATGTTGAGGAAGAGATTGTGCTTCCGCTGTGGATGATTGTTGCAAGAATACCGATAGGAGAAGATAACTCCGTTGAGGAATAAACTTGGAATAATTCTGCGGGAGAAAAGATACTCTAGCGATCATGTTGGGGAGTGCTACTCTGTGGGGATAGCGATGCTTTGCTGCGTTGATGAAGATAACTCCGCTGGGGATACCGTTGTTGAGTTATGCTGGGGATATCCTTGTTGTGCTGGAAGTATTGATAGACTTCGCTGGGGGTAGGAAGATATTTTGTCGAGGATGCTCTTTCCGTGGCTTTTGGCTGAGGATAACCCAGTTATATCCTGTTACGGAAATAACTCTTTAAATCAAGCCGGGACGACGCGTTCGTGCTCTGCGAGGGATAAGCTTCCAGAATCTACTGGGGGGTACGCTTATTGCTTGGGGATATGATTTCCAACTTTGCTGGTGAAGCTGGGTTGGACTCTTCTGGGGAAGTTTGAACTGTAATTGCTGTAGGTTGAAAGAGGGAACCTATGTAGGGTTGCCTGCTGATGAGCTCGTGTAAAACCGCATCTGAAAATGGAGAAGGAACCTGGGTAGGGTTACTTTGATGATGAGTTCGTGTAAAACTTCGTTTTTGGAAAGGGAGAACCTGTGTAGGGTTTCTGGGTGACGAGTCCATGTAAAACTGCATCTTGAATAGGGGGAACCGGTGTAGGGTTGCTTGGTGAGGTAAGTTCATGTAAAACTTTTTTGATGAATCCATGTGAGACTTTTAGAGGGACCGGGGTTAGGTTACCTTGGGGTAAATCCATGTGAGATTTCTTGACGAACCGGGGTAAGGTTACTGGAAGTGAGTCCATGTGAGACTTCTGGGGGAACCGGGGTTAGGTTACCTTGAGATAGATCCGTGTGAGATTTCTTGATGAACCGGGGTACGGTCGCTTCGGGATAAGTTGGTGTAAAACTTCTGGATGAACCGGGGTAAGGTTGCTTGAGATAAATCCATGTAAGATTTCTAGAGGAACCGGGGTGAGGTTACTTGACGAGTTTGTGTAAAAACTTTTTGATGAACCGAGGTTAGGTCATCTTGAGATAGGTCCATGTAAGACTTCAGGAGGAACCGGGGTTAGGTTACCGGAATAAGTTTGTGTAAAAACTTCTTGATGAACCGGGGTTAGGTCATCTTGAGCTAAATCCATGTAAGATTTCTGGAGGAACCGGGGTTAGGTTACCTGGATAAGTTTGTGTAAAAACTTCTTGATGAACCGGGGTTAGGTCATCTTGAGATAAAGGAGTCTGTGTATGACTTTGTCTGAAGGTTGAGAAGAAACCGGTGTTGGGTTGCATGATTTTGATTAAGTGGATGATTGTCCTGTTTGGTTTCGGACGTTAACCCACGATCTGGAATTTGTAAGGGTAGATGGTAATCATTCTTATGTTGATCTGTCCTTTGTACTTTGGTTGACAGAGCAATTGGATCGCCTGGATAACTCATTATTGCCCCTGCTTCGGAGATGAGGGAAGAGGATACCTGTGTGGGTGATTGACGAATCTTCGGGTAGACAAGTGATGAGATATCGGAACATAGTCGTGCGTTTTGATCCCTAACTTTTGCCTGGACCGCCCTTTCGGGTTTTCAGTCCACCGGGATACCCATTTTTGCCCAAGCCGCCTTTTCAGGTTTTCGACTTGCCGGGTGCACATGTTTTTTTTTTTTTTTTTCATTTCATCCCTTCATTTTGCCCGAACCCTTTTGGTTCGCCGGGAAGCCCTTATTTTTGCCTAGGTATGTCAACCTAGCGGGTCTTTGATTGGGCGTAGTATTTTTCCGACTATGTCCACGCTCTCCGAATGTAGGGAGTTGCCCCTGTTGGAAGTATTTTGCCATGCCCCAGGTAATGGGCAATGCTCCCACTGTGCCCCTTGATTGGAGGTACTTCTGTTCACAAGGTGTTCATCGTGCGAATTTCCCTGCTGTTCAAACAAATAGTCATATGCAAACAAAGTTATTTTAAGAATGCACAAGTCTATGTCTGTCTTGAATTTTGAAAATGCATTTTTTGTAATATAGTGCGATGTCAACTCAATATTTTACAGCAAACCTTCAGGAGTCAGGATACCTTCGTAACAGTATGCTTTCGAACTAACCCATGCTTCAGCTAGGACTTTTAAGGGTTATATCGTGGCCGGGTTCACGGTTTAAGAAGCAAAGGATAAAGGCTCGAATTATTTGTACCCACCCGCTCTTCGTGATGTTCTCCAAACCTAAACTCAGTTGATCGTGCGTTAGACCTTGTTTGAGTCTTTGCTTTGATGCTCCAATAATGGTTCAGATGTTGATGACTTATTTTGAATAGGCAGTCATTTCTTTCTTGTTGAGGGTTTGTGAGACCTCTTTTCTTGATTTTGTTATCCCTTTCTTTTTTTGCCTGAACTGTTTCCTTTTTGGAATTACAGTCAGCGGGATGCCCCAGTTTCATAAGTCCCTTTTATAGGTTTTGACTTTTTGGGCTTTTTGTTTATGATTTTTTTTTTTTTTGATAATAACTGCCTGTCTTTATGATTGTTCTGAACTATCACTTTTTTTTTCCGTAAGGATCTCTATTCGTTATGCACTTGGATCAACTGAGAAGACTACCCTGCCCCGGGTTATGATAAAGGGTTTCAATTTTCGAAAATAAAAACTCCTACTTCTTTGGCTCAGATGGGTTGACGAGGGTTTATCATCCTTATAACTCCAGTGTTTAGGGATCGAAACAATGCCTGTACCTCATCAGCGGGGTCTGTTCAAAAGCATACTGTAATGATTGTGGTATCGTTTTCGTCATCCTCCCTCAAGAGGTTTAGAATTTTCAATTAAGAGCTGACCATTGCAAAATATGAAAACAGTTTTAAGCGTAATAAACATAATTAAATCAAGACAGACATGTGTAATGCATTCATGAAATAAAAGAGTTTAACATAATAATTGTTTATCTGAATAAGAAAGGAAAAATACAACTTGAATTCAAATGAACAAAAAATTCTCAATCCTAGCCATGTTTTGGCAATGGAGCATTGATCACATTGGGGGTTTCAGCAGGCTCGAACTCGATCTCTTTGGCATCGATCATGTTCTGAATTTTGTACTTTAGTGCCCAACAGTCCTCAGTATCGTGCCCCGGGCTATCGGAATGATAAGCGCATCTGGCTTCTGGATTGTAGCTGGGAGAGGAGGTCTTAGGATTGGCAGGAGGGTTGATCACCGCAATCAGGTTCATCTTCAACATATGTTGCAGTGCTTGCGACCATGGCATGTTAATGTTGGTGAACTGCCTTTTAGGCCCGTCCGGCCTTTGCTGGTTTCCCCTCTGTGGTTGGCGGCGTGGTGCAGAACCAGAGATCATGACTGCCCCTGCATGTTGATCACGGCGACTCTTTTGACCGTATGCAGCATTAGATTCCTTCTTTCCTGTGTAAGGCTTTTTATGAATATCAGAAGATGTGGCCTCTTGAATTTTCCCGCTCTTGATACCAGCTTCAATTCTTTCGCCGGTCAGGATGAGGTCGGTAAATCCAGCAGATGAGTTACCAATGAGATGGTTGAAGAATGGCCCAGACAGGGTCCCCAAGAACATGTCCACGAGTTCACGGTCAGTCAGAGGTGGTTGTACCCTTCCAGCGAGATCTCTCCATTTCTGAGCGTACTCCTTAAAACCTTCGCTTGCACCTAACGACATACCCTGGAGTTGAGTACGCGTGGGGGCAAGGTCGGCATTATACTGGTACTGCTTATAGAAAGCAGTTGCCAACTCCTCCCAGTTACGAACCTTGGTCCCATCCAGCTGATAGAACCATTCGAGATGAGTCCCTGAAAGACTCTCCTGGAAGAAGTGGATCCATAGATTCTTATCCGCAGAGTACGGCTGAATCTTCCGAACATAGGACCTTAAGTGCAGCTTGGGACAAGACGCCCCGTCATACTTCGAGAAAGTTGGTGCTTTGAATTTATGTGGGATAATCACACCAGTCGACAAACCCAGATCTCCGAAATCCAGCCCCGGTACCTGTTGAACCTCCATAGCTTTCATTCTGTCCTCCAGTTGTTTGTACCTATCATCTGCAGGAGGATACTGTTCCTCATCAAAATCTGTCTCGTTGTCGGAGACCACTGGACTGGGAACCTCTCCCTCATGATGACTGCCTTTTCCCACAGATGGGGTTGTCCTCTCAGCTTCAACTTGTGGTGTATCCCCAAATCTGCGTCTAGGGCTGAACAGAACAGTCCTCTTCTTTTTCTTATCCTTCTTCAAAAGCAGAGCCTTCAGGTCTTGTTGTCCCTGGGTCAAATTCAGGATCAGTTCTTGGAACTGGGCGTTCTGAGCCTGGAGATCCTTGATGGACTGTTCAGCTGATGATCCAGGATTCATGACGATCGGCTGAAATAAACAGCGAAGAAGGTAAGCAACCTGTAGAGAAAGGGGTACCTGTAATGCGATGATATGTATGACATGCATGCAATGATTTCAAGGATCTCGCGAGGTAAACAGAGAAACTTGTTAGAGTTGAAAGCTGGTAACTTGATTGAAGGTACTTCATGTTGTTGAGAGTCCTTCCTCAAGGGTCAAAGGCTCACCATATCCAGTGGGTCATAGCCCCTGACAACCTTGGCTAGAGGAAAATAAATCCTCTTTGCCCCTTGCTGGGATAGTTGTTCATCGTGACCTGCATCACAAGCCCTTGAGATCCTTGAAATGGGTTAGGATGTATGTAGGGTGCATGCAGTGGTATGATGTTATGGTATGCATGGGATGATGTCAGTAACCCTGTTATGAGTCCTAACTAAGGACTGAAACAAAACCTGCAAGAAACAAATGTTAGGTCACAAGCATGCAGATAGTCAAGTACTAAGGCACGCAAGTCACACAAGAGAAGCCCTTAGGGTTTAGGCCAGCATGAGGTCTAGGTACTACCCTCTTTCAGTTTGTTGGTTCATACCTGTCCTAATCAAAAGTAACCGGGTTCTTAGAGGATCCCAATATCATTGACTACCCTCAATCGGTCATAACTCCAGCATCGCAATCTTTTCTTGCGGCCAGAACCATCACGAGAGTTTAGCCTCAATGGGCGTAGCATACTGCTACTGTTCTAAAGGCCAAGTTGTGTCAATTAAGGTTCTAAGGTTGTTGGTGCTTAATGACTCCTTAGAAGACCCATATTCTCCTCGTTGCGACACAAGGGATATCGGTACAGACTAAGGTGCCACACCAACGTAGCCACTGCTTCACCTGTGTCGGTCTACGCCGGACAGGTCCCTCACAGCTTATGCTACCTAAACAGGGTGTCCCCAGATCCGGGTTAGGATCTATGTATCTCCGATGCAACCCACAATAGTAAAGCAAGCAAAACAATACAAGTGAAAACACAGTTATGACCTAGCCCTAAGGTACACCCCACTTTATAAGATGTCCCCAGCAGAGTCGCCAGTTCTGTGATCGGTGGATCTGGAACTGACTGTTTAACGCTGGTTCGCGAAATGTCGCGGAAGCAAGAGTCGCCACCGTCTTTTATTTTCTCCAATTGGAAAGGACAAAAGCACAGAAAAATTCCTTTTAAGAGATTGCTCTCGGTTCGGGAGGTAGGTTATAGGAAGGGAAGGTGTTAGCACCCTTTCTATCCATGGTTATCCATGGGCTCTTAGATACTTGCTCAATGTGTTTTCAAAATTGTTTTGCTTTTCAATGTGGGTTTAAAAGTTTCTTTTGAAAAATTTCAGATCGACTCATACGTCAGAGTGTTTGAAAAGTTTGCTTTGAAAGCTTTTGAAAAGTGTTGGTGTGAAAAGATTTCAGTTTGTTTTGAAGAGAGCAAGTATCCACGAGAACCTACCTACCCTAAGGAATTCGTCTGTGTAAATGTCCTTTGAAGTAGTGCCATCCCACCATTGAGAGGTAGGTAGCACCACCGTTGGAGGTGTTCGGGTCAATTCGAGTTTGTAGGGACATTGTGGTCACCAGAGTAATGGGAAGACACCTTAGAAGCTACCCTCATGCCAGGTTCCCGGATCATGAGGACTTACTAAGACATCCTCTACTCGACGATCACCTTTCGAGGCAAGGCAACAGTGAGGCGTACCCTAGGGGTGGTGTGTGCGAATTGTGTGTCATGTTTCAGTTATTTGTCTTGTCATGTTTGTCGTGTTCTACGCTTGATTTTATTTCAAGTCCATTCATTCTTGCATGCCTTGATTAACAGTTAAAAAGTTACGGGAAAGATAAAATTCTAAGCTATTACAAAAGGCGCGGGTCCACATCGCCAAAATTAAACCGGACCCGATTTAGCGAAAAAAATAAATAATGCGAAGAAATAAAGTGCGAAAAGTAAATTACAACGCTTTGGGATATTTACAACATTATAATAAGCGACAATAAAATAAAAGTGTAAATTAAATAATTGAAACGAAACTAGGGCGTTGGACCCTTTTTGCAAATAATTAAAAGATAATGAGAATTAAAAATTAAATGATTAAATTTGTTTTTTTTTTTTTTGTATTTTGTATTTTTTAGATTTAATGAGAAAAAAGGGAATTAATTGAAATTAGATTAGACGGCAAACCCTAAATCTAGTATTTTTTATTTGTTATGAAAGATTTAAATTAAGATCTAAATTAAACCTAAGATTTATTATGTACAATTTTAAATTATGAAAATAAATAAATAAGTAATTATTATTGTGGGAAATAAAAATTAAAGAGACATTAAAACTATTAATTAACCTAATTCTATATGTTTTTGGATTTTTATTGAAAAAGAATTAAAATTTAAATCTAATTAGACTAAATATTGACATATATTAATTTATGAAAAAATAATTACAATAAAATAAATATTATATCTTTTGTGTTTTCCTGATTTTTTTTAATGTTTTTATATTTTATAGAAAAAAAATAAGTTAATTAAAGCAATCAAATAAATCATACAATAATTAAAATAGAAAAAATAAAATAAAGAAAACAAACCATAGTGGGGGTGCTGCCCCAAATTTTGGAGGTATAAGCCTGAAAAGCCTGGCCCAATAAGGGTTGATTCATTGACTTTCTTGGATCAGGTATGATGCGTTGACTGGTGCTTAGGGTACTCCTTTGATCATGGCCTTTGATTTGCTTTCCAGGACACATGGCTGGTGGATTCTTGAGGATGCATAGCATGGATCTTAACTAGCGCTGCATAGAATTTCAGTTTGAAAAATAATATGGCAAATATGTAGGACCTGGGACTTGAACCCAGGTCCTTGGGGTTACAAACATAGCGTGTCACCACTGAGCCATCACGTTCACCTTTAATATATAATATAACACAATTAATATAAAAAGAAAATGTTAATGCTGTTGAAAATTCGCGCGCAATTTAAACGGACCACTGGCTAATGGACACGTCTTCGTCTCCTTCCCCTACCCTGTAACACAAACACTATGAGAACGGTTTTCACAGCGTGGTTTAAAGATGGATTCAAGAAAATAGCGAATAGAATTCCTTGCTATATAAATCCATCGCGAGGCATGCTTCTTGTTCATGGGACCACGCTGAGTTCAACCATGGTGGTTTCAGTGGCTAATTTTACTGTATTGCCAAAGCCCCAATTTTACAACCTGTAACCCTAGAAATTCGTCAATGGTGACTTTGAATACACAGCATATAAACGCAATTAGATCACATGGTTAGTTTAGAAACATGATTATGAGTATAAATACATGAAAAAAAAATGCAAAATCGTGCTCGAATCATGCTATGCGAATTCAGAAATTTCTTGGTTCAGTTTGACTCGTGTGTACCAATTCTTGAGGTTTTTGTTGTTGTTAATGATTGAGAAAGGTTCTGAATGGTCCAAGGAAGCTTTTGCAAAAAGAATGGAGCTTTGAATCAGTCTCTAGGGTGGATTTCAGAATTCAACTTTTTGAGAAATTTTGCAAGTTTGTAATGCTTGTTCATGTGCAGCTTTTTGGTCTCTCTGATTAGGGTTGTGATGTTGATCATATATGGAAGCAATTAGGTTAACAATTTCAACAAAAATCTCTTGCAATTATGAATTGAAGATTTGATTTTCTTCCATTATTTTTTCAATCTCTTTCACATGGTTTTTGTGCAAATCATATCCAATTCAATCCAATTCTCCCTAATCAGCATGTGCACGAAATATTGACATTATAATGTGCATAAAAAGATTTTTCCATGTTAGGTTTATATTTTTCATGAATTAAAATCATTTAAATGAATATAAATTAATATTAATTCAAATAAATAATTAAAAAATATGAGAATACTTCCCTTTGGGCCTAGTGGTCGTGCATAGGCTTGGCATGAAGAAATTTGGAAGAAAATTGGGCCCATTTGCATTTTTAGGCCTTTTGCATCAATGTTGACTTTCAAAAATTTCCAAGAATTTCCCAACTTCCACAAGGCATAACTTGGTCAATTTTTAAGCTTTTCACATGTTCTTGGACATTTTGGAAAGGTCTTTGAGTCCTTTAACCAATGCCTTTGGTCCCATGTCATTTTGATTTACCAATCTCAAGTTATGGCCTTTGACTTGAAGTCACTTTTTGTTGACTTTTGAAAATGACCTATAATGTTGAAATTGATAACTTTTTGTGAGAGCATTTCTTGGACTTGGAACATGAAGATGAATTGTAGGAAATGTCTTTCTCTTCAAAATGAGCTTTGGATGGAATTTTTCTGATAATCCATGTGAAAGTTATGCCCTGGTCAATTTCAGTTGACTTTTTCAGCTGTCCAAATATAGCAACTTTTGCATCTTTGATGATTTCTGAGCCAAATTTTGAGAATCATGATCAAGCATTGATCAAATGATGTTTGTGGCTTCAAAATGATATATTGACCAAAAATTTGACCTTTTGACTGTCAAATGACCATTTTGCCCCTACAGTTGACTGTAGTGCAATCTAGGGTTTTGACTGTGCAATTTTGAGCTGAATGCCTTGAAACTTGCCATGAGGATATTTGACCATCTTTGTAGGCACATGAGACTTGATTGGGCCTTTGGAAAGTTCATTTGCTTGACCAGAACTCAAACCCTAGTTTTGACTGTATAGGAGACAGTTGAGCTGCACAACCCTTGGGGAATTTTGTGACCTTGACTTTGGCAATTCTTGATGAATATGGGAGGGCAAATTTTGGGGTACAACAGATAATAACCCTTACAAATGGACCATTGTGCCTTAGGTAAGACACAAGGTTTTAAGAGTCTGAATTGTTTAATATTATAGGTCCGACAAAATTTAAAGACAAATTACTATTGGATAAAAGTGACCGGGACAAAATCTCTAGCTTCCCAGTTGTTGAGCCCTCCATTGACAGTTGGGAAAATCCAATCCTTCAAGTTATAGATGTTTTCATCATCCTCCACTGCGTTGATTTCGCGGTTGCTGATCTTCAAGGGTGGTCCTCCGGCACGAGCACGGCGTATAGCTTTCTGGGCTCCTGAAGTGAAACCTAAACTAAATTTTTCATATTTGTATGGGATATCTGGGAGTTGACCCCAAATAGTGCACCCACCTTCTTCTATCATTGCCTTGGCATCTTTTAGAGAGGACATCTTGAGCGGAGGCCTTGTAATCTTTGGGACTTGAGAAATAACCTTGGTTACAACCTGTTGTACCCCAAAATTTGCCCTCTCATATTTCTCAATACATTGCAAGAATAATCTCCAAGTGGTTCAAGATTGCTCAAGAATTGGACAGTTAAATCATCTCCTAAGGCAGTCAACCCCAAATTAGGGTTTTGTGTTGCATCAAGGTCCTTGCATCAAAATGACCTCAACTTCTCCCCAATGTCCTAATATGTTCTCAAGATCATCCATGTCAAATTTCAAGCCTTACAGAGGAAGTTTGGTCAATCAATTGCTCAAAGGGTCCAAAAATCGACTGTGCTAGGGCAAAATTCAACTGTGACCCAAATACAGTCAAACTTCAAGATTTTTTGCCAACATTCTCATTTTGAAGGATATTTCATCATTTGATCAAGGGTTGATCATGATTCATCAAAGATTGCTCAAAATTCATCAAGACTCAAAAGTTGTTAAATTAGGGTTTTGTAGGAAAAGTCAACTCAACTTTGACCAAGCATAAATTTCTCATACTTTATAAGAAATGACCCATCCAAATCTAATTTTTAATAGGATGAAATTTCCTACAATCCATCTTCACACCCCAAGATCATAAAATGCACTCACAAAAAGTTACAAATTTGGACATTATGGGTCATTTTTGAAAGTCAACAAAAACACCTTTTTTGCCAAAGCTTATAACTTGAGAATGGAATATCAAATTGATATGAGACCACAAGTGTTGGTTATAGGACACCTCAAGCTTTCTAAAAAGTCCAAGAACACTTCCAAAAGTTCAAAATTGAAGAAGTTATGCATTGTTGAAGTTGGCAATTTTTGCAAAATTGCCAAAAGTCAACTATCCCCAAAACTTCAAATTTTGTCAAAGGGGCCCATTCCTTTCCACTTGATTTGAGCTTGCATCATTGTCCACGTGTCCTAGCTTCAGCCTTGTGTCCATTTATTAATTTTTATATTTTATTTGATTTTTATTGAATTAATTCATTTTAAATCAATTTAAATCAAATAAAATCCAAATATTGATTACTTAGGATCTTTTTGGTTGTTATAGGTCTTAATTAACATCATGATCAGCATCAAATTCGTATCTCACCATATCATGTGCAAAAATATTGGATTTTGGACCAAATTGGAAGGTTATCAATGGTGAATCAAATCATATCTCCAAGCATTGATTTACAAAGATTCAAGACCCAAAACTTGACCTAATCTAATGCAGCATACATATACAATGCAAAGGCACACGAATTAGGGGAGAGGCTGCAGAATCACAAAAACCAAACTTGAGAAAACTTGGAAAAAGTGTGAATCTGAAATCGTGCTTAGAGGCAGTTTCAACACAAAATCTCAACACCACTCTATTGCTGGGCAATCACTGAGTGAGAAGCAATCAAAAGCAAGCTCTCTCACCCTCTCAATCGCGTTGTAAGTCTCTCAAAACACCGCCCTGTATTTGAAATCGCAACTCCATGTTCTTGCATTTTTTGACAAAATCTGTGCATATTCATGATCCTTGTTCAATTTGCAAGCTTTATGCATTAGCCAATTGTATTTATATGGTCTATAACCCCCTAGCCGAATCTAAGGTTCTTGGTTCTTGTTTTTGGGCATTTTATTTGCAGGTAAAATTGATGCCATTGATGGACATAGGCATGATCAGTGGAGGAAGGCGAACATGTCCATGGTCTTGGATTATGTTTTCATGGCCTAGAACTAATTATAGGACGCTCATACGGATTTAGCTGCAGATATAAATCCGCAGGTAAATATCCAGGGTCCAACGAAGAAGATGAATACGTGCCCCCCTCCCATTGGCTGATTCGAATATAGTGCGCTTTTATTTTTTACTCTGATCCATTAATTTGTTTTCATATATTATATTTAGTTTCTAATACTATAACAAATGAAGCGTGATGGTTGAGTGGCAAGGGCGTTAGTGCAAGATCCAACAGGACCTGGGTTCGAATCCCAGGTCCCCCCATATTGCTTTGTTATTTTTCTTCAGGTATTCCAGCGCACTTCAGCAATTGTGGCCTATCATACACCCTCATGCAATCAGTGGACAGATGGCCCTCAGGCCAAATCTGATGGCCCAGATGGGATGCCTACCATATGCCCAAGTCAACGTGCATGCATGGAAATCGAATAGTCAGCCAGGCCAATGGATTGTTGGGCCACCAAAATTGCTAATCAACCCCCTGATCAGGCCCAAAACCCCCTTGAGTATTTCTATTTCTTTCTTTTTATTTTATTTATTTTATTTGTTTGATTAATTATTTTTATTATTTAACTAACCAATTGAATTTTTTTCTTAATAAAATTAAAAAAAAAAACATTTTCATTATTAAAATTAATTTCCAGCATTTTTTTATTTTTGTTAATAAATATTAATGTAATTAATTTAGTTTAATTAGGAAATAATTTTAATATCTTTTGCAATAATTAAAATTAATTTAGACAATTAGGTTTTATTAACTTTGATTAATTTATTTTTATTTCTTTAAATACTCAAAAACCCAAAAATATTTTTATTAATTACTTTATTTATTAATTCAATAATTAGTTTAGTCTATTTTCTTTTAATTCAAAAATAAACCAAAAAAATATTTTCTTTAATAATCAAAGGGTCAAAACCCTAGAATGCGCCCGATTTAATTTTTCCGCACGCGATCCATCTTTGTTCAATATTGTATCTGTTTCCCGGAATGTAATAGTTTAATAGGACTTTAAATTATTTTATCGCTTTATTTACTTTCCGCATTTTAATTTCAAGGGTTGCTTTTGGCGATGTAAATACCCGACGCCTTGTAATAGTTAGTTTTAATTTCTGCAATTTAATTTTCGCAACTTATAAACTGTTAGATGTTTGACAATAGGGAATGCATGACAAGATCAAATGTTTAAACCTAAAATCAACATAGATAACCATTGACATGTACAAAGATAAAATTAACCGAAATAACACACTTGCACATACGCACTCTTAGGGTACACCTCACTTGGCTGCCTTCGAACATGGTCATTAAGTATAGGAAGTTTTAGAGGTCGCCCTCTTGTACAAAGATCATAGTTGCCTCGAAACGGTTGCCTCAGAAAAATGATCTAAGATATTAGGGTTACCGCTAAGGCGTCCTAACATTGCTTTAGTGACCGTACATCCCTCATTCGAATTGACCCTTAAAACTCCAACGACGGTGCTACCTACTCATTAATAGTAGGATAGAATTGTCTAAAGGAAGTTAGCATAGAATGATTCCTTTTTCAAGTAGGTAGATGGTTCTTAAGTACTTGCTCTTTCAAAAAACAAAATCTTTTTCACACTTACACTTTTCGAACAAAGTTTTCAAAAACACTTCATACGCTCTTGAGGACAGAAGCAAGAGTTAAATCGAAGTTTTCAAACAAAAACTTTTTTAAAACCCACAAACACAAAGAAAAGAAATTTTGAAAACAAATGAGCAAGTACCTAAGAGCCCGTGGATAACCACGGATAGAAAGGGTGCTAACACCTTCCCTTTCTATAATCTACCCCCCGGACCCGAGAAACATCTCGAAAAAGGAATTTTTCTGTGCTTTTTTCCTTTCCTTGTTGGATAAAATAAAAGACGGTGGCAACTCTTTCTTACCGCGACATTTTGTGAAAACAAACGCAAAACACAAACCAGCATTCCAAAAAACAGTCAGTTCTTTCCCACCGTATCACAGAACTGGCGACTCTGTTGGGGATTCTTATAAGTGGCGTGTACCTTAGGATTAGATCATTGTGTTTTCAATTGCTTGCTTTGTATGATTTATATTTGTGGATTTGTATTGGAGTTACTATAGATCCTAACCCGGATCTGGGGATACCCTTTAGGTAAGTAGCAATAAACTGTGAGGGAACTGTACGGCGTAGACCGATACGGTTGAAGCAGTAGCTACGTTGGTGTGGCATTTTAGTATGTACTGATATCCCTTGTGTTGGAACGAGGAGAATATGGGTCTGCTAAGGGGTCATTAAGCACCAACTGACCTTAGAACCTTTAAATTGACCAACTTGGCCATAGAACAGTAGCAGTATGCTACACTCATTGAGACTAAACTCTCGCGATGATTCCGGCCGCAAGAAAAGGTTGCTAAACTGGAATTATGACCGAACGAGGGTAGTCAGTGATATTGAGATCCTCTAGAACCCGGTTACTATTTTTAGGACTGGTTTAAACCAACTGAACTGAAAGAGGGTAGTACCTAAGCTCCTTGCCAGCCTGAAATCTAAGGGCTCTCTGTGTGACTTGTGTGCCTATACCATGTTTGCTATTTGTGGATACTTGTGGTGTGTTTCTATCATGACATCATGACATCATAACATTGCATACATCTTGCATTGGACTAACCTATTTCAAAGACAGATGGGATTCATCTTTGTTCTGTTTTGTAGGTCATGATGCCCATGCGTAAGAATACCATCCGGATCAACTTTGTCCAGGTTCCTACCATGCTTAAAGAATTGATTGCAAAGATGCCTGATATTACTTCCTTCATCAGGAGACATGGGTATCTTCTCAGTTTGGTTACCTCCAAATTGGACGAGCAGATGATGAGTGTTCTGGTCCAATTCTATGATCCACTGTACCATTGTTTTACTTTCCAGGACTACCAGCTGGTTCCCACCTTAGAAGAGTTCTCTGATCTGCTCGGTATCTCTATTTTGGAGCAGACCCCGTTTACTGGTTGGGAGAAGATCCTTAGGCCGGAAGAGATTGCTTCAGCCCTTCATATGACAAAGGATGAGGTAATGGCTAATTGGGATACTAGAAGTGGAGCAAAGGGCTTTTTGACTAAGTTCTGGGTTGCTAAGGCTAATTATTTCTGGGATAGTCTAGACTTCAAGGCGTTCGAAGATATTCTGGCTCTTCTGATATATGGCTTAGTTTTGTTTCTGAACTCTGACTCTTTTGTTAATGTGAATATAGTGAAAATCTTCATCTCTCGTAATCCTGTACCCACTCTCTTGGGTGACATTCTTCATCAGCTTTATGCCCGTACTGCCCGGAAGCGGGGAACCCTGATGTGTTGTGCTCCATTATTGGCGAGGTGGTTTATTTCGCACCTCCTCAAATCAATGCTGAAGAACAAAGAAGGCATAGGTTGGGCTTATAGGGTTATGCCTCTCTCGCATAATGACATCATTTGGACTCTTAAGGGTATGGACGAAGTGGCTATTATTGATCGATGTGGGGAGTACCCCAATGTTCTACTGATAGGAACCCATGGAGGAATTTCTTACAACCCATGCTTGGCCTTACGTCAGTTTGGAAGAGCCAGAAGAGAAGGACCTCATGAGTTGCTAATGCCTAGCATCATCTTTGATTTTCAAGGGGATAGCGACGAGCAACGCCGCAGATTCATAAGGGCTTGGGATAGAGTTCACAGATCTGATCCACATGAGCTGGGTCCAAAGACTTCTCTTCCGATGGATCCATATCTCATATGGGTCTGTATCCGTTCCCAAAAGCTGGGTATGCCATATGAATTCGTCCTGCCCATCATTGTTGAAGTTGTTAATGAAGAGGGGGTTCTTCCTACCATCCTCCATCCTTACATGCCCACTGACATTGGGGCACTGAAAAGGTCTTGGATGCAGCTAAGAGAAGAACGAGATGCTTACCGAGAAAAGTTTAACGAGCAAGAGCAGAAGATCCAGAGGTTGACTAGGCAGCTGGAGAACGAGCAGATTCTCAATGACTATGTCCGCACCGACAAGAAGAGACCATGGGAACACTGATCGTCCTTTGATTATTTCCTTTCCAGTTTCTATTTACTTTTCAGTATTTCCTTTCTTGTAACGCCTTAAGGGTAATTTGTTGAACAATTTGAATTTCAAAGTTTATCTAATAAAAGTGTGTTTCCCTTTCTTGTTTAAGAATTTGAATCTCCTGATTGTCTTTGAAATCATATCATACACATTTCATCCCATGCACTCCATAACAGGTACCCATTACAAGTCTCTTATCTTCTTCGCTGTTTATTTCAGCACTCATCATGTCTGCTGAACCATCAACTGAGCAAGCAATCAAGGCCCTACAGACCCAGAATGCCCAATTTCAAGAGTTGTTCATGAATCTAGCTAAGGGTCAACAAGATCTGAAGACCCTGATTCTGAAAGAGAAGAAGAAGAAAAAGAAGAGGACAGTCCTGTTTAACACAGGGCACAAGTTTGGAAACAGGCTACGGGAGGAAGTTGATTTGACCACCTCATCTGGAGGGAAAGATAGTCAAGAGGAAAGAAGGGCTCCTAGCCCTGTGGTCTCAGACAATGAGACGAATTTCGACGAAGACCAGTATCCTCCTGCTGAGGATAGATATAAACAACTGGAAGACCGGTTGAGTGCAATGGAAGTACAGAAGGTGCCTGGTCTGGACTTTGGTGATCTAGGTCTATCATCTAGGGTGGTGTTTCCCCACAAATTTAAAGCACCAGCCTTTGCTAAGTATGACAGAGTTTCTTGTCCGAAGCTGTATCTCCGGTCATATATAAGGAAGATTCAGCCGTACACCGCTGATAAAAACTTATGGATCCACTTCTTTCAAGACAGCCTCTCAGGGACTCAGCTTGAATGGTTTTACCAGTTGGACGGAACGAGTATCCGCAGTTGGGAAGATTTGGCTACTGCTTTCTATAGGCGGTACCAGTACAACTCTGACCTCGCTCCCACGCGTACCCAACTCCAGGGTATGTCAATGGGAACGGGTGAAGTTTTCAAAGATTATGCTCAGAAGTGGAAGGACCTCGCCGGAAGGGTGCAACCACCCTTGGTTGATCGGGAGCTTGTGGATATGTTTTTGGGGACCTTGTCTGGTCCATTTTTCAACCATCTGATTGGAAGCTCTTCGTCTGGGTTTACAGAGCTGATTATGACCGGCGAGAGGATTGAGGCTGGTATTAAGGCTGGTAAGATACAGAAAGGTGTCTCCTCAAGCACCGAGAAGAAGCCCTTTAAGAAAGAGTCCAGTGTTGTCTACAGTTTGAAAAGCCAGAGTAGACCTGAACGCCGCCAAGCTGTTAATGCGGTTGTTATTTCAAGACCTGTTGGTGCTCCTCAGCACAATAATCAGTCAAAAGACGAGAGACCTCGAAGGCAATTCACCCGTCTCAGCATGAATTTGTCTCAGATTCTGCCACAGTTACTGAAAACCAACCTAGTGATTCCAAGGGAAGCCCCGAAGAATCCCAACACTACATCACCAAAGTATAACCCTAATGCCCCTTGTGTTTATCACTCTGATAGCCTGGGGCATAATACAGATGATTGTTGGTCTTTGAAGAATAAGATACAGGACTTATTTGATGCGAAGGAGATCGAGTTCGGAGCACCAGAAAAGCCTAAACAGGAGGCAGGGGTGAATGCTATCGGGGACGACGATGATGAAGAGTTTGACATTGACAGTTGGATCTATCATACTACCGATGGTGGATTAAGCAACTGGACAGTGAAGGATTCTATGCACGTTTATGTTATTACCCATCAATGAAACTTTTTGTTTTGAATTTGTAACAGACAATGTTTTAAACTCTATGGCCCGGTGTCTTACCCAGGGCACTGTGGCTTCATTTGTGAGGGTTTTATGTGTGTCATTTTCATATATCGTTAATAAAAGCATTGGACGTTTCTTGCATTTCAAATCTTGCGCTCCTTGTTTTTCTTTATTTATATATTGTAAAACAGCTATTTTACACACACTCACATATACAGGTCTACATCCACTTTGGATCTCACTGGTAACGACTCTGCTACTGCCAATTATGACTTTGAAAATCCGATCAACTTAGCCGAAGACGAAGGTGAAGATGATTGTGAAGTGCCTGGTGAACTTGCAAAACTGTTACTCCAAGAAGAGAGGGCTATACAACCACATGAAGAGCCGGTGGAATCAGTGAATTTGGGTACTGAGATAGACAAGAAAGAAGTTAAGATCGGTGCAAATCTGGAGCTTAGTGTGAAGCAACGGTTGGTTCAGATGCTGCGTGACTATGTTGAGATCTTTTCCTGGTCTTACGAAGACATGCCTGGGTTGTATACTGATATTGTGGTTCACCGCCTTCCTACCAAGGAAGACTGTCCTCCAGTGAAACAGAAGGTCCGCCGAATGCGCCCAGAGATGTTTGAGAAAATCAAGGCTGAAGTTATGAAACAGTTTGACGCCGGTTTTCTAGCAGTTACTTCTTACCCTCAGTGGGTGGCCAATGTGGTTCCTGTGCCAAAGAAGGATGGTAAATGCGGATGTGTGTTGACTATAGGGATCTGAACAGGGTAATCCCCAAAGATGCCTTCCCTCTACCCCATATCGACGTTCTGGTTGACAACACCGCTCAGCACAAGGTATTCTCCTTTATGGATGGTTTCTCCGGTTATAATCAGATTAAAATGGTTCCCGAAGACATGGAGAAGACAACTTTTGTTACTTAGTGGGGTACCTTTTGCTACAAGGTCATGCCTTTTGGATTGAAAAATGTTGGGGCAACGTATCAGCGTGCCATGGTTGCTTTGTTTCATGACATGATCCATCATGAGATTGAAGTATACGTTGACGATATGATTGCAAGGTCCCAGACTAAAGAGGAACACCTTGACCATCTCCAGAAGTTGTTTGACAGGTTGAAGTTATACAAGATAAGATTAAACCCGAACAAGTGCACCTTCGAAGTGAGATTTGGTAAGCTGTTGGGTTTCGTCGTAAGCGACAAAGGTATTCAAGTGGATCCTGCAAAAGTGAAGGCTATACAGGAAATGCCAGCTCCCAGAACAGAGAAAGAAGTCAGAGGTTTCCTGGGACGTCTAAACTACATTGCCCGGTTCATCTCGCACCTGACTGCTGCTTGTGAGCCAATCTTCAAGCTGCTGAAGAAAGATCAAGTAGTACGTTGGAATGATGAATGTCAGGCCGCTTTTGAAAGGATCAAAGAGTATCTCTAGGAGCCACATATTTTGATGCCTCCAGTTGAAGAGAGACCTTTGATCTTATACTTGACAGTACTCGACAACTCAATAGGGTATGTGCTGGGGCAGCATGACGAGTCTGGCCGAAAAGAGCATGCTATTTATTACCTTAACAAAAAGTTTACCGACTGTGAGACCCGATACTCACTGCTCGAGAAAAACTTGTTGTGCTTTGGCATGGGCTGCTCGCCGGCTGAGACAGTATATGCTGACTCACACTACTCTATTGATTTCAAAGATGGATCCAATCAAGTATATCTTCGAAAAGCCTGCCTTGTCCGGAAGAATAGCAAGATGGCAGATGATCTTGACTGAGTATGACATCCAGTACATGACCCAAAAGGCAATCAAGGGAAGTGTGTTGGCATACCATTTAGCACATCAGGCAGTGGATGATTACCAGTCTATGAACTTTGAATTCCCGGACGAGAATATCATATTAGTGACTGATTGTGAGACACCTGGCCCGGATGAAGGACCTGAGGAGGGATCCCGATGGTCTATGTATTTTGATGGAGCTTCGAACGCTTTGGGCAATGGCATTGGCGCCGTGATCATATCTCCTAAAGGCTCTCATACTCTGTTCACCGCCCGACTATGTTTCAACTGCACCAACAATATGGTGGAGTATGAAGCATGCATCATGGGTCTTCGAGCAGCAATTGACCTAAGGATTAAGTTTCTAAGTGTCTTCGGAGATTCTGCTCTCGTGATCAGCCAGATCAAAGGCGAGTGGGATACGAAACACCCAAACCTTATTCCTTACAAGGAATATGTATTGACATTGCTTCCTCATTTCGAGGAGATAACCTTTGAACACTTCCCGAGAGAGGAGAATCAGTTGGCGGACGCGCTAGCTACGATGTCTTCTATGTTCAAGGTTAATTGGGAAACGAGGCTCCTCAGATTATCATTGAAAGATTGGACGAACCTACACATTATTGTGATCTTGAGACTGAAGAGGTAACAGAAAAGCCCTGGTATCATGAGGTGAAGAGGTATCTCGAAGCTCAGGAATACCCCGAGGGTGCATCTGTTAATGACAAGAAGTTTCTGAGGAGGTTCGCAGCAAAGTTCTTCATCAGCAATGGTATCCTTTACAAGCGTAACCATGATTCGACCTTACTGTGATGTGTGGATAAGAATGAAGCAGAAAGGATCATGGCAGAGTTACATGAAGGTACTTTCGGAACTCATTCCAGTGGACACACCATGGCAAAGAAGATCCTACGGGCAGGATATTATTGGTCCATAATGGAAGCTGACTGTTATGAGCATTCTCGGACATGTCACAAATGACAAGTCTATGCTGATAAGGTGCACATACCTCCAGTTCCTCTGAACGTCTTGACAGCACCTTGGCCTTTTGCAATGTGGGGCATTGATATGATCGGCGAGATCAGACCTACAGCATCCAACGGCCATCGTTTCATCTTTGTAGCAATTGATTACTTTACGAAGTGGGTTGAAGCAGCTTCCTTTGCTACCGTAACCAAGAACGTCGTGGCACGGTTCATTCGGCACAATATGATCTGTCGATATGGTGTACCAGAGAGGATCATTACAGACAATGGTACCTATCTTAACAACAAGATGATCATCGAGCTCTGCGAGCAATTCAAGATACAACATCACAACTCTTCTCCCTACCGGCCAAAGATGAATGAGGCTGTAGAAGCGGCTAATAAGAACATTAAGAAGATTGTGCAGAAGATAACGGTGACATACAAAGACTGGCACGAGATGTTACCATTCGCTCTTCATGGGTATTGTACCTCAGCACGAACGTTAACAGGGGCAACACCTTATTCCTTGGTATATGGCATGGAGGCAGTCTTGCCCATTGAAGTTCAGATACCCTCTCTCCAAATCATGAAGGATGCAGGTTTGAGTGAAGACGACTGGATTCAGACCCGGCTTGATCAGCTAAACCTAATCGACGAAAAGAGACTTACTGTTATTTGTCATGGTCAGACGTACCAAAAACGGATGATCAAGGCATTTAACAAGAAAGTTAGACGACAAGAGTATCAAGTTAGGGATCTGGTAATCAAGCGCATTATCTTACCTCAAGGTGATCCCAGGGGAAAATGGACCCCTACTTACGAAGGGCCATTTGTGGTTAAGAACATTTTCTCAGGAGGAGCTATGATTCTAACCACCATGGATGGTGACGACCTTCCTCACCCCGTCAATGCAGACATAGTGAAAAAATACTACGCATAATCAAAGACCCGCTAGGTTGACTGGCCTAGGCGAAAATAAGAGCTTCCCGGAGAACCAAAAGGGTTCGGGAAAAAATAAGGGATGAAAATAAAAAAATCTGTACACCCGGCAAGTCAAAAACCTGAAAAGGCGGCTTGGGCAAAAAAGGGTATCCCGGTGGACTGAAAACCCGAAAGGGCGGTCCAGGAAAAAATTAGGGATCAAAGTGTAACACTATGTCTCATTGGATCACCTTGCATCCAGACTTCGGTATCAACTATCAAGCTCGGACGACACTAATCAATCTGATCTACCTTCAACCAACATCAAAGTGATGAGATGCTCGAGGACATAAAGGCAATAGCAGAGTTGGAACCCAGTGGGATTATTCACATAGCTGTTTTATTTTCTTTTCACAAATTGTATAAATTCTATTTGTTCGGCGATGTTCTCTTACTAGGACGTCAGCTTCATGTACAAAAACGCCTATTTACAGGCCAAACTTCAAAATCAATACAAATTCGTTTTTAGACAAATTTCAAACTGTTTTTCCTTTATCTGTTTTGTTTTGTAAAGAACGTCCAATGTTCATTTTTGATATATGCATTTGACATTAATTGCTGCTCATAAATATTTACATGTGAAACAAAAATACGAATTACTGGTAATATCAGAAACAGGGACAAAAGAATTGTCCAAGCTGTACAGTTGCTCTATCCACCAGGTACAAAGGTAGATTCAGCTGAAGAATATGGCTAAGATGCCTTCACTCCCTGCAGAGTAAGACAGTAATGGTAGCTCTCTCCCAGTTGAGACTTGCAACTATGAATGAATCAGCAATGCTTTCCCCAAGCAGAGTTTATCTACCGTCAATACTAGAAAGGCTTGATATCCCCGACAGTCTTAATATTCCCTAGCAGAGTATAAGAATGTTCCCCGACAGAATACAAGATACCCCCAATGGAGTTGAAATTTTTTTCAGCACAGTCTGAAAAAGCTTCCCCAACGAAGTTGAAGCATCATCCCCAGTAGACTCTGGAAGTTTATCCCCAGGGGAGTACAAAAATAAATCTCCCCAACCAAGTTCAAAGGATCATTTCCAGCAAAATTCAAAGGATTATCCACGCAGGAGTTTGAAGGGTTATCCCCAGCAAGTCACAACTGAAAGATCATCCCCAGCGAAGTTCTTCCCTTTCACAAACAGGAATTCAATCCTCAACAAATTCAATATCACCAGCAACGATAATCCACCCCATTAGAGTTTATCAGTGGAAGCCTCAGCAGGGCGTCTCTTCCCCACAGAGTAATCTCCTCATCAGTTTATTCCCCAACAGAGTTATCTTCTCCTGCAGGTTTATTCTCGCAGTCACCTTCGTTCACCATCCCCAGCAGAAACGAAGAATTCAACTCTATTCTCCAGCAGCTATCCGGGATTTATTTTCCCCAGCTAAAGCATTACATTTCCATACATCATGATACATATATACGCATCATACCATACAATCTCATTTATATTGAGAATACCATTGCTTGATCCATATCATGCATTTCATATGACTGACCTTTACCTTTCAGGAAAGATGTAGTTAAATTCTCAACTATGTCAAAGACCTCCTCTGGTTCAGTCAGATCGCTGATAAGATCTCCCTGATTCGTATTCCAGTTGAAGTTATTCCAAGACCTTGTCTGGTCCAGTTAAATCGATTCCTAAAGATTTTTCTGATGCCGATCCAGTCAAAGCTATTCCAATACCTTGTCTGGTCCAGTTAAATCGATTCCTAAAGATTTTTCTGATGTCGATCCAGTCAAAGTTAATCCAAGACCTCCACTGGTTCAGTTAGATCGCCGATAAGATCTCCCTGATTCGTATTACAGTTGAAGTTATTCTAAGACCCTTGTCTGGTCCAGTTAAATCGATTCCTAAAGATTTTTCTGATGCCGATCCAGTCAAAGTTATTCCAAGACCTTGTTTGGTCCAGTTAAATCGATTCCTAAAGGTTTTTCTGATGTCGATCCAGTCAAAGTTAATCCAAGACCTCCTCTAGTTCAGTCAGATCGCCGCGAAGATCTCCCTGATTCGTATTCCAATTGAAGTTATTCCAAGACCTTGTCTGGTCCAGTTAAATCGATTCCTAAAGATTTTTCTGATGCCAATCCAGTCAAAGTAAATCCAAGACCTTGTCTGGTCCAGCTAAATCGATTCCTAAAGATTTTTCTGATGTCGATCCAACCAAAGTTAATCCAAGACCTCCTCTGGTTCAGTCAGATCGACGATAAGATCTCCCTGATTTGTATTCCAGTTGAAGTTATTCCAAGACCTTGTCTGGTCCAGTTAAATCGATTCCTAAAGATTTTTTTGATGTTGATCCAGTCAAAGTTAATCCAAGACCTCCCCTGGTTCAGTTAGATCACCGATAAGATCTCCCTGATTCGTATTCCAATCGAAGTTCAAACCACCTATCAACAGTCTCCAAATGGCATCTGTAAGCCCATTCCTGATATCATCACAATGCTGATACCATTTCACGTGAGTGCAAATTTCTGGGCACTCTAGTGTTCAATAATCTTCCACCTTCGGATCACGAAAGGCCCGAAAGCCAATCTACATCCTCAGGTTTAAGAAAATTGAACAGGGGCAGCTGTTGTACCCCAAAATTTTCCCTCTCATATTTCTCAAGACATTGCAAGAATAATCTCCAAGTGGTTCAAGATTGCTCAAGAATTGGACAGTCAAATCATCTCCTAAGGCAGTCAACCCCAAATTAGGGTTTTGTGTTGCATCAAGGTCCTTGCATCAAAATGACCTTAAGTGCTCCCCAATGTCCTAATATGTTCTCAAGATCATCCATGTCAAATTTCAAGCCTTACAGAGGAAGTTTGGTCAGTCAATTGCTCAAAGGGTCCAAAAATCGACTGTGCTAGGGCAAAAGTCAACTGTGACCCAAATACAGTCAAACTTCAAGATTTTTTGCCAACATTCTCATTTTGAAGGATATTTCATCATTTGATCAAGGGTTGATCATGATTCATCAAAGATTGCTCAAAATTCATCAAGACTCAAAAGTTGCTAAATTAGGGTTTTGCAGGAAAAGTCAACTCAACTTTGACCAAGCATAACTTTCTCATACTTTATGAGAAATGACCCATCCAAAGCTAATTTTTAAGAGGATTCAATTTCCTACAATCCATATTCACACTCCAAGATCATAAAATGCACTCACAAAAAGTTACAAATTTGGACATTATAGGTCATTTTTGAAAGTCAACAAAACACCTTTTTTTCCAAAGCTTATAACTTGAGCATGGAATATCAAATTGATATGAGACCACAAGGGTTGGTTATAGGACACCTCAAGATTTCTAAAAAGTCTAAGAACACTTCCAAAAGTTCAAAATTGAAGAAGTTATGCATTGTTGAAGTTGGGCATTTTTGCAAAATTGCCAAAAGTCAACTATCCCCAAAACTTCAAATTTTGTCAAAGGGGCCCATTCCTTTCCACTTGATTTGAGCTTGCATCATTGTCCACGTGTCCTAGCTTCAGCCTTGTGTCCATTTATTAATTTTTCTATTTTATTTGATTTTTTATTGAATTAATTCATTTTAAATCAATTTAAATCAAATAAAATCCAAATATTGATTACTTAGGATCTTTTTGGTTGTTATAGGTCTTAATTAACATCATGATCAGCATCAAATTCGTATCTCACCATATCATGTGCAAAAATATTGGATTTTGGACCAAATTGGAAGGTTATCAATGGTGAATCAAATCATATCTCCAAGCATTGATTTACAAAGATTCAAGACCCAAAACTTGACCTAATCTAATGCAGCATACATATACAATGCAAAGGCACACGAATTAGGGGAGAGGATGCAGAATCACAAAAACCAAACTTGAGAAAACTTGGAAAAAGTGTGAATCTGAAATCGTGCTTAGAGGCACTTTCAACACAAAATCTCAACACCACTCCATTGATGGGCAATCACTGAGTGAGAAGAAATCAAAAGCAACCTCTCTCACCCTCTCAATCGCGTTGTAAGTCTCTCAAAACACCGCCCTGTATTTGAAATTGCAACTCCATGTTCTTGCATTTTTTGACAAAATCTTTGCATATTCATGATCCTTGTTCAATTCGCAAGCTTTCTGCATTAGCCAATTGTATTTATATGGTCTATAACCCCCTAGCCGAATCTAGGGTTCTTGGTTCTTATTTTTGGGCATTTTATTTGCAGGCAAAATTGATGCCATTGATGGATATAGGCATGATCAGTGGAGGAAGGCGAACATGTCCATGGTCTTGGATTGTGTTCTCATGGCCAATAACCAATTATAGGACGCTCATACGGATTTAGCTGCGGATATAAATCTGCAGGTAAATATCCAAGGTCCAACGAAGAAGATGAATAGGTGCCCCCCTCCCATTGGCTGATTCAAATATAGCGCGCTTTTATTTTTTACTCTGATCCATTAATTTGTTTTCATATATTATATTTAGTTTCTAATACTATAACAAATGAAACATGATGGTTGAGTGGCAAGGGGGTTAGTGCAAGATCCAACAGGACCTGGAATCGAATCCCAGGTCCCCCCATATTGCTTTGTTATTTTTCTTCAGGTATTCCAGCGCACTTCAGCAATTGTGGCCTATCATACACCCTCATGCAATCAGTGGACAGATGGCCCCCAGGCCAAATTTGATAGCCCGGATGGAATGCCTACCATATGCCCAAGTCAACGTGCATGCGTGGAAACCGAATAGTTAGCCAGGCCAATGGATTGTTGGGCCACCAAAATTGCTAATCAACCCCCTGATCAGGCCCAAAACCCCCTTGAGTATTTCTATTTCTTTCTTTTTATTTTATTTATTTATTTGTTTGATTAATTATTTTTATTATTTAACTAACCAATTGAATTTTTTTCTTAATAAAATTATAAAAAAAAACATTTTCATTATTAAAATTAATTTCTAGCATTTTTTTATTTTTGTTAATAAATATTAATGTAATTAATTTAGTTTAATTAGGAAATAATTTTAATATCTTTTGCAATAATTAAAATTAATTTAGACAATTAAGTTTTATTAACTTTGATTAATTTATTTTTATTTCTTTAAATACTCAAAAACCCAAAAATATTTTTATTAATTAATTTATTTATTAATTCAATAATTAGTTTAGTCTATTTTCTTTTAATTCAAAAATAAACCAAAAAAATATTTTCTTTAATAATCAAAGGGTCAAAACCCTAGAATGCGCCTGATTTAATTTTCCCGCACGTGATCTATCTTTGTTCAATATTGTATCTGTTTCCCGAAATGTAATAGTTTAATAGGACTTTAAATTATTTTATCGCTTTATTTACTTTCCGCATTTTAATTTCAAGGGTTGCTTTTGGCGATGTAAATACCCGACGCCTTGTAATAGTTAGTTTTAATTTCCGCAATTTAATTTCCACAACTTATAAACTGTTAGATGTTTGACAATAGGGAATGCATGACAAGATCAAATGTTTAAACCTAAAATCAACATAGATAACCATTGACATGTACAAAGATAAAATTAACCGAAATCACACACTCGCACATATGCACTCTTAGGGTACACCTCACTTGGCTGCCTTCGAACGTGGTCATTAAGTATAGGAAGTTTTAGAGGTCGCCCTCTTGTACAAAGATCATAGTTGCCTCGAAACGGTTGCCTCGGAAAAATGATCTAAGATATTAGGGTTACCGCTAAGGTGTCCTAACATTGCTTTAGTGGTCGTACGTCCCTCATTCGAATTGACCCTTAAAACTCCAACGATGGTGCTACCTACTCATCAATAGTAGGATAGCATTGTCTAAAGGAAGTTAGCATAGAACGATTCCTTTTTCGAGTAGGTAGATGGTTCTTAAGTACTTTCTCTTTCAAAAAACAAAATCTTTTTCACATTTACACTTTTCGAACAAAGTTTTCAAAAACACTTCATACGCTCTTGAGGACAGAAGGAAGAGTTAAATCGAAGTTTTCAAACAAAAACTTTTTTAAAACCCACAAACACAAAGAAAAGAAATTTTGAAAACAAATGAGCAAGTACCTAAGAGCCCGTGGATAACCACGGATAGAAAGGGTGCTAACACCTTCCCTTTCTATAATCTACCCCCCGGACCCGAGAAACATCTTGAAAAAGGAATTTTTCTGTGCTTTTTTCCTTTCCTTGTTGGATAAAATAAAAGACGATGGCGACTCTTGCTTACCGCGACATTTTGCGAAAACAAACGCAAAACCCAAACCAGCATTCCAAAAAACAGTCAGTTCTTTCCCACTGTATCACACTACCACAATTTGCGGGACTTCTTCAAAGTGCTGGAATGGAGTTTCAATAAATTCACCATCTAATTCCACATATCTGAAGGGATTTAGATGGCTGACCATATACTTTTCTTCTCCATGAACAGTGATGATTTTCCCCTGAATTTGATATTTCAGTATTTGATGCAACGTAGAGGTAACGACACCAGCATTGTGAATCCACGGTCGGCCTAATAAGTAGGAATATGAAGGGTGAATATCCATTACATAAAAAGTTAAATCAAATGTTTGGGTTCCAACTTTTATGAGGATGTCCAATTCCCCATGCACCATCCTTTTTGAGCCGTCGAAGGCCCTCACTACTATGTTGCTAGGTTTCAAGGTCAATCCTTCATAATCAATCCTATCAAGAGCCTTTTTAGGCAACAAATTCAGAGACGAACCGGTATCAACCAAGACATGAGATAAAGTCATGCCTCTGCATTCGAGTGAGACATGCAATGCCTCGTTATGCTTCCTCCCCCTTGGCGTTAAATCAGCATCCGAAAAACCTAAACAATTATTTGCGATCAAGCTGGCTGTGTAGTCTTGGAACTGATGGACAGATTTTTATTGGGGTACATGGGCAGTTTTAAGGAATTTTACCAAGGCCTTGGCATGAGCCTCGGGACATAACAATAAATCCAGCATGGAAATTTTTTATGGAGTTTGCCCCAGTTGCTCGACTACGTTGTAGTCGCTTCTTTTTATAATCTTTAGAATTTCCTCTATCTCTTTTCGAGAGGTCTCAGGGATAGCTACTAATTATGCCTTCATCCGAACAGGCTCAACCAGAATACCTTTGCCTCGAGTCTCGTTGACTCGGCAGTAGGAATGTCAATAGGGTTGATAATAGGGACTGCAACAGTTTTGTCAACATGAGCATTAACAGAGATGATTACAGGACTGGGAATAACCTTTGGAGGAGTAACAACAACAATAATAATTACAGGTCCAGAAATAACTTTTGGAGGTGCAATTTCTGGAGAGAATACCCTTCCGCTTCGGGTTATCTTGCTAGTCCCTGTGATGTTACTGATATCGGAGTCAACTTTCTCAGAACTTGAAGTTTCAGCAGCTGGCCAATCTTGCTTGATACCGTGATAGTAGACATCACCTCCATAATTCCATGGGACGGTTTTGTCTGACGAATATGGGATTGGTCCAGGCATTGTAATTATAAACGGAGCTACTTTAGGAACTGATGTAATTCTAATGGGTCTTTTGGTTGAGACCCTGGAAGAATTGGCGGAAATGGTCACTATGGAAACATCATTATAAGAAACAGTTGGAATATAAGTCTTCTCGAACAAAATCTCCTTGTCATCTATTAGGCATTGAACACCTGCTTTTAACAAATGACAGCTGGTTGGTGAGGATAAACAGAAATGATAGCTTTCATCACAGCCTGGGAATACACTGGCATTCAACAAGTTCTTTTTGATAGTTAGGAGTAGGGTCACAAGTTCATCAACCAAAGTAACAAACATATCTTCTTCAACGGCGTTGACATTACGGTTGTGCTTAGGCATATGGGCAGTGATAACATTGGGAATTTCTAGCGCGTCGAATTCAATCTCTTTAGCTTCAAGAAGGTATTGTACTTTGTTTTCCAGAGCCCAACAGTTGTTAGTTTCATGGTCGAGACTCTCTGAATGGTATGCACAGCGGGCATTAGGATGATAATGAGGAGAGGTTGTGTTAGGATTCTTTAGAGCTTCTTTCAAAGTCACTAGATTGGATCTTAACAAATATGGCAATACTTGAGATAGTGTCATATTAATTCGAGTGAACTGTTTGACTGGTCTTTCCATTCTTGGCTGGTTGCTTCTTTGCTGAGCAGGTGCGGGTTTAAGAATCATGACAGCCCCCACCATTGGACGGTGTTCAGCCCTATCTTGATTTCTATGAGGATATACAACACAAACTTCTTTTTTTCCAATGAATGGTTTTCTTACAATAACAGAGGATGCATCTTTTTGAATCTTCCCATTCTTTATCCTGTCTTCCACTCTTTCTCCGGTCAACATCAATTCGGTAAAACCTGCCGAGGAACTCCCAATTAAGTGATTGAAGAAAGGACCGGGCAAGGTGCCCAAAAACATGTCTACTAACTCTCTTTCAGATAGGGGAGGATGCACTCTTCCTGCTAAGTCCCTCCATTTTTGCGCGTAGTCTTTGAAGCCTTCCCTTGAAACCATGGCCATACTCTGGAGTTGAGTACGGGTGGGAGCAAGATCAGTGTTGTATTGGTATTGTTTGTAAAAGGCAGCAGCCAGATCTTCCCAATCATGAACATTGGCTCTTTCTAGCTGATAAAACCAATCAAGTTGAGTTCCAGACAGACTGTCTTGAAATAAGTGTACCCATAAATTTGTGTCAGTAGTATGAGGTTGTATTTTCCTCAAATAGGACCGGAGATGCATTTTGGGACATGAAACTCCATCGTACTTGGTGAACACCGATGCCTTGAATTTTGGAGGAATGACAATCCCAAATACTAGACCCAACTCCTCAAAGTCCAATCCAGACACTTTTTAAATTTCCATTGCACTTAATTGTTCTTCCAGATGCTTATACTTGTCATTGGCTAGAGGATATTGTTCTTCAGAATAATCCTCTTCTTCCTCTTCCTCTTCTGAATCTGGCTGGACAACTGCTTCCTTGCCTTTCCCATCTTGATTGTCTTTCTCACCAGATGAAGTTGCAAAGTCTAGGGTTCTTCTTGCTTGTCCTTAGAATCTTCTTCCCATATTTAGAATTCCGGTTATTTTCTTTGTTTTCTTCTTTTTCTCTTCAACCAGCAAGGTCTCCAACTCTTCTTGTCCTTTGGCTAGAGTTAAGAACATTTGTTGAAACTGAGCATTTTGTGCTTGGAGGTCCTTCACCGTTTGCTCGAGATCCATCTTACTGAAATAAACAGTAGAAAGATGAGGAGACTTGTTGCAAGAAACCTGCTTATGTTATGATGAATGGTAGATGCATATGCAATGATTTCAAGGATTTTAAAGATTCAAATATATTTTAGACAAAAAGGAAACACATGTTATATTAATAAATTAAAGTTTGAGTACATCAATGCCTCTTTGGGCAAAACAATACAAAAACTCTAAGATAAAAAGGTTGTACGCATCCTCTTTGGTGCGATGTAGGCATTCAGAGTCTGCTCCTCATGAAGTCGCTTAGTGAGCTCCAAAACCTTCTTCTCGCTAGCGTAGAATTGGGCTTTGAAAGTGTATCTCTCCCCCTTGAGTTGTATCCAATCTCTTTGTAAGTCTTCAAGAGAGGTGGGCATGTTAGGATACAGGACAGTGTATGTAACATCTCCTTCCATAACAGGCTCAATGATTACCGGGAGAATGGAGGGATAAGGCATCATAAGACTCTGAGCACGAGTTCGTACCCATTTGAGGTAAGGCTCAAGAGGGATTGAATTCTTATGCCCCAATGTCTTACTATCTACCTTGTTCAACATCCTCCAAGCTCGGATAAATCTTTGGCGATGACCTTGACCGTCGTTCTCGTAGTCAAATACCAAACCTTGAATGAGCATCTCATGTGGGCTATCCCTTCAGGCGTAACCAAATTGTCTTAAGGATAAGCAGGGGTTGTAAGTGATACCTCCCCTAATGCCAAGTAAAGGGACATTAGGGAATTCTCCATAACGGTCGACAATAGTAACATTCTATATGGATTGGGAACACCAATGAATGTCTGAATGTTTGAGCGTCATCAACCTTTATAACCACCTTGAACCTTGCTCGTTCTTCAATACAGATTGGGGAAGATGCGAAATAAACCATCTTGCCAAGAGAGGAGTACAACACATAAGGATACCTCTTTTACTCATAGTGCGAGTGTAAAAAGAATGTAGGATGTCTCCTAGCAAAGTAGGCACCGGGTTACGAGACATGAAGATCTTGACAGTGTTCACGTCTATGAGTTGGTCAGGATTTGGAAACAAAACCATCCCATAGATGAGGAGAGCAACAATTTCCTTAAAAGCTTGCAGACCCAAAGAGTTCCAACAACTTTGGGCTTTCTCAAACAAGAACTTTGCTAGGAAACCTTTGACACCACTCCTTGTTTCCCAATTAGTTGTGATATTATATGGTTGCAAGTGTATAGCTTAAGCAATCTCTTATGGCTTTGGATCTCTTTCCGTACCATTGAAAGGTAGTTTATTGAGGATAGGAATCCTCAAGATTTGGGAGAATTACTCCAAAGTTGGCATAAGTTGATAATCGGGAAATGTGAAGCAATGGTGTAAATGATCAAAGAACTGAAAGAGCACCTTCATCATGTCTTCATCAGTGTTGGATGTGACTAAGTTTAGTAGGCCACCATGTCTTTTAGTGAATGGAGAATTTTCAGGAATCCTTGAATCTAGATATTTAAGTTGTGGAGGGATCCTCACAAGATTGACTTGAATCGTTTTCCTGCGGATAGAATCCATGTCCTACAAAATAGAACAAAGATAAATCCCAAAATCCTTGAAATGGTTAGTGAATGAATATGATGTTATGATGTTCATGATGTTATGTAAAAGTAAATATACACAAACAAAGCAATCAAGTCCTTAAGTTTAGGCTTGCATGGAGTCTTATAGGTAAGTACCCTCTTGAAGTTTAGTTGGATCAAACATGTCCTAGCAATAGTAATTGGGTTCTAAGGAGCTCAATATCACTGGCTTGTTTCCTTGGTCATTGTTTCAGCACAAGCCTCTTTAATGGTGACCGAAATATCCCAAAAAACCAAACCTCAATGAGTGTAGTATCAAGTATATACCAACTTCGGACTGCACCAAAGTCGGTCATCTCACTACGTCCTAATGGCCAAGTTGGTCAAGTAAAGGTTCTAAAAGTTCATTAGTGCTTTATGACATCACTCAGCGGCCTCGTATTCTCCTTGATTAACTCAAGAGATACCGGTACCCACAAATATGTCGCACTAATGTAGCTATTGCTTAGACCATGTCGGTATACCCCGCACAATTTCCACAATGTATTGCTACTTACCTATAAGGTATCCCAAATCCGGGTAGAGGATTCAAACCCAAACAAAGAACCAAAATGTAAAGCAAACAAGTCAAACAATGAAAGCAAGTAAATGTGATCTAACCCTAAGGTAACCCCACTTTTAGAATTATCCCCAGCAGAGTCGCCAGTTCTATGATACGGTGGGAGAAATGACTTGGGTGTTTTGCGTTTGATTGCAAATGTTGCGGTTAGCAAGAGTCGCCGACGACTTTTCTTTTATCCAAAAGGAAAGGTGAAAAAGCACAGGAAAGACCTTTGAGATTATTTCTTGAGTTCGGGGGGTAAATTATGAAAAGGGATGGTATTAGCACCCTTTTCATCCATGGTTTTCCATGGGATCTTAGTTACTTGCTAGATCACTTGCTTTTGTTTGAAATTATGCTTTTGTGTGGTTTTTGAAAGTATTTTGTAAAGAGGCCATTGTTTAGGCAAACTTTGTAATGATTCTCGTTCGTAAGAATGTATACAAAGTGTTTGATCTTTTGAAAATGTTTTCAAGTTTGTAAGATGTTTTTTGAAGGTGTAGGTGTTTGTTTTTTTGAAAATAGCAAGGATATTTTGTTTTGAAAATGAGCAAGTAATTAGGAACATTCTACCTACTCAAAAGTCTTTCATGTTCATTTCCTCTTTCCTTTGATATTGTCATCTTACCATTAATTTGGTAAGTAACCCTATCTTTGGATGTAAATGGGACATGCGTGAGTCATCGTATAACCATGATTAGCAATATTGCAAGGTATCTTAGCATTCTCTTTTAGGGACTAAGATCATTTGAAAGGCAACATAGATAGCATCATCGAGGGACTATGATCTTATATTTTGCTTGTTTTTGATAAGATACCTCACATGTGTAATATGGTCATTTTGTAAGGCAATCAAATGGATTTACCCTAGGGATGCTTGTGTGCAAGTGTATTGCTTTTCATGCTTGGTTTTGTCTTTGATTAGGGTTTTCTAATTGATTGGTTTTAGTCTTTCCATACAAACCCTAATTACTAGCATTTATATATAAAGCGATAAATTTAAAATTCCTAAGCTATTACAATACTTGTGGGAGGGGGTGTACAAATTATAAATGGGGATTGTAAGAAAATAAAGTCTAATTATCTATTACAACCATATTGAATTTGTACAAGAATTAAAATAAATAATGTACAAAAATGAATAAATATACAATAATGTAAATGTAAAGTAAATGGATGTTTTGTTTGGATATTTTAGGAAAAGGGGTTTTGTTTTAACCTAATTAATTAAAGGAAAAATAATTAATTAAATTAGTAAAAAGTAAAACCTAAATTTACTAGGAAAAGAAATCAAATAAAACCCTAATCTATTGATTGATTAAAAAGAAATTAAGTTTATAAGAAGAATTTTTTTTTTGATATTTTTTATCTTAAAAATAATTTATAGTATTATAAAATATTTTTGGTCTTTTTATATTTTAAAATAATATATTTAAATTGTATAAAAGAAAATAACTAAAACCCTAATTTTTTAATTAAATTTACAAAAATCAATTAGTAAAATAAATAAAGTATGATTAAATAAAATAATTTTTTGTGTAAAAAATAAACAAACTATATCAAAATATAAATCTAATGTTTTTTTATATTTTTTCTGATTTTTTTAGCATTAGATAAAATATTTAAGAAAATAAATAAATAAAAATGAGAAAAAGAAAATAAAATGGGCCAGGGGTGTGAAAAACTAGCAAGGGGGTCAGAAGTAACAAAAAAGCCAGGCCCAAAGCTGTTAGGCCCAAAGCTGCCAAAAAAAAACAAAGTCAGAATCGGTGAAAATATGAAAAAAAATCCAAAAGGGTACCACTGGGGCTCGAACCCAGGTCTCTATAGTCACAAGCGCGCGCCTCTACTACTGGGGTGGCTATACATATGTTTATATAAATCAAACCATAAATATATATGGTAAACACGTTCCTGAGGCCAACTTCATCTTCAACCTTACGCCCAACCTGAACCTCTGTATCTCATTCAATTCTCGACAAAAATGAAAAGTGTAAACAGGAAACTTGTAGCAAATTTCCTCACGATTTCAAAAATGCAAAGCAATAAAATTATAGATCAAATATAAGCATGAATTTTAATGGCCCTAATCTGAACCCTAAAAATTTCAGAAACTTCAATCTTAAAATTCTCTAAGCTCAAACAAAATTAATGAAAACTATGGACATGGTTAGCTTTAGGGCAATGATATCTACATTTTTCATTCACAAATAAACCATTAATGATGTATGTATGAAGAGCTCAAAAGTCAGAAAACTTACCTTGCAAAAGGGTATCGGGTTTGGAGTTTGAGTAGCTTTTAGTGAGTTCCAATGATTGGATTAGCTTCCTCAAGTTCCCAGGAAGCTAATGGGATGCTTAGCTTGAGCTGAAAGTGCCTGAGGAGTTCTGGAGAAGTCAAGGTGCAGGGTGATGTTTTTGAAAATGATGGATGATGATGGAGGTGTTATAGTGGTGTTGCAGGTGTTGGGATTGTTTGTGTGTGTTGTTTAGAAGCTTTTGAAAGTAAAAGGCCAAGAAACGCACAAGCAAATTTGGAGATTGGATTCAAAACTCATAAATGACAAGTTTTTAAGTGTCTTTGGTGATTCTGTGTTCTTGGTGTTTTTAGGGGTCAAGCATGCGTGGGATTTGTGGCAAATGACTTGTGTATGTATAAGCAAAAGGTCTTGAGTGCTTTGGATAGTCAAAAGTACAAGTTACAAGCTAATTGCTATGTTACTTGATTTTCAAGAAAAGTGGGAAAATAAGTTTCAAGAGGAAGTACAAGCATGGGCTGAGTTACTCTAAGTGTCTAACAATTTTCTCTTGAGTTATAATACACGTATGATCAGAAGAGAACAGGTGCAAGGCTCAAGAACAAGTTTTGTGCAAAAAGCGACTTTATCAAAATGGCATTGTGCACTTTCTTCCCAAAATGGATATAAAGCATGACCTTGCATTGAATGCTTGAAATGATACCTCTAATAGTTATGCAAGCAATTAATTATGGAGTGTCTAACAAGTTTGAGTCCTGCAAAGTAGAGGTTATGCAGCATAAGTTTGAATTTTGAATCTTGTTCATCACAAAATGACTTATAATTCAAGTGTGAAAATCCTAACTTCATCTCTTCTATTCTCCCTACTCAAAAATGATCTCAAGGAGTTATTGGACATTTTGGAAATCTTGTAATATGCTCTACAACCCCTATTTGAATCACTTTTATAAATTCCCCTTGGAACTATATGAAAAAGTTCCATGAAGTTAGGTCAAAATCTTGATCAAATTAGAGCAAAATTTCACTAAGTGTTTTGTTTCATGACCATGTATTCTTAAAATTATAACTTGATATCCAAGCACTTTTGGAAGAAGTTGTGTAAAGAAATGTTGTAGGTTTCATGGAGATATACAACTTTCATGTTGAAAGTTTCTTCTGAATCATTTTGCATCATGGTGAAAATTTTGCTCAAAGTTGTGAAAAAATAAGAAATTTCCAACACAGAAAAATTTCTAAGTTTAGAAATTTTAACTTTTCAAAATGAAATCTTGAATTTTTGATTTCTTGATGAATAAGTTTCATATTTTTACATGCTTTGATGAATTGTGATCTTTGACATTTGATTTTGACTAAAAAGTCAAAGTTTGACTTTTCAATATACAATTGATTTTTGATCAGTTGACTGAAAATTCATCTGTCAATCCATTGGACTTGAGCAATGTTTTGAGTTGTCACTAGTTCAAAGTGATGCAATTGGAATCTTGAGATCACGCTTTAAACCAATTGATCATTTGCTAGGTCAAAAATCAGAAATTGCCCTTTCCCAGTCAAAACCCTTATTTTGACCATTTTGCCCTTTTGAAGATTTGATCAAATTTCTTGAGGAATTGTGATCCAAACTTGATAAAATGATACATATGAGTTTAAAATGTTGATGTGGATAAAAAATTATGAAGTTTGACTGTAAATTGGCCACAATTGACTTTTTCCCCAATACAACTGATTTTTAGGTTAACTGCTCAATTGACTGAGCAAAAGTGTGATCCAAAGCTTGAAACTTGACATGAATAATCTTGAGGGTCCATAATGATCCATGAAAGTCATATGGGACATTGGAAGTTCAAATATCCTTGTGCAATCTCAAACCCTAATTTTGGTCATCAATGCTTAAGGAGATGTCTTAAGGTGATCAACCCTACTGCAGTCTTGAGCCAAATGAGATCTTGTGAGAAAATTCTTGATAAATGAGAGGGAAAATTTTGGGGTACAACAACCTGATTTTATTATTTTCATTTTTTTTGTAACTTTTTGTAGAATTTTTCGTTTTCTAAACTGTTGGCAATTTTTTGTTTCGATTTTCTAGGGATTTCAGAAAGTTGTACCTGACCGTTGGGAATTTGCGAATGAGGGTTTCTGACAAGGTGAGAAGAATCTACTATGTGATATACAGTGGTGGAAACTATAACTATTATTGTTTTTGTTATTGCAGTTGATAATGATTCTGAAATGGCCTCATCTATTACATCATGCTTAAATATATTGTTGGGAACATCTATTTCTCGTTTCAACAATTTCTGTTCAAATATCAGTATAGTACATATCAAAGAGTTGCACTCATTTTGTGTTCGACGGAAAGGATGTAGGAGCTGAAGCGATTATGTGCTCTCCCCCGTTTTTATGAAAAGTATATCATTTGTTCCTAGGACTCAGCTATAACAGATCTATTATTTCGGATAACTTAATTGTGTAAGCTTTGTTTTTCTAATGGTTGCTATCAGTTTGTTAGATTTGTGTTGCTATTGATTGATATCACTATGAATTTGCAGAGTTATTCCAAATGCTCTCCTGCCTCATGAGGTATTTCTGCTGCTGCTACTACTATTGTTTTATTGTTATATTGTTAATTTGTTCCCTAACAATTAATTGGTTCTTGTGAATTTGTGTAATGGAGGTAGCAGGTTTCACAGAAGCATGAAGGATCCCGCAACACCTTTCAGCAGGTTATTATTTAACCAAAAATTGACACCAAAGTATGTAATGCCAAATAGATTGAATTCTAAACCATGTTCTCAGATGATCATCCCTTGCATAGCTACTTCATATCTTTGAAAGAGTTGAGTTTACGTTAAAATTTATATATCAAACAATTTGTGTATGGTTTGCATTGCAGGTGTGTGGTTGTATTAACATCTGACATCAAACAATGTTTGAAGTATAATGTTCTTACAGTCTGCATAATTGAAATGGAGCAATGTAGGAACACTTCACATACATCTTATTCATGACTTTTTATTACACTTGGTTGTCCTCTCGATAATTATTTATAGATTTTGGCAACTAAATGAATTCAATACTAATTTTTATGATATGACTTGTGCGTGTTTTATTACTATCCCATTCCCTTTTGCTCAATTTGAAGCAATATGTCTCAAAATAAAGGTATAAATTAACTATTGTTGTTGTTGGTTTATTCTAACATTTAAGGAAATGAAAAAGTTAAGTATTATGTTTGTTTGCTCATCATTCATATACTGCAATTGATATATCTTAATTGATGGTACCAGCATTTCTTATGCATCATCCATTTGTATTGGAGCATGGGCCATCGATAATCGATGCTACCACCATTTCTTTTGCCTTCTACTTGAAGGAATAAGGAGGGGGTAAGTATGTCTAAAACAATTTCTCATCCTTATATTCTTGTGGTTGTTTTTCCGAGGATGAATAGGACGTTGAGCTGGTGTGTTTGTTGTCCCTGTTGCTAGAGCAGATGTAGAGTCGTGTCTGTGACCAGCCAGAATTACAGCAGCTGATGGAAGTGCTTATAGACTTAGGATGGAAATCGCTGGCCAGATTTCCTTTCGGTGAGTTTGTTATTTCCGAGTATCCATGTTGAAGATGGTTATGTTTTTTCTTAAGTTATGTGAACTTTGTTTGTAGGTTGGAAGAAGGATTGAGTATGTGGTGGTTCCACTTGAGCTAATGCATTAGCTCAAGGCTTAAGATTTTACCGATCAACAAGAGTATGATGAATGGCAGAACACCTTAATGTCTTTCTTATCAAAATGATTGTGCTTCCACCTTCTAGCATATTTTCCCATAACACAACCAAAATTATGGCAAAAGAAAGCATTTGTATATGATTTAATGATAATCCCTTCAGTCAATTATATTTAAAGATTTTGACAGTATAACAGCATGAGAGGAATAACTCATAATATTAATTATCATGACTGATTTGAGAATCGTTAATTATGCAAAATAGTTTCCCTTGACATGTATAATATATAGATTTTGTCAATGTCCTTCCATCTCATTATTTTGAGTCCTTCCACAAATTAGTTGATGAGAATCGCGACACTTTCTCAATGAATTTGAATAACTCAGTCACGCATTGTTTTGCTATAGGCAATGCAAGGGTTCTCTCTCTATCTCGGACATACACACTACATGAAAAAGAGTGTTTTATTGGCTGCAAATTTAATAACAACTAATATCTGTCTATATGGTTTAAATTTGAATCAGCAAAACATTGTGGTGATATCATTCATTACACTTAGGTACTAGATTTCTATGCACAAAATAAGCTCATCCGCCTACAGCCGAAGTGAGTTTATGATTGAATATAGACTTGCTTAATGTTGTAAATCTCTTCTGATTGTATGTTGCTTTCAATGTTTCCTTTTAAATATACTTCCTCTTCCTATCTGAAGAGACCAAGAAGAAGTTACAAGAAGAAATGGACGAGTTCTCTGACTCTTACTACTTGGATCTCAATCTTGGAGACATCAAAAAGGTAAATTAATTAATGTGTGTATACCAGAGTCTTATCCTCTTTTCCTTGTGTACCATGGATGTTCTACTGTATGGTGCGTTGTTTACATTATAATATAGCTACTTGATTGACTTGCCATAATTTTTCACTTTAGTAATATTTAACAAAGATCTACTTAGGTCATTTATCGATAAATTGAGTTAACTTTCATTCATCATTTTGCAGCTCTTAGGCAATATTAATAGGCCAGAAGATATCAGTACTATAGACCATTACAGGAAAAAATATTGCATAATCCAAAGTGTTTTGTCTTCAAAACTCTGATTTATTTTGGTACAACTTGAAAAGCCTCACTAATTAGCTTAATTAAGAAAACAAATCATTGTTGTAAGTTGAAGAATTTAAGAGATGAAATTGATATGTACATACACACCTATGAGAATTGCTACTCTGATTGTTCATCGCAGTAGCACTAATTATCCGATTCTTTTGTCTCAAGTTCATCAAATTTAAGACATTGGTTGTGGATGAAACAGGAAAGAGGTTTGCATATGGCACATTAATAACATTATGAGAGTTGTTGTGAATTTCTAATGTATGCAAGTGTTAATGGATCACAATCAATAATACCTTAGCAGAGTTTTCTACAAAAAAAAAATCGGTAACTTTTCTGGAGTTTTAGTTAGAGAGATCATGTAATGGGGTCCAAGAACATAGATTTCTTTTAGAGTTCATTGATTTATAGTTTAAATTGTAAAGTTTTCCAGCTTATATGGATATATTGGTTGGTATTTGGAGTTTTGGACCAATGTATATTACTTGTCTTGTACTATCATTTGCTAGGATCCTTTGGAGGCTCTTCGTACTCCAATTCAACTTCGATGGAAATTTTATTATCCAATTTTCTTTTGGAACATCATTAACGCAACAACTGAATTAGTTCTTACTTAAATAGGTGTGTCTAGAATCTTTTTCTCGTACTCTGCCTTTGTTGCAGTGGCTGTTTGTTTGTCTCGACTATATGTCCACTTTAAGCATGGAATTTTTTGAGGTGAACATGTTTTTTGAAATGCCAAAATTTCATCTCGATTCGTAAGGAAAAAATGGCCTTCTAACCCTTGGGCATTTTTGTAGTTCTAAGGGGACAATTTGATTATTTTTTTTGCAAACCTTTCTATTTTGTACAAACTCTCTGTGTAATAATGTTCAATTATGGATAGTGATGATGTTTTAATGATATTCCTTGAAACATACATTGTAATACATAAATACAAATTTAAAGTTTGTTTTAGAAATTTAATGTGTGTAAATCTTAAATGTTAAAGTTTCTAATTGTATGTTAATCTTAAATCTTTTAGTTTATTTTTAATTTAATATGAGGCTTATATTTAAAGAGTATTGATTTGTACGATTAGATAAAATTAATTTTATTCAATTTTTTATAAATTATTTTATTATAAATATTCAATAATTTGATGATGTTGATTCTACATGATTTCAAATAATTTTTTCTTTTAGAATCAAATAACTCTTTTGGGTAAATCACATTTGTCTTTATTTTATTTTAGGCAAAATACTCATTTTGGTCCCTTAACTATAAGTCATGGTTTACTTTGGTCCCTTATCTTTTTTTTGTTGCCAAAATGGTCCCTTAAGTTTCAAAACACAACCACGTTAGTCCTTCCGTTAGTTGGCCTTCAACGTCCGTTTATTTGCATGAGATGGCAAGTGAGATGACAGTTTTCTTCTTCTTCTTTATATGCAGACAACATATTTGACAGTGGTTCAAAATCTCCTTCACAAAATTTTGTAAACGTTCTCCTTCCCAAAAATTGTTGTACTTTCTTCATCTTCTTCCCTTTCTCCATGAATATGAAGCATTCATCTTCCCCAATGAAGCTCTGTCAATCAGAAAGTGTTGGGTCAGGTGTATACAGTAACTCGCAGATTGCACCACTTTGTCGTTGTGGAGACAACGCTGTTCTACATAGGGCAACGACTGAGAAGAATTATGGAAGGAAATTTTGGGGTTGTCAAATTAAAAGGTAAGCCTTAATTTTGGTTTGGGTATGTTAGAAGATGTAAACTGAGTTTGAGCAGTTTGTGAAATTTGCAGGGCTCCTTTCAAAAAGGATGTGGCTTCTTCCATTGGTTTCACGAGGAATTGGCAGAAGACATAAACCAAATCTCGAGTAATAGATTGGAAAGCATAACAAAGGATTTAAATAAAACCAAGAATCAGTACGAAAATTTGAGGTTTAGAAATGAAAAATTAGGGGATGCTGTGTTAGAACATCAAATTCAACTCAACAAGATGTTGAAGTGGAAAAAAACATTCAAGATTTTGTGTTTTGTAGTGTTATGTGTATTTGTTGTTAAGTTGTATTAGAAGTAGGAGTATGTAGCAGTTTGTGTGTAATTTTACATGTTTGGGAAATTAATGTGCAAGCTTATGTGTAATTTTAACATATGTTATCAATTTAATAAGAATTATTTTGTTTGGCATATCATTAATCAAAGCAGATCAGTTTGGCATATTGTTAATTGTAGCAACATAGTTTTGGGCACATTTTGTCAGTAAATGAACACAACAGACTAGTTAAACTGAAAATAGGTAGTTGGCATGTTACATACGTATATTACATAAGCATGTTCCAAAATATTGACATGTTACATAGACATTTTTCAAAAGCTTGACAAAATGAATTGTTCCAAAAGGTGGACAGGATGACATGTTACATAGACATGTTCCAAAATACATAAACCCTAAAATGATAACTAGATGGTCCTCTTTGATGTGCTTCTCTTGGTTGGAATAGATCGCCTGGTGGTAGGACCAGTTGCATTCCTGGATGCTGAGAGTCTTGTTGTTGGTCCAGGGGGTACAAAAGGCCTTCTCACACCTAGTTTTTGTAGCTTTCCAATTCCACTAGCTTTCTCCTTTGTGCCTTTCCCTGGTACTGACTTTCCTTGTGAAGACTGAGTTGTATTCATGTAACCCTGTGCAACTGATACTTGTGTTGCTGCAACCTGACTTGTAGTGGTTTGAGATGCAGAAACTTTTATTGTCCCAATCTGACTTGCATTGGTCCCAACGTGACTTACATTGAGTTGCCTTGCAGAGCCTTGTGTTGCCTTGCCTTGAGTTGGATTGCTTTGTGTTGCATTTCCTTGTGTTGCCTTTCCTTGCCTTGCCTTGAGTTGGATTACTTTATGTTGCATTGCCTTGTGTTATCTTTCCTTGCACTACCTTGAGCTGCAGTGGTTTGAGATGCATTGCCTTATGTTGCTTACCCTTGCCTTACATTGCCTTGAGCTGCAGTGGTTTGAGAAGCATTGCTTTGTGTTGCCTTACTTTGTCTTGCATTACCTTGAGCTGTAGTGGTTTGAGATGCAGTTCCTTGTATAGCATTGGCTTGACTTGCATTGCCTTGAGCTGCAGTGGTTTGAAATGCAGTGCCTTGTGTAGCATTGGCTTGACTTGCATTACCTTGAGCTGCAGTGGTTTGAGATGCAGTGCCTTGTATAGAATTGGCTTGACTTACATTACCTTGAGCTGCAGTGGTTTGAGATACAGTGCCTTGTGTAGCATTGGCTTGACTTGCATTGCCTTGAGCTGCAGTGGTTTGAGATGCAGCGCCTTGAGTTGCATTGACTTTGCAGGTTTTCTTGTTATGTCCAGTTTTATTGCACAAAGAACACTTTACAATAAAACCAGTTTTTCTCAATTTTCTGTCAGTGCCATCAATCTCCCCTTGCTCAAGGTTTCTCTTTTTCTTTGGTCTACCAGGCATCATTCTAAACTTAAGTGGCTGCACATCAGGATATGGAGTTTTGGCCCACAGATTGGATCCATTCACAGGATAAAGCACAAACCTATATACTACCTTGTACCTAGATAACCTATAATAATCTATAATGGAATCACCAACTTTAAAATTCCTACTCTTCATGGTTGACATGGCATGGACACATGGAAGTCCTGTGAGTTCCCGCCTTCTGCAGGAGCACAAGTAATCCTTCAAGTTCACAGTGAATGTTTCAGCTGGGTTTTCGACATGCCTTACTTCAAACATATGCTCATCTGACACTATGCAATTAACAATTAACAGTCTGCAATTAATATTTAACAATTAACATTTAACAATTATCAGTCTGCAATTAACATTTAACAATTAACAGTTAACAACAACTTACCATACCTGACAAGCCATAAGTTTGTGTAGGCACTTGTTATGTCCATCTTCTTTCTAGTTTTGGGAAAAATACCATTACCAGATATATCTTGGAACCTCATTATGTTTTTTGCCCATCTCTCCATCATGTAAGTTCTGATCTCCTCTAGCATTGTTACTAGTGGTTTAGCCCCAACTTCAACAATAACACTATTAAATGCCTCTGACATATTGTTGAGCACAACATCACACTTGTTGGTAGTCCTAAAATATGATCTATACCAATATTTTGGTGGAGTCTTCATCATATGGAGATATGCCTCTCCACTGATCATTCTCATTGCCCTCATCTCTCTTTCCCAGGCCTGTGAGTATGTAGATTTAGCAGCCTTCTAGATAAGATCTTTGAATGTTTTTCCAGGATACTTCTTCCTGAAATTGTTATACAGATGCCTAACACAAAATTGATGTTCAACATTAGGCAGCAACTCTTCCATTTCAGGTAAAAATCCCTGTAAAATATTTCATAACTAATGGTGAATTATCAAGAAAACAATCATATAAATGTAAAGATTCAGTGAAGTATTTAGTGTACCTTCTATTGGTCTGAAATGAAAGTGTATGAGCGACACTCTTGTGCACCCCCTAGATCATCAATCAATAGCTTCAAAAACCATGTCCAGCTATCTCTATTTTCAGCTTCAACAACCGCAAGTGCTATGGAAAGCATCTGATCATTAGGATCCCTTTCTATAGCTGCCAGAATTTCACCTCCACAAATCCCCTTCAAAAAGCAACCATCCAATCCTATCACATGCCTACATAATTTGAAACTTTCCTTGCATCCTTCATATCATATGTAAAGCCTTTTAAAAAAGGGTCTCTGATCATCAACACCTTCTAGAGCAGGTTTTACATTCATCTTAACTATTGACCCTGGATTGGCTCTTAGCAGTTTGTAACACCCCTTCTAATAACCCCGAATAAAATGGTGTAATTATATCAAAGCAATAAAATTGCATGCAAGGAGTGTCACAAGTCACTTACCATCTTTCATGAAAAGCCAAACGTAACATATTCAACAATACTTTTTTATCATGTAAACCATAATATCCATACATGGCATATTCTTTCACTTCATGCAATACGCAACAGAATCATAATAATAACCATCTTCTCCAAAAGGAGGAACCAAAATGTAACATATAAGGCATTTATGCCACATGGTTCATACACAATTCATGTTATCAAGTCTCATATACATACATCAAAATATGATCAAAATAAAGGATTATATACAAGTATAATCCATATACAAAATATGAGTTCGAATGCGGACACTAAACCCCCAAGTGTTACAATCAGAGCATCGACTCAATAACCAAAACATAACGGACTACAAGCCTAAATGCATATGCTAATCCTTGTGCCTCGCACTACCATCTTCGGTACCTAAGCGATGCCGTATCAAACATCATTTCAACAGAAGGGTGAGAATTTCAATAATCATGAAATATATAATTTAAAGCAATAGAAAGCAATAAATAAAAGGAATTCTCCATACTTGAATATATGTGTATATCACTAACATAAGAACATTCATATATTCCATGTTCCGCTATATTCAAGAATTATCTCTTTAACTATTTATCATCCTAACCATATAATCACACTCATTCACATATCATAACCAATTTCACAAACTCAATCATCTTCACATAAACGCATAATATATATCATTATGCATGTGACTCACAACTCGATGCAACCAATGCAAATGCGGTACCGACTTGTGGACCCAAAGTTCCACCGCTTATTTTTCCACATAGGATCAAAGCCACTACGTCTATTTCCACTCTAGGATCAACGTCTATTTTTGTGAATCCAAGTTTCACCGCCTATGTTCCCTTTCCGGGTCAAAGCCACTACGTCTATTTCCATTCAAGGATCAACGTCTATAAAATGTGAACCCATTGTTTCACCGTCTCTATTTCAAGACCAACCATGCCATGCAATGTACCATCAACAACTCGTATGCAATTAAGACCACTCCCGATCTCAACATACACATACCGCATATTTCAACATAATGAAATACCAACAATTGTACATGCATTGCAAATATAATTCACAAATCAAGTAACATACAAGTTTAAACAATGTTACTTCCATAATTTATTTAAATCAAACACAATTCCGGTTAATCCTTGAAAACGTTGAAATCTCGACAAAATAACACAACCACAATTATCTACTCGTCAAACTTAGTTACCATGTCCGTTTTCATTAAATTCCGGATAACTAATTTTTACCGCCTATACCGGCAAATTAGACCGAAAGGAACCCATTCCATTTATTTCCAACTTAAACAATTCCTCGCTGATTCATAGTTATATGCTCAATCGTTAATTATTTATTAACCGATTAATACTACTCTGGTATTAACCCTTTCCATTTCAGTTTCACAGAACAATCTAAAAGAACACACCATCATCTATCTTAAAACCCTAAAATAATTCCTATTCCAAAACTAAAAATCACATACAACATAATTAGGGGAAGTCAAACCCTTACCTCTTGTAGCTTTTATCTTGCAAGCTGTGGATTTTCTCCAGCAACTTCTTCTTCTTCTTAACTCTAGCTTTCCTCTTTTTCTCCTCTCTATCTCACTTCTCTCTCTATTTTTTTTTCTTTTCTTACTGTCTCTTTCTAACTTAACGTAACATACTATATATATATATATATATATATATATATATATATATATATATATATATATATATATATATATATATATATATATATATATATATATATATATATATATATATATATATATATATATATATATATATATATATATATATATATATATATATATATATATATATATATATATATATATATATATATATATATATATATATATATATATATATATATAAAATTTATTTTATTTAATAAAATTAATTTATATTATTTAATTAAACTAATTTAATATAATTAAATAAATACTTTAATAATTCAATTATCACTAATTAATCAATCAACACACTTGCACACATATTAATATATACACATCAAAAATACGGTATTACCCTATAAAATTAATCATTTTCTGATAAATCCGAATAAACCAATTTAATCCACTACCGGACCGAATAACCGACTAAATAGTTATCAAATTACTAAAATAAATATCAACCGGTCATTTCTAGAAAATAATAATATAAATACTATTAATTAAATCAGGATGTTACAACTCTCCCCCACTTAAAAGATTTTCAGCCTCGAAAATTACCTCTAAACGAACAACTCGGGATATGATTCTATCATCTGGCTTTCTAGCTCCCAAGTGATGTTTCTGTTAGCCGAACCACCCCACACCACATTTACCAAAACAATCTCTTTTCCTCTAAGTTGCTTCACTCTCCGATCTTTGATCCTTGTCGGCAAAGTCTCAATGGTTAAGTCATCTCTAACCTCCACATCATCCACTTGAACTATATGAGACGGATCTGCAATATACTTTCGCAATTGCGACACATGAAACACATCATGTAAATTTAAAAGTGATGGTGATAATGAAATCCTATAAGCCATATTACCAACCCTCTCTGAAATTTGATACGGACAAATAAATCGAGGTGTCAACTTTCGTGATTTAAGTGCCCGACCAACACCTGTCGTAGGATTCACTCTCAAAAACACATGGTCATCCTTCTTGAACTCAAGAGGCTTCCTCCTCTTATCATGGTAGCTCTTTTGACGACTTTGAGAAATCTTCATCTTCTCTCTAATCAACTTAATCTTATCTGTAGTTTGTTGCATAATTTCCGGTCCAACCACAACACTCTCTCCCGACTCGTACCAACATAAAGGTGTTCTACGACGCCTTCCATACAATGCCTCAAAAGGAGCCATACCTATACTAGAATAAAACTATTGTTATAGGTAAACTCAATCAAAGGTAAGTAACTCTCCCATGAACCTCCTTATTCCAACACACATGCCCGCAAAAGATCTTCGAGTGATTGAATCGTCCTTTTCGTTTGACCATCCGTCTGTGGATGATAAGCGGAACTCAAACGCAATTTAGTACCCAAAGCTCTTTGCAAACTTTCCCAAAATCTAGAAGTAAATCTTGGATCTCTATCTGAAACAATACACATCGGAATACCATGCAAACACACAATCCTTTCCACATACAACTTCGCAAGTCTCTCCATCGAGTAATCCATTCTAATTGGAATAAAATGAGCAGACTTCGTTAATCTATCTACTATAACCCAAATAGCCTCATAGTTACTCGGAGTCCTTGGTAAACCTGAAACAAAATCCATAGAGATATTGTCCCACTTCCATTCTGGAATAGACAAAGGTTGCAACAATCTGGATGGCTTCCGTTATCTCCTTTTTCATACACAGCCACCAAAACAAATTTCTCAAATCTTGATACATCTTTGTGGCACCAGGATGAATGCTCATTCCACTTCGGTGTCCTTCCTCAAGGATCCTCCTTTTCACATCACCAACATTAGGAACACAAACTCGATCACGACATCTCAGAACGCCGTTCTCGTCAATTCTAAACTCTCCACCTTAACTTTGGTTAACTAAAGTCAACTTGTCAACCAAAACCAAGTCCAATTTTGTCCTTCTCTTATCTCATCCAATATTCGACTTGTCAGCTTCAACATACCAAGTTTCACACCAAAATAAGTTTCTTCACAAACCAAACTCAAGTCTCGAAACTGTTCAAGCAATTCTCGTTCTCTCACCCTTAACATAGACATATGTAATGATTTCATACTCAACGCATCGGCAACCACGTTCGCCTTTCCAGGATGGTAATTCAAGTTAAAATCATAATCCTTCAAGAACTCCAACCACCTTCTTTGTCTCATATTCAACTCTTTCTGATCAAACAAATATTTCAAGCTTTTATGATCACTGAAAACATAGAATCTTGATCCAAATAAGTAATGTCTCCAAATCTTTAATACAAAAACCACAGCTGCCAACTCCAAGTCATGAGTCAGATAATTCCTCTCATGCACTTTAAGCAGCCTCGAAGCATAAGCCACCACTTGCCCATTTTGCATTAACACACCACCTAACCCCATCAATGAAGCATCACAATACACAACAAACGGCTCAGATGGACTAGGTAAAATTAATACAAGAGCAGTAGTCAACCTTCTCTTAAGCTCTTGGAAGTTGTCCTCACACTGAGTAGTCCACACGAACGCTTGACCTTTCCTCGTCAATTGCGTCAAAGGTAAAGCTAACTTGGAAAAACCTTCAATGAACTTATGATAGTAACCGGCTAAGCCAAGAAAACTTTGTATCTCAAAAATAGACTTAGGAGATTCCCACTCTGACACAACTTCAATCTTTGTTGGATCTATGGCAATACCTCCACGAGATATCACATGACCAAGAAAGCTCACTTGCTCCAACCAAAATTCACACTTAGAGAGTTTAGAAAACAACTGATTCTCTTTCAAAATCGACAACACAATTCCTAAGTGCTCGGCGTGCTCTGCTTCATTTTTCGAATAGATAAGAATGTCATCAATAAAGACCACCACAGACTTATCAAGGAACTCATGAAAGATTCTGTTCATATACTCCATAAACACACAGGTGCATTTATAACACCGAAATGCATCACCGAATACTCATAGTGTCCATACCTCGTCCTAAATGTCGTCTTCTGAATATCACTAGCCTTCACACGGATTTGATGATAACCAGATCTCAAGTCTATCTTACTGAATACACAAGGACCGACCAACTGATCCACCAAGTCATCAATTATAGGTAACGAATACTTATTCTTGATAGTAACCTTGTTCAACTGCCTATAGTCCACACACAACCTCATCGTACCTTCTTTCTTCTTTACTAAAAACACCGGTGCACCCCATGGAGATACACTCAGACGAATGAACTTATTATCAAGTAACTCTTCAAGTTGGCTTTTTAGTTCTCCCAATTTTGATGGCGACATCCGATACGGAGCCACCGAAATAGGACTAGTACCAGGAACTAGATCAATAGTAAACTCTACTTCACGTTCTGGAGGTAAATCGGTAACTTCTTCTTGAAACACTTCAGGAAAGACTCGTACAACTGGAAATTCTTTTCCCACTCTACTTTCACTAATATCCATGCTTGCCATCAACACAAACAATTCGGCTCCATCTCTAACACACCTCTTCATTTGTTGCATAGATAAAAATGAACCACCTTCTTTCTCGTACTCGAGAAAAAGAATCGCTTTAGCAAAAAAATTAATATAAACATGGTTGGATCTCAACCAGTCCATACCCAGAATGACATCTAGCTGACTCAATAGAAGACATATAAGATCCACCTCAAAATCTCTACCACACATACGCAAAGGACACTTTAAATATATAGCTGAAGTAGAAACTGAACCCATCGCAGGCGTATCTACCACCATACTCCTACTCATATCAGATAACACAAGGCCCAATCTCGTAACACAATCCAATGAAATAAAAGAATGAGTCGCACCCGTATCAACAATAGCAATCAAAGGCACATTATGAATAAAGCACATACCTCTGATCAATCTCTCATCCGATGAGGTCTCGACACCATACAATGCGAACACCTTTCCGGTTTCCTTCTTTGGATTTGTGCATTTGGTACTAATGTGACCTCGCTCACCACAGTTATAGCAAGTCACAACAAAACCAACCCAATAATCCATAGCTCTGTGACCTACTTTGTCACACTTAAAACACTTCACAATTCCTTGGCGACATTCTAGAACACGATGTCCCTCTTTCCCACACTTGAAACATTTAATCGGAGTAGTCACTCCCTCACTCGGATTCTTTCCTTCACATATTGGTTGTTTTCCCTTTCCCTCATAAGGCTTAGGACGCACCTGCCCCTTACCTTTCCTCTCATGCAAGTTCTTATAATAAGCACTACTTTCTCGACTATCCTCATCATAGATACGACTCTTGTTCACCAATTTAGAAAAGCAGGTGATTTGCTGATAAGAAATCGCCTTCTTCACATTCGGCCTCAAGCCATTTACAAACTTAAGACATTTGGATCTTTCGGAATTTGCGGTATTGTAGTGAGGACAATACTTAATCAACTGTTGAAACTTAGCAGCATATTCAGCAACAACACTGTTTCCTTGTTTCAATTCAAGAAACTCCGCCTCTTTCTTCCCACGGACATCCTCGGGAAAGTAGTTCTCTAAGAATGCATCTCGAAAAATAGTCCAAGTAACCACAGTATTCTCTTCATCATATCTCTGACTCGTGTTAATCCACCAATCTTCAGCTTCTTTCACCAACATGTGAGTTCCGAATTGCACCTTCTGAGCATTAGTACAATTCATCACTTGGAAAATCTTTTCTACGACCTTCAACCACTCTTGAGCTTCTCCAGGTGCATGCTCTCCCTTTAAGGTAGGCGGATTGTTTTTCTAAAACTTTCTGAGAGCATGAAAACCATCATCACCTCCCTCTGGCTGAACAGGATTAGCTTGTGGCCTCTGATTCAAGGATCCCGCGAGATATCGCAAAGCCTCAGCAAATGCGTTATCATTCCTTCCAGCAACCATCTTCTTCTGAATAACACAAAATTATCGATCGCGTCAGACACACAATTAAATACAATGGGATTAGCAAAGTTAAGACTTGACAACTGACCGACTAGACTCTGATACCACTATTGTACACCCCTTCTAATAACCCCGAATAAAATGGTGTAATTATATCAAAGCAATAAAATTGCATGCAAGGAGTGTCACAAGTCACTTACCATCTTTCATGAAAAGCCAAATGTAACATATTCAATAATACGTTTTTATCATGTAAACCATAATATCCATACATGGCATATTCTTTCACTTCATGCAATACACAAAGGAATCATAATAATAACCATCTTCTCCAAAAGGAGGAACCAAAATGTAACATATAAGGCATTTATGCCACATGGTTCATACACAATTCATGTTATAAAGTCTTATAGACATACATCAAAATATGATCAAAATAAAGGATTATATACAAGTATAATACATATACAAACATGAGTTCGAATATGGATACTAAACCCCCAAGTGTTACAATCAGAGCATCGACTCAATAACCAAAACATAATGGACTATAAGCCTAAATGCATCCACTGATCCTTGTGCCTTGCACTACCATCTTCGGTACCTAAGCGATGTTGTATCAAGCATCATTCCAACAGAAGGGTGAGAATTCCAATAATCATGAAATATATAATCTAAAGCAATGGAAAGCAATAAATAAAAGGAATTCTCCATACTTGAATATATGTGTATATCACTAACATAAGCACATTCATATATTCCATATTCTGCTATATTCAAGAATGATCTCTTTAACCATTTATCATCCTAACTATATAATCACACACATTCACATATCATAACCAATTTCACAAACTCAATCATATTCACATAAACTCATAATATATATCATTATGCATGTGACTCACAACTCGATGAAACCAATGCAAATATGGTACCGACTTGTGGACCCAAAGTTCTACCGCTTATTTTTCCACATAGGATCAAAGCCATTACGTCTATTTCCACTATAGGATCAACGTCTATTTTTGTGAACCCAAGTTTCACCGCCTATGTTCCCTTTCCGGGTCAAAGCCACTACGTCTATTTCTATTCAAGGATCAACGTCTATAAAATATGAACCCACTGTTTCACCATCTCTATTTCAAGACCAACCATGCCATGCAATGTACCATCAACAACTCGTATGCAATTAAGACCATTCCCGACCTCAACATACACATACCACATATTTCAACACAATGAAATACCAACAATTATACATGCATTGTAAATATAATTCACAAATCAAGTAACATACAAGATTAAACAATGTTACTTCTATAATTTATTTAAATCAAACACAATTCTGGTTTGTCCTTGAAAACGTCGAAATCTCGACAAAATAACACAACCACAATTATCTACTCGTCAAACTTAGTTACCATGTATGTTCTCATTAAATTCCAGATAACTAATTTTTACCGCCTATACCGACAAATTAGACCGAATGAAACCCATTCCACTTATTTCCAACTTAAACAATTCCTCGCCGATTCATAGTTATAGGCTCAATCGTTAATTATTTATTAACCGATTAATACTACTCCAGTATTAACCCTTTCTATTTCAGTTTCACAGAACAATCTAAAAGAACACACCATCATCTATCTTAAAACCCTAAAATAATTCCTATTCCAAAATTAAAATTCACATACAACATAATTAGGGGAAGTCAAACCCTTACCTCTTGTAGCTTTTATCTTGCAAGTTGTGGATTTTCTACAACAACTTCTTCTTCTTCTTAACTCTAGCTTTCCTCTTTTTCTCTTCTTCTCCTCTCTATCTCACTTCTCTCTCTGTTTTTTTTTTCTTTTCTTACTGTCTCTTTCTAACTTAACATAACATACTAAATATATATAATTTATTTTATTTAATAAAACTAATTTATATTATTTAATTAAACTAATTTAATATAATTAAATAAATACTTTAATAATTCAATTATCACTAATTAATCAATTAACACACATATTAATATATACACATCAAAAATACGGTATTACCCTATAAAATTAATCATTTTCCGATAAACCCGAATAAACCAATTTAATCCACCATCGGATCGAATAACCGACTAAATAATTATCAAATTACCAAAATAAATATCAACCAGTCATTTCTAGAAAATAATAATATAAATACTATTAATTAAATCGGGATGTTACACAGTTCATGACAATAGTCATATATCCTAGTGTAATCACCCAAACAAGAACCATGAACCCTATTCCTTGCAGTCACTCTTGCTCTTATTGCTTTAGTCTTGTTTACACCTACATTCCACTTCCTCAATGCCTTTTCTTTAATATCCTGGACCTTCAACCTAGGGTTGTTTTTCAATACATTCTTAATCCTCTTGCTCAACCACTTTGTGCTTAACATCCTCACATTATACTCCCTGCTGCAGTTATGATTGTCAATTAGTTTCCTTATTTGCCAGGTTTCCTCATTTAATAACTTGGCAAAAAACCTCTCACTCACAACCTTCCTTACATCTCACCCTCACCCTTTTCTTATAATTTTTTATGATCTTGAGGGCTCTTCTATTTTGAACAGAATATGAGGCAACAACTTCCTTAATATCATCCTTTGAAGTAAAATACATACCTAATTCCCATTTGTAATTGGCCATATCTTTTATCTCTTTGAAAAATAGGTATTCATTCCTTTTAACCCTACTACTGTCATCACTGTCACAACCACTTTGAAGATCCTCACTATCTTTATCACTCCCCTTATATTCCTCTGTAACTTTGCTGCACTTTCCTTTTGATATTTCATTAATGTCATACAAAGTCAGGTATGCAATTTCATTTTCATCAATATTCTTATAACCATCAGATTCATCTTCAAAGGCTACTTTTAGGGCACTATCATACTGGTAACTCTCATCCTCACTGTCATCAGAATTGGACTCATCATGCACCTGATCATCAGTATTTGGCTCCACTTCAACAGGTTCCACTTCAACATTTATTACTTCCACCCCTATATTTGCATCATTCAATCCAACATTGCTTTGTTCCATAACAACACTTGGATCATTCAATCCATCATTTACTTCATCCATACCAACAACAATATCCTTTAACTTTCCATCAATGTGATCATGCAGCTTGCTAAGCAACTCCTCCATCTCATCTACAATATTCTCAGGCTCCTCAACAGGACCATCAAAATACTCAGGTTGAGACAAACCGTGTTGAATGTAAACATGAAAAACATGACGCACTCTGTATAGGTCTATAATTTCTAGGGCACCTTTGTCATCAACTAGTTCATTCATCCCGAATTGTGGGTCTTTGTAATACATTTTCTCTACACTGTCCGTATAACCTAAGTCTTTCAATACACCAACTAACTCAAAGTAACTCCACCTATCAACATCTACTGACAACTCAGATATCAGGCCTCCTTCATAGATACTAAGCTCTTGATCAACGAACTCACCACTGTGGTGAATTACTAGTTTCAGAAATTCATTCATTAAACCTAAATCCCGGAAACCCCATAACAAATATTCGAATTTTTTTTATTAATAACCATGTATTAAAAAAATATTTCGTAAATAACCGGGTTTCGGAAAAAATTACGCAAATAACCATGTTTGAGATGGCTCCACAAAGGAGGAGCCATCTCAATTGGCGCATGCACCTCCTTTTTTAAAGGAGGCGCCATCTCACTTGGCGCCTAAGTGCTTAGGGCATGCCCTAAGCCAAGTGAGATGGCGCCTATGTACAAATTTAGGGCAAAATTTTTTTTTTTATTTTCTTTCCTGTGCGTTGCCTATTAGACAGAGATCAACAAAATGGATTTTTTATTTTAAAAAAAATAATTACATTCAACTGTTTTACATTAAAAGAACAGTAAAAAAAATGGATACAAAAAATACTGGGAAAAAAAAAGATACATCAGTGATCCCCCGGAACCCGGTAATGACCCCCGGTTCCGCATCTCCGTCCTCGCCTTTCTCTTGCTGGGTGCCGTCGCGTTTCCTGCTGCGGCAAGGTCGATGGCCCAGCGAAGTCAATGCGATCCGAATCCATAAAATCAGTAAGATCTCCATATCTCGAAGATCCGCTCTGGTACAGTCGGTTACCCATACCCTCAAAGTTTGGTCGTGTTGGCGGTGGGTGGGGTTCCATGGTTGGTCGGTAGCATTGGTCGTCTGAGTATGGGGGTAGAAAGGAAATGGATCTTGGGGTGTTTGGTATTGTGGATGTTGGGTTGTTTGGTGATATGGTGGTTGATGGTAGGTTTGGTCGGCTTGGTCATAATCTTCTAACATTCCCATATCAGGGCTAAGGCTGGATGTTGAGGATGCCATATTGGGATATGTGGAAGACTGAAATTATGTCTGGGGTATGTGGGTGTGCTGGTATTGGGGTTGGTATTGTGGTTGGGTTTGAGGCATATCCGAGTATTGGTAGTTTGGTGGTGATTGTGGTTGGTAGTACGGCATTTGATTGTAGTTGTGTTGTGGTGGGGAATGTGGTTGTGTGTTTGTTAGTCTGTTTCTTCTTGGGGGTTGGTTTGAGGTTGATGGATTTTGGGTTTGTTGATGGGGAATCAAGGGTTGTTCCCATTGTGTGCGTGGGTCAACCAAGTACCTCAGATGAGACACGTGCATTTCTGGGTTACTAATCGACCTGTACCACGACATATATTGATCAGTGTGTCGCATGTTACCTTGAGTAAGGAAAACCGGGGATTGCAAGATGTAGCGGTGACGCCTTTGCCACATTTTACACCATTCCGGAGCAAAGTCTTTCCAGTTGGTAAGACCCCACTGGGCGTCGACCCTTTTTAGATGCCAGGGGGACAAATCTGTTGGATCACTTGGTATCTCTTGATGCATTCCGAACTGCATCTTCACACGGTCGCTGTGGTGCATCTCCATGATGTTGAACCGAATGAGTGCAGTCTTTGCAGTCCAAGTTGCTGCATCCTCTGGGTTTGGAGCATGGCCCAAACCCAAATATGGTCTCCAGACGAACTGCGATAAAATTTAAATCAGGTTAGCGCAAAAGTAATGTATAAATAATTAAAATGAACAAAAGTTAAAAGCTACGACGTACGTCATCTGGGCCTAAGTGATCCAACAGATTCCGGTAGAGTGCGACATTGAATCTTGGATTCTTGCCGTAATCCACACCCCTCACGCAGTACCTAAAGGAAATGAGAAACATGTTATTTTTAGCATATATTTTGGAAAGAGCAGAATAGTTATAAATGCTATAACTTAATGACTTACTTTGTTGCGTATGGGAAACCAAAAGTGTTGTTGTTGATGGAGTTTAAGGACTCCATCCTCCACCAACCCCAGGCTTGTAGTAAAAATGCGCACCCATAAAATGTACATTTTTCCTTGATTGCGTTTTTGCACAAGGAACTGTATAGGTGGGCTAATATTGCAGAACCCCAACTATATTTTCTAGTTTTTTCAAAATTTGTTAGTAAATGTAAGTACATGAAATTTACACTATTTCCCGTACTTTCGGGAAATAAAAATGTACCAAAAAGTATCATAAGATACGTTCTGGCTTTTACTACTCGGTCATTCTGAGGAATTTTCAGTTAATTCCATACTTGCATAATGCCGTTTCAGGTCAGTGAGTAGTATTCCCTGCCCTCTTGCTCCACCACCTTCTACCATATCCCTACCCAACAGTTCTTCACACTGTGAGATGGGTTGTTGAACCGACCCGTTCACCGCCTTACCGTCGATAGGGAGGCCCAGTAGCATGTACACATCCTCGAGAGTGATGGTACATTCACCTATTGGTAGGTGAAATGTATGGGTCTCCGGTCTCCACCTCTCCAACATAAATAACGGAGTACAAAATAAAAATACAGTGCGAGAAAGTGTGAGAAATTTCAAAGAAACAGACGAATTATTTATAAAACAGCATTTTGCCCTAGTTTTGCCCTAGGCGCCAAGTGAGATGGCGCCTCCTCTCATTTTTAAGGAGCATGCGCCATCTCACTTGGCTAAAAGACAAGGGAGGCGCCAAGTGAGATGGCGCCTAGGGCAAAACCCTAGGTGCATGCGCTAATTGAGATGGCTCCTCCTTTGCGGAGCCATCTGAAACATGGTTATTTGCATAATTTTTTCCGAAACTCGGTTATTTGCGAAATATTTTTTTAATACATGGTTATTAATAAAAAAAAATCCAAATATTCAGAATCCCATTTCAAATATCCAAAAACGAAGATAAAATAAGATTAACATACCTGAAATCACATTCGCAAGCCTCTTCGCAAACCTCTTCCTCTTTCCTTTGGCTTTCGTTTTAGGCAAACAGAACATGCATATGCTATCTTCAGCTTTAGGAGATTTTCTGTCCTTATTCTCTGCCACTTGCCTCCAACAAGCCACTTCAAGCATGACAAATGCCACCTGGACTCTGCTTTTTGAATTTCACTAACGTTTCACTAGCGAAAGAACTAACGTGGTTGCGTTTTGAAACTTAAGGGACCATTTTGGTACAAAAAAGATAAGTGATCAAAGTGAACCATGACCTATATTCAAGGGACCAAAATGAACATTTTGCCTTTTATTTTATTATATTTTAGAAACAAACGTGTCTAACACACCACACCAATACCTATACAAACACACAGGTATTAGATCAAAATTTGTGCGAATTCACGAGTTATTATAATTTTTGTACAATTAAATAAAATAAAATTTAATATATTTAAAATAATGTATGTATTCAAACACGAAAATATATGTTATTAATGTAATTAAGACAAATATATGTTTCTTAAAAATTAATTTAAAATATTTTAAAATTAATGAGTGAATCTTAATTTTTTTTAGTAAATGGAATGCGCTTTTTATTGATTCAAATATTTTTATAATTTTAATATTATTTATATATCAAAAAATATTATTTACATATGGAAAAAGATACGATTCATCCAATTATTTTTATATATAAAAAACTTTTACTTATAATTCAAATAAAAATAAAAATATGGCATTCTTTTAAAAATATTTAAACTATTTTGGTTAAGCAATTTTATTATAGTGTGAAATTTATAGTGTGCAATCATATGCCAAAAGTATGACATGTTGCGTGAAAAAAAGTCTATTGTATGACAAATACCTCGTGAACTTGTGTCTTTAGCTCGCAACAATTCGAATATTATTCAAGATCAACAATCAAAGTGGCCGACCTATGTTTCATTAACAATGAGAATGATTCGTTAGGAAAAAGAGAATGCAAATCAGAGTTTTATGATAACGGGAACATCAAATTACGGAAATATGAAGTTACTGATCAAAATATTAAACTTTAACGGAAACATGAAGTTATTGATCAAATTATTGAATATTAACGAAAATATGAAATTAATAATCAAAATATTAAATATTAATAGAACAACTTTATTATTAGTTTAAATATTTTTTACAACAATTCAAAATAAAAATATATATTATTCATTAAAATATTTTTATATATTGAAAATCTTATAGGGATGAATTTATTACCTTTTTAAAAAAAAATTTACTTTATCTTTATTATATTTTACAAACAAATGTGCGTATCATACTGGTATCCGTGCACACGCACAAGTATCATACTAATTTCTTCTAAGAATATAATTTTTTTAAGAAAAATAATATCTTTATGCTTATTAATAAGAAACTCTGCCTTTCTTATAGCATTTATTTCCCTCCACTAAGCCATTTGTGTTGTTTGTTTATTATTTGCAATGCATGTGTATACATTATAGATATATGCACTAATTTATTTTTGAAATAAGTTTTGTTTTCTTTTGAGTTCTGTTATTAAGTTTTGTTTTGTAATTGGAAACTTTTAAAATACTGTGTTCAGTTTTTTTGACAATTTTTTTAAAATATTTAAATATATTTTTAAAATGTGATTGAATATTTTTAAAATATTTATATATTAAATGGTTGGAATATTTAAAATACTAAATAGGTAATATAAACTAAACTATTTAAATACTTGAAATATCAAATTAAATAATTATTTAATAAATTAAATAGTTAAACTAAACTAAACTATTTATTTTATTAAATATTTCAAAAATATGATTGAATATTTTTAATATTAAATAGTTGAAATATTTTTATTATTATTTAATAAACTATATAATTTAAATTTAATAGTTGAAATATTAAATAATTAAAATATTAAATAAGCTAATTATTTAATAAATACGATATTTAAAATATTAATAGTTGAAATATTATTAGATGAAATTTTATTAGTTTATTAAATATTAACATTTTATTAAATATTTCAAGTGTTTATTAAATATATTTTTTTAGTTTTCACTATCGATATGATCTAGTTTGGGAGTCAGTTCTCTCATTAAGTGTTTATTAAATATTTTATTTTTTCATAATACTAAATAGTTTAATTAACGTGTAATTGAAATATTTTTATGCAATATATTTAATTATGTCTAAAATATTAAATAGTTAAGTTATTTAATTTAATTTGTTAAATTAATTATTAATATTTTAAATTGAAGACTAATAAACATTAAATAGTCAAAATAACATAAAATATTTAATAGTTAAAATATTTCAAAGTAAGTACGAAACAATTATTTGAAATAATTAATTCAGAATATTATTAAATAATTAATTAATTTAACATTTCATGTTAATATTTAAAATATTTTAATTATTATTTAACTATATTTAACATTTTAAACAAAATTTAACATTACAATATAAAAAACAATTTGCTACTACTATAATAAAATATTTATCGCTAACATTCATTATATACACATGCATTGTAAATAATAAACAAACAACAAATGACAAAGGACAAATTTTTGCACTTTGAGACTGTAACAAATGGAAATTGCATATACCATGATAACCCTGAAAGTTATAGCCACGAAAAATTGTCAAAGTGGTATGTCGTATGTTGAAGATGACGCTTGTTGAGACAATGTATTCAATTTGGACCATTAGGAACCAAGTTATTTTCTAAGATAGAACAACCAACTATGAAGATTTGACACGTCAATTAGAAGGCGTGTTTCCATACTAGACACGTATCGGACACCGGCACACGTATGACACGTATTAGACATGTTTTTGTAGTGTCAAACAAAAAAATTTGAAACACAACGGACACATATATGACACATTATTTTAAATAACAAATACTCCAACCTCTCAAATTCTGAAATTTTAAAAAAATAAACGTTTTTGACCTTTCATATTCCACTTTCCAACTATAAAAACAACTTGTATTTCTTGTTTTTTCATGTTCTCTTTTTGTTTTCATCTTCTTTGTTTGTTTTCATCTCCGTCGCATGCCAGTATTCCATTGTTACCACCGTCGGTATTCCACTATTTCTCTTCTGATACTCATTCATTTTCTTTTTTTATTATTTGTCTCTGTTTCCTATTATTAATTACATATGTCGGCGACATCGCTTCACTCGTATTGTTATTTATATATTGTCTCTGTTTTTTGTTTATGTTTCATGTTAATTACAAAAATGTTATATGTTAATTAGATATGTTATATGTTATTTGTCTTTGGATGAGTCAGATTTAGAGGTCTATTTTCTCAATATGGAGTGGAGTGACTATGATATGATTTGTATCTTTTTGTTTTAGATAATTTTTCTTAATTGAAAGTATACAATTATAGTTTTTTTTTTGGTTAATTAAAAATACTAAGTTTAAATAGATATAAAATTTAGTTCTCATTTTAGACTCTTCATAAATTATGTTCATAAACAATATTATTTTATTAATATATAAAAAATATATAGCTGTGTTTGTGTCCTATATTTTTTATATTATCGGTGTCTTTGTGTCCGTGCCCGTATGCTCATAAAACGAAGATATCATCTAAAATGTTGAGTGGAGAGCTGCGTGTAATAGAAAATTGGCAAGTTGCTGCACTAAGTTTGAAATTTGATTTTGGCTAGTCTATTTTATTTGTTTTAGTTTGTTTGTAAGTTGATTTGCCTGAATCTTTGAACCGACTTATATATTATTAAATTTTTAAAATAAAATTATTCTTATTTGGTTAAAAAAACAATACAATTGACTTAGTAGGGAGGCATTAATACTATGAGCCTTTGAAAATTTATCATTTAACTTTTAAATAACTGTCTGAATCTTTAGATCGACTTGTAAATTATTAAATTTTTAAAATAAAATTATTCTTATTTAGTTAAAAAAACAACACAATTGACTTAGTAGGGAGGCATTAATACTACGAGCCTTTGAAAATTTATCATTTAACTTTTAAATAACTAAATAATAATAAATTATCTACATTTAATAAATATAAATAAATAAAATATGAGCCACATATAAAGACAAATAAAAATGTCAGTAACTTACGGAGATAAAAGCCTATTTAAATCTACTAATTTTATTCCGAAACTTGTATATAGCCACTGTGAAGCAAGATGATATAAAAGCTAAAAAAGCGGTTCAACCAAGGAAATCGTTTGAACTATCGATTTTGACCGCCTACACTGGTTTGCTGCCGGTTTTCCGACATCGCGGTTTTCCGATTCACGGTCCAATCTGTTTCCGATTCACGGTCCAATCTGTTTCCGATTCGCGGTCCAACTGATTGAACCGAACGGTCCGGTTTCTATTACACTTTTATCCACACCCCCCAAAAAAATAGAGGACAATTTCTATTTCCCGACACTAGTTTCTCACCATCCCAAATCCTTTCAATTCTGTTAACGCCGCCGGCGTCACTTCCTCCCCGCTTCGCACTCTTCTCTGTTTCCTTTTCACTGTTTTCCAGCTCGCACGCTCCTCAGTTCCGTCTCTGTTTCTGCACGCCGCAACGCCACCTTCGCTTCGCACTACGGTTCGCACGATTCCTTCTGCCATTCATTCTACTCTGCATGCGTTTCCTTCAACTTTGCGATTCCCTTTTCTTGTTTACTTTCTGTTTGTGTTAATGTCAACACCAACTTGTTATTTGCATTTTTGTTATAATTAGAATAAATAGAATTATAACATAATTGTTATTTTATTAGTACTATTTAATATTTTATTTATATATTCATTATCGGGTAAATCCGTGATTAAGTTTTGTCTCAGTTGTTAAACCATTAACCAGTGATTAAAACAACGCTGCCTGATTCTTACCCTCTTCCCGCAAAACCCTAATTTTCATCTAGCTTCAATCGGAGTCCGTGAGAAGAAGATGCCTGCGAAGGAAGATAGCTCGGAGAAAGAGAAGTCTCTTGATCTCTTTCTAAAGATCGGTTTAGACGAACGCACAGCTCGAAACACCATCGCCAATAACAAAGTCACTACCAATCTCACTGCTGTTATCCACGAGGTATTCATTTCATTCTATATTGTATATTCTTTCTAATTTTGAGCTCTCTCCTTTCAAATTTTTGATTTTTTTTGTGTTTCTTTTTTGTTTTAAGGCCGGTGTTACCGACGGATGCAGCCGATCGGTTGGAAACCTTATTTATACGGTGAGTTATATGTGTTTCATTTTGCATGCAGCAATTAGGAGTTGAAACTCTTCAAGTTTATAGTACTGTTGAGGACTTTTTAGTTTTTTATGTTTGGATTTTTTTTGCAGCTTGCATTGTTAATTTCAGCTATTCAAATAACGATTTTCATTTGTATTTGGTAGTTTATTATTTAATCAAATTTGATAAACATTATGGAGAAAGTTGAATTTTAATAGCTGAAATTGCTCTATCCATTGATCTATAACTGAATGTTGTAGGTTGCAACCAAGTACCCTGGAAATGCCTTGCCGCATCGCCCAACATTGCTGCAATATGTAGTTTCTTCCAAGGTGTGTGCTATAAATTGTTGGATTTGCTGTCTCTGTATGTTGTAGGATTGTCATGTATTTGATGTTAATGTATGATTGCATATTTTTTACTTGTTTGTCTATTGGTTTTTGGGTGAATTTTTACATTGGGATTATTATCTTTCTCACACAGATTATCATTGCAGGTGAAAACAACAGCACAGTTGGACGCGGCACTATCTTTTCTTGCTACTACGGGAGTTGAGAATCTTGATTTGAATAAATTTGAAGAAGCTTGTGGTGTTGGTATGATAGATAGAACTTCAGTTTTTTTTTACATAAAATTGATCTTAAGCTTTGTGGTGTGGTTTGGTGTTTGTAGAAAGAACTTCCATTATCATATGAAAATGACCTTAATGTTCAATTAGCCTTTATGTCAGTTCATTTTTGTTTATGTTCTCAATAGGGTAAACTTCAGCAGTTTATGTCTTATTTTTGAGAGTATAGCTTTATTTCAATTAGTTTGTGCATCAGCTTTTAGTTCTGGAGTTCTGTTGTGTTGCAACTTTTGGAGTTCAATTTTATGCATATATGATATAATATGATATAATATGATATATGTGCAGGTGTTGAGGTTTCAACAGAAGATATCACACATGCTGTTAATGAAGTTTTTGAGGAGAACAAGGCTTCAATTCTGGAACTACGCTATCGAACAAATGGTATTTGTAGAATTTTCCCCGTCTAATGGATTCGATAATTATGATTTTTGCTTTTGTTTGAATTTTTAATCTGCTCAAATTAAGAAATTTTGATGTCTTAATCTCTATCTTACTAGTTGGTGAATTACTTGGGCACGTGCGGAAAAGGCTCCCATGGGCTGATGCAAAAGCTGTGAAGGTGATAGCTATGAGATGAATATAGTATGTTGGATGGTTAATTTATTATTACAGGTCTTGTTGATATTTGTCTTGTTGATATTTGTTTTGTTGTGTTCATTTTTCATGTCTCAGCAACTCGTTGATGCAAAATTATATGAACTACTTGGTGATAAAACAGCAGCTGACAATGAAAAACCTTCTAAAAAGAAGAAGGAGAAGCCTGCTAAAGTAGAGGTGAGTTTGTTTACAGCTGTTTACCTCATTGGTGTTACATTTTTATCACTCAGCTTACTAGTTATTTCAACTCCACTTGGATTCTTAGGATACGGCAGCACCTGTTGCTACTCCTGAAAAGGCATCTGAAGAAGATCTTAATCCATATTCGATATTCCCTAATCCCGAGGAGAATTTGAAGGTATTTAATTTCTTTATTTTAAAAATTAAATGCAGCTTCATTCTGTTCTGTTCATGCTGTGAACGTATTATTCACTGTTAGAGTGCGTATCTCGTATGGAGCCACTTCAGATATAACTAAGGTCTGTGCTTGCTCATGACATTCATGTCTTTCCACTCATTGGTCTGTCTGCTAAACTTAATTAACCTTTCTGACCTGGGATATTATTCATGCATGGTTTTCACAATTATGGAATTTCCTTGCTTCCAGTATTTGTGCTTCAACTTGAAATTGTGTGTTTTAATTAGCTTGCATTTGCACACATCACGAGTATTATGTTGATTTCAGGTGCATACTGAAGTTCCTTTTAGTGATGGTTCTATTCTGAGATGTTGCAATACAAAGGCGCTTCTTGACAAGCACTTGAAAGTAACAGGTGGGAAAGTTTTGACCCGATTCCCTCCTGAGCCTAATGGATATTTGCATATTGGTCATGCAAAGGTATGCTATGCTACATTGTAATTTGCACTTCTAAATAGTTGTTTTTTCCCCTGTGATATATTATTATAAAATAAATAATTATTGCTCAGGCAATGTTTATTGATTTTGGTCTGGCAAAAGACAGAGATGGAGGTTGCTATCTGAGGTGTGTATTTCTTTTATTCTTTTTATTTAATATATTGTTAACGAACCAGAGTTTCTTCTGCTGAAAGTGATAGAGGTTGTTGGTGAAGGCCTGAAACAAATATGGTTGGTGATATATTATTGTTACACTATGGGTTTTCACCGCTTGGGATATTTGAGCCTTATACTCAAGCCCATTTAGCTTGTTAATCACTTTGTAACTATATATAGTTACACTGTGAATTAACAAGCTAAATGGGAAAGTGAGATTGATGTCCATTATCTGATCTCAAATTTTCCTTCTGAGTTGACATTTTTCTCAAATTTTTCATGTTTAAAAGCTATATAATGCCAGCCCTTCATCAGATCCCTATGATTGGATGTTCGTCATACAATTTTTTGTTCCAAGGTTTATAGCTTGTGGCACTTGCAGGTATGATGATACAAATCCTGAAGCAGAAAAGAAAGAGTATATTGATCACATTGAAGAAATTGTCCAGTGGATGGGGTGGAAACCATTCAAGGTATGTTTGTTGGCACCTGTTTTGTTGTTCCAACCTAGTTTTTTAGATGTTAACAGCTCCACATTTGTGCAGATTACTTACACAAGTGATTATTTCCAAGAACTGTATGAATTAGCTGTGGAGCTCATAAGAAAGGGTTGTGCTTATGTTGATCATCAGGTTGGTATCCAACTCAACATGTAATGAATGCTAAGTTGTTCATTTATGTTATTAAATATTCAATAGGTTCTTCCTTTATGGTGGCTGGTGGCTTTAATTAGATGTATTGACTGTAACTGAGTCATTTGAAGCACCAAAACTGAACACTTTGACAATTGGCAGTTGAATCGGGCTTTGAGAATCTGGATTGCGTGGAATGTATAATTTAACATGGAATAATTAATGTGGAGTAACTTATGGAGATGAGATAATTACATTATTTAAGTTATAATATTTGCACTAGTTGTAATAAAATGAGCATTGTTAATTTATGATTTGGTTGTAGACACCTGATGAAATAAAGGAGTATAGGGAGAAGAAGTTGAACAGTCCCTGGAGAGACAGACCAGTTTCAGAATCGTTGAAACTTTTTGAAGATATGAGAAGTGGTCTTATAGAAGAAGGAAAAGCCACACTTCGAATGAAGCAAGACATGCAGAGCGATAACTACAATATGTATGACCTCATTGCATACAGAATTAAGGTAAGGCCACACCTATATATGTTTGATTTCACAAAATTCAAATGAGACAGTAGTATCTTATGGTGTGAATCCTTTCTGCCTTTAGTTTACTCCACACCCTCATGCTGGAGACAAATGGTGTATCTACCCAAGTTATGATTATGCTCACTGCATTGTGGATTCACTTGAGAATGTCACACATTCAGTAAGTTTCATCCACTAACTTTTGTGTAGTTTTATTACTGTATTATATTTAAAGATATGGTTTTTGTAGTTATTTATCCTTTGGCAAAGTTGATAATGTTTGAATATATCAAGATAAAGCTTAAGAAGCTTAGACACCAAGTTCTCTTCCTGTAGTAATATTTATTTTATGATTTTTAAAATTTAAATCATATTAACCCCCAAATATAATCATTTGATATAATGTGCAGTTTTGGGTAGTACACAATATACTGTTCATTAAAGCAGTGGAGTTTTGTTGATAAGTGTGCCATGTATAATTCAAGTGATGTAAGCAATTTGGACTGGTTTTCGTATAGTAATATGTATGGCAATATCCTACAGCATATTGGCTCTAGTATTTTTGCCTTGTATTGCAAACCTGTTTGTTGATCTCAAGCTGTCGGTTATGTTGATGATCAATTAAATAGGAGTCTGGTTTAATTCTTTGACCTAGTGATTCTAGTTTTACTTTCATATTTTTGCTGTGACTGTTTTAATGAACTATTCACTAACTATTATTAAGATTACTAGTTACATTTTTGTTTATTGAGCTAGACTTGCCAGGGTAATCTATTCATTTTTCTTTACCAAGGTGACATACTGTGTATTTTCTTGATGCATTTTCATTGTAGTTTATCAGTGGTGTTGATTCAAGTTATGGTAATGACCTTGTATAGTTATGTGACAACTCATTTATTTATTTGAAATATTTTCTAATCTTGCAACGTCTCATGCAGCTGTGTACTCTTGAGTTTGAGACACGTCGTGCTTCATACTATTGGTTGTTACATGCATTAGGTATTTACCAACCTTATGTATGGGAGTATTCGAGGTTAAACATTTCTAACACAGTTATGTCAAAGCGCAAGGTAGGGCAACAATTTTTGATATTGCGTCAATATGTTGGCTTCTATGTTGTACTGTCTATAATTTTCCAGTCCCTAATTTTGAACTATTCTTCGTTGAAGCTTAATCGGCTGGTTACTGAAAACTGGGTTGACGGGTGGGATGATCCCCGCCTGATGACATTAGCTGGTTTGCGGCGTAGAGGCATGACTTCAACAGCAATCAATTCTTTTGTTCGGGGAATTGGAATCACTAGAAGGTAGGATATAAAATTCCAATACATTATTTGTCAGTGCAACAGGCCTATAAGAGAAGACTGCTTCTAAGTTAACCCAGAAAAGCGCTAGAAGCATGAATTGCTTTGCTTTTGTAATTCATATTTAAATTGTGCTTATCCTCATTTTTGCTCCATATGAAGAGTGTTAACTATTAAGATATTACGATATTGCCTTCTCTTTTCTATTTTTTAGATAAAATCAAACCTAAGTAATCGAAGTACATCTTTTCCTGATAGAGTATCATAAGAGAAAAGGATAAAGCAAAGTGTGTATTTCATATATTGATTCTTAACAATGAAAGAATACAAAGGCCCTTATATAGAGCAGCTAGAATTGTTACACATTAGCATACAACTGGCATTACTAACATACACTAAGCCCTATTTACTCTATTATTCCCCCTAAGAAACTGAGGATGCATCAAGCAAACTAAGTTTGTTGAACACTCTCAGTTTGTCACGCAGAGGGAGAAATTTGGTTGCTGAAAGAGGCTTAATCAGTAAGTCTGCCCACTGATCTTGAGCTGGCACATGCTCAACTATGAGATTCTTGGAGAGCACTTTTTCCCTTACAAAGAGTATGTCCAATTCCATATGCTTGGTCCTATTGTGCAGCACAGGATTGTGAGCAAGAGTAACTGTACTGAGGTTGTCACAGAGGAGTTTGGGAGTATGAATTCTGCAGTGAAGTTCTTGAAGAAGGGACTGCGCCCATAGGATTTCTGCAGCAAGCTGAGCCATACTCCTGTACTCAGCCTCAGCACTTGACCTGGCTACCAACTGCTGCTTTTTAGCCCACCAAGAAATCAAGTTTGGACCTAGAAAAACACAAGCTCCAGAGGTAGACCTTCTGTCGTCAGGGTCTGATGCCCAATCAGCATCACCGAACCCAAGTAAAGATAGAGGTTGATGGGGTGAGGCAGGCTGAATCAGCAAGCCATGATGCAGTGTGCCACTGAGGTACCTCAAGATTCTTTTAACTGCCTCCCAATGCTCCTCCAAGGGATTAGACAAGAATTGGCAAACTTTGTTAACAAAAAATGAAATTTCAGGTCTGGTGAGAGTGGGATATTGAAGAGCTCCCACAACAGATCTGAATTGAGTGGGATCAGAAACAACTTCAGAACCAAGTTTAGACAATTTACTTGTGGACACCATAGGAGTAGGCATGCCATTAGCATTGAGCATGTTAATCTTAGCCAGCAAATCAGTCAAGTATTTAGCTTGAGAGAGGAGTGAACCCTTTGGCAAGTGTGTGACCTCTAGGCCAAGGAAATAGTCCAACTTGCCTAGCTGTTTGAGAGAAAAATCAGTATTTAGATTTTTGATTAATGCAGTAATAAAGGAGGCAGAATTACCAGTGATGATAATATCATCAACATACACCAACACCATTATGGTTAAGCTTGCAGTGTGAAGGAGAAATAGACTAGGATCACCTTTGCTAGCATGAAAACCATGATGCAGTAAAGAACCTTTAAGCTTGTCAAACCAGGTTCTAGGAGCCTGCTTGAGCCCATACATAGCTTTGTTCAGCTTGCATACAAGGGCCTTGTCAGCAGCTTCAAACCCAGGAGGCTGCTGTATATAAACTTCCTCCTCAAGGGTGCCATTTAAAAAGGCATTGTTCACATCAATCTGCTGTATAGGCCACTTGTGAGTAACTGCAAGAGTCAAGACAATCCTGACTGTAACAGGCTTTACCACAGGAGAAAAGGTCTCTGTAAAATCACTGCCAGCTTGCTGATGGAAGCCATCAGGGTCTCCTTCACCCTAAATACCCACTTGCAACCAATTGGCTTCCTAGGAACAGATGGTGACACCAAGGTCCAAGTCTGATTCTTTAATAATGCCTGATATTTATCTTTCATGGCCTGAGACCAATGGGGAGAAGCCAAAGCCTGACCGACTGAAGTAGGTTCCATATGTGAGTAATAGAGGGTTCTTGGGAGGCTGAAACGGGGCTGGGAAGAGAAATCTTCTCCTGGACAGAAGATGGAGAAATGGTGCTAGCCTCTGCAATATCAGATGTGAGAGGGGTGAGAGAAGAGGGGGTAATGGGAGAGTTTGCAGAAGTAGAGGAAGCATTGTTGGGAGATGTTATGATGGGTGAATTGGCAGAATTAATAGGAGCAAAAATAGGGCTGCTACAAGGACTAGATGCAGTAGGTGTAGCAGGAATAGAATTGACTTGAGTTAGAGGAACAACAGACATAGGAACTGCTGGTATAGACCAGGCAGAAGAAGTAGAAGAGGGTGATGTGGATGCAACAGGGGAAGAAGAGGGAAATAGAAGGGAGTAAGGAAATTTTGTTTCATGAAAAAGGACATTCCTGGAAATGTAAATGCGACCATTACCAGCAAGCCACTTATAACCCTTATGAATAGTTGAATAGCCAAGAAATATGCACTCTTGGGACCGATAATCCAACTTATGAGAGTTATAGGGACGAAGGAACAGAAAACAGGCACAACCAAAAACTTTAAGATGAAAGTAGTTAGGTACTTTGTTAAGAAGCTTGAAATAAGGGGACTGGTTGGCAAGAGACACACTAGGTAACCTATTAATTAGGTAAGCAGCTGTGACAAAAGCATGGTCCCAAAACTTGAGAGGTAAGTTAGAGTGAGCTAATAATGCTAGACCTGTTTCTACAATATGACGATGTTTACGTTCAGCTATGCCATTTTGATGATGGGTATGGGGACATGTAAACCTATGAGTAATGCCAAGGGTATTGAGATATTTGGTGAAAGGCCTAAATTCACCTCCTCCATCACTCTGAACAACTTAAATTTTGCAGTTGAATTGAAGTTCAACCATGGTTTTGAATTGGACAAACTAAGTCAGTGTGTCAGATTTAAGTCTCAAAGGGAAGACCCAAACAAATATTGAAAAGGCATCTACACATGTCAAAAAATAGGTGTAACCACCTGAAGACTGTATGGGAGCTGGTCCCCCCGTAAGTCACACACCACTAACTCAAAAGGTTGTGCATACACAGTAGTGGATAAAGAGGCAGGCAGTCCGTGAGATTTCCCTAAACAACAAGCAGTACAGAGTTCAGCTTGAGACTTAGGAGGTATAGGAATATTACAGGTTTTCAGCACCTCTGCAAGAGCTTGGTAATGAGGATGTCCTAACCTTGTATGCCACAGGGCATACTTGCTATTAGGAATAATATTAGAAACAGTGGGGTGCTGTAGAGACTGAGAAGCATGAACAAGAGTTGAATTAGCACAGAAAAAGTCACCTTTATTCATTGAAACTGAAGGAGTACAAGCAGTAATACAATTGGCATTGGAATGAAGAAAAAGTCACCTTTATTCATTGAAACTGAAGGAGTACAAGCAGTAATACAATTGGCATTGGAATGAAGTAAAGTGTTACATGATGTACTAGGATTACAATTATTTGAACCTAGAACTACACTAGAATTGAGACTAGGGAGAGACTTGGACACTTGAGAAAAGGGACTTTGAAACTTGTATAAACCATCATCTCCTACAACTCCATGAAGAAGCACCTCAGAAGAAGTCTGAGATTTAACAAGACAAAAGTAAGGGTGAAATTCAAAGAAAACCTGATTGTCTTTGGCAAATTCGCTAATGCTGATAAGGTTTTTGGTGATGTGAGGTACAAGGAGTAAATTGTGTAGGGTGAGTGGTTTGTGAGGAGAGTTAGGTGAGGTAAAATTCATGGAACCTATAGAGTTGTAGACAAACCTTGGCCATTCCCCATGAATACTTGCTCAGAGCCAGTCACAGAGTGAGCATCACATATTAGAAGCATTAGGTGTAACATGATGTGACGCACCTGAATCAGGATACCACCACTGATTGCTGAAGGTTGGATCAGAACACGCCATAAACGCTTGTGGTAGAGAAGATTTGGATGCAGCTGGTCTAGGAGAAGCATAACCAAAAGAAGGTGCATACACTGGTTGAGCATTCATCAAGAAAGGATTGAAGGGAGCACATTGAGGTGAAAATTGCATAGAAGTGGATTGCGAATACCTGTAATAACAAACAGAAGCATCATGTCCACTTTTGTGACAGATCTGACAATTGAGGCTTACCAAAACGGCCACCGCCACAGCCAAAACGACCACCACCACGGCCAGAACAACCTCCTCTGGAATTGTAGTTGTTGTTTTCAGCATGAGCAGTCACGTGACTAGTATCAGTGGGAAACGACTCTGTAGCAGGCGACAAAGGTTCCACCGGAGAAGACGAGTCAGACGGCAGAGCCTGCGTCAAATTGACCGATACCGGTTCCGTGAGGATCACTTTGCGATGCTTTTCCAATCTCGATTCGTGTGCAAAGAGATAAGACTCGAGTTCATCCGAAGAGCTAAGATCTTCCTTGCTATTAACAACAGCGACAATAGAATCTTACTCCCTCAGGGAGTGCATCAAGAACTATCTCAATTAGGTTACGAAGAGGAACAAGATCCCCAATTGAGATCAAGGATTCAATGATTTCACGAACACGCACCATGAACGACTCAATAGTGAGAGTACCTTCGGAGAGACGACGCAATTCCGAGCGAAGCTGACGCGCTTTCGTCGTGAGTAGCGTTGCGAAGTAACGATGTACTTCCGTCCAAACCTGCCACGTGTGTGTGCAGTCAACGAGCTTTGGAAGTAGCGAATCAGAGATCGTGGAGAGAAGCCACGTGCAAATAAGAGCATCTTGTTATTCCCAATCAAGATCTGGATCGTTCACCTTGCTAAGATTTGGATTGGAAGTTGAAGGAGAACGCTGAGGAATCATAGGAACCGTGACGAAGCGTTGAAGCTTGTGGCCACGAACAACGCCGTCCATTTGTTGTTTCCATTGCTTGAAGTTCTTATCATCAAGCTTGACGGATATAAGATGTGAGAGCTTAACTTGAGAAGAAGGAAACGCGCCGTCGTTGCGAAACGGAGACGCCATAGATCAAGGTCACTGGATCTGAAAAAGGAATGCTCTAGATACCATGATAGAGTATCATAAGAGAAAAGGATAAAGCAAAGTGTGTATTTCATATATTGATTGTTAACAATGAAAGAATACAAAGGCTCTTATAGAGCAGCTAGAATTGTTATACATCAGCATACAGCTGGTATTACTAACATACACTAAGCCCTATTTACTCTATTATTTCCTCTCACAGTCACGTATGTCGATACCACAATTAGTATTCCGAGAAACTTTTAGTTGAAGCTATAGACAGTTAAGCTTAGCTGTCATTTCTTTGAGGAGCAGTTAGCACTCAGTTACAGCAATGTCTAGCTGTTATACCTAGCTATAAATTCTTGTATCATACAATTATCTTATCTAGTTATTGTCGTCAGAATTTTCAATTCAGTTTCTATCTCCTTTTTCTCGTTTCAGAAACTGCATTATGGTATCAAGAACTTATCTGCAGGTTCCTTAAATGGCTTCACTAAAACTGCTGTGGTATTAGCTTTGCCAGTTTAGTTTAAGCAAAATAATAATATTAATTATTATAAAATAATGATATTGAAGTAAAATTTAATAGAATCATCGATGTTCTTGTAATAGGTAGAGTTGCTTTTTCAAAATTTATTATTTCACCATGGACGCCATGTGCTGTTTACATCATCTCTTATTCTTCCTTGGCTGTATTTTTTCTTGTTTGTAAGATGTATTTGTATGGCTCAGTTCATTGGCTGTCCCTCGTGCACACCAGGATACACTCTGGTTTTGCATTAAAATTGAAGTAAGCTTGATATGTGAATGCAGTATAACATAATTCAAATAATTTTTTTTCTAACTACTGCAGTGATGGCACTTTGATATCCGTGGGTCGCCTTGAGCATCATGTTAGGGAAGAAATGAACAAAACCGCTCCTCGGACAATGGCTGTCCTACATCCACTCAAGGTATTTTTTCTGTTTGAATTCTTTCTACGGATATTATTTAACTAGCTTAAGACTGATGCTTTCTATCTTGTAAGGTTGTTATTACTAATCTTGAAGCCAACTCAACAATTGAGGTTGATGGAAAAAAATGGCCTGATGCTCAAGCTGATGATCCATCTGCTTTCTACAAGGTAATTGGGCCTGTGAATACAGATTTTTTAGAGCTCTCAAATTTTAGGAAATGTTGTATTTAACTAATTTTACTCTCCTATTGTCTATTGGTGCTGATTCTGATGGGAACTTGTACAGATTCAGATTATCCCCCTGAAACCTCGTCCTTAAGGTGAAACGTTTGTAGCTTTACAAACAAGAAAATCAATGCTGTCATGGGTGTCCCTATTGTTGTCAAATGTCAAGTAAACCAGATTGTAGTCTCCGCTTTTGAACATTTCATCATAAACATCACAATCACTGCTAGTATACCACTAGTCATTGCAAATTACATATTTTGAATTTTTTGAAGCAGCTTATTTCCTTGATACCTAATCTCTGAGGTAGATGAGTTTGGACCATTAACTTAAGCCTAGAATTTTATTTTACTTTTCCGTATCCTGACCACTTGTTGCCGACCTGCCGATTAAGCCTTAAGCCCATCCTTCATTTCACAAAAACTTTCCCTTGTTTTTGGGCTTGGCCCAGAGGTCAAGTAGGTTTTGTGTTCAGCTGTTTATATCCGTCCCCCTTTCAGGTATTATGGCTGCATGAACTACTATTGGTTGCACAAACTTTTCCATTCCCCTATCTTTCTTGCAAAAGACTGGGCCAGTGATTTTGGTAGTGAAGCATGACCCCTTTTTGTGCAAACTAGATTGAAGTGTGATGCTCTCTTTGATTATCTAACCTTAATACCATCAGTCACCAGGAGTTACCATTGGGATCTTATGACGAGGAAGCTTGTCATGTCCAAGATCCATAGATAGCTCGCTCCATCACTCTTGAAGTCCCTCTTTCTGCATATACGAGCTTGTCACTGGTGGTACCGGCGAGTGATATTGGTGACGACAATGCGTTGAATGCTAAATGAGCTTCTTCATTATAGATATGATGCGCGATTATATGCCCTAGAGAATATAAACTGAATTTGAACTAGTGGTAGTTTCTATCAGATTCACTGTCAGTTTTACTTCAACATCACTCTCGAATTCCCTCTTTCTCCATAATATGAGCTTGTTGCTGGTGGTACCGGTGAGTGGTATCCGGGACAACAATACGTTGAATAGTAAATGAGTTTATCCATTATGGATATGACGAGTGATTGTATACCATAGAGAATATAAATGGAATGTGAACTAGTAGTAGTTCCCGTCAGATTTACTTCAATATATATTTAAGCTTATTTCAATTTATTGGCAGCCTTGTTGTGTGTTTGATTTTTTTCCAATTTATTTGTTATCAGGTTCCTTTTTCCAACGTTGTATATATTGAACGCACAGATTTCCGTATGCAAGATTCAAAAGATTATTATGGCCTTGCTCCTGGTAAATCTGTGATACTCAGGTCAGTATAAGGACTGAAAGGATGCTGTATCAAAAGTTATTTGTCCATTTGTTCTTAATGTTTGGTGTTTGCACAGATATGCGTTTCCTATAAAATGCACTGAAGTTATCCTAGCTGATGATAATGAGACCATTCTTGAAATTCGTGCCGAGTACGATCCTTCAAAGAAGACAAAGCCTAAGGTTTACAAACTTCGTTATGTGTGTTATTTTAAATTAACGTCTCCCAAGAATTTGTAAGATCAGATTGGTAGTGATCTTCGGAAATTGTTATTTATAGGGTGTTCTCCATTGGGTTGCACAAACTTCTCCTGAAGTTGATCCGTTCAAGATTGAAATCAGGCTGTTTGACAGGCTGTTTCTATCAGAGGTCTGTTATCTATCTGGCTGAGTACTCGATTGCTTTTATATTATATCTTTGTATCTAATGATATTTCCCTGTGTGTTTTTATCTAAATCACTTGAATAGAATCCTGCTGAACTTGACAATTGGCTTGGCGATCTTAACCCTAATTCCAAAGTGGTAATTCCAAATGCATTTGGATTGTCCTCTCTCCGGGAAGCCAAAGTTGGGGACAGTTTCCAGTTTGAAAGATTAGGTACTGTACTTTGGACAGCTTACGGTTCCGTAGTTCAATCCTTTTCATCCTTTTTTGGCTTAACATATGATCCTTGTATTTGCAATTCCAGGCTATTTTACGGTCGACCAGGACTCTACTCCAGAAAAACTTGTTTTTAATAGAACCGTCACATTAAAGGACAGCTATAGTAAGGGTGGAAAATAGGATAATCATGAATGGAAATTAGAGGTGAAATCATGCTGGAACAGGTCTGTTGGTAATATTACCTCGTGTTGATAAAGCATGGTTGGTAATATTTATTCAAATAGCATGATTTTTTTTGGGGCAGAGGGTCTGTACACATTTACCGACCACATAGTGATGTACACCTTTTGACAGGACTAGTCAAAAGTTCTCCGGTTATTTAAATTTCCTTGCGAGAGATTTTGTAGTTTGAAGATTACTTCTTTAAACCTTGTTAAGTATACCAGCCTTTGTTAGTCTCATGCCATTTTTATGATGTAAAAATTGCAGCATTTACTTATTTTCCTGTCTTTAACTTATTATTTTTCACATTTAATTGAAAACTAGGCTTAGTTTTTTGTTCTATATTCATGCGACATGAAAATGATCCGAGTGTTTATCGCGAACAATCTCTAGCTTCTTATTAAAGGTTACTTGTAAGATTGACTACAATAATTTTAGACTTAATATTTTGAGTGTTTTGGATTGAAATTGGTTGATATTAAATAAAAAGGGCAAAAGTAGAAGACAATTGCAAAGTAAAGAAAGTAAATGACAAGACTTGTAATATAAAGTGAAAAATTGGAAATTGTTATGAATTTAAATGTGGGAGCATTCATACATTGTTAAGCTTGAACTCGTTTATCTCTTAGATGCAGGTATTTTGAGTGATGTTTTAAATGTGAAGAAATGTGATCTTTAACAAAAATACAAATGTTTGTTTAAATAGAAAATCTAATAGTATAACTGTTGATGGTTACTAGTTCCATGTTGGGATTCAAGGAGAATTGCTACAAACTGCTTTGAAAACATTCCCACGTTCGTATTGGTTTCGTGAGTTGGTAAGTGCTCCCGTGGTTGTCACATCACCTGTCGAAATTGCCTCCAGAATTCGTGTCTTTGTCGACCAGAATTCTTGGACTTCTTTAACTTGTCGATGCATTCCATTTTGTTTATGGTGGATACATTTCTTTCTAATTAAAGATACCTTATAGTTCAAAGGCTTGCTTCTCTAGTTGAAAATTGTTTGTCAACAAATTGTCCCCTTAAAATACCATGTTCGACGGAGCCTCTGTCGACGGAAGAACTCTAGCGTTTTCTTTTCCAAGGTTTTGACTGTGTGTTTCTTCAAAATGACGTCATGCGTAATCATGACTCCTTTTTGCGCAACAGTTTCTCATATCAATCAACCACTTCTCATGATTGCTCCTAAGTTTTAGGGCGTGGGCTTTCAAACAAACCCCATTAACTTTTCCACTTCTCCGGTTTGTCATTGTTGGATCAATGCCACCTATTGGTGATCAACATATCTAATTTTCTTCAAATCACCTCTTTGGGCCAACACTACTTCTTTTCCTCTTATGTTTTCAGCTTTGCTTCTTGCTCATAGACCCTTTGTTTTATGTAACTTTTTACAACAAAAACTAGGCATTTTCTTACCACTTTGATTTTAATGACTGCTCCTGATTCTGCTCCTGTTGTCACTGGTATAAACCCCATGACCTTCGCCCTCTTAAGCGACGCTAATCTGCCACTCATCCCGCAACCAACGGGTAGTGATGCAAGCACCATTAGAACTTGGCAGAAATAAATGTTTATTCCATTTGCTACCTCTGAGGAACTCTATACCTTTCATGGGCCATATCCAACCCGGAGAAATGATCATAAGAAAGTTCAAGAGTTCTTTCTCTATTATACTCATGCGAAATTCCTCGTGTTTAACCAAGATTTTACGTTTGACGTGAAGTTTGTGGACTTTTCTACCAGGCCCGTTCGTTCTACACCTACTCTTGGAAAATCGCCCTATTTAGCTTGGCTCGACAAGGTCTAAGGTAAGAAAAAGTATTTATGAGAAGCATCCAACATTTTCGACGCAATTTAGTCGTCGAGAAACTCACACAAGATTAATCCGTGCATGATCACAACGTCGATATTCTTTTGGGAAGGTTCGACCAATACCTTTCAACTCTCTTATGGAATGTTAACGCCCACCCTCTTTGACGTAGCAACCATTACTGGCCTATCTCCCTTGGGCGAAGTTTTCGATCCTACCTTGTCGACGGAGCTCAAGTTTTACTTCGACAGACCCAATCTCACACACTATATTGAAGACCACCATGATACTGAAAACACAGATGTTTCTGATGAAAAATATATTGCGTTCCTCACTCTTTGACTCTCTTATTATTTATTAAGTTCTGGGTTTCTACAGGTAGCAAAAGGTTTTATCCCTTTGGCCATTCAAATCCACGAGGGTCGACAGATTTCTTTGTGCAAACTCCTGCTGGCCTACCTTTATCACACTCTAGGTGTTGCCTCTTCTAGGATCAAAAATCTTTCTGAGAATCCCAAGGGATCAGCTCTCTCAGGGCCATTTTGGATTTTGTAACACTGGTTGAATGCTACCTTCGAGCATCGACGGACTTCTCCTTTATCAGAAGCAATTGAACGCTCTTTGGCCGTCAGATCTATCGAGGGATTGAGGATGTCGTTGCTTACTCCTCAGAAAGCTTCGACCAAGTATGTTTTATGAAGTATGTTAATTTATTCATAGAAACCTCTTCTTTTGTCGAAGCTATAGCTCCATTTGTGAGAAGAACTATTGGCCCTGCATGGTTTAAGGATCCCTTTCCCGGAGTTGGCCCTAAAGCAGTTGCTAAATCAAACACTATGTGGAGAGCTTTCTTGATCCCTACATTCTTGTCTTCTCGAATTGTTATTGGATCTATAGGATATGACTTTGTGACATATCAACCTAATCTGGTCGCTCGACAACTTCGTCTTAGCCAAATGATGCCGGAATCTCTGATCTCATATCATCATGATATCCTTTGGTTTGGACGACAATTGGATCCTGGAGAATATATGAAATGTCTCCATTATGTTAGAAACTCTCCACACTTTGAACTTTCTGTATTCAAGTTCAAATCTTTCTTTTTTTACACCAAAGAGTTTGACTGTTGGTGGTCCCAGTGCCAAACACAATATTTTTCTGCTACTGTCTTCTTGCAAAAGTTAATGGATGCTTTCGAAGATTGGGAAGCCAGCCGACCTCCTATCGACCCCGTCCAAGAGGTCTTACCTGCTGACCATCGACAAAACCCTGACGTCGTTGCCGTCGAGCCTCAAACTACTAAGGTATCTGTTGTACCCCAATTTTCCTCCTAAGATCTCTTCATCATACCATGTTGATTCAATCACAACAAGATCACATTAGGGCTTTTGGTTCTCCTCCCTATATTTAGCTTTTTTCTTTGAGGAATCCCCAAGCACCTTGACTTGTTTTCTTTTGTGATCATGAATATTTTGTCTTAATTTTCTTTCTAATTAATAAAATGCAATGCTGGTTTGTCTTACTTGTTAATAATGTAGGTAAAGGCAATGAGGTTTAGCAAGTTGCTCCATGGGTTCATGAGTTTATTTTCATGCCCTAGTCAATAAAGCTTGAGAAATTCAAACCTCACCATTGAATTTGTTTTGGAAGAAATGGTATGGCAAGGTTTATTTTAGTTCACTACATTTCAAAGTTATCAAAATTTATTCATAAGTACAAGGGGGTTGATTGAAGAAGTTGTCATGATTGGACAAGGTCTTGTTCCCATTGGTCACAAGTGCATATTTCTCTCAATTCTCAAGATATCGAAGTGATTTTGGTTTATATGAGTTATCATTATCATCCTCAACAACTTCTATTTACAAAGCAAGAGTGTTTGTACACGAAGGTTGTTCAAAATTGTCAAAGTTCCTCAAAGCATTTTCTTGATTTAGGAGCTAGGGTTTTGAACTTCAAAGAAGTATATCTTGCTCATGTTTTGGTATTTTTGAGTGATTCCAAAGACATATTTCTCTTCAAAGGGACATTAACAAATCACTTCAAGGGTTTAAAGTAGTTTTCATGTGGAAGAAGCTTAATGATGAAGAAATATTACAAGTCCTCTAGATGAACCCCCAATTTCTCATGTGTGACTTATTTGGTCAATTTTTATCACCTTGAGCCCACTCTTTTTCCATAATGATCTTGAGGATGTGAACTTTATTCCTTCTTTTATATGCAAAGTGATAAAATGGATGGAAGATGCCATAAGGATGCAAAAGATTATAGGCCATTTCATGATTTTTTGCCAACTTCAACAATTCACAACTCTCTCAATTTTTGGATATTTTGAATGGTTCAAGTTTCAAAATGTCATTCAAGAGGACTATTTTATGCCATCTTTTTTTGTCAAGAGAAAATTCCAAGTGGAAGGCCATGTTTGGATGCAAAACATTATAGGTCACTTTTGAAAAAAAAATTGAAATATTTCTAAGTATGGAAAGTCAACTTTTTCCTCCAACTTTGACTCAATGCAACTTTCAGCTCAAGCATCCATTTGATTCCATTATTTTTCCATTACAAAGCTTGTAACCTCATCTTTCTAAAGCATCAAGAACCATGCACTAAGACCCCTTGAGCTGAGAATGCCATTAATTTGAACTTGGTAACTTGGAACTGAAGATTCTTCAAAAGTCAAAATTTAAAATCATTGATTTAGCTTCTAAACACTTTGTTTCTACGCGTTTTTGCTTCTAAACATGTTTAGTGAACTTCCAGAAGTGATTAGCATATCAAAACACACGTTTTGGATGAGTTTTGATCAAATTAGAAGTCACACTTTTCTTGTTTGCAACTTCACACGATTTCCCTCCAAACTTCATTATTTCACACACTTGAACATTCCTTTTGATTCTCTATAAATAGAGGGTCATCCCCCATTCATTTCCTCAAGCTTGAATAACCAGAATCACTCTGCCAAACTTGCTCCATAACTCAATTTTCTGTAACTTCGAAATCAGTGTTCAATCCTTTTTCAATCTAATTTTTCTATCAATTCACCTTCCTTGATCTTCCCTGAAGCTAACCATACAATTACCTTCAAGAATCGTGCCCTATATTGCTCCATAAAAATCCAGTTTTAGAGCTCTGCAACTCAACTTCAATAGGTAGATTTCTTCATCAATTCTTCAAAACTTTGATATCATTGTGAAGGTCTTATTGCACTGGTTCTAGTCGCAACACTTACTTTTATCTGGAAACACATTTTGACTATGAAATTTCAAATTCCTTTTCAAAACTTTTCTTCCAAATTGCTTGAGCTACAGTTTATATAAATTTGTCGTGAAGGTGTGGTTGTCCTTGTCTTGAAGAGATGAAGCAAATGGCATATGTCCGAGCTTCTGATTTTACAGTTTGAGAGACATGTAATTCACGTTGGCTGGAGGTTGAAGATCACCAACGTGTCATCTTCTAACAAATGAGGGCGCGCCAATTGTTTTTTTTTGAAATCTGATTTAATTAATGATTGAGTGCTTTATTCACTAAAGTCCATAACATGCACAACGCGCCAGGTCCACTTGATCTGTTTACTAACGCGTTTTGACATTGATCAGATGACCCATATTTTTTTGGTTTGATATTTTATTTTCTGATTTTTATTTTAATTGTTTTAAATTTCAAAAAATCATAGAAAATTCATTTTTAGTCCAAAAAATCTGAAAAAATTATGAAAAAATTATTGATTTTTCTCTTTCTGATTTTTATTTTTTCACAAATTTATTTTGTGTTTTGATATTTTTTTATAAATTTTCACTTTATTTGAATTGTTTTAAATATTTAAAAATACTTTTATGCATTTTTAAATTCTGGAAAAATTATGGAATGATCCAATGATATTATGACAAATATTAGTGACCTCATTTATTTTTTATTTCTGACTTTATTATTTTTTTATCATTTTTGGTTTATCTTACTCATTTCTTTTAATTTAAAAAAATAGTTTCTGATTTTAAAAAATTACCAAAAATTTCATAAAAATATTCGAGTCCTTTTCTAATATTTCTATGGTCTTACTTTTTATTTATTGATTAATTTGAACATAGTTGATATTTTTCTCTTTTATTTCTATTTTAAAACATTTTAAAACCTTTAATGTATATATTAAATGCAATATTATTTTGTGATTATTTTCTGGCTGATCTTGGGTTGAATTTTTGATCACGAACTTTATTAACATCATTGGATCCATGGTGTTGAGGCTAACTCCACAAAAATGGATGAATGATTTTAATAATAGTTTGATTAAATTTTAATTCAAATGTAGTTTGTATTCTTTCCCACCCCTCTTCATCTTGTCCCTTTCTTATTACACTAAGTGTTATTGGAGCATGATCCCTATATCATGTCTCAAAACAAATGGTACATAGATTGCTATTGACCGACCTCAAAATAGGTGTGACTTCTATATAAGTCCACTTACAACTGCTTAACATAACGCTAAATTTTGTCCCGATTCAAATAAATGATCATTCGTGGCCCAAACATATGTTTGCAAGCCCAAGTATGTTAATTTGATCCCTTTGATCCAATAACTTTGAGATTCATTGTGTGGAGGCTTTGGTTCTACGAATCCTCTAATGAATCTACAACACTTTTGATCAACACGGATCACTTAAACATCATTGATCATTAAATGGTACTTGTGAGGATTCCAAATGGATGAGATACTTGACAAAAAGCAAATGCAACTTGTTGTGTGGAGGCTTTGGTTCTACCAATCCTCTAATGAGTTCCAAATACAAGTTTCAAGATGGTCATCAAACTAACCACTAATTATTAATTTGTTTGTTTTATACTTTTATTTTCTATGCTTTATGTACCATTTACTTTAAGCATTACATTTCATGTTATTTGTATTTTGCTCACTTGAGCATTTATATCCTTGTTATCTTTATTTTGCTCACTTGAGCCTTTCTTTTCTTTTTCAAGACACCTAATAATAAACATGAACCCTAAAAAAGCTTTAATGATACTTGGACTATTTGGTTACTATCCTTGGCATTGTGGAGTATTGGACTTCTTGGACTTAGGGTTAGAAACCTTGGCCTATGTTGGAGATCTTGTGACCTTAATTGATATTTTGTCTGAAGCTCTTGAGGTTTACCTCAAGACCTTGGGCTGTTTGCTTGTTTTGTGTGCAGGTTATCATGATTACACTCTTTGTTTGTAATCTGGAATTCACCCGTATACAGCCGTTACTCTGCCTAATTTTTGTGAAGACTTAATACACTTGAAGTTTGGTTCTCCCAAGAGGTCTAGTATCTTTGCTTGTTTGGTTTCAATCCAAGGAATGAGAATCCTATCTTGACTCATAATGTCAAGTATTGGCTTCTTGTTGGTTAGATGATTCTTATCCCTAACTTTTACCTTATGCTTTAGGATAGTCTCTTCTTCTCCTCCCATCTTCTTTAATTTCAAAAAATATTTTCCCTCCTTTTGAAAACTCTTATTGTTTTTAAACTTGAACCACTTTCATAATAAACTTAGACTTATGTCCATGTATTTTTCAAAACATTTTCATAAATAAACTTCAATCGACTTAATAATACCTTGACATTTTTTTGTGAGAAGACTAAAAGTCAATCAATCTCATTTCAAACCATTTTGCCACTTTGGCTTTCACTTTAAATTTTTCTCAAAAGATTAGACTCTTGTAAATCCTTGTAGTGATGCAAACAACTATACTTCTATAATATGTAGTGAAGAGAGATATTTTCCACTTGGGTGTTGAGTGAGGCATTGTTGATTTTTAAAATCCAAGCCATATCCTCCACTTTGAGATGATGCAAATTCTTCTTTCTCATGATTGTGGGTAGTAAGTATGTTTTTCACACAGACAATAATGATGATGTCTTATCTCATAAAATTAGTCAACACACTTGTGTTTTAAGATTTTTAAAAGGTGAACTACGTGTACCCTGATCCCCTATTGCACGAAAGGTGGTACGTAGGCACTAAAGGTTCGCAACCGCGGCGGGTGCAAAAATCATAAAAAATATATTTCTTTTCTCACCTCCACCATCTATTTTTCGTACAACATTTTATAGCCAAAATATACAAATTTTTACAAAGAGGTTCCTGCGGAGTGCCGTAGATGTTTAGGATGCTATTACCTTCCCTTTGCATAACCAACCCCCTTACCTTGAATCTTTTCCCCTCTTTTTGGGTTACTCGCTCTTTTCCCATTCCTTTGGAACAATAAAGCGCAATGGTGATTTTTTTATTTTGATCTGTGTAAGTCTAGTCAATCCAATGGCTTAGTCTTAACATTTCTATCGCTACAAAAAAATAGCGACTTCACTGGGGAAAGATTGACCTCTTGCTGGTCCATCTCTAAGTGGGTTGAGCCTATCTTTGTTTATATCTGTATATGTACTGTTGTTGTTTATGTGTTATATGTTGTATATATGTTTGTCTGAATTTTCCTTGTTTTCAGGGTGCTTGGTGAATACTTATAAGTCCTATACCCGAACTTGGGCAAACTTTAAGATAGGACGGGCAGTATAGTCATGTTAACTTTGAGGGAGTAATCCCAAAAAAGGAGGCATGAGATCCCCACTAAGTGGATGCCCCTTTGACTGTGGTGTTGTTTACCGAGTAATCAGAAAGACGTACTGCTTTTGACTTGGGAGCCTGCTGAAGCTGAGGACCGTAGAATACCTAACCCATCTTGGCCTTTTAGGTGTAGTGCGGAAGCTATGACGGAGTAATCCAGAAATAGTTGTAACGCGATACTACGATCGATCGAGTTTTTCTTGAGAATATTACTAATTACCGAGTTAATCAAGAAGTTGGTAATATCCAAAGGAAGGATGTAGACTATGGGAACCTCTAGAACCTTGTTCAGCAGGTGATAACTTTTAGACCGTACCTTATGGGTAGTACCTTCGACCTCATGCTCGTGACGTTGAACCTATGAATCCTATATTTGTGATCTTGTGTGTGACTGTTGCATCATGCATCCATGCACTCATAAGCATCTTTTGAAGGAATTTCATTTCAAGGGACTTAAAAAGTTGACCATTTGTGAATATCTCAGGTACCCTTTGGCCATGGATTCTGGAAAAATAAAGACCGGAAAATACAATTTCAAAGATCCCAAGATAGATGAGTTGATCAGTCTAATTCCCGAGATTGAGTGTTCTGCAGATTTTTGGAAGAAGTATGGATCCATCATTCCTCTCATGATGCTTAGGATGAAGGAGGGTATTCTCTCGATCTTGGTCCAGTTCTATGATCCGATGTATCATTGCTTTACTTTCTCTGATTATCAGTTGATGCCTACACTGAAGAAGTATTCTTATCTGTTGGATTTACCTATTACCGATCATGTTCCTTTTACTGGCTTGGAGGGTGAGCCAAAATCACATGAGATTGCTGCTTTGATTCATCTGGGGAAGTCTGAGGTTGAAGCCCATATGACTACTAAAGGAGTATTACCAACTCAGTTCTTATTGGAGAAAGCTCGTTACTTTGCCAGGATGAAGAGTACAGTCACTTTTGAGGCCATCTTTGCTCTACTTGCTTACGGGTTGTTCTTATTTCCTAATGTGGATAAGTTTGTTGGCGTCAATGCTATCAGGATCTTCATGATTGGAAACCCAGTTCCTACATTGTTGGGAGATGCTTATTACTCTATTCATCTTCGGAATTCTTATCATGAGGGATGATTATCTGTTGCACGCCTCTGTTGTACCAGTCGTTTATCTCTCATATGCCTCAGTCTGATGCTTCTTGGGATGTCAGGAAGAAACCCCGTTGGACTCCTAAGATCATGACACTACTCACTCGAATATTGATTGGTATCATCGAACTTATCAGGATATAGAGATTGTTGACAGTTGTGATAGTTTCTCTAATGTACCTCTTCTTGATACAAAGGGGGGAATTAACTACAACCCTATTCATGCACGACGACAACTTGATTATCCGATGAAGACAAATATTATAGGTTGACATTTGACACATTTAAAAATAAAAATACGTGTCCAATTATTATACACGAAAATCTTTGTTATATCTCTTAATGGGTGTCATCAACAACTTTAATGCTTGTACTAAACTTGTCGATGCCTAGATAAATACATTCATCAATTTAGTATCGTTCTCAATTTATAGATTGCCCTGAAAGTACTAAGGATTTATATAAATGCACAATTGAATTCAATGAGTATTGAAACTGAACGCTATTTGTTATTTGTTATCAAGTGCTTTGATTTTTGTTGATGAATTTTTTTAATTGTCTTTCACGTGTCCATTGCAAGATATTTCTCTCTTCCAAGAGCATATACGGCATCATTTCAAAAAGAGACTTGAAGTACAATAACAATTGTCTTCTTTTTCTTAAGACCTCTACTTGTCTTTAAGTTCAATCTTTCATTATAATTGTAAACATTTCCAAGATTTCCTTTTTGTTTCTTTAAATACGCAAAATATTTTTTTTGTAGTAAACTTTGTGTTCTCCCTCATTAAATTCATAGCGAAAGTGTGGTTATAAATGAAATCTATTACAAAAAATTCTTTATTTAACCTTTTCGAATTCTAAGAATCTTTTCAATGTCCTCTAACATAAGGCTACACAATGTTCAACAAATGAAGTTCAAAACATTTTATTGTCTCTAGAAGCTTTCTTTAAAATCACAATCAACACTTAAATGAGTAACAAAATAGCTAATACTTATTTAAAATTACATAGGAATAATATTTAACGACATAACTATTTTCGTGGGTGTAACTAGAAAAAATAAGAAATGATAATGTTATTCATCCATAGACTATATATATAATTACAATTTTTACGTCATGCATAGCCATAGCTATATAATACTATAAAAGAAAATAGAATAAGAGACTGCCAACTACATATAATAATATACATTAATACTCATTGATATATATATATATATATATATATATATATATATATATATATATATATATATATATATATATATATATATATATCACGATTCTCTCTAGCTCGCGTCTCAAGTTGATAGTAATAGATTCACTTCAAGTTTATCTTATAGAAAGTTGAATCTGGAGTGAGTTGAGTAGTTTAGTCGAATAGTATGCAATTCGATATGCAGTCGGTGCATAGGTCATTGATATTAGATTATGCAACACATCATCTCTTATGTAGTGAACATTGTTTCGATCGAAATCAAACTTATGTGAATTGAAATGATATATTCTGTATTGGTATTAGATCATGCAACATTCTATTAAATAGAGTATTTAATTTATATTCTTTTTTTAGACCAATCTTCTTTTTACTTCAAAGATTCATTTCTATTTTTGTCATTCACAATAGGATGATTCCATCCTTTCAAAACAACTTTCTATTATTTGTTGTCCATAGGTTTCAAAAAGACTACCATTCTAACCTTTCAATAGTCATAGTTTGCACCATATAACAAATGTGGCTTGTTATTGTATCCTCATTCTTTGTCCATAGTACCGGCAAATATTTTTTTCTAGAGCTCACCCAAAAATAGATTAGGGTGCCTGCTCTGATACCAATTAAAATTCTAACAATTTAAAATAGATGTTGAGACTGATGTCACAACACCAAAACACGATGTCAAGACAAATGTTATGACATCATCTACCTAACACTTTAAATTATGCAGAAGGTAAAAGATACGATCAAATTGTTAACTCAGTTCAGCGCAACATCACCTACTCTGGGAGCATCCAGGTGAGGAGAGAAATCCACTATGATAGTATTAGTACACAACTAAGCAACCATAGTTTACAACTTATCACCTAATCACCATCTTATACAACTTAGGAACCTCCTAGATATAAGAACTCTCTCTCATTTCCCACAATCACCTTAGTGATAATAACAAAAGACTAAAAATAGAAGAACACGCTTCCAATTACAATACTCAATTCTGCTTAAAAACTTTTGACGGAGAACAATAACTTGACACATAATATACTATTTGCTTAAAATCTCATGAGTGATTGGAAAATAACAATGAACAATCAGTCTACCTCAATGTGTCAAAAGATACATGAGTGACATACAAAAAAATACAGTACTCTAAAAAGATTTCCAAATCCTAAGACTGTTGTAAAATAACTTCTCCTTATTTTTCAACTTTGCATTAGGTTTAGGTTTTTTCTTTTAAAGACTTCATCTGTCCATGAGCTTCGAGTTCTCTTCCCAATTTATTGTAGATTTACCAGCTGATGGCTGCATCAATTATGCAGCAAAATCTCCTTGAATCTTGAAACAAAAATATCAAATTTCCTAAATTAACTCAACATCCAATTTTAGAAAGTAATGTACAACTAGAGATAAAATCAAGACAAAATACCCTTTTTGGACCCTTAAGTTTACCTCGGGGTCCATTATGGTCCCTTATCTTTAAAAAAAATCCAAAGTAGTCCTTTAATTGTTCAAAAAGGTCCACGTTAGTCCTTTCCGTCTAATTTTCATAAACGCCGTTTACTTTTGCATTCCGTCTAATTTTCATAAACGCCGTTTACTTTTGCATTCCGTCTAATTTTCATAAACGCCGTTTACTTTTGCATGCGTGACATCCTACATGTCCATTGCCAAATTCCACGTATTCTTTTATTTTCATCTTAAATTTCTAAAAGAATTCCTAAAATTTTGTCACAACCAGGATTCGAACCCAAATTGGAGAGGTTGTTGGGCATGCTCTTTTACCACCAGTCCACTCTACAATTTCTGATAAAGTTTACACATTAAACATAAGTGAATTCTTAACAATTTGTAAAAGGTGAACAAGAAAAACATCAAATAGTTGGTATGCATTATACTTTTTCCATTCTTTTCCATCTTCCAGTTCTACATAATTTCACCCTTAACCACCTGCATAAACAATCAAATACACCAGCTCAAATTGCAGGTCCTCTATTTTTCATTCCTCCCTTGGTGAGTACTTACTGAATACTAATATTAATTTAATTAGTTGAATGAAATAGTAGTTAAATACTTTAAGGTTTTTTGTGTCTACATTATTGGACATCTTGATTCGGTATTCCTACAAGAACATCGCAAAGAGATTCTTCGCTATATATATTGTCATCAGGTACACTTGATCATTCAATTTTAACACACTTGTATTTATCTATTCGAACCATAGAATATGAGGGTTGATTATGAACTGACCTTATTGTGATTTTATTTGAAGAATGAAGATGGAGGATATGGGCTTCACATTGAGAGTCATATCACTATATTTTGTACTGCATTCAACTATATATGTATGAGAATTCTTGGAGAAGGGCCTAATGGTGGTTAAGACAATGCTTGTGTTAGAGCAAGAAATTGGATTCGTGAACACAGTGGTGTCACACATATACCTTAATGGGGAAAAACTTGGCTTTCAATATCATTCTTTTTTATGCAATATAAAAAATTAGAACTAACATATGAATTTGTATGTTATTGATAAAAATATATCTTTAGGGTGAAATTTATCATAAAACATAGAATGGAAGATAGAAAATAATGGGGAAATTATAATACATGCCAACTGTTTGATGTTTTTCTTGTTCACCTTTTACAAATTATTAAGAATTCAATTATATTTAATGTGTGAACTTTATCAGAAAACATAGAGTAGACTAGTGGTAAAAGAGCATGCCTAACAACCCCTCTAACCTGAGTTCGAATCCTGGGTGGGACAAAATTTTAGGAATTCACACATCATAGGCACATGCAATAGAAGATAAATAAGTCTCACAAAAACTAAGAGAACCAGAGTAACCAGAGTTCTCCAAAAAATACTTCAAGCAAAATAGACAATCATGCTCCCCATAAATAATTGCAACAATTGCATACATAGCAAGCAACAAAAAGATTCTCTCCCTAGGCAGTAGTACAATCCTACCAGAATGTTAATCGACATCTCAAGACATTTGACATGACATCAACACACTAACACTTTACTCACCCTTTTTAGTAAAAAATTAACAAAAAAATAGAGTAAGTGTAAAAAAAATTGGAAGCACACAAGCAAACAAGCTCAATCAATAGACAAAAGCATAAAAGAACAATTGGAAACACACATTTCTTGATCATCTTCAGGTGGTCTTGCACCTTTTACCCATATCAAAGATCCTTCTGCACTCCTTCCCGTTGTCACAAGTCTTAGGAGTGTTGGAACTGAATCCTTTACAAGTATCAATTTATAATATGTCTTCTTAAAATCATCCCTTTGTTCTTTCAGAGGTCTTTTTTTCAACCCTTTGACAGATTCAACAATAGCAATTTGCTTAGGCATATTATGCCTCGGAACATAGAGGAAAGACAAAGTATTTGTTACATTCCTCCATACCTGTAATTGCTATAACTCCTCAATAGTGTAGGTTCCTAACTCACTCCTTATGTTCTCAAATTGATTTGCATATAAGGATTTAGTAAACATAACAATCAGTTGTTCCTTAATGTCTACAAACTCCAGGGTAACAACCTTGCCTTCAATAAGATTCATGGTGAGGTGATTATGACTGTCAGAGTTCTTGTTCCACCTATGTTGAATGAAATATTTTATCTTATTCATATCTTCACAACATAATGTTATTGACATCATATTCTTTCAACATTTTTTTATCCACATTAGTTGAGAGCAACTATTTCTTGTTCCACCATATTCAACTTTGATTATCAACCAAGAAGAACATATTTGCTTGTTATTGAAACAAGAGATCAAACTATTTCTTAAGAAGAAACATCCACCAGGGATGATTTTTCTGTCAGCAGTATTACTATCCCAATTTGCACTATAAAATTCTATGACCATGAGATTTGTGCTGTGAGAATCTAGTATACAATACCAACGTGTTTCAATGATACATTTAAAAATTCTATTCTCTTGAATAATATGGATCATCTTAAGTTCAATTTTAGAGACAAAACATGAATTTGATATCCTTTCATTGGATTCAGTGCTATCCAATTCTTCAATGTGTTATATAATGAGTTCTTTGGAGTGTTCTGGTTTAACTCTCATAGAGAGACCTTTGTTGACTTGAGAACTAACTGATTTAATGCTTGTGAACTCACAAATTACCTCTCTTTCTGCCTCATCTGCCCACTAAAGAGATGTTCCTACATCTTCTTTGACGTCATCCTTCTTTTTAATGATTAAATCATCAATCACCACTGTAACACCCCAATTCTACCCCGACAAATTACATAAATAAATCAGAGTTATAAAATTCAATCATGCAAACAAATCGGGACGTCACAAATTCTTCTATAAAAAATTCATTGCATTCATCGTGGATATATAACACTTTTAAAACATCAGATGAACCATCATAACATCTTTGATTAAATAACTCAACATCTATGCAGCGGAATTCTTAATAACAATTTTATCATCAATACATCATCTTCAAAATAGCACATATTTAATAATAATCAACTTAAAGTTCAACAACTAAAAATCAACAATAAAAAAACAGCAAGCGTTTATCCCCCCGAGTGTTACATATCAGAGCAATAACACCGACTCGAACTACTGAAGGTATACAGCCTTCACTCTCGATTACCTGCACGTTACCAACATAAGGGTAACATTCAAACAGAAGGGGTGAGATATCTAACAATATAATAAAGCGCATGATAATTAATATATTAAATTAGATCAATAACATCACCACTTCTCATCTCATAATCAACAATAATTACATCATATATACACATTCATCAACATCAAAATGCACTTCTTTATGCAATCATATAATGCGACTCAATACTATGCAAATGCATGTGGTACCATTGGAGCAGAACTCCCATCTCAAATTTTTTCCAATTAATAGAGGCATCAACAAGGCATAGCCTTCATCTCAAAATTTGCCCATACAGGCCATATCAACGAGCATAAGCTCCATTTCAAAAAATGCAATGTATGCGACACAATTATGAATGTAATAACAACACCCAAGTTAACAACATCTCAAATTAACAACATCTCAAAAACATCTCAAAATAACATCTCAAAATTCATCTCAAATTAACAACATCTCAAATCAACATCTCAAAATTCATCTCAAATTAACAACATCTCAAAAGCATCTCAACGTCTCGTCATCAACATCTCATATCATCATAATAATTCATCAAACATCATTTATTATAAACCATCAACACAACATCATTAACACCTTCTCACTAATAACTCAGCTGTACATTAACACCACAGTAATTCATACTGCTATTCTGTAATTCTTACATCGTTACTGTCACTATCCTACTGTTATAACTCAAACAACAGCTTCTAAGCATCTAATCTTCATCATTCTGTACAAAACCAACACAACGAACAACATGGGGATAAATTCTAAATCCTAAATTGGCTACTAGGATTACACTTCTTTTTCTTCATTTTAATCCTCTAAAACAAAGTTCATCATGTTAGCTATTCAACACTTCAAACGACATCTCAAACGGCATCCTAAAACTCAAGTTACAACACTTTAAAACTGAATCTGCCAAAAATCAGGCATTATGGGTCGATGCGAAACCCCTTGGATCGACACGTACTGCTCTAACTGCACAACATGAGTCGATGCATCCTCCTTATGAATCGACTCATCTTGGTCTCATACACAGCATGTATCGACACATGCATCTCACTGATCGACTCATCCTGAGTCTTTCAACCCTCATGTATCGACGCAAGCCTCTTCGTGTCGACTCATCCCGAGTCTAACATCGCTCATATATCGACGCATCAAGTTTGAGGTCGACACATCCTGACCCTTTCTGCATAATTCCACGATTTCCTCTGCATTTTCACTACGGGATTCATGTTTTTAACCCTACAAACTTAATATAATCATGATAAATCATCACCTATATTCATCCTATAATACTACATCGATCAAACAACACCATGACATCATTATTCATCTAAAATTCATCAAATCTTCATCATACATCATCATATACATCCAATTCAAGAACAAAATAACAATCACCTATAACCCCACATATCAATCATCATGAACCCAATTATAAAGTCAGAACCCTACCCTTACCTTGGATTGAAGGTCGCTCTATAATTTTCCAGTTGAATTCTCGTTCTTGCCGTTTTCCACTTTTTCCAGCAGCTTACACGTTCTCCTCTCAATCCTTATTCTTCTATTGCTTCTTTCTTTCTATTCTATTCCAACAACAATAAAATAACCCTATTATTTCTTTATTCCTTATTGGGATCAATTTAATACACCCCCTTATTACTTTTATTCCTTCAAAATAAGCCCACACCAATAATATTATAATTCTAATATTATTTCTCCACTTAATAAATAAATCTAATCAATTAATTATAACACATCTTCACAAATATTCCAAAAATAATTCAATTAAATAATTAATTAAATTACGGGCGTTACAACCACACTTATGGATTCCATTACAACTTTAGTTTTGGATTTAAAAATTCTATAGGCTCTGCTGTTTGAAGAGTAACCCAAAAATATCTATTCATCACTTGCGGGATCCATCTTGCCCTTTTGATCTTTGTCAGTCAAGACATATCATTTACTTCTAAAGATATAAAAGTATTTGACTGTAGGCTTCATTCCTTTCTATAACTTATAGAGAGTGGTTGAGTTCCTGCCTTCAAAGTGACCATATAAGGTTAACATCTCTATCTTTATAACTTCTATTTTTACTTACTTTATTAACCCTTGATGAGCTGAATGCTTTTGAACTCCATACAATTTTTAACAAAAAGGCTTTATATGACCATACTCACCACACTCATGACATCTTCGAGTTGAAGAATAGCAATTTGTTGGAGTTTCATTAAATCTTCCAGGATGTTGTAACATGTGATTGGACATTGTAATGTGGTGGGAGAACTAACTTGAGATTTTTTGCGTTTGATTGCAATTATTGCGGATAGCAAGAGTCGCCACCGACTTTTCTTTTATCAAAAAGGAAAGGCTGAAAAGAACAGGAAAGACCTTTAGAGATGTTTTCTTGAGTTCGGGGGGTAGGTTATGAAAAGAGAAGGTATTAGAATCCTTTCCGTCCGTAGTTGTCTACGGGCTCTTAGTTGCTTAATAGATCACTTGCTTTTGTTTGAAAGTACGCTTTATGGTGTGGTTTTGAAAATATTTTGGAAACATGCCTTTGCAATGATTCTCGTCTCTATAAAAACGCATACAAAGTGCTGTTTGGAAAATAGTTCAAAGAAGTGTTTGTTTTGAGAGTGATTTTGAAAAGGTGTCTTTATAATGATTCTCGTCTATATAAGAACTCCATTGGATGTGAAGGGACGGGCGTGGGTCATTGTATAGTTATGATAGCAATGTTGTGAGATATCTTATCATTTCTCTTGAGGGACTAAGATCACTTGTAAGGCAACATTCATAGCGTCATCGAGGGACTATGATCTTGTATTTTGATTGTTTTTGCTAAGATGTCTCACGTGCATAACATGACTATTTTTAGGCAACAAGTGGAGTTAACCCTAGGGATGCATGTGTGAATAGTGTGTTTGATTGCATGCATTTAGTCTTTGATTATGGGTTTTCTACTTGTTTGTTTTATCTTGCCATACATCCTAATTACTAGCAATTGTACAAAAGTAATAAAAATGCAGAAAAGTAAATCCTACACTATTACAACCATATTGAAGTTCATGGAAATATAAAGGCAAACATAAGATAAAAGCAAGAAAAATGAGGGTCTTTTGATTGAGGCAGAAGATCCTTCGATTCTGCTCTTCCTGGCTTCTTTCGATCTGGCCTGGAAGGGGTGAAGGCGTGGCTTTCGGTTGAGGCCTGGGGGGTCAGTGTGATCGGTGGAAATAGAACTGACTGTTTTGGAATGCTGGTTCGCGTTTGCGTTTCGTAAAATGTCGCGGTAAGCAAGAGTCGCCACCGTCTTTTATTTTCTCCAACAAGGAAAGGACAAAAGCACAGAAAAATTCCTTTTCGAGATGTTTCTCGGGTTCGGGAGGTAGATTATAGAAAGGGAAGGTGTTAGCACCCTTTCTATCCGTGGTTATCCACGGGCTCTTAGGTACTTGCTCACTATGTTTTCAAAAGTTTTGCTTTTCTTGTGTTTGTGGGTTTTGAAAAAAGTTTTGTTTGAAAACTTCGATTTAACTCTTGTTTTTGTCCTCAAGAGTGTATGAAGTGTTGTTTGAAAACTTTGTTTGGAAAAAAAAGTGTAAGTGCGAAAAGTTGTTTTGTTTTGAAAGAGCAAGTACCCAAGAACCTCTACCTACTCAAAAGAAATTAAGCTGTGTAAATGTCCTTTAGACAGTGCCATCCCACTATTGAGAAGTAGGTAGCACCATCGTTGGAGTTTTCTGGTCAATTCGATTATGGGACATGTGGTCACTAAAGCAATGGTAGGACGCCTTAACGGTAACCCTAATGTCTTAGATCATTTTTATCCGAGGCAACCGTTTCGAGGCAACTTTGATCTTTAGACAGGAGGGCAACCTCTAAAACTTCCTATACTCAATGACCACGTCGAGGCAACCAAGTGAGGCGTACCCTAGGAGTGGCATGTGCGAGTGTGTCAAGTTTCAGTTATGTTATCTTTGTACATGTTATGGTGCGCTGCAATTGATTTTAATTTAAGAGAGATCTTGTCATGCATAGCCTAGTTAGCATACATCTAGCAGTTAATGGTTGCGGAAAATAAAACTAAGCTATTACAAGGCGTCGGGTATTTACATCGCCAAAAACAAACCCTTGAAAAAGTAAATTGCGGAAAAGTAAATAAAAGCGGTAAAAAGGTCCTAATTAAAGCTATTACATCCTCGGAGCAAATACAATTATATGAATCAAAATATGAATCAAGAAAAATCACACGCGCGAGAAAAATTGGATCGGAGAGTTTCTAGGGTTTTGACCCTTTTTTGAGAAAAGAAAGAGATTTTTTTATTATTTTGCATTTAATTAAATTAAACCTAAATTAACTAATTAAGAAATATTTTTTGGTTTTTGAATGTTTTAAATAAAAAAAAAATAAAATGATTAAAAGTTATTAAAAACCCTAATTCTATGTTAATTTTATTTATTGTGAAAATATTATTATTATGCCTAACTAAAACTAAACAAATTAATTATTTATTTATTTACAAAAATAAACTAATTAAATTTAATAAATAAAAAAAATATTATATTTTTTAGTTTTCTGATTTTATTATGAAAATATTAATTTGTTAGTAATATAAATAATAATTATAAAAAATAATTAAATGAAAGAAATAAAAAGAAAGGAAAAGAAATAAACTTGTGAAGGGGGGTGTTGGGCTTAATTTTGTGGTGTATGTTGCAATTCTGAAGCCCATTAACATTCCAGCCCTGTTGACTTTTCTGATTACCCACGCGCTGATTGACTGAGGAGTATGATGGTCCTTCATCTTTGGCCAATGGATCTTGGCCTGAAGACACTTGGCATGCTGAGGTTTGAAGCATATGGTGGACATCCCTTTGCAAGCTACACAAGAATACCTGAAGAATAAAAATAACAAGGTTTTGGGGGACCTGAGATTCGAACCCAGGTCCCAATGGCTTTTCCATCCACATGCTTGCCAACTCAACTATCGCGTTTCTTTGTTATCATAATAAGATGAAACTATTATATATGAAAAATAATTAAAATGCTGTAAATAAAAAATAAACGCGCGCTTTTCAAATGGACCAACCATATGCCAACACATCAGCGTCTTCAACCTTCGTTCTGTGCAAATAACATCAGATAGCGGGGGTTTTTAACCTCCACTACCTCCTGCAAGGAAAAATAGCGAATAGAAATATAACAAACATAAATATTTCGCGAGGTATGGGTTTTGATCGTCTTGGCCTCACGATTTCAGCCATGTATCTCACTGGTCCCAATTTTTCCTGGATTGAAAAGCCCCATTTAAAAGCTCAAGAACCCTGGAAATTCAGTCATGGTATCTTTCGATTCAGGGCGTTACAGTTCAATTCAATCATGCCATTAGCTTTGTATGATCTCTAGCAATGCAAAACAATCACAAACACATGTTAAATGCGCATGAATTAGGAGATATAATTCTGAATAAGAAGTGCAAACCGTGGGACTATATGCAGCGATTCCTTGAGCTTTAGTGCCTGAATTTGATTGCAAAACACTCCTGGGACCTCCTGCACTGTATTTGGATGGACAAATCGCCTTGAATTAGCCTAGGTTGCAAGAACAAGTTTTGACTTTTCTTGAAAATTCTTCAATTTGACAAGGTCGTTTCTGCAGCTTTCAATCGTGTACTAGGTCAAGGTTTACTTGCATACATATAGGAGAAACAAATTAGGTCAAAGTTTTGGATCCAATCCATGTGCATTGAAGATTAAATCTTTGATTGAAAATCAAATATTCTTGATTTTCCATGATTGAACAATGTTGCCAAATTTGGATTTTTTTGTATCTTTTGATTGTGCACGAATTGGTCAGCATATCTTGATCATATTTGCTTCACAAATTGATTTAAAAAAACAAATCTTCTATTTTCTTACAATTTAAATTAATTAAATGAATTAATATATATTAAAGATCCATTTAATCAATAAATTTAAGAAAATAAATCCCATTTATCTTGGTGGGTCATGCATAGGTCATGGGTGAAGTTTCAAGAAGAGATTTGAGGCCCATTAGCAAAAGGAAGGTGTTTTGAGCAAAGTTGACTTTTGCAAATTCATGAAAATTTCCCAACTTCTCCAATGCACAACTTTCTCAATTTTGATCATATGACCATGTTCTTGGACATTTTGGAAAGCTCTTGAAGTCCTCTAACCAAATCCTTTGGTCCCATGTCATTTGGATTTACCAATCTCAAGTTATGGCCTTTGACTCAAAGTGTACTTTTATTGACTTTTAAAATTGACCTACAATGTAAAAATTTGTAACTTTGTGTGAGAGCATTTCCTGATCTTGGAGTGTGAATATGGATTGTAGGAAATTGCATCCTCTTCAAAATGAGCTTTGGATGGAATTTTTCTGACAAACCATGAAAGAGTTATGCCTTGGTCAAGATACAGTTGACTTTTCTACTGTCCAAAAATAGTAACTTTTGCATCTTGATGTTTTTTGAGCTATTCTTGTGGAATCATGATCAAGACTTGATCAAATGATGATTGTGAACTCAAAATAAGATGTTGACCAAAAATTCTGACTTTTGACTGCAAAAATGACCATTTTGCCCTTGCAGTTGACTGTGGATCAAATGGGGCTTTTGACTGTGAAAATTGGCACTGTGAGTCTTGAAACTTGGCATGTATATGCTTGAGGATGTATATGGGCCTATGAGACTTGATTGAGCCATTGAGAGCCCCAAATTCCTTGAAAGAACCAAAACCCTAATTTTGGTTGTCCTAGGAAGTGATTTGACTGTACAACCCTTGAGCCATTTTGAGCAATTTGAGGATCATTCTTGACAAATCTTGAGGAATATGGGAGGGCAAATTTTGGGGTACAACAGTCAGCATGTTATGCCTTTCGATTGGGGCCTGGAAGTTAGCATGTTGTGCCTTTCGACTGGGCCTGGAAGTCAGCATGTTGTGCCTTTCGACTGGGCCTGGAATCAGTATAGGCATGCCTTCTGGTTGCCTCTTTCATTTGACCTGGAGGTTAGTATGGAAGCCAGAGGCTTTGTTTCATACTCCTGTTTCCCATTTCTTTCGTTTGAGATGTTAAATAGCAACATGGCCTAAGGCCATGCTAGGACTTCCTTAGGGACAAGTTAGTTCTTAAAACATTTGTAAGAAACCAAAGAGCAAAACTAAAAGGAAATGCAATAAAACAAAACTATAAGGGTGTAAACAAAAATAAAAATAATAGTATGTACATGCTTGAAACAAAAAGAAGTTGTATTTACATGTTGTGCTATAAACGAAGGATTCAAGGGTAAGAGATACTTACCTTGCTTCAAGCTGGAACGTGTGCTAGACCTTGAGTGGCTACCTTGAATGCTTCTGGATTCAAAAGGAGGAAACGAAGGTGACGTCTCTAAAGCTAGATTCGAAGGAGAAGTACAAGTGTGATGTTCTTTCTACTGGATTTGAAGGGTAACAAGGTACATGGACCTTTTAGATTCGAAAGAGGTAAATGTTAGATTTAGGGTTTTTGCTTTCACAAGTGTTTGAGTGTTTGAGAGCTTTGTTGTGTTTGTGAAAATTTTGGAGATTCGTTCCTCTGGCCCCAAAAAGTCCTCTTCCCTAAACATGTTGTGGGGCCTCTTATTTATAGGCAAGACTGCCTGAAGCTTTTGGAGGGAAAACAAAAGGTTTGAACAAATTGAGTAACCTGCTCCTTGTAGTTTTCGAGAGATAGTGCCTTGTATGCCATTTTGGTGCAAGAATGGGGCAGTGTTTCAGGACTGCTGTGCAGCAGTCTTGGCCAGTGTACCAAACCTGAACTTGGCAGCAAGCATCTTTGAATATCTCAACCTTTAGTTTTGAACCTTGTTCGTCCCAGACTCTCTTCTCCTAACAATATCATTTGATTTTCCTCCAATAAGTGGCTTTCGATTGAGTCACTTTTGTGCATCCTTCAAAGGAGAAAAAAGTGTGACCCTTGGACGGGTCACCAAAAACCTGCCTTAAAGTGGGCTTGTAAATCCTTCGAATGGACTATCAAGCATATCCTTCGAATGGGATGCCCAGAGTTAGATTCGAAAGATGCTGATTTGAAGGGTAACAGGATGTAAGGAAACCTTGTGAAGGTGGTTATGTCCAGTCCAAGACTTGCCTGCCCAAAGTTCTAAGTGGCCAAATGAAGGAGTGTACATAGGGGATCCCTGCCTTGTGACTTCATGCTAACATGCAAAAGATCTATGTTCACACGAAGCTTGCATGAAGGGAACCAATATGCCCAAATGAAAGGTGTGACCAGTAGTTTGTACTGAAGGATTCATGTGCCCAAACGAAGGGTGTGACCAGTGGCTTGTACTGAAGGAACCATATGCCCAAACGGAAGGTGCATGCAGGAGGCCAAAATGTCCAGATTCGAAAGAGGCATATATGAGGCAAAAAGTGCAAATCGAAGGATGCCAAAAGGGAGCCTTTTGCCTTGGAATTGAAGGAGACTACATGAGGCTTTGTGCCTTGTGAATCCAAGCCAACGTGCCAGAGGCCCACGCCCAGTCCAAGGATGCAAGTCAAGCTTGCATCGAAAGAGGCCAAAAGGCCAATCGAAGGAGCTGAATCGAAGAACACTTGTTTTTCTCCAAATTTGTCAAAATATTATTTTTATCTGTTTCCCCCCCTTTTTGACAGTTTCCTTTTAACTTGATACTGGAAAGTCCAATTGTACTTGTGCAAGCTTGAACCTTGAGAATCCTTGTGAGAAATGCCTTAAGAAATGAGAGGGCAAATTTTGGGGTACAACAGACATGGTGATCATCTTTTTTTTTTCCAGAAGGAATGAACTTTTCTACAGAACTTTTATTAGACGACGAGGACTTATCTAGAGGGGGTGAATAGATCACCAATTCAAAATTCAAAGTAATATTTGGTTTTTAAAAGTTGATTGAAAAGAGTGCAAGTGGAAGGATTTTATATAGATCGATTAAAGTCATCTATACGAACCTAGTTATTGGAACTCTTATATGCAAAATGGCCTCATGGAATGAACAACAAAATAAACTGAGTTTATTAACTTGAATCAAGTAACACACTATTATTCGTTTATAAAAAGTTACTAGCAATATTATTTCCAATGATAACAAGCAAAAATAAAGAACTATGCAATTTATCAAACACTTAGTGTGCAATCGAGTTTTTCAAAATTTTTCCTGAGTTGTGTTGATGTGAAAAAGCACTTATAATCAAAAGTTATTATAAGCTAATCAACAACCAATTTAAAACAAAAACAACCACATAAAATTCTTACGAGTCGATCATTCAATCAATGATATTTGACAAATTACTTAATGAAAGATAAAGCAAGTAAAGAGATAAGAGAGATAGACACGAGGATTTTTTTATGAAGTTCATTAATCATCTTCGCTAGGGCTATGTTTCCCCCCAATTCCAATTTTGGAATTAGGATAAATTCTTACCATACAAAAAGTGATTACAAGTGAAGTGTTCCAAGAGCGACCCCACAAACCCTAACCGTTTGTTGTTGATTCAACCCATTCTCTTCCTTTGATCTTGAGCAAGACAAAAAAAAAACAATAGCTACCAATTTATTTATCGAATCTTGCTACTCTTTTGGGTACCAAACTTCAAATCTCTTTCACGCACGATCAATTTTACCTATTGCACACAAGACCTTTCAATTTGATTCTCCGTTCTCGCGCTACTTCCTTGGGTACCAAACTCCAAAGGCTTTTCACTTAGCCACAATCCTTTCTTAAAAGTCTTGAACAGAAACCCCCAAATATACCCAAGATCATGGAGGATAAATACTAGGTTTTTCCGAATGAAACCCTATGTGAATCCCCAGTAAGTTCTCTCCCCTTAAATCCTTCTTCGGTTGATATCCTTGTCAGAGTATTCCTCGACTGGTCTCTTTCTCCTGTAAAGTACACCTTTGATTCAGAGTTCTCTTTAAATTTACTTCGGTAAAAATTCTCGTCTAGTTTCCCCAATGGAATCTGTCACGTAGTATCCCCATAAAGTCCTCCTTTGGTCGGCATTCTTTTGTTAAAAGTCTACCTTCGGTTAGTCTTCTTATCATTGGTAAGTTCTCCTTCGCTCGACGTTCTTCCTTTTCCCCAGTAAGTTCTCTTTCGCCCGACGTTCTTTCTCTGAATTGGTAAGATCACCTTCGCCCGATGTCTTTCCATCTTAGGTCCACCTTCACCTGGTGTCCCTTTTTGTTGGTTAAGGTTCATCTTCGCCCGATGTTCTCTTTTCTTCGACAAGTTCACCTTCGCCCGGTGTCTTTCCATCTTAGGTCCACCTTCGCCCGATGTCACTTTTCTGTTGAGTAAGGTTCGTCTTCGCCTGGCGTTCTCTTTTCTCCGGTAAGTTCACCTTCACCCGATGTCTTTCCATTTTAGGTCCACCTTCGCTCGGTGTCCCTTTTTTGTTGAGTAAGGTTCGTCTTTGCCCAACGTTGTCTTTTCTCTTGTAAGTTCAACTTTGCCCGGTGTCTTTCCATCTTAGGTCCACCTTTTCCCGGTGTCCCTTTTCTGTTGAGTAAGGTTCGTCTTCGTCCGATATTCTCTTTTCTTCGGTAAGTTCACCTTCGCCCGATGTCTTTCCATTTTAGGCCCACCTTCGCCCGATGTCCCTTTTTTAGTAAGGTTCGTCTTCGTCCGACGTTCTCTTTTCTCCGGTAAGTTCACCTTCGCCCGATGTCTTTCCATTTTAGGTCCACCTTCGCCCGGTGTCCCTTTTTTGTTGAGTAAGGTTCGTCTTCGCCCAGTGTTCTCTTTTCTCCGGTAAGTTCACCTTTGGCCAATATCTTTCCATTTTAGGTCCACCTTTGCCCAATGTCCCTTTTTTGTTGAGTAAGGTTCGTCTTTGCCCAACGTTCTCTTTTCTCCGGTAAGTCTAACTTCGCCCGGTGTCTTTCCATTTTAGGTCCACCTTCACCTGGTATCCCATTTTTGTTGAGTAAGGTTTGTCTTCGCTTGGCGTTCTCTTTTCTCCGGTAAGTTCACCTCATTTTAGGTCCAACTTCGCCCAGTGTCCCTTTTTTGTTGAGTAAGGTTCGTCTTCTTCCGATGTTCTCTTTTCTTTGGTAAGTTCACTTTCGCCCGATGTCTTTCCATTTTAGGTCCACCTTCGCTCGGTGTCCCTTTTTTGTTCGTTAAGGTTCTTCTTCGCCTGATGTCCTCTTTCCTTCGGCAAGTTCAACTTCGCCCGATGTCTTTCCATCTTAAGTTCAGCTTCGCCCCGTGTCCTTTTTTTGTTGGTCAAAGTTCGCCTTCAATCAGTGTTCTTTCTCCAGGAGTCTATCTGCAGTTAGCATTCCTTCTTTGATATATCCAGTTGAGGTCGCTTTGTTAGATCTCTTCCATCTCCGATATCTTCGGTCGAGTCCGCTGTGTTAGGTTTCTTCCTTTTTTGATATCTTTGGTTGAAATCGATGTGTTAGATTTCTTCCTTCCTTGATATATCCAGTTGAGATCACTTTGTTAGATCTCCTCCATCTTTGATATCTTCAACTGAAATCTCTATGTTAGATTTCTTCTCTCCTTATCCGAAATAGATGTGTTATGTAACGCCCAATATTTAATTATTTATTTAATTAAATATTTTTGAATATTTTATATTAATTCGAATTTTATTTTCGAAGTCGGAATTATTTTATTAAGTTGGAATAATAATTAATCAGATTAATTTGGTGGAATTAAGTTGAAGTATTATTTTACTATTAAGCTTAATATTGATATTGGACTTTAATTGGTGGTGTTGTGTAGTATTAGGGGGTATGTCACTTAGGTCCATTTGAATTTATTAATGATTAAATAAAATAGTAGTATTATATAGAATAAATGAATCAAAGGAGAAAGAGAAGAAATAGAGTTATCAGGAAAGAAGAAAAGAGGAACAAGGGTTTTGTGAGAGGAAAAGAAGAACTAGGATATTGCTTCTAGTGCTATATTCACTAGAAATTCGGTTGAAGTTTCTTAGAGTTGCACTAAATCTAAGGTAAGGATAAAGTTTTGACTCTATAATAGGGTGTATGATTTTTAGTATGTGAATTTGGGTTATAAAAATTATTTTTAGTTGTGTTTGAAATTGATATATCGATGAAATTGAGAGATTATTGAGGATCCAATTTAATTTATATATAATTACCTTAACGCTAATCTTTTCAATTCCATATGCATATTTGTTTCATCATAGCACTGTAGCGGAAATCCTTCCAAGTGCATACTGCAGCGAAATAATATGCCTATAGGTTTGTTACTGTAGCGGCACTTGGTATTTAAGATTTGTTAACATTACTGACTCATACATTTTACCTACAATACTTCATTTGTTTTAATAATATATATGTTAATTATAATATTAATAATAATAATAATAATAATAATAATAATAATAATAATAATAATAATAATAATAATAATAATTATATTAATGATTTAGTATTATTAATATAATGATTTTTAAGAGTTTTGAGTTAGAAATAATTATTTGGATTATTTAGCTAATTTAAGTTATTTCTCAATTCTGATAGAGTTGTTACAATTGTCAATTCAGTTGTCAATAGTGTTGTTACAGTTGTCAATAGAGTTGTTGAAATTATCAATAGAGTTGTTTTAAAGTATTAAAAGTTACTTTTATTTGTTTTACTTAATTCCGACATATTTAGAATTGTCAATAGGATAAATTGAAGTGTCCAAATAATAACACATCTTTACTAAGTTATTGACATTTTAGTATGGATTTTTAGTTAAATTCAGTAGCAGGAAATTATGAATTATCTGTATCTTTTGTCGGTATATACACATACTGTAAACTAAGAATTAATTAATATAGTGATAGCATATCTCTCTCACTGTAGCGAAATTGGAAGAGGTATACCAACTTCTCAATTGTAATGTTCTGTTCAAATGACAATATATAATAGTTTTTTTTTTTTTGAGCCTAACACTCAATATAAGTATTGGTATATATACTGCTATATAAATTGGTTTGTTTTGATACATATATAGTGTCATATGGAGTAGAAATCTAGTTATGAGACATGTATAGAACTTGGTAGATACCGTAACTTTAGATGTGAGATTAATTGAGAATCATGTTCCTAATTTCCTAATATATTTAATTATAATAATAAAAGTAAATAATAATATAATATTTAGGAATTAAATATTTCAGTTAATTGGATAACTTAAATTATTTGCAATTCCGTTAAATTTATTAATAGAATTTTTGGCCGATAATTAATTAACCAATTTTAGTCGAAATAATCCGAATAATTATGCGGTTTATGTGTAATAATTTTTAGTTGATCTGTTGGGTGGAGTTTTTATTGAAAAATGCGAATTAGCAGGTGATTTTAGTACCTCTATTTATGGGCAAAATATTAAGTTGTAGGCTTATGGCCAATGTTGAATTAAGTTGAATTATTATTGTTGTTATTACGTTCATATCGTTGATGCATACATAGCATATCATGTTGGAGCTGATGCTCGTCAAGTTGGCCTGGATTGACAAATATAAAGTTGAAGGCTTATGCCTTGTTGTTGCCTCTGTTTATTGGCAGATTTCTAAGTTGGGAGTTCTGCTCCATTGGTACCACATGCATGTGCATAAAAACGAGTCGCATTTCATGTTGCATCCTGAGTTATCGTGTGGATGAATTAATTATGTTAAATGTTGATAAAAAGCTGTGAAGTGGTGAATTGTATGATCTAATACTAATATATTATTTATTGTATATCCGATTATATGGTTCGATATCTCACCCCTTCTGTTTGAATGTTGCCCTCTGTTGGTAACGTGCAGGTAATCAAGAAGGTTAGTTGTTACCCTCGTTAGTTCGAGTCGGTGTTGTCACTCTGATACGTATCACTCGAGGGGATGAACGCATGTTTTCTTTATTGTTGATTTTCATTATGTTGTTGAATTTTTAAGTTGTTTTCATTAAAGACTTGTTTTCTTAAAGTTGTTTTGAGTTTGATAAGATGTTATGGTGTTTTCAGTTGAATTTTGTGAATCTGCTGTGTAGTAATGAAAGTTGTTTTATTTTTAAAGATTAAGCAGGTTGTTATCGGTTCGTCCGAATTTCATGTGTTATGTATCTGAATTATAGATGATTGAATGTCGTAGTTTTAAGTTGAAAGTGTAGCATTCTATTGGTTTGTTGGAAATTTTTATAACTCTGATTTTATTTAACTCGTTGGGTAGATATGGGGTGTTACATTAGTGGTATCAGAGCAGATCGGTTCTCCCGGTCAAGTTGTCGAGTCGTAGTTTTGTCTAACAACTGGGTATTGTTAATTTGAATTCTAACAGTTATTTTTGTTGTGATCAGAAGTTGAGATGGCTGGAAGGAATGATGATGCACTTGCTGCTGCTCTGCAAGCGATGGCTCAGGCTATGCAGAATCAACCGAATGCTGACGTGAATGCTGGATCTCGCAGTTTGGCGACTTTCCAAAGGGAGAATCCGCCTACCTTCAAGGGTAAGTATGATCCTGACGGAGCGTTGTATTGGATGAAAGAGATTGAGAGAATCTTTCGTGTGATGGGCTGCACTCTAGCGCAGAAGGTTCGTTATGGTACTCATATGCTAGCGGTCGAGGCTGGTGACTGGTGGCTAGAGACTTGTCAAAGATTGGAAGCTGCAGGTGAGAGTGTCACTTGGGCTGTGTTCCGTAGGGAATTTCTGAGGAAGTATTTTCCTGAAGATGTTCGTGGTAAGAAGGAAATTGAGTTTCTTGAGCGGAAGCAAGGGAGTATGTCGGTTGTTGAGTATGCTGCAAAGTTTTCTGAGTTGGATAAGTTATATTCGCACTATAGTGAGGAAAATGCTGAGTTTTTGAAGTACATCAAGTTTGAGAACGGGTTGCGCCCAGAGATCAAGAAGGCAGTTGGATACCAGAAGATTCGTGTCTTTGCTGATTTGATTGATAGTTGCAGGATTTATGAAGAGGATAATAATGCTCACTATATGATTATCAATGAGAAGAGGGGTAAGAAACAATAGAACCGTGGTAAGCCTTATGATGCCCCAACTGGAAAAGATAAATAGAAAGTTGCTTAGGGTCAGAGGACTAGTGGGGGAGATGCTCCTGCTAGTGTGGTGTGCTTCAAGTGTGGAAAACCTGGTCATAAGAGTAATGTGTGTACTGCTGAGGTGAAGAGGTATTTCCGTTGTGGTAAGACTTGACATGTTGTATCTGAATGCAAGCATAAAGAGATGATTTGTTTCAACTGTGGTGAAGAAGGACACATTGGTAGTCAGTGTCGGAAACCAAAGAAGGCGCAAACCAGTGGAAAAGTGTTTGCTTTGGCTGGGACTCCGTCAGCTAGTGAGGACAGACTCATCAGAGGTACATGTTTCATTAATAGTACGCCTTTAATTACTATTATTGATACCTGTGCTACTCATTATTTTATTGCTGCTGATTGTGTTGAAAGATTGGGTCTTATGTTGTCTTTTATGAATGGAGAAATGGTCGTCGAGATTCCGGCTAAGGGATCAGTGACTACTTCTCGTGTGTGTTAAAATTTCCCTTTGTCGATATTCGGCAAAGGCTTTGTTGTTGACTTGATTTGTTTGCCATTAAGAGGATTGGATGTGATCTTGAGTATGAACTGGTTAAAGTTTAACTGTGTTCATATCAATTGCTATGACAAGTCCGTGAGGTTTTTTATTGCTGAAGAGGAAGGAGTTGGTTTGTTGACTGGTAAACAGTTGCGACAATTGATGTAAGACAAAGCGTAGATGTTCTCGTTGATGGCGTCGTTATCAATGGAGAACCAAGTTAGAATTGATGAGTTGCAGGTGGTGCACGAATTTCCTGAAGTGTTTCCAGATGAAATTCCTGGTGTACCGCCAGTAAGAGAAGTTGAACTTGCGATTGATCTTGTACCTGGTACCAGACCTGTTTCTATGGCACCGTACAAGATGTCTGCATCTGAATTGTCTGAATTGAAGAAGCAGTTAGAAGAGTTGCTTGAGAAAAAGTTTGTAAGACCAAGTGTATCGCCGTGGGGAGCGCCTGTGTTGTTAGTAAAGAAGAAAGATGGAAGTATGAGACTTTGTGTTGATTATAGACAGTTGAATAAAGTGACGATTAAGAACAAGTATCCGCTTTCGAGAATTAATAACTTGATGGATCAATTGGTGGGTGCAAGTGTGTTTTCTAAGATTGATTTGAGGTCAGGATATCACCAGATTAGAGTGAAAGAAGATGATATTCAGAAGACCGTGTTCAGAACTCGGTATGGACACTGCGAGTATTCAATGTGACTAATGCGTCAGGAGTATTCATAGAGTACATGAATCACATCTTTCATACTTATTTGGATTGGTTTGTGGTGGTATTCATTGATGACATCCTGATTTACTCTAAATCAGAAGAAGAAGAACATGAAGATCACCTAAGAGTTGCATTGCAAGTTTTGAAAGAGAAGAAGTTGTATGCGAAGTTGTCCAAGTGTGAATTATGGTTGCAAGAGGTTAGTTTCCTTGGTCATGTCATTTTTGGTGGTGGCATTGTCGTGGATCCTTCTAAAGTCGATGCTGTGTTGCAATGGGAAGCTCCGAAGTCAGGTACCGAGATTAGAAGCTTCTTGGGATTAGCTGGTTACTATAGACGGTTTATCAAAGGTTTTTCTAAGTTGACACTTCCATTGACTAAGTTGACTTGTAAGGGTAAAGCTTTTGTGTGGGATATTTAATGTGAAGAAAGTTTTACCGAGTTGAAGAAGATATTGGCGTCGGCTCCAGTTTTGACTTTGCCTAATCCAGGAGAGCCCTTTGTTGTGTATTGTGATGCTTGCCTGATGGGGTTAGGTGGTGTGCTCATGCAGAATAGTAAGGTGGTTGCTTATGCGTCCAGGCAATTGAGAACTCATGAAAAGAATTATCCTACCCATGATTTAGAATTGGCTGCAGTTGTATTTGTATTGAAAATCTGGAGACATTATCTTTATGGTTCTAGATTTGAAGTGTTTCGTGACCATAAGATTTTGAAGTGTCTTTTTGATCAGAAAGAGTTGAATATGATGCAACGAAAGTGGTTAGAATTGTTGAAGGATTATGATTTCAATTTGAATTATCATCCAGAAAAAGCTAATATTGTGGCCGATGCTTTAAGCTGTAAGACTTTACACATGTCGACAATGATGGTTAAAGAGTTGGAGTTGATTGAGCAATTCCGAGATTTGAGTTTGGTTTATGAAGTGACACCGTAAAGTGTTATGTTGGGAATGTTAAAGATTAATAATGAATTTCTGGATAGTATCAGAGAAGCTCAAAAGTTAGATGTGAAGTTGGTAGATTCAATGGTTAGGATCGATCAGTCCGAGAATAATGATTTTAAGTTAGATGCGCAAGGTGTGTTGAGATTTCATAATCGAATTTGTATTCCTGATGATGTGGAGATGAAGAAAGTGATTCTTGAAGAGAGTCATAGAAGCAAGTTGAGTATTCATCCAGGAGCTACGAAGATGTATCAGGATTTGAAGAATTTGTTTTGGTGGCCTGAGATGAAGAGTGATGTGGCTCGGTTTGTGTATGCATTTTTAACTTGTCAGAAGTCAAAAGTTGAACATCAGAAGCCTGCAGGGTTGATGCAACCGTTAGAGATTCTAGAATGGAAATGGGATAACATTTCAATGGATTTTTTAACGGGATTACCTAGTACCTTGAGAGGACATGATTCAATTTGGGTGATTGTTGATAGGCTTACAAAGTCGGCATACTTTATACCTATTAACATCACATATCTGTTTTCGAAGTTGGCAGAGATTTACACCAAAGTAATTATGAAGTTGCATGGTGTTCATTTGTGTATTATGTCAGACAGAGATCCAAGATTTACTTCTGATTTATGGAAAAGTTTGCAAGAGACGTTGAGATCCAAGTCGAGGTTGAGTTCGGCGTATCATCCTTAGACGGATGGTCAGATTGAGAGGACTATTCAATCATTGGAGGATCTGTTGAGAGCATGTGTTCTTGAGCAGGGAGGTTCGTGGGATACTTATCTTCCGTTGATTGAGTTCACTTACAATAACAATTACCATTCTAGTATTGGGATGGGATCTTTTGAGGCGTTGTATGGTCGGAGGTGTAGGACTCCGTTGTGTTGGCATGCATTAGGTGAAAGTGTGGTACTTGGACTTGAGATGGTTCGAGAGACTACTGAGAAAGTGAAGCTTATCCGAGAGAAGATGAAAGCTTCTAAAAGTAGACAAAAAAGTTACCATGACAAGAGAAGGAAAGATTTTAAATTCCAAGCTGGTGATCATGTGTTTTTGAGAGTCACACCTGTGACTGGTGTTGGGCGAGCTCTGAAGTCTAAGAAGCTCACTCCTCGTTTTATTTGTCTGTATTAGATTTCAGAAATAGTGGGAAATGTTGCTTATAGAGTGGCTTTACCGCCTAATCTTTCGAATTTGCATGATGTGTTTCATGTGTCATAACTCCAGAAGTATATTCTCGATCTGTCTCATGTGATTCAGATGGACAATATGCAAGTACGGGATAATCTCACGGTGGAGACGATGCCTGTGCGAATCGCGGATCGCGAGATGAAGATTCTAAGAGGAAAAGAGATTGCATTGGTGAAGGTTGTCTGGTTGGGAGCTGTTGGAGAGAGCATGACTTGGGAGTTGGAGAGCAAGATGCGACTCCTATCCCGAGTTATTTGAACCAGGTAAACTTTTATTTTCGAGGACGAAAATATTCTAAGTGGAGAGAGTTGTAACGCCCCGATATTTAATTATTTATTTAATTAAATATTTTTGAATATTTTATATTAATTCGAATTTTTATTGTCGAAGTCGAAATTATTTTATTAAGTTGGAATAATAATTAATCAAATTAATTTGGTGGAATTAAGTTGAAGTATTATTTTACTATTAAGCTTAATATTGATATTGGGCTTTAATTGGTGGTATTGTGTAGTATTAGGGGGTATGTCACTTAGACCCATTTGAGTTTATTATGATTAAATAAAATAGTACTATTATATAGAATAAATGAATTAGAGGAGAAAAAGAAGAAATAGAGTTATCACGAAAGAAGAAAAGAGGAACAAAGGTTTTGTGAGAGGAGAAGAAGAACTAGGATATTGCTTCTAGTGCCATATTCACCAGAAATTCGGTTGAAGTTTCTTAGAGTTGCACTAAATCTAAGGTAAGAGTGAGATTCTGACTCTATAATAGGGTGTATGATTTTTAATATGTGAATTTGAATTATAAAAATTATTTTTAGTTGTGTTTGAAATTAATATATTGATGAAATTGAGAGATGATTGAGAACCCAATTTAATTTATATATAACTACTTTAGCGCCAATCTTTTCAATTCCATATGCATATCTGTTTCATCATAGCACTGTAGCGGAAATCCTTCTAAGTACACACTGTAGCGAAATAATATGCTATAGGCTTGTTACTGTGCGGCACTTGATATTTAAGATTTGTTAACATTACTGACTGATACATTTTACGTATAATACTTCATTTGTTTTACTAATATATATGTTAATTATAATATTAATAATAATAATAATTATTATTATATTAATGATTTAGTATTATTAATATAATGATTTTTACGAATTTTGAGTTAGAAATAATTATTTGGATTATTTAGTTAATTTAAGTTATTTCTCAATTCCGGTAGAGTTGTTATTATTGTCAATTGAATTTACAATAGGATTGTTAGAGTTGTCAATAGTGTTGTTAAAATTATCAATAGAGTTGTTTTAAATTATTAAAAGTCACTTTTATTTATTTTGCGTAATTCCGACATATTTAGAGTTGTCAGTTGGGTAAGTTGAAGTGTCCAAATAATAACACATCTTTACTAAGTTATTGACATTTTAGTTATAGATTTTTAGTTAAATTCAGTAGAAGGAAATTGTGAATTATCTGTACCTTTTATCGGTATATACACTTACTGTAGACTAGGAATTTATTAATATAGTGATAGCACATCTCTCTCACTGTAGCAAAATTAGAAGAGATATACCAACTTCTCAATTGTAGTGTTATGTTCAAATGACAATATATAATAGTTTTTTTTTGGAGCCTGACACTCAATATAAGTATTGGTATATATACTGTTATATAAATTGATTTGTTTTGATACATATATAGTGTCGTATGGAATAGAAATCTAGTTACGAGACATGTATAGAACTTGGTAAGTACTTTAACTTTAGATGTGAGATTAATTGAGAATCATGTTCCTAATTTCCTAATATATTTAATTATAATAATAAAACTAAATAATAGTATAATATTTAAGAATTAAATATTTTAGTTAATTGGATAATTTAAATTATTTGCAATTCCGTTAAATTTATTAATAGAATTTTTGGCCGATAATTAATTAACCAATTTTAGTCGAAATAGTTCGAATAATTATGCGGTTTATGTGTAGTAATTTTTGGTTGATCTGTTAGGTGGAGTTTTTGTTGAAAAATGCGAATTAGCAGGTGATTTTAGTGCCTCTATTTATGGGAAAAATTTTAAGTTGTAGGCTTATGGTCAATGTTGAATTAAATTGAATTATTATTGTTGTTGTTATTACGTTCATGTCGTTGATGCATACATAGCATATCATGTTGGAGCTGATGCTCGTCAAGTTGACCTGGATTGGCAAATATAAAGTTGAAGACTTATGCCTTGTTGATGCCTCTATTTATTGGCAGATTTCTAAGTTGAAAGTTCTGCTCCATTGGTACCACATGCATGTGCATAAAAACGAGTCGTATTTCATGTTGCATCCTGAGTTGTCGTGTGGATGAATTAATTATGTTAAATATTGATAAAAAGCTGTGAAGTGGTGAATTGTATGATCTAATACTAATATATTATTTATTGTATATCCGATTATATGGTTCGATATCCCACCCCTTCCATTTGAATGTTGCCCTCTGTTGGTAACGTGTAAGTAATCAAGAAGGTTAGCTGTTACCCTCGTTAGTTCGATTCGGTGTTGTCGCTCTGATACGTAGCACTCAGGGGGATGAACATATGTTTTCTTTATTGTTGATTTTCATTATGTTGCTGAATTTTTAAGTTGTTTTCATTAAAGACTTGTTGTCTTAAAGTTGTTTTGAGTTGGATAAGATGTTATGGTGTTTTCAATTGAATTTTGTGAATCCGCTGCGTAGTAATGAAAGTTGTTTTATTTTTAAAGACTAAGCAGGTTGTTATCGGTTCATCCGAATTTCATGTGTTATATATCTGAACTATAGATGATTGAATATCGTAGTTTTAAGTTGAAAGTGTAGCATTCCATTTGTTTGTTGAAATTTTTATAACTCTGATTTTATTTAACTCGTTGGGTAGAAATGAGGTGTTACATGTTAGATTTCCTCCCTCCTCGATATCTGGTCGAGATCGCTTTGTTAGATCTCTTCCATTTCTGATAGTTTCATTTGAGATCGCTTTGTTAGGTCTCATTCATCTATGTTATCTTTGGGTGAAATCACTGTGGGGTCTCATTTTTTCCCGGCATCTTCGATTGAGTCTGCTTTGTTAGGTCTCTTTCTTGTTAGATATCTCCATTAGAGTCCACTGTAGTGGATATTTTTCTTGAGTATCTGATCTTTGTCTTGTGTGTCTAACTTTGACCTGATATCCAAGAGATTTACCCAGATAACCACCGTAACCCAAAAAAGCAAAAAAAAAAAAACAGAAAAACCAAAAATATAATAATACCTGACTGGCTTCAGAGTGAAAATTTTTGGGTTCTTTTAGTATTTAATCTTCTTCCATCTTGAAAGTTCGAAAGGCTGGCGCCAATCTCACCTCCAGGTTTACGATGATTAAATAGGGGCAGCCGTTGCACTCCAAAATTTGCCCTCTTCATTTTAGTTGTATGGATTGTGTTTCATCATACATGCTCATGCATTTGAGACAGGATCAAGGTAGTCGCATCTTCATGATTCTTATTCAAAATGTGGAACATGATTGTGTTGACAATTAGTCTAAGATGGCTTTCATATCCTCATTATTTTGATCGTTCTGGCTACCCGAGATTTTCTTGCCTCATGACATCTCAAGTTGATTCATCATTTTATCAGAGAATTGAAAACTGAAAAAGTGGTGAGGTGAATCATTTGTTCTCTTGATTTTTATCTTGGGATTAGGGTGTGGGTCAGTTGAAGTATTCAGAGCTTGTGTGAATCAAGTTTATGAAGTAATCTCATCTCATTATCATATGAGACTTAAGTATTCAAAATATTCTTCATTATGTTCCAAATGAGGGTTGTGATATGGCTACCTATCATGGATCTTTTCTCCTCAAGAGGCATTACTTCTCCTTTATAGGATTTGTTTGCTTAAAGATACAAAGTGTGAGCCATAATATGTTGAGTTTAAAGATTCTCTGCGCTAAAGGCTTCATTCCTTCTAGAATTTGTTGCTTGACGCACAAATTTTGGTTTATATTGGAATATGAATTGATTTGGGATTCGTTGTATTCATTGAAGGGCAAGTTTTCTTGGTTTAACATTTGTCTATCAAAGGTTACAAGAGAATGTATTGGTTTCTATTCCTATGTTAAGTCACATTGTCATGATGATTTCTCTTTGACACCAAGAATCAAATTTAAATCATGGCAAGTTGCATTCGAGAATTACAAAGTTTCATGGTTCTTGTCCAAGCATTTCAAGTTCACTACCTCATATTGATTTCTTTCAAAGTTCATTCAATATTAAGGTTCTACATGGAGACAAATTTAATCTTAGCATGGGTATAAATTCTTGATGCCAAGCTCTATTACAAGGAAAGACTTCAAGTTTTCGTGAACTTAACTTTCAAGACTCATCATTAATGCAATTACAAGGAATACTAAAAAATTTCATGACTTTGGTTTTCAATTTAGAAGATAACAAAGAATTCATATTTTCAACACTTATAAGTCAAGTTACGATTTTCATTCAAGATGTCCAAAGTACAAATTCACCAAAATTCTAAGTTTACAAAAGTCTTAATAACGGTTACACAAAAGTTTGTCCTAAGGAATACACTATTCTACAAAGTCCCTAAATCTGAGTTGAATCAAATCCTCTTGAGCATCAAATCTTGGCGAATCCTTCAAAACTCTAAGCCATGTCACGATTTTGAACCTCTTTCATCCTCTTCATCAACTTGCCACCTTGTCATCATCGTTTGTTCATGAAAAAAAAGAAAAGGAAATTGATTAGAAAAAAGAATGAAGCATTGAAGTTTAAACAAAAAAGATTTCAGAAAAAGAAGAAGTTTTTCTTCAAAGTGTCATCATGAGGGTTTGTGATAGGAATCAGTTTAAGGGTGTTTTCAAACATGTTTAAGCCTAGCAACAAACAAAGCCTCATACAAATTTTGGTTCACACAAGTTAGATTTCAAACAAGCAATCATGGGCCAAATTCCATCTACTACAAATCACAAAAACAAGTTTTGGTTCATGGTAGAGTTCAAAACGAGCAAGCTTACTACACAAGTTTCACAAAAATAGCATCACGGTTCAGCAAGTATGCAAAGTTCACAGTTATGTCCAAACAAGAATGCAAGCAGAATTGAAAATTCCAGCCCAACAAGCAAGATCTCATATAAGAAATTACAACACATCATAAAAATTGCAAAAAAGCCCAAACATAGTTTTCATAAACAAGGTTCGAACTCATAGTCCAGTCCAATGAGAAATCATTGCAGCAAGCAAATAGTTTCTCAAAAGTAAGTCCAGATATCAGTAAAAAATATCAAAACAGAGATATAACGTAGCAGAAAAAATAGAGTTGGAAAAGAATATAAAAAAGGTTCAAGTTACATCTCAACAAAAATTCTCAAGCAAGCCTTATTTCGAAAAAATCCTCACCCTCCAATCTTTGTAAAAAAATCTAACAATGAACACCTCAGATCAAACCAATGTTGAACCCCAATTTTTGACCCTAAGATCCCTCTATCACATCATATCAATTTAATCACAACAAGATCACACACTAGGATTTGGTTCTTCTTCCTATCTTTAGCTTTGCTCTATGGGGAATCACCAAGCACCTTGACTTGTATCTTGATATCATCTATGTTTTAGTTATCCTTTAACTAATGAATACAATAAGTGTTTTCCCCAATTGATGATGTTGTAGGAGAAAGCATAACACATTCCATCAAGATTGATCTAGATTCATGAGCTCATTTCTATGATTTCATCAACAATGCTTCATTGAGACTCAAGCCTCAATATTTAAGATACTTTGAAGTAATATCATGACAAAATCTATTATGATTATCATAATTCAAGTTGTCAAATATGGTTCAAAGGTACAAGGATTGATTGAAGAAGTTTGACTCAACTGGGCAAATCCTCGATTCATTGATCACAAGTGCACATCTCCTTCAATTCTCAAGATTTTAAAGTGGTTTTGGTTGCTATGGTTTCTCCTTATCATCCTCAAAAACTCATATTCACATTACAAAAGTATTTGTCTAAAGAGATAGGTCAAAATTGCAAAGCTTTCCCAATGCATTTTCTTGCTCTAGGAGCTAGGGTTTTGAACTTCAAAAGGGCATATCTTACTCATATTTTAGTATTTTTGAATGATTCAAAAGACATACTTCTCTTAAAAGGGTTATTAATAAATCACTTCAAAAGTTTCAAGGAAATTTTGTGTGGAAGAAACTTGATGATGAAGAAACATTACAAGTCCTCCAAATGAACCCTCAAATTCCATTAGGTGATTTCGAATGATCATAACTTGGTCAATTCTTATCACATTGAGCCCATTATTTTTCCACAATAATCTTAAAGATGTGAACTTCAACCCATCTTTTAAGTTCAAAGTGTGAAAATGGATGGAAGATTCCCTAAGCATTTAAAAGATTATATGTAATATCATGAATTTTCCAACTTCAACAAGTCATAACTTCCTCAATTTTTGGAGATTTTGAATGGTTCAAGTCTCAAAATATCATTCAAGAGATCTAATTCATGCCATATTTTTTGTTTAAGAGAAAATTTCAAGTGGAAGGCCATGTTTGGATGCAAGAGATTATAAGTCATTTTTGAAGAAAAACTTAGAAAATGTTCTAAGTATAGAAAGTCAACCTCTTTTTCTCAACTTTGAGTCATTACAACTTTCATCTCAAGCATCCATTAGATCCCATTATTTGCAAATTATAAAGCTTGTAACCCCATCTTTCTAAAGATTCAACAATCATATCCTAAGACCCCTTGAGTTGAGAATGCCATTGATTTAAATTTGGTAACTTAAAACTGAAGTTTCTTCAAATGTCAGAATTTGAAATCTTTGTTTTGGCTTCTAATCACAAAATTCCCACATGTTTCTTCTTCTAATATTGTTTAGAAACTTTCCAAAAGCATTTAGCATCATAAAACGTAAGGATTGGATGAGTTTCGATCAAAAATGAGTTACACTTTTCCCATGATGCAGATTCACACGAATTCCCTCCAAACTTCATCATTTCACACGCTTGAACATTCTATTCACTTCCCTATAAATAAAGGATCATACCTCATTCATTTCCTCAAGCTTGAAGAGCCAAAATCAATCTATCAAACTCTCTCCATAACACCCTTTTCTGAGATTTCAAATTCTTATTTCTACCACTTTTCAATTCAATTTCGTCCTTAATCCTTCATCCTTAAACTTCCCTGAAGCTAACAGAAGAACAGTCAAGCCTTGAGGTGTCCAGAATCGTGCTAGCCAAGTCCATTTGCAGAGAAACTTCATCTGACTTTGTTTAGGTAGTTTATGGCACCAAATCTTCTAACTCAAATTACTGGAATCATCTATGATGTTCACTGATGCTTGCTATTAACTCAATTTTTGAGAAACAATGCATTTGATACTTCTGATTTTCGATTTTGACATTTTTAAACATCCTTGGTTATTTCCAAATCGACTATGTTATGTTTTATATAAATTTGGTGCGAGGATATGGTTATGATCGTCTTGAAGAGTATTTACTGTGAAAATTGGTAAACAACCGCTGATCTTCCAAAAAGGGATATTTTGGTGACTTGCAGGATCGATCAGATTGATCCTAGGACATATGCTGAGTTTTTTATAAGTAAGTAAATTTAAGTGAAAAGGGTTAAAAGCGAAAGTAAGAGCAAAACCGAGATGCAGGCAAAAACTTGATAAAAGCGCATGTAAAAGGTAATTAGAAAGGGTTGAGAAGAATTTGAAGATAAAGGTTGAAAAATGAGATAAAAAGTGCAAGTAAAAGGCATAATAAAGTAAATTTGCAGTAATGATAAAGTTCGCGCAAAAATATAAACGACAAGGAATGTAAAGGAATTGTAAAGACTTTGATTGAAATAAGAGATGGTGTTTCAAATGTACATTCTCAATATCTTTTCTCTCACAGTGGGTACTCAGATATGATTGAGTGACTTGTACTAATAAGTTGAACACACGGAAATCTACATAAAATCCCTATATTTATACTAAAACTAAGTAACCGTCGAGCAGTTGCCTCGTTATAGGATGAGGAAAAGTGTCCTCTGCATATGATTCGACTTCTATCTTCATGCCATGTTACTTTCCTCAACTGCCAAGTGAACTGCCTTTCCCTCCTTTCTTCAGGTTCTAAATTCACTTGCTTGCTGATACAAGGATCTTTCAGTCGAAGACCGCAGGATCCTCTCGGTCGAAGATTGCCAAAAACTTCTTGGACGAAGGCCAACTTTAACTTAGAGAATTCTCTAAGTGTTTTAGGCTCTTCTGGTCAAAATGTTGGCAACTTTAGATTTCTTCAATCTATTTCTAGCCAATAAGACCAATATATTGTGGGTGTCGAATTTAAGAGCTAACAAAGAGACGCGTCTATTGGTACCACTATGAGCGCCTAAATTTACAAATTCAATGACTTGAGATTTACCCTATTTGCAGGGTGTCTGGAGGTTGAAGATGATGACATGTCTCATCTTAACCAATGATAACACGGCAATTGTTTTATTTTTATTGGTTGGCTTTTTATTGATCCAGTGTATTTTTAAATAAGGTCCATATCAAGCACAGCGCGTCTGATCCACTTGATCAGCTTACTAATGCGTTTTGACTATGATTTGATGGTCCACATCTTTTTAGTTTTATTTTTATTTTTTGATTTTATATTTTAATTGTTTTAAATTTCAAAAATTTATAACTCTTTTGTTTTTTATCCAAAAATTATAAAAAAGATATACAAAAACACCTTGAATTATTTCCGACTTTGTGAATATTTTTTCATAATTTTATTTTTATGTTTGATATTTTTCATAATTTTTGCTTTGGTTGCTTTATTTTAATTATTTTAAAAATACTTTTTGACATTTTTAAATTATGAAATTTTTTATAAAAATAATTTTCATTATTTCTGACTCTATGAATGTTTTGTGGAATTTTATCTTAATTTTTACTATTTTTGATATTTTTTCCTTTATTTGAGCAATTTAAATTAGTTTTAAAAATAGTTTCTGACTTAAAAAAATTACCAAAAATTTCATAAAAATATCTGAGTTCATTTCTGATTTTTCTATCGTCTCACTTAATTTTTCTTGAGTGTTTTGAATATAATTGTTAATTTTCCCTTATTTCTAAATTTAAGAAATCATTTAAAACCTTTTTCTTTTATTTTAAATATTTTTTATTTTTTGTACATATTCTGGCTGATCTTGGACTATGAAATTTTGATCATGAACTTTATTAACATCATTGAATCCATGGTGTTGAGTCTAACTCCATAAAAATGGATGAATTATTTTAATAATAGTTTGATTAAATTTTTGGTTCAAATGTGGTTTACTTTTTACCCTATTTCTTCTTCATCTCATCTCTTTCTCAGTTGTACTAAATGTTACTGGAGCATGATTTCCATATCATGTCTCAAAACATATGGTACATAGATTGCTATTGACCGACCTCAAAATAGGTGTGACTTCTATATAAGTCCATTTACGAATGCTTAACATAATGCTAAATTTTGTTCAGATTCGAGAAATGATCATTCGTGGCCCAAACCATATTTGTAAGCCCAAGTATGTTGATTTGAACCCATTGATCCAATAACCTTGAGATTCATTGTTAGGAGGCTTTGGTTCTACCAATCCTCTAATGAATCTTCATCAATTTTGCTCAAAGTGGATCACTTAAACATCATTGATCATTTAAGTGGACTTAAATGGATGATATACTTGACAAAAAGAAAATGTAACTTGTTGTTGAGAGGATTTGGTTCTACTAATCCTCTAATGAGTTTCAAATGCAAGTTTCAAGATGGTCATTCAACTAACCACTAATTCCTAACAATTGACTTTATTTTATGCTTTTACTTTATGCCTTTACTTTAAGCATATTTATTTTAGCATTTACATTTCATGCTATTTTCATCTTTGCTCACTTGAGCATTTACTTTTATGTCATTTTTATTTTGCTCATTTGAGCTTTTCATTTCTTTTTTTGAAGATACTTAATAATCAAATTGAACCATAAAAAATTTAATGTTACTTAGAATACTTGGTTACTATCCTTTGCATTTTGAATACATGGACTTCTTGGACTTAGGATTAGGGGCCTTAACATATCTTGGAGACCTTGTGACCTCAACTGTTATTTTGTCTGGAGTTCTTGGGGTTTACCCCAAGACACTGGGTTGTTTGTTTGTTTTGTGTGCAGGTTATTATGATTACATACTTTGTCTGTGATCTGGAATTCATATGTATACAGCCGTTACTCTACTCAATTTTTGTGAAGACTTAATATAAATGGAGTTTGGTTTTCTTAAGAGGTCTTTTTTGTAATTGTTTGTTTGGTTTCAAATCCAAAGGATAGGAATTCTACATTGACTCATTGTGTCAAGTGTTGGCTTCTTGTTGGTTAGACGGTTCTTTTTCCTAACTTTTACCTTATGCTTTAGGATAGTCCCTTCATCTCCTCCCATCTTCTTTAATTTCAAAATCTTCTCCCTCCTTTTGAAAATTCTTCTTTTTTTAAAACTTGAACCACTTTCATAATAAACTTGGACTTAGGTCCATGCACATTTCAAAAATCTTTTCTTAATCAAACTTTAATCAATTTAATAATACTTGGACATTTTTGTGAGAAGACTAAAAGTCAATCAATCTCTTTCAAACTATTTTACCATTTGGCTTTTATCTATAAAATTTTTCTCAAAAGATTAGACTCTTGTCAATCCTTATAGTGATGCAAACAACTATACTTCTACAATATATAGTGAAGTGAGATATTTTCCACTTGAGTGGTTAGTGTAGCTTTATTGATTTTAAAATCCAAGGTATATCCTCCACTTTGAGATGATGCAAATTCTCCTTTCTCATAATTATGGTTAGTAAGTATGTTTTCCACTTGGATGATGATAATAATGTCTTATCTCTTAAAATCAATCAACACACTTGTGTTTTAAATTTTTTAAAGGTGAACTACGTGTACCCTGATCCCCTATTGCACGGAAGGTGGTACGTAGGCACTAAAGGTTCACAACCATGACAAGTGCAAAAATAATAAAAATATACTTCTTTTCTCATCTCCACAATCTATTTTATATATACAACATTTTATAAACAAAACATACAGATTTACAAAGAGGTTCCTGCAGAGTACCGTAGATGTTTAGAGTGCTAATACATTCCCTTTGCATAACCAACCCCCTTACCTAGATTCTTTTCCCCCTCTTTTTGGGTTATTCGCTCTTTACCCATTCCTTTGGAAACAATAGTGTGATGACGATTTTTATTTTGATTTGTACGAGCCAATTCAATCCAATGGCTTAGTATCAACATTTCTACCGCTACAACTAATCCCTAACTGCTTTTCAAAACTGATAAAGCTATATAACAAAATGTCACACAATAGAATTCTCATTCTCCAACTTCTGGGAGAATCACAGAAAAATCTCTACAAAATTCATCTCCAAAAAGGCCAGAAAAATGTTTTCAAAAATCAAGCTAACGCAAAACTACAAGAAGAGTTCATGCTAAAACCCTAGCTAATATATCATCTTGCTATCGTAAACCCTTCAGAATACTGAGGAAGAGGAAGAGGAAAAATAATCGCAAGCAAACTGAAGGCCACAAAGGAGAAGAGAGAATGAAAAATAAAAAATATCTCACTGAAGTAGATTCGGAAACAATATTCTCTTCTTCATCAAAGACCTCTTGTTCATCATCGATCGTGCGCCAATCGCATCATTACCTTCAGATATTTGTTTATGAGAACTTAGGGTTTCAACTTTCTCTTTCAAGATCTACTTAAAATCGTGTATAATCTGCAAAATGAAGTACGAGAATTGTGATAAGAGAACATAAATGAAGCTAAAGACACAAGAAAATTAAAGAAAGGAGACACTTCGCCATTAAACCCCGTCTCCTCTGCCATGAGATAGGACGGGTGGTGTAGTCATGTTAACTTTGAGTGAGTAATCCCAAAAAAGGAGATATGAGATCCCCCACTCAGTGGAGGCCCCTTTGACTGTAGTGTCATTTACCGAGTAATTGGGAAGACGTGCTTATTTCGACCTGGGAGCCTGCTGAAACTGAGGAATGTAGAACCCTTAACCCATCTTGGCATTTTAGGTGTAGTGCGGAAGCTATGGCAGAGTAATCTGGAAATGGTTGTCACACGATACTGTGCTCGAACGAGTTTTTCTTGAGAATATTGCTAATTACCGAGTCAATCGGGATGTTGGTAATATCTGAAGGAAGGATGTAGACTCTGGGAACCTCTTAGAACCTTGTTCGGAAGGTGATACAATTTTAGATCATACCTTGTGGGTAGTACCTTCAACCTCATGCTCGTGATGTTGAACCTATGAACCCTATGTTTGTGATATTGTGTGTGATTATTATATCATGCATTCATGCACCCATGAGCATCTATTAAAATATCCTGTTTAAAGGAACTTAAAGTTGGCTCTTTGTGAATACCTCAGGTACTTTTGGCCATGGATTCTAGAAAAAGAAAGACTAAGAAGTACAGTTTAAAAGATCCCAAGATAGATGAGTTGATGAGTCTGATTCCTGAGATCGAGAGTTCTATATATTTTCGGAGAAAGTATGGGTCCATCATTTCTCTTATGAAGCTTAGGAGGAAGGAGGGTATTCTCTCGACTTTGGTCCATTTCTATGATCCGATGTATCGATGCTTTACTTTCCCTGACTATCAGTTGATGCCTACATTAGAGGAGTATTCTTATCTGCTGGGTTTACCTATTACTGATTGTGTTCCTTTTACTGGTTTGGAGGGTGAGCCAAAATCTCATGATATTACTGCTTTGATCCATCTGGGAAAGTCTGAATTTGAAGCCCACATGAATAATAAAGGAGGTATTATAGGATTACCAGCCTAGTTCTTATTGGAGAAAGCTTGCTACTTTGCTAGGATGAAGAGTACGACTGCTTTTGAGGCTATTTTTGCTCTACTTGCTTATGGGTTGTTCTTATTTCTCAATGTAGACAAATTTGTTGATATCAATGCCATCAGGATCTTTATGATTGGAAACCCAGTTCCTACATTATTGGGTGATGCTTATTACTCTATTCATCTTCGGGATTCTTATCATGGAGGGATGATCATTTCCTGCAGGCCCTTGTTGTATCAGTGGTTTATTTCTCACTTACCTTGGTATGATGCTTTCTGGGATGTTAGGAAGGAGTCTCGGCGGGCTCCAAAGATTATGGCCCTCACTCATTCAGATATTTTTTGGTATCATCAGGATTATCACGGTGTAGAGATTGTCCACAGTTGTGGTAGTTTCCCCAATGTACCTCTTCTTGGTAGAAAGGGAGGAATTAACTACAACCCTGTTCTTGCACGACGAAAACTTGGATATCCGATGAGGGATGTGCCAAATAGTATTCATTTGAGTAGTTTCTTCCTAAAAGAGGGAGAAGTTCATATGGAAGCTAAGGAGCAGATTGCAAAGGCTTGGAGTCACATTCACAGGAAGAGTAGGAAGGACTTGGGACCCAGAAGGACCGTTTCTTTGGAACCTTATCTTCAGTGGGTACAAGTAAGAGCCATCCAGTTAAAGATGCTGTATTTCCAAGAATAACCCATGCCTGATATGTTTGTGAAGACCACTCCTCCCATATTAGACGATGTAGAAGAGCTTCAGCTCGCTTTAGTCAGGATGCAACAAGAAAAGGAAGCTTGGAAGAATAAGTGCCAGACTTTAGAGGTATTCTACCAAGCAGGCCTAAAGGAGAAAGACGACTTGATTGAGATTCTTGAGAGTCGTGTTGTAGAGGCAATGGAGAGGAAAGAGGATTTATTTTCCTTTAAGCCTCAATCAGGACCTAGTTGTTCACTCCCTGACGCTGATGATTGGAAGAAGGTCGCCACCAGGTATGCAGAAGAAAATCAGAGGTTGAAGGCTCAAGTTGCCAGACTCACATGGAAGCGTCAACGTGTAGAGTGATCTCCATTAACTTTGTTTTTTAGGGTTTTAGACTTTCATCTTGTACTTGGGATTATTGAAACTTATACTAAAAAGTGTAATCTGTTTTGAGATTATTATAATGAGATTTTTCAGTATTTCAAATGTGCTATTACTTTGATATTTGCAAATTTTCTATAAATCTTTGAGTCCCTTAAAATGTTAATAATAAAATAAATCATGTGCATTGCATATCATGCATCATATTGTACATACTTATTGCATTTTCTTTTGTGCATATCCAGGTGTCTTACTGAGCTTATTTACTTCGTTCAGCAAGCTGTCTCATCAATATAATACTCGAGCTAATCTCAGAAGGAAGATGGATAATCTAGAACAAGAGAATCGCGAGCTGCGTGAGGAAGTTTCTGCTCTGAAGGCTGGTATGGCCAATCTCACTGCTCTAATGGAATCTTTGGTGGTTTCTCAGAATTAGCCACCAATTGCCCATCCTCAACAGACAATGGTTGCTACTGAAGTTCCGATTGTTTCTGTTTCTACTACTCCACCTATTGCTGTTCAGAATCGTATGCCTTCGGGATACCCTTGGGGAGTGCCAGATAACTTTATGCTAGAAGTTTATAATTAGGATGCTCAAGTTAATTCACTTGCTCAGACTGCTGCTGCTCCTGCACCTCCTGTGGTGCATGTTACTGCTGCCGCTAGAAATGAGATTCACTATGCGACACCTCCCTCGGTGAATGTGGTCCTGTTTGCTAATGATGAAGTGTATCGCCCTATTCCTCAACCAAGTGAAAGGTTGGGTTTCTATGATCGAATGGGCGATTTTCAAGACTATTTTGATAAGATGCAGAAAGAGTTGAAGGCCCTCAGAGGAAAAGAGCTGTTTGGGCAGAATGTGAATGATATTTGTTTGGTTCCAAATGCGAAGATACCTGCAAAGTTCAAAGTTTTGGAGTTTGAAAAGTACAAGGGCAACACTTGCCCTCGTTCTTAATTAGTGATGTATGTAAGGAGAATGTCTACCCATATAGATGATCAACTCCTATTAATTCATTTCTTTCAAGATAGTTTGGCCGATGCAGCATTGAAATGGTACATGAGCCTGGACAATGCCAATATTCGTTCTTTCAACGACTTGGGTGAAGAGTTTATCAAACAGTACAAATACAATATGGACATGGCGCTTGACTATGATTAAATCAGGGCCTCATTTAAAGAATATGCATAGAGATGGCATGAAGTAGCCGCCCAAGTGATTCCTCCGATGGAAGAAAAAGAGATGACCAAGATTTTTCTAAAGACACCAGGTGCATTCTATTATGAAAGAATGGTGGCAAGTGCACCAAATGATTTTATCGAAATGGTGGGAATGGGCATCTGATTAGAAGAAGCTATAAGAGAAGGTCGTCTGACAAAGAGTGAAAATTCTGGCAATCGAAAAAACCATCATTTGGATTTGATAAGAATAAAGAAGGAGAGACAAATGCTTTTATTCAAGAGAGAAGGGTTAATCCTCCTTGAAGAAATCATCAGCGCCATCAACAGGTTGCCTCGATAACTCTGGTTGTAAATGCAACTCTGATTACAACTGCCTATCAAAGACCAACCCCTCAAGGAAGTCAAGGACAGAATCAGAGAAGAGAACCTTTTGAAGCTATCCCTATGAGTTATGCAGAGCTACTCCTAGCATTAATCCAGAAAAATTTGGTCCAGACTAGGCCACCCCCTACTATACCATCCCCTTTGCCTTGGTACTATAAGGAAGATCAGACGTGCGCTTTCCATCAGGGTGCACCAGGGCATAATGTGGAAAACTGTTACCTATGAAATCCAAGGTACAAAAAATGGTTAGATATGGCCTTTTATCCTTCAAAGATGTCAGTCATAATGTAAAAGATAATCCTCTGCCAAAGCATGGAGGAACGAATGTTGTCAACATGGTTTCTGGTTGTCCAAGGGACTTCCACATTTATGATATTAATTTGGTTAGAGGAGACTTGGTAAATATGTATGCATACCTTTTTTAGTTTAGTTACTATACTCATGACCATGCTTGTTGTGGTATTTGTAGTACTAATATACAAGGTTGTGACAAGATAAAGGCAAATTTGCAGGAGATGATGGATGAGGGCCTCATCCATATAATCAGGCCTAGGACAAAATATGAGTAGGAAGTGAACATGGTCTTTGGGTGTCCTGGAGAGTTCAGGATCTTTAATGTGGACCATATGGATGATGATCTCGTGCAATTGCATGCTACTTTCTGCCACATGGCTGGTCAGGTAGAGCACCACTATGGATCTTGCCGGGTTTGATGCAGGGATTCCCGAGGATGTTCCATTGTAAGAACATGTATTCAGTTGTTATTGGATAATGGGAAAATCAAGGTGTCAGGCCAAAGAGATGATTACCGTGAGGTTAATATGGTCGAGGTTTGATTGGTTGAGGATTAATCAGGTGATGAATATGCTTCTGCAGATGAATTCTTTTCCTCAGATGAGGATATGTTCTCCAGAGGTGATTCTTTGATGTCCAAATTTTTGGAAAAAGGTGTGAATGTAATTGTGCCTTGTTTCAATGATTATTCCTCTGTTAAAATTGAATATTATAGTAAGCCAGTTGTTGTCCCTATGGTGATTTTCTTGCCAGGGCCCATTCCTTACAAGTCAGATAAATTTTTACCGTACAAGTACAATGCCACTATTTTAGAGGATGGTGTGGAAGTTCCCGTCCAACCTTTGTCTAGTATTGAGAATATTGCTGAAACTAGCAGGGTGACCCGCAGTGGTCGTGTATTTGCACCAGTTATTCGGGAAATGATAATGCTGGTAAGAAAGTTGTGGAATGTGTTAAATAAGAAAATTGTAGGGGTGTTCAGTGGTGCTACCCTGGAGAAAGATGTGGATGATATTTTGAAGATTATCAAAATGAGTGATTACAGAATTGTAGATCACCTATTGCATACTCCTTCAAAGATATCTATCCTAGCATTGTTGATGAATTTTGCTGCCCATAGGGAATCTTTAATGCAGGTATTGGATCAAGCCTTCGTGGAGTGTGATATGCCGTTAGATCAATTCAGCAATGTGGTAGGTAATATTACATCCTGTAATAACCTAAGATTTTGCGATGATGAATTACCTGACGAAGGGAGGAATCACAATTTGGCTCTCTATATATCCATGAACTGTAAAAATGATTCATTGTCAAATGTACTGATTGATAATGGGTCCAATGTTATACCAAGGAGTGCGCTGATGAAGTTGAAATATCAAGGGGATCCCATGCTCCCAAGTGGTATTATTGTCAAAGCTTTCGATGGATCAAGGAAGTCAGTTATTGGGGAAGTCAATCTGCCTATTCACATAGGCCCGCACTTGCTCCATATCACTTTCCAAGTCATGGATATTGTGCCTGCATACAATTGTCTACTGGGAAGGCCATGGATACATGAAGCAGGGGCTGTCACTTCCACTCTACACCAAAAGTTGAAGTTCGTGCGCGAAGGAAAAGTGGTTATTATAAATAGAGAGCAAGCATTGCTGACTTCTCATCTATTATCTTTTAGTATTATAGAAGCAGATGAAGCTTCTGTAGGGACGCAGTTCCAAGCTCTGTCCATTGATAATGTAAGAGAGAATGAGAATTCTATGGCTTCGTCCAAAGATACTTAGCAGGTTGTGTGCAATGGTCAAAGTAAAATACGGTGGCAGATTATTGATCCTCCGGTAAACAAGAATAAGGCTGGTTTAGGATTTTCTGCAAAGAATGGCAGAGTTGAGAATTTGAAGTTAAAGTCTACTGAGAGCAACTATCAGGATATTTTATGTAGCGGAGGCTACCTCCATCCAACTGCTTCTAGAGTTAATGCCATTGTAGAGAATGAATAAGAATAGGAGATGCCGAATTATGTGACACCTGGAGTCAAAATCCAGAGCGGGGTCACTTATGATGTTCCCTCTTGCATCCATGTCTCAAAGTAATTTGTTTTTGTTTATCTTTGCAAAAAGCTTTCACTCTGCCCAAAGTGAAAGTTAATATTGTATGGGATTATATATTTGCTTTTCTCATTAAACTCATTAATAAAAGATGTCTTTGATTCTTAAATTGTGTTTTATTTTCTGCTTTTTTCTTGGAAAATGGTAATAAGAAAAAACCCTTTTTGGAATAAATAATAACTATAAATAAATCTGCATGATCACTTGATATATGTGTCAGTTTCTAAAAAATAATCATAAATCACATGTGCAGATTAATTAATAAACCTGTTGAACACAATGACCCTACACCCTCTCCTAACTTTGAATACCCTGTGTTTGGGACGGAAGAAGAAGAATATGATGAGATTCTAGAAGAGGTTTCACGGTTGCTCGAGCGCGAGGAAAATGCCATTCAACCGTATAAAGAGCCGTTGGAGACCATTAATTTGGGTTTAGAAGAGGAGCCAAATGAAGTCAAAATTGGAGCATTGTTGCATCCTGATTTGAAGAGTAGGTTAATTGAACTATTGAAATAGTACATGGATATATTTGCTTGGCCATACCAAGATATGCCTGGTCTAGATACTGGTATTAAGGAGAATCATTTGCCTTTGAAGCCATAATGCCTGCCGGTCAAGAAGAAGTTGAGAAGAACTCACCCTGATATGGCAGTAAAAATTAAAGAAGAAGTGTTAAAGCAGATAAATGCTGATTTTCTTGTGACATCAGTGTATCCTCAGTGGATTTCCAATATTGTCCCTGTACCAAAGAAAGGCGGAAAAGTTTGCATGTGCGTAGATTACAGAGATCTAAATAAAGCTAGTCCAAAAGATGATTTTCAATTGCCGCATATTGACATGTTGGTTGTTAGCACTGCAAAATTCAAAGTATTCTCATTTATGGTCAGATTTTCCGGATATAAACAAATCAAAATGGCTCCTGAGGACATTGAAAAAAAACATTTATCACATCCTTGGGAACATTCTGTTACAGAGTGATGCCCTTCAGGTTGAAGAATGTTGGTGCAACATATCAGAGGGCTATGACAACCCTATTCCATGATCTGATGCACAAGGAAATTAAGGTATATGTTGATGAAATGATTGCAAAATCACAGACCGAAGCAGGGCATGTGGAAAATTTGTTGAATTTGTTTCAGCGTTTGCGAAAGTATCGTCTCCGCTTGAATCTAAACAAATGCACCTTTGGTGTCCGATCAGGGAAGTTGTCAGGTTTTATTGTCAATCAGAAAGGGATTGAAGTTGACCCAGATAAAGTCAAAGAAATTCAAGAAATGCATACGCCAAGGACTGAAAAGCAAGTTAGAGGCTTCCTTGGACGTTTGAATTACATTTCCAGATTCATTTCCTACATGACTGCAACGTGTGAACCAATCTTTAAGTTGTTAAAGAAAGATTAGAGTTATGTGTGGATACATGATTGCCAAAGGTAATTTGAAATTATCAAAGAATATCTGCTTGAACCTCCCATTTTGCTCCCTCCCGTTGAAGGAAGACCATTGATCATGTATCTAACAGTGTTTGATAGTTCTATGAGCTGTATTTTGGGACAACAAGATGAAACATGAAAGAAAGAATATGCCATCTGTAACGCACGTAATTTAATTAATTATTTAATTAAATTATTTTTGGAATAATTATGAAGAAGTGTTAATAAATTGGATTTATTTTATTAAATGGAGAAATAATAATATATTTGAGGTATTATATTATTATGTGTAATAATGTTAGAAGCTAATATTATTTAAGGTGAGCTTAATTTGAGATAGTGGAAGTATTAAGGGGGGGTGTAGGTTTTGAGGCCATTAAGGAATAATCTAATAATATTAGGTTATTTTATTATGTGTTGTTGGAATAGAAAGAAGAAACAGTAGAAGGAAAAATAAGGATTGTGGAAACGTGAAGCTGCTGGTTTTGAAGGAAACGGCAAGAACGAGGAATTCAACCCAGAAATTGTAGAGCAACCTTTGATCCAAGGTAAGGGTGGGGTTCTGGCTTTATAATGGGGTTAATGATATTTGATATGTGGGATTAGAGGATTGATGTTTTGTTATTGAATTGAATGATGTATGATGATGATTGATGATTTCTCGATGGATAAATGATGATATGATGCTGTGTAAACGATGTAGTATTAAAGGTTAATGATTAGGTGATGAATTATCATGGTTAGGATGAGGTTTGTAGGACTGTGATTATATTCCAGTAGTGAAAACACAGTAGAAACGCAGAAAATTATGCAGGAAATCGCAGGATGCGTCGACCTCAAACTGGATGAGTCGATGCATGGAGGATGTTTGACTCAGGATGAGTCAATGCATGCATGCTTGCGTCGATGCATGTTAAGTGTAAGGCTCAGGACGAGCCAACATGAAGGGAGGATGCGTCGATACATGAGTGTGTGAGACTCAGGATGAGTCGACCAGTGCGATGCATGTGTCGATACATGCTGTATTGAAAGCCAGAATGAGTCGATCCAAAGAGGGATGCGTCGACTCATAGCGTGAAGAAGAAGCAGGATGTATCGACCCATGGCGTTTTGTTTCGATGCATACTGAATAATTTTGACAGAATCAGTTTTAAGTTGCTGTAACTTGAGTTTTAGGATGCTGTTTGAGATGACGTTCGAAGCGTTGATTAGCTAACACGATGAACTTTATTTTAGATGATTAAAATGATGATTAAGAGGTGTAATTCCAGTAACTAATTTAGGACTTAGGATTAATTCCCGTAGATGACCATTGTGCTGTTTTTAGGACAAAATGATGAATTTTGAGATGTTAGAGGTTGCTGTTAGAAATATGACAGTAGGACTTAGTGATTATAATGATGTACAGTAGCAGAATAACAATATGGATTACTGTATTATTGATATACAGCTGAGTTATTAGTAATATGTGGTTAATCAAATGATGTTTGATAAGTAAGTAATGTTTACTAAATTATTTTGAGATGTTTATGAGATGTTGTTGTTTTGAGATGTTTATGAGATGTTGTTGTTTGAGATGACTGAAATGTTGTCATTTTGATGATTGAGATGTTGTTTTTTTGAGATGTGTTTTGAGATGTTGTTAACTGAGTGTGTTATTTCATTCATGATGAGTCGCATACATTGCATTTTTTTGAGATGGCCTGGATTGGCAAATTTTGAGATGAAGGCTATGCCTTATTGATGCCTCTATTAATTGGCAGATTAGATTTTTGAGATGGGAGTTCTGCTCCAATGGTACCACATGCATTTGCATAGTTTTGAGTCGCATTTTTGTGATTGAATAATGAGATGTATTTGATGTTGCTGAATGAATATATATGCTGTATTTATTGTTGATTATGAGATGAGAAGTGGTGATCTAATTTAGTATATTAATTATCATGCGCTTTATTATATTGTTAGATATCTCACCCCTTCTGTTTGAATGTTGCCCTTATGTCGGTAACGTGCAGATAATCGAGAGTAAAGGTTGTATACCTTCAATAGATCGAGTCGGTGTCATTGCTCTGATATGTAACACTCGGGGGGATGAACGCTTGCTGATTTTTGATTGCTGATTTTTAGTTGTTGAACTTTAAATTGTCTACTTACTAAATATGAGATGTTTCGAAGTTGTTGCTGTGTTATTTATAGATGTTATTGAAGTTTTCTGATGCGTAGTTGTTGAATATTTTATTAAAGATGCTATGTTGTTAGTTCATCCGATGTTTTGAAAAAGTGTTATATATCCATGATGAATGCAATGAATTTGTTAGAAGAATTTGTGACGCCCCGATTCATTTGTATGATTGAAATTTTATAACTCTGATTTATCTTGCATATTTGCTTGGGGTAGAATTGGGGTGTTACAAAGTTGGTATCAGAGCAAAAGGTTGGTCCGACCTTGTCGTCGAGTCTTAGTTGTCTAACAATCGAGTATTGTTATTTTGAGTTCTAACAGTTGTTTGTGTTGTAGTGAGAAGTTGAGATGGCTGGAAGGAATGATGCTGCTCTTGTTGCTGCTTTGCAAGCAATGGCTCATGCGATGGAAAATCATCCAAATGCTGACGAGAATGCTGGATCTCGTAGCTTGGCGACTTTCCAGAGAGAGAATCCACCTACGTTCAAGGGAAAATATGATCCTGACGGAGCATTGGAATGGTTGAAAGAGATCGAGAGGATCTTTTGCGTGATGGACTGCACTCCAGCGCAGAAGGTTCGTTATGGGACTCATATGCTAGCAGTCGAGGCTGATGATTGGTGGCTAGAGACTTGCCAGAAGTTGGAAGCTGCAGGTGAGGATGTCACTTGGGCTGTGTTCCGTAGGGAATTTTTGAGAAAGTATTTTCCTGAAGATGTTCGTGGAAAGAAGGAAATTGAGTTCCTTGAGATGAAGCAAGGAAATTTGTCTGTTGTTGAGTATGCTTCCAAGTTTGATGAGTTGGCCAAGTTTTATAAGCATTACGCTGAGGAAAATGCTGAGTTTTCAAAGTGTATTAAGTTTGAGAATGGGTTGCGCCCGGAAATTAAGAAGGCAGTTGGATACCGGAAGATCCGTGTCTTTGCTGATTTGGTTGATAGCTGTAGGATTTTTGAGGAAGATAATAATGCTCATTACAAGATTATTAGTGAGAAGAGGGGTAAGCACCCGCAGAGTCGTGGTAAACCCTATGATGCCCCAGCTGGTAAGGGTAAGCAGAGAGTTGCTCATGGTCAGAGGACTAGTGAGGGAGATGCTCCTGCTGGTGTGATTTGTTTTAAGTGTGGGAAACCTGGGCACAAGAGTAATGTGTGCACTGTTGAAGTGAAGAGATGTCACCGTTGTGGTACGAACTAACATATTGTATCTGAGTGCGAGCACAAGAATATGGTTTGTTTCAACTGTAAGGAAGAAGGGCATATTGGTAGCCAGTGTCCGAAACTGAAGAAGGCTCAGCCTAGCGGTAAAGTGTTTGCTTTGGTGGAGGATCAGACAGCTTCCGAGGACAGACTTATTAGAGGTACATGTTTCATTAATAGTACTCCTTTAATTACTATTATTGATACTGGTGCTACGCATTGTTTTATTGCTGCTGATTGTGTTGAAAGATTGGGTCTTGTGTTGTCTTCTTTGAATGGAGAAATGGCCGTCGATACTCCAGCCAAGGGATCGGTGATTACTTCTTTTGTGTGTGCTAAGTGTCCCTTATCGATCTTCGACAGATACTTTGTTGTTGATTTGGTTTGTTTGCTGTTAAGAGGTTTGGATTTGATTCTTGGTATGAACTGGTTAGAGCATAATTGTGTTCATATTAATTGTTATGACAAGTCAGTGAAGTTTTCTACTCCTGAAGAAGAGGAAGATGGTTTGTCGTCTGCTAGACAGTTGAGAAAGTTGATGCAAGAGGAAGCACATATGTTTTCATTGATGGCATCGCTATCTGTAGAGGATCAAGCTATAATTGAGGAATTGCCGGTGGTATGTGAATTTCCTGAAGTTTTCCCTGATGAGATTCCTGATGTACCGCCAGAGAGGGAAGTTAAATTTGCAATTGATCTTGTACCTGGTACCAGACCTGTGTCTATGGCACCATACAGGATGTCTGCATCTGAGCTGTCAGAGTTGAAGAAGCAATTGGAAGAGTTACTTGAGAAGAGGTTTGTAAGACCAAGTGTATCATCGTGGGGAGCTCCAATGTTGTTAGTAAAGAAGAAAGATGGAAGCATGAGGCTTTGTGTTGATTATAGACAGTTGAACAAGGTGACAATTAAGAATAAGTATCCGCTTCCAAGAATAGATGACTTGATGGACCAATTAGTGGATGCTCGTGTGTTTAGTAAGATTGATTTGAGGTCGGGTTATCATCAGATTAAAGTGAAGGATGAAGACATTCAGAAGACGGCTTTCAGAATGCGTTATGGACATTACGAGTATTCGGTGATGCCTTTCGGTGTTACTAATGCGCCGGGAGTATTCATCGAATATATGAATCATATCTTTCATACTTATTAGGATTGGTTCGTAGTTGTGTTCATTGATGATATTTTGATTTACTCTAAGTTAGAAGAAGAGCATGCTGAACATTTAAGAGTAGTATTGTAGATTCTGAAAGAGAAGAAGTTGTATGCAAAGCTGTCTGTTGTACCCCAAAGTTTGCCCTCTCATTTCATCAACATTTTCTCACCACAAGACTCTTGGAACTCAGGATCAAGTTAGGGTTTGCTTTGCTCAAGACCCCTCCTTGCACTGTTGACCTAAATTAGGGTTTGAGTTTGCATAGGGATGTTCTGACCTAAAATGCCCAAAGTGACTTTCATGCTTCATGTTAGACTCACAAGTTTATCCATACCAAGTTTCAAGCCTTGATTCAAATCTTTGCCCAATCAATTGGACAGTTGACCTAGAAATCAACTATATTGGGGAAAAAGTCAACTATGGCCAATTGACAGTCAAACCTCATGATTTTTGACCCACATCAACATTATGAACTCATATAAACCATTTGGTCAAGTTTGAATCACAATTCCACAAGAAATTTGATCAGATCACCAAAAGGGCAAAATGGTCATTTTTAGGGTTTTGACTGCACAAAGGCAATTTTTGACTGTTTGACCTAACCAATGGCAAATCAAGCTCACATATGGACTCAAGGACTCAATGGCATTGTCTTGACCCATTCCACAAGTTCAAAAGATCTCAAATGCATAGGATTGACAGATGAATTTTTCAGTCAACTGATCAAAATTTGACTGTATACTGAAAAGTCAAACTTTGACTTTTTGGTCAAAATCAAGTGCCAAGATTCATTTTTCATCAAGACATGTCAAATTATGAAGCTTGTTCATCAAGAAACCCAAAATTGCAAATTAGGGTTTAAAATGAAAAAATTTCATACTCCCTCCGGTCTCATTTATAAGAAAAAATTAACTTTTTATATACATTGAATAAGTAATGTATTTGGACAATATATTGTCCAAATACATTACTTATTTAATGTATCTAAAAAGTTAATTTTTTCTTATAAATGAGACTGGAGGGAGTAACTTAGAAATTTTCTAAGTTATGAAATTTTCTTATTTTTTCCTAACTTTGTCCCATTTTTTCACCAAGATGCAAATGGATTCAAACAAAACTTGAAACATGAAAGTTGTAGTCCATTGCAAAATCTACAACTTTGGTTCACAAAGTTTTCTCAAAGGAAGCTTGTATCTCAAGTTATGATTTTTGAAACAAGGGTACAAAACATTTTTAACTTAGAGAAATTTTGCCCTATTCTAGGCAGGATTTTGGCCCATCTTCTTGGCCATTTTTCACATGGTTCCACTTGGAGTTTCAATTTGCATTACAAATATGGATTGTAGTACATGTTCCAAGCTTTCCAAATTGTCCAAGAACTTCTCAAACACCCTTGTGGTTAGAGAGAATCGAATTTGCAAAGTTGGCCAAAACTCACTTTTGTTCATGGCCAAAGCATGTTCATAACAATTGCATTTTTCAAATCAGCATGGTTTATGCTAGCTTGCAGGCCTCTAAACCTCTTCACACTCAATAATTAAATGCCTAACCATTGTGTTAAGGTGTTATTTCTTTCCTTTGGGCATTGCACATATAATTAATCCTTAATTGGAAAAAGCAAACTTGCCATTTTGGAAAAGAGATACTTTATGTCAAGTTCCAAATCCTTGAGGTACATGCCAGATCTTTGAAGCAAAAGTTTGTACACAAATCCCATTTATCAAGAGCAAATGCTGCAGCATAGAGGGATAGAGTTCACAGGCCTGCATTGCAACTTGAACCTTCTTACTTCAAAAATAAGAAAGATATCAAAAGATATGCAACTTTCACTTCCTGCAAACTAGAGCTTAAGCAAACTTTGTATACATCTTCCACACATACCAACTGACCTAAAACAAGACTCAACCATCCCTCATACCTCCTCATACACGAAAACACCACCTTGCTGCAGAAACAGGGCATCCCCTGCAACTTGAGTTCCATAATCAATTCCACTCGTGCGCTTTGGCTAAAACTTGTTCAAACACATTCCATACCATCCACTGAAACTATCCCAAGCCTTAAACTCAAGCTGTAACACCCCTAACCACGTTTTCCATTTTCACTTTCAAGCTGTGCAGGTGGACTTCTATAGCACGATACAGGTGGTTTCAAAGCAAGCTAGGTACTTGGGAAGCATCCTTGGACTTCAGGCAAGCTCAACAGAAGCTCAAACTCCATTGAAGGTTGCTACATTGCTCTATCCAAGTTAAGCTGAAACAGGTAATCTATGGACTTCTATCTCTCTATCCAGGCATAATTAGGCTTAGGTTTGTGAATGAAACATGTTCTACTCATAACCCTGAAGCCATACATGTGTTTACTTTTCATTTATATTAAGCATGCTGTGAGAATTTTAGCCATGAATATTTGAAAAAAGCTAGGTCAGAAATTGGGGATGATGAAATTCTCCCTGGTTTCTTAGAGTTAAGTCAAGTTTTTTACATGCTTGGAATCGTGGTTTGATGCTCTACATTATTTGTGTTATGAGTTTTTGCTAAAAACCAAGGAATCAGGAGTTTGTATTTTGAAAGGAGAGGCGCGCGTTTAACAGAGCTGAAGGTTGAAGACAAAGTTGGCTTGGGCTGGGCCTGAGTCAGCTTGCTTTTTGAACCCCTTTTTTTCATTTGTACCCCCCCTGGCTCATTATGTGAAATATTTGTCATTTTTGCATTTTTCTTTTTGATTCTGATTTTATATTTTTTGCTCAAACATAAAAAACACCAAAAATATTTTTCCACATTTTTTTACATTTATTTGGCATTTATTTATTTTATTAAGCATATGTATAAATAATGTAATTCCTTTTTATTTAAAACCCTAGAAAATAATACAAAATATTTATCTTTTTTAGTTATTATTTTTTTATTTACATTTTGAAAACATTTTCTAAAATATACATTTTTTTGTAAATAATTAATATTTTATTTTTTGTACATATTTAGCATATTAAATATATATAAATATACATATACATATTTTATTAAATATTTAGGACAAAAATATAGAAATAATACATTTTTATTTTTATTTAATATTTGACATCAAAAATACTTTTTTACAATATACTTTTTATTTTTTTGTATAAAATTAATATATATTGTATACACTTAATAAATAATACTATTTATTCAAAATTAGGGTTTTTGCCCTAAACAACAAAAATAATAAAAAATATGACCCTTTTTTTTATTTTTGTTTATACTTCAAACATGAAAACCATTTTACATACATAAAAAATCCTTTTTTGCATAATACATTGCATTTTGATATTTATTTAAATTGTATTTATTTAAATGTTAAATATTTGTATATTCGATATGGTTGTAATAATTTAGATTTTATTTTCTTGTCAAATATCCCCCAAATTCAAACTTGTATCCCCATCCCCATAATCATGTTGTAATAATTTAGGACTTTAAATTCTCGCACATTTTAAAGTTTCCAAATTATGCCATGATAGACTTAGGGCTTGTATGCAAAATCAATCAACAAATAGCTTGACCTAATTCAAGATAAACATGCATGAAAAACAAACACAATGCGCACTTGCACCCTTAGGGTTACTCCACTTGTTTCCTTCAAAAATGGGGCATGTTTGCATGTCAAGTACTTTGGAAAAACAAAAACAAACGAAATGATCATAGTCCCTCGATGACGCTATATGAATTGCCTAAACAAAATGATCATAGTCCCTCAAGAAAATTGCCAAAATACTTGAAACTATTGCTTTCATGGTCTATACGATGACCCGCGCCCGTCCCGTTTACATCCTAACACAAGGTTGTTCACCAAATACAATGGTGAAACAACACTGTTAAAAGGGTTAAAAACATAAGGAAAGATCTTTGAGTAAAATAGGGTAGACAAACTCTTAGTTACTTGATCAAACTTGCAAAACATCCTTGCCTACTTTCAAACACACCTCACAACACAACTTCCAAACAACTTTCAAAAACATTGAATTATCTTTTCAAAAAGACAAACACCTTTGTAAAAACATTCAAACAAGAATTGTTACAAAGGTTGCCTAGACAAGACATCTTTTTCAAAATATTTTCAAAACCACACACACAAAGCACCATTTCAAACAATTGAAAAGCAAAGGCAAGTGATCTAAGCAAGTAACTAAGAGCCCATGGATAACCATGGATAGAAAGGGTGCTAATACCTTCCCTTTCTATAATCTACTCCCCGAACCCACGAAAACATCTCAAAGGTTTTTTCTGTGCTTTTTAACCTTTCCTTAGGATAAATAAAAAGTCGGTGGCAACTCTTGCTAAACCGAACAAGTGCGAATACAAACGCAAAACCTCAAGTCAGTTCTCCCACCGTATCATAGAACTGGCGACTCTGCTGGGGAATTTTCTAAAAGTGGGGTTACCTTAGGGTTTTAGATCACCTTTACATGCTTGCTTTGATTGCTTTACTTTTTGGGTTCCTTGCTTGGGTTTGTTTTAAATCCTACACCCGGATTTGGGGGCACCTTTTTAGGTGAATAGCAATAAACTGTGAGGGAACTGTGTGGGGTATACCGACATGGTTGAAGCAGTAGCTATGTTAGTGTGACATATTTGTGAGTACCGGTAGCCCTTGAGTAGTCAAGGAGAATACGGGGCCGCTGAGCGATGTCACAAAGCACTAATGAAATCTAGAACCTTACTTGACCATCTTGGCCTTTTTAGGGGTAGTGAGATGACCGACTTTGGTGCAGTCCGAAGTTGGTAGATACTCGATACTACACTCAAGGAGAACAAAAATAGTGACTCCAGTGAAGGACAAATTCAGAAATTTTTGAAAGTCTGATTTCCCCAAGAAAATTCTCCCAAGGCACTTCTGCTAGAACGAGTATGATCATCACGTGTTTCCCAGTTAGTTGAAGATGGGACCAATTGGTGTATGTTTCTATTGTGATCATATCTTTATTAGTCAAGTCTTGGTACATTGGGATCTCGGGTTTGACTGATATGAAGTCTTTATCTTTGATTTCCCAGTAAGGTCTTCACTCATGTAATGAAAGTCTTTTTTCTCCGTGCATGCTGAGTTGGAATCATTTGCAAAACATCCCCCTTTTGCAGTGCTAGAATTTTTTGTTGTTTTCCCGGTAACCAGGCTAGGGAAATGCCTTTATTAAGAAATGCTAAAACAATTGTCGACCTTTTGGGTTTTCTTCCGCCAAGTGTTGGGTTTGATTTAAAATCCCCATAAGTTTAATTTCATACTGTAATGTTCGATCTCTTGAAACCCCAAGTAAAGCTGAGGCAATATCTTTCCCTGGAATTTTCTTTTCCCTTAAGGTTTTATATTCTCTCCCTAGAGGTTGGATCAGTCGTCACTCTTAGTTTTGAAGGATGCATTCTGGTTTCCTCTTGATGAGGTGGTTTTGCTCTCCCCAATGAAGTCAATATGTCATCCCCAACAGAAATACAGACCTTGAAACTTTTGTTTTCCCCATTGAAGTCTGTGTGCTATTCCCCGGTGGAGCCTGGAGGAAGATGTTATATCATTATGTTTGTGTTTATTTACTATTATGATTTTGTTCCTTCCCAATAAAGTTAAGTTGGGAAATAGGAATTTGTCTCCTCAGTTGGTGCTTAATTTCTTATGGAAATTCTATCTTGGATGTGATTTAGCCGAGTATTGACTATACCTACTTGTTTTTGCCAGTTTGTCCCCAGTGTTATATGTCTGTTTTGTCAGCATATACATAATAACATTTATGCATTAATACATACATCATGCCAATCTAAATTTAGAAAATCACCCCTCATTCACATTCATTAATATCTTGTTGGCATATTACCCTGTTTTACAGAGTTGTGTTATCCTCTCTCCAATAGAGTGTCAACCTTAAGCAGAAAGTGTACATTCTTTCAATTTCCCCACTGAGTTATCCCTCATGGAAGATTTTTGCTTTAGCCTTCCTGTACATCTCTTTGTCTGGATAGAAGGTGGTTCCTTCTTGAGTTTATTTCTCATAAGGTTTTATTTTGGTTGACTGTTTCACTCCAGTTTATTTCTGGTTTGAATGGATGGTCCCCTGCAATATTATTATTTTTATTTCTGCAAGCTTTAAGCCCTAGTTTGAGAATGTTCATTTATTTTGCATAAGAAGATTTTACTTCCTCAATAGGAATATATTGGCATTTCCCCAGGAAGCCATATTCATTTCCCAAAGGAACCATTATTTCAATTCCTACTCATAACAACATATAACAAGTCTCTTTATTTGAGCAACCTGTATTTCCCCAGTGAATCTGATAGCTCCCAGAGAAGATTCAAATTTGTTACTCCAATGAATGGTAGCCTTGACATTATGGAAGGTAGTTTGTTGTTGAGATTTGTTACTCCAATGAATGGTAGCCTTTTGTTACCTTGGAAAATCTTAAGGAATTCAAGTACATGTGATAAATGAAGATATTCTCATAAGTTAGAAGTCATCCTCCAAAATAAGAGTTTTTTGGGAAACAGGAGCCAATGTGTGAAAAGTTGGTTTTATTAAGTCAGAGTTAATGCTTGGAAGGAGTCACACTGAAACTGTCGAAATTGAACTACGTCGACTAGGAAGAAATAAAAGGATATGTCAGAAGGATAAAATTGGTTTATTCGACCAAAGGGTAAAAGAAAAGGACTTGGTCGAAAATGGTTTTAGTCGACAAGAAGGGTTTCTTGGACTTAGAGGAAGTCTGATTATTCTTTGCTAGAAAGAAAGCGTCGAAGCAAGGCAAAAGCAGTTTATGTTCAAGAGGTTTAGAGGAATCGTGGGCAAATACCAGCAACCCACGACGTGTTCAAGCGCCAAATAGGTGGAACTTCAAAATCATGAGCAGTTACTAGCAATCCACGACGTGTTTGAGCGCCAAATAGGTGGTATCATTTAGTGAAGCAGTTACCTCAAGGTGTTAATATTAGCCGTAGATTTTATCTAGGTAATTACTTTGTAAACATTATAAATAGGCAGATTTTGTGTAGTTTGTGGGTGTTCACCTGTACTCTAAAATCACTTGTCAAACTCTCTCATTCCAAGCGTCAGGAAATCAAGAGTGAAGAGTGCTTTATGTACGTGAATCACCATTTTTATTTCAAGGCAAATCTTTTATCTTTCAATTATATCCTTTGAGTACTTTATCTGTTTTCTCTTTACTGTCGAGCAAGATCTATATGTTATCTTCTATTTCACATAAACAATTCGACACTATCTGTGGGTCAAGAGTCACCTGTCAGTTAGTTTAGCGAGTCTCTCTTTTTTGTATGAATATCTTTTACCGGCCACGAGTTACCAGTCAGTCGATTAAATCATAGTGTGAAAAACCATTACAGTCGTTTCTCCAGTCAAAAGAAAACCGTTTCCCTTGACTAACATTTCAATGAAATAGGTGTGATAGCAAAAACTCTTAGCACGCGTCTTGAGATCAACTGGTCGATCTTGCAAGTTACCCTCAGTTTAGGACTCTGGGAGGACCAGTGGTTGTTTACCATTTTCCATAGTAAACAAATTGGCACACCCGGTAGGACCTAGTGCTAAGAATTGGTCTTAAGTATTTATAAGTGAATGCAACTTAGAAATGGGAAGTTAACCAAAGAGTATAATAAACCATTATCTAGGAATCAAATATCAAGAATGACAATTCTTGATAATCAAAACATAGACGAAATCCTGTCACGAACTTTAATCACTACCGATCTAGTAGTTTCACAAGTAGCACTTTTTCCTCCAGTAGGGTCGACTTCTGCGGTTTCCGTACAAATGTCTCAGGCTCCACCGGGAAGCCCAAGACCAGTAATGACTATGAATACCATACCTAATGTGCCTCGTTTTGGTAATGTAGATCCTTCTTATGGAATTCCGTATTCCATGATGCTAGGATATCAGTCAACATCGAATACAATAGTGGTGTCAGATAATGTTCAAAATTTGAACTCTCCTTTACAAGGATCTGCGCCAGGGGGAAATAATAGAGGTAACCAAAATAGGGTAGCGCCTTATCAACCCTTAGTACCGCCTCTTACTAATACTTCAGTAGCAGTATTAAGGCAACAAATGGATGATAGTAACCATGAGTTGGTTAATATGTTAACTAACCAGATGGGTAATGTATTTAATCCCATAGTACAAGAGTCGACTGAGACTAATAGGCAGTCCACTGAAACAAATCGACAGGTGATTGCCCAATTAACGCGTTTGTGTAATTTTTTAGGTGCTCCCCCAACGCCTATTCAACAGGCACCACCTGTTCGACTAGATGCCCATGGTCAAATAGACATGGGGGTAATACAGGATGAAATTGTCCATCAGGGGAAAATGGTAGTGCCTCCAAGGAATTTGATGGTCGATCCACCTACGGTATTAGTAGATCGACATCAAGAGGCTGATGAAATTGTCGATCAAATTCGACAAGAAGACTTAGCTGTTGAAAATAATTTAACCACCATTATCGAAATAATTATGGCTAGAAATGGTATGAATACCATACTTCAGAGGCCAACATATTCCTCCCCTTTGTCTGAATATATTTTATAGACTAAAAACCCTAGAGGATGGAAAATCCCTAAGTATACGAAATTTGAGGGAGAATCTGGAGAGTCGATGGTGGAACATATTGCCAGATATCTAACTGAATCTGGGGATATGTCGAAGAATGAAAACTTAAGGGTAAAAAAGCACTTTCTTCTTCCCTTACTAAGGCAACTTTCACATGGTTTACCACTTTACCCCCAAATTCGATTGACTCATGGACGAAGTTGGAGAAACTTTTCCATGAACAGTTTTATGAGGGTCATTCGAAAATTAGTTTGGTCGAGTTATCAAACATTAAAAGAAGGTTTGTTGAAACCATTGATGATTATCTAAACATATTTAGGTCATTAAAAGCAAGATGCTTTACTCAAGTTCCAGAACACGAGCTTGTTCAAATGGCTGCTGGAGGTTTAGATTATTCCATTAGGAAGAAAATAAATCCAACCTTCGTGAAAAGTATGTCACAGTTAGCTGATAGAGTTCGACATCTAGAGCGTCTGCGACTAGAAAAAGTCATACATACTAAGGCTAAGACTAGAAAAGAAAAAATAGCCTTCATAGATTATGATAACACAGATCCCATTTATGAGGCCGACTATACCTCACCAACAGAGGCAGAGGTCGACTTGGCTGAAATGAAGCCAGGGCCAGCCTATGAGTGTAAATCATTATTTCCTACTAAAGGAAAGAATACGGTAAAAAATAATCCAAAATTTCCAGCAAAAACTTATACGTTTGATGTCACTAAGTGTGAAGAAATTTTTGATTTACTGGTTAAAGATGGTCAAATTTTAGTACCCCCAGGTGCTAAATTACCACCATTAGAACAACGACAGAAAAGAGGTTTTTGTAAATTTCATAATTATCTTGGTCATACAACCTCTCAATGTTATCTTTTCAGGGATCTCGTGCAAAAGTCGCTGCAAGAGGGTAGGATGAAGTTTGCTGCAAGAAAGATGAAGATTAATACTGATCCTATTAGGCAAGAGGAAGCTTTGTTTCTCGACCCAGTGGGCATCAAAATGGTAGAGATTACTGAATTTCCCGAGGACAATATGGTCGAAGAGGGCACTGGAGAAAGTCTTGATGTCGGCCTAGCAGATGTGTACTCAAGGCCTGAGGAAGATTTGCTAGACTTCCTTTACCGCTGTAAGAATAAAGTTTCACAAGCTTGCTTGTGTCCTAGATGTGGCGCTTTGACTGACAAAATAGATGCTGAAAATTTCTAGAAGCTACAGTTAGAGAAGAACAAAACCAAGCCACACAATCAAAGGTTACCTACACCTAGGGACCTAAGGAGAGTTATGGGAAACTCGCATGTTAAACCTACGATTTATATTCCCTCAGCGAAAGCTCCTAACGGGACCTGGATTAAACCCCAAGGGAGAAAGGGCGCACCAATTGATGGGGCACCAAACAGAGGGAAGTCGGTTATTGACTACCGACATGAGTTCAAGTAAGAGAAGAAAAGCCACATCTTTGAAAACTACATAGGGAAGAATCCCATAACTCGAACCCAATGGAGACGCTTCCAGCGTCGAAAGCAAGCTGAGAGGCAAGCGGTTGCTGGCCAGTTTGCTGCAAACAAAGGTGGCAATCAGAGGCAGTACCCGGTGAAAGTCGACTCCTTTGTGAAAGAACGAATCAAAGAATTCGTGAATCGACTAGCTACCAAATGTTCTGAAGAAGCCACTGACGATTTTGATTCCGACTCTGAAGAGAGTTTGAATATCTTAGTCAACATAGTATCAATCTGCCAGTAGAATATGATTGCTTGATGGAAGTAGAGGATTCAGCAGACACAGATGCTGAGGAGATGGCTTTACACAAGCCAACGTGCTACTTTGTCATGAACAATTGTTCCATTAAGAACTAAGATGCTTTCTTTGAGAAACCATATATGGCGATGGGGAGCCATTTAAAGCCCCTTCTAATACGGGCTAAGGTTGAAGGGGTGGCTATCAATAAGGTGTTGGTAGACTGTGGTGCTACGGTGAGCATTATGCCACACCACCTGTTACTGAAAAATCGGTAAATATGACACCGATGTTAGGTCTCATAACATGGTCTTATCAGACTACGAAGGAAGAACTAGAAACACCATGGGTGTGATCCAAGTGAACATCACTGTCGGCTCAGTTACTAGGCCGACTATTTTCATGGTGATTCAAGGCAAGCCAAGTTACAATCTCCTAGTAGAGAGAGAATGGCTACACAGAGTGGGGGCTGTGCCATCCTCTATGCATCAGCGTTTGGTGATCTGGAGGGAAGATGGCATAGTCGAGAATATTGAAGCTGATCAAGGGTATTTTATGGCAGATGTGAACAATGTCGAAAAGAAGCAGTTCGATAGGAAATTGGCTAATATTTCCCCATTTCAACCTGATGAAGAAGTATATGCCAACCATGATGAAGCATTTGTTTCATTGAATTTACATGAAACCCATGGCTTTATATGGGATGTGGAACCTCTCGAGGATCCATATTGTACTAACCGGTCGACAGGTTGGGGAGACATCAGTGATGATGTATGAGCTAGATGCTCTAAACAGGATTTCAGCATATATCACCGAAAGTAAAATAAATTCGGCACTGGAAGCTGAAGAAAATATGGCTCTCGAAGCCAATAAAACACAAGTTCTAAATGAAGGAGCTACTTTGGCTATTGAGCCAAAGATACCAGATATACTAGAGACGGTCGAAGAAAACGTCGATAAGCAGCGTCTGGACTGCATATATGACGAAGAACCCTTAGGCTTCAAAAAGGATCCAATGGCACCAGAAAAGATGCAGCCATAAGACCCTTTATAAGAAATAGATCTTGGAGAAAAGGGGGATGAAAGACCAACTTATATCAGCGCCAACATCGACCCAAAGTTGAAATATGAGGTAATATCTTTATTAAAAGAATTTAAAGATTGTTTTGCTTGGGACTATAATGAAATTCCAGGTTTAAGCAGGGACTTGGTAGAACTAAAATTACCAATAAAAGCTGGAAAGAAACCAGTAAAGCAGACACCCAGACATTTCGCTCCAGCCATAATGTCAAAAATCAAAGAGGAGGTAGAAAGACTCCTCAAAAGCATATTCATAAGAACTGCAAGATATGTCGACTGGTTGGCAAACATTGTGCCAGTAATTAAGAAAAATGGAAAATTAAGGGTATGCATAGATTTTAGAGATCTAAATGCTGCTACCCCAAAAGACGAGTATGCCATGCCTGTGGCAGAAATGTTGGTCGACTCGGCCGCTGGTTTTGAATATCTAAGTATGCTTGATGGTTATTCTGGTTATAACCATCTTTTTTTATAGATGAAGATGTATCTAAGATGGAGTTTCACTGCCCTGGGGCACTGGGAACCTATGAATGGGTTGTCATGCCATTAAGTTTAAAAAATCCCAGAGCGACATATCAAAGGGTAATGAATTCTATGTTTCATGATTTTATTGAAGATTTCATGCAAGTTTACATTGATGATATTGTAATAAAGTCGAACAGTAAACCAACTCATCTGCAACACTTTCGAAAGTCTTTCAAAAGGATGAGAAAACATGGATTAAAAATGAATCCATTAAAATGTGCTTTCTGTGTACAGGCAGGTGATTTTCTTGGCTTTGTGGTGCTTAAAAAAGGCATAGAAGTAAATCAAAGTAAGACTAAAGCCATCATGGACATCAAACCACCGTCGACCAAAAAGGAACTTCAATCTTTGTTGGGCAAGATAAATTTCCTAAGGAGGTTCATATCTAATTTAAGTGGAAAAACCAAAGTATTTTCACCACTACTTCGACTAAAAAATGAAGATTTAGTTTGGCAAGAGGAGCATCAAGAGGCTTTCGACAAAATCAAAGACTACTTAGTAAAGCCTCCAATATTGGCACCTCCTGTTAGACATATGCCTATGAGGTTATATATTGCAGCCTCAGATGCGACTATAGGTAGTATGTTAGTCCAACAAGACGAAAAAGGTGTCGAGATACCTGTGTATTATCTTAGTCGAATGCTAAATAATCCTAAGACTAGGTATAGTGATATAGAAAACTATGCCTTTGCCTGTATTTCTCTTGTATTAAACTAAAGCAATATATAAAGCCTGTTGATGTGTATGTATCTTCTCATTTCGATATTATTAAGCACATGTTATCCAAACCAATTTTACATAGTCGAATTGGTAAATGGGCTTTAGCATTAACAGAGTATTCTCTGACTTACATGCCCTTAAAAGAAATGAAAGGACAAGTAGTGGCAGATTTTTTGGTCAACCATTCAATGGTTGGTATACCTCAAAATTATGTAGACTTAGTGCCATGGGAATTATACTTTGATGGTTCTAGCCATAAGAATGGAGTTGGAATAGGAGGAATTATAATTTCTCCCAGTGGAATTCCAACAGATTTCAAGTATAAAATCAACGGTATATGCACAAATAATGAAGCAGAATACGAGTCCTTAATAACAGGACTTGAACTGCTGCTAGATTTAGGGGAAAGGAACGTTGAAATTATTGGAGACTCTGAGTTAGTGATTAAACAAGTATCAAAGGAGTACAAATGTGTTAAAGAAAATTTAATCATGTATTTTGTGATTACCATCAGATTATTAAAATAGTTCGAGCAAGTAAGTATTCAACACATACCTCGAAGAGAGAACAAAAAGGCTAATGACCTAGCACAAGAAGCCTTAGGATACAAGAGAGATCAAAATGAAGAACTTACCCAAGTAAGAGAGAAAGTTCGAGAAACTTTGTTATCCCTTTCAGATTTGTCGATCGTGAAGTTAGGGGGGTATATATGCCGAAAATTTTCAAATTTTAACCATTGATAATGGACAAGAGAATGATTGGTGAAAGCCATTGGCTAACTATCTGCGCATCCCCACGGGGTCGATAGATCGTAAGATCAAGTATTATGCTCTTAGTTATGTTTTTATAGAGAATGAATTATTTAATAAAACTACTGAAGGAGTTTTGCTAAAATGCCTTGGAGAAAGTGAGGCATACGTGGCAGTGTCAAGTGTGCATAGTGGAGCATGTGGTGCACATCAAGCAGGACACAAAATGAAATGGATTTTGGTGTGTTCAGGCATCTATTGACCTTCAATGCTAAAAGATTGCATCAAATTTGCTAAAGGTTAACGAGAATGCCAAATGCATGGGGGCATACAACATGTCCCCGCAAGTGAATTACATGTAGTTATAAAGCCCTGGCCATTCAGAGGATGGGCTTTAGATGTGATTGGAGAAATAAAACCAGCATCATCAAAATAGCAAAGATATATTTTAGTCAGTATTGATTACTTTACAAAATGGGTCGAGGAAGTAGCTTTAACTAACGTCGACCAAGAAGCTGTTATTAATTTTATACAAAATCACATCATCTGCCGGTTTGGAATTCCAGAAACAATTACGACCGACCAAGGATCAATGTTTACTGGACAAAAAATGCAAGAATTTGCGCAAGAAGTTGGAATTAAATTTTTAACTGCTACTCCTTACTATGCTCAAGCAAATGGCCAAGTCGAAGCTGCCAATAAAGTGATAATTAGCCTAATTAAGAAGCATGTAGGAAAGAAGCCAAGGAATTGGCATAAAACATTGGATCAAGCCTTATGGGCGTGTAGAACTTCCCCTAAGGAAGCAACAGGAACTACTCCATTTCGACTTGCATATGGGCATGATGCAATGTTACCGGTGGAGATACATGTTCAATCGATAAGAATCCAAAGACAACATGAAATACCATATGAGGATTACTGGAATATGATGGCAGACGAGCTTGTCGACATATATGAGGAAAGGATGTTGGCCCTTGATTCGTTAATAAGACAGAAAGAGTCGCCAGAGCTTACAACAAAAAAGTAAAGGATAAAGTATTTGTTGTCTATGATCTAGTATAGAAAGTGATATTGTCTATGGACAAAAATGATAGGGTTTTGGAAGGACCTTTTAAAGTGATACAAGCTTTTTCAAATAATGCATATGAGCTTGAGGAGTTAGCCCCAGATCAATGGATCTTAAGGGTAAATGGCAAGTACTTAAAAAAGTATAAGCCCATTCTTTAAGAAATTAAAATCTCGACGGATAAATATTCGTCGAACCAATGAGCTAGTAAAATTTTGTCGAGACCAGCAAATTCAAAACACGCATAAAATATGGAGATTACATATAAAACGAACAAATAAAGGATTCGTTAAAATTTGGATTAGAGCCATGAAGAAATTACAAGATTGTTGTTACAATGATTAAGAATGCTTAAATTTGGCTTGAAAGACTGCAGTTCACCATGGAGGTTAGTGGCCTGATATTCAAAACCTTCTGCCTGAATCTTAAGTGTTTCAAGCTCTATTTCGACAGAAGAAATCGCGTCACTTTAAGCCACGGCGTCCACAACCACTTGCTCAGCTTTTGCTTGGATGGGATTAATCACATTGTTAATTTCTTCCTCTTGCTTGGTGATTAATTCTAATTACTTGTTGAAAGCAGAAATCTGGTTACGAATTTCAGTAGCTCTATTTCGTTTAGGAATCAGTTCTTGTTTCTTCTTTTCAACCATTGCTAACGAACCATTAATTTCTTCAATAACCTGCACCACCATATCCAACTTTTCTATCACAAAGTCTTCCTTTGACTCAACCGCTGCCTCATTTGCTCGAGTTCTTTCAACATTTTGGCGTAGTGGGATGAAAAGTTTCTCAAACGCTATTATCATCAACCTGGCTGATTCATACATATTGAGTTCCTTCATTTTAGCAAGAGCTTCTGAGAGTTCTAGGCCAAGAGTTGGATAAGAATGGAGTAGATGAGGCAGATCAGGACTCAAAGTATGAGTCCGAATTTTAGTCATCATATTTTTGGCTTTAACTGCTTCAGGACTCATCTTGCCTTTATGTGCTTGAGATGGGTTGGAGTCAGAAGAAAGAGTATAAAAACTCACAAAGTGACGCAACTTAGAAATTGCTTCTAGACTAGAAGGATTGACTCCCATGTGTTTTAGCTTAGTGGGTGAGTCGACCTTTGTTCTCCCAGAAGAAACGAGAGGCGCGCCTTGCGTGCTTTCAGGGGGGAGGGGATTCGGGAAGTGGTGACATTTTTATTTGCTTTTGAATCCTGCAGGGAATCTAAAAGGCTAGAATTATAACTAGTTGAACTATAACCCTTATGTTTGGTAGGACTAGTGACTGAGTCAGAGTCACTAAGAGTAGCCAGAATAGTCAGGTCGATAAACTCACCATCAACAAAGTCAAGATTCTCATGATGCTGAAGGGAAGAAGCTTCTGAAAAAGGGGGTATAGTAAGGTACACGCTGTTGTTGATAAGAGGTGTTAACCTAAATAAAGTAAGAAAAGGTATTAGCCAAAACGAATTCAAAAAGCAGAAAACGAAAGAAACTAGAAAACAACCAGCTAAATACCTGTGTCAAAGGATTAAGATCGACAGACTCGTCCTTAGCTGAAACTTCAGTAAGGTTTCTCATTGGGTTTTGAACTTCATCAACCCCAGGGGCACGAGTCGGAGTAACCGGAGCTGTGTCGACCACGATGGTGTCAGCACCCAAATCCAAAGTGGCTTCAGGATTTTCGAGCAAAACCACGTTACGTCTCCTTCTTGTAATAAGAGGAATTTCGACATCAGCTGGATCCTCTGTTTCATCAATAAGTTTCAAGCCAAACTTTGCTTCAGCACCCTGGGGTATAGGTGCCTTCGTCTTCTTCTTCTTCGCCACCTCACCTTCAGTAGAGGAATCTTTTTTCCTCTTATGGCTTTTGAATTTGTGGGAGTGTTGAGAGGGCTGAACATCAGGTGATGGCTATAGTATCAAAGAAAGATGTAAATCAAAGCAATTGTATTAGTCAATAATGGAAGTTTTTAATCGAAAAAATATACCTTATCCTGCTCAGAAGTATGCTTTTTGTCCTTCTTGGACCTTTTGGATTTTTCAGAGGGAGCAGCCAAATCCGCTGAGCGTTTTTGACTCTGGCAAACAAGGAAAATATTAATACAAGTTTAGGGTGTAAACAACATATAAACAATAAGTATATAAATACACCCACCGAAGAAGCCTTCTTGAGTGAAGAAGAAATGGGTTCATCGTCAGAGGGTGTGTGGTCAGGAATGATCTACAAAATTAAGCTAAGTAGATGTGCCAAATCAAGAAGGATAGCTTGCAGAAAGTTGAAGTTTCAACCCGACGGGTTGAAGGTTTTTGTTTGTCGACAGAAATGGCACCCGCCTGATCTATTGGTATAGCTGTAAGATAAGTGTAAAACAATCAAATAAGCAACCAAAGTAAAACAGGCAGGGGGTAAACTTTCCAGAAATCATTACCAATTTGTGTAATCGAAAGTACTCTAACATATCGAAGATCATAATGAAGATGCCCCGAGTAGTTAGGTAGGTAATACTTCGTCGGTACTACTCTGTCGGCCTTTGTCCTATAGGAATTTTGCATATCCGGTATAGAGTAATACCACCAATCAAGAATAGGTGGGCCAAAGGCCAAGGCCAAAGGGATAGATGGAAAAGGAGGAAATTTGATGTTTCCAAAATGAAGAGCGTAAAGATATTTATCTTTCGCATAACTAGGGATTTTTAGTGTCGAGATTCTATCGGTTACCTTCTCCTTTAATTCGACAGCGGCCTCATAGATGGTCCAACTAAGATCATTAGGTCGATACACAATTCAGAAGTAATTCGGGAAAGCTCGAATTTGTTTAATATGAGTAATCTTACACTTGGTCGCCTTTGCCTAAAAATTTGAGAAAGTTGTGGTTAGTTCAGTCAACTTAGCATTAGAATCACCAATGAATGTAACAAAATATGACTGCTACCAAGTTTCAAATTATTTGGTGCAGTAAAAAGACGATTGGGAAGGAGTGAGAGTGAGTGTGGGCCTTCATGCCCATAGATTCCCTATATCATCCTTGATCATTTCGAAGGGTTGGTCAGTTGTGATGTCGACCAACAACCCATGAGAATTGAATAAAGATTTAGGAACAAGTTGACAGAGGCAAAATTTTCGAGCCACCAAGTTAGGTTGGTAAGCGACCAAACTTGGGTTTACACTGACAATAACAGTAGATAAGAATTGGGGAGTCAAGTAACGCCTCCAAAGGATTAAAGAATTTTTCTTGTCCTTTTCTATCGTGGGTGGAAAATCCCTAATAAACCACTTTGGGCCATCTTGTCTAGCATAAAAAGGAGCCATCGAGGGGGTAAAGTCGACTCTTGTCAGCATAATGGTAAACAACAGCCTCAAGACTTCAGGATTTAGGGAGCCTTTGTCGATAGGAGTCAGAGTCAGAGTTAATGCCTTGAAGGAGTCACACTGAAACTGTCGAAATTGAACTACGTCGACTAGGAATAAATAAAAGGATATGTCAGGAGGATAAAATTGGTTTAGTCGACCAAAGGGTAAAAGACAAGGACTTGGTGGAAAATGGTTTTAGTCGACAAATAAGGGTTTCTTGGACTTAGAGGAAGTGTGATTATTCTTTGCCAGAAAGAAAGCATCGAAGCAAGGCAGAAGCGGTTTATGTTAGCCGATTAAATCATAGTGTGGAAAACCATTACACCCATTTCTCCAGTCAAAAGAAAACTGTTTCTCTTGACTAATATTTTGACGGAATAGGTGTGATAGCAAAAACTCTTAGCACGCGTCTTGGGATCAACTGGTCGATCTCGTAAGTTACCCTCAGTTTAGGACTCTGGGAGGACCGGCGGTTGTTTACCATTTTCCATAGTAAACACCTCGTCATTATGGAAGGTAGTTTGTTGTTGAGATTTGTTACTCCAATGAATGGTAGCCTTGTCATTATGGAAGGTAGTTTGTTGCTGAGATTTGTTACTCCAATGAATGGTAGCCTTGTCATTATGGAAGGTAGTTTTTTGTTGATATTTGTTACTCCAATGAATAGTATCATTGTCATTATGGAAGGTAGTTAGTTGTAAGATTTATTATTCCAATGAATGGTAGCCTTGTCATTAAGGAAGGTTGTTTGTTTTTGAGATTTATTACTCTAATGAATGGTAGCCTTGTCATTATGGAAGGTAGTTTGTAGTTGAGATTTATTACTCTAATGAATGGTAGCCTTGTCATTATGGAAGGTAGTTTGTTGTTGAGATTTGTTACTCAAATTAATGGTAGCAAGGTAGTTCATTGTTGAGATTTTTTCCCGATGAATGGTAGCCTTGTCATTATGGAAGGTAGTTCATTGTTGAGATTCTATTTCTCTGAAGAGGTTCATTTGTTTTCATTTATGAGTATTGTCTGCTTATTGAAATTTACTGGTATCATCTTAAAATTTCTTTCCACGGTGGGTCGTGTTACTTTTTTTCTATCTCCTCAGTGAGTGGATGGTTTGTAGTCATCTGTTGGTCACCATTATCCTTCACTTTCTCTCCTCATTTTTTTAAGTTGATGATGCTTTATCTCCTTTTGGGGCTCTACCCCAACATAATTTTATCTTTTGTTCACTAGTGATTTATTTTCCTGGTCGGGTTTCTCTTTTGATTCTTGTTTTATGTGCTACATCCTCAATGGAGTTTTGCACCCTTTTTAGATTTTTTCATCTGCATTCATAATCATAAGCATTGCACGACATCTTAGGGCAAAAAATAGGGCTTGTTTTATATTTAAGTATCTCCAATCGCGTCGAAACGAAGATTTTTTAACCTTCGCATATCCGGATAGAAGACTCTTAAATAAGGGCAGCTGTTGTACCCTAATTTTGACCCTAATATCCCTCTATCATATCATATCAATTTAATCACAACAAGATCACACACTAGGGTTTGGTTCTTCTCCCTATCTTTAGCTTTGTTGTATAGGGAATCACCAAGCACCTTGACTTGTATCTTGTGATCATCTATGTTTTGGTTATCCTTTAACTAATGAATATAATAAGTGTTTGCCCCAATTGATGATGTTGTAGGAGAAAGCACAACACATTCCATCAAGATTGATCTAGATTCATGAGCTCATTTCTATGCTTTCCTCAACAAAGCTTCATTGAGACTCAAGCCTCAACATTGAAGATACTTTGAAGAAATATCATGACAAAGTCTATTATGATTCATCATACTTAAAGTTGTCAAAGATGGTTCAAAGGTACAAGGATTGATTGAAGAAGTTTGACTCAATTGGGTAAATCCTTGATTCATTGATCACAAGTGCACATCTCCTTCAATTCTCAAGATTTGAAAGTGGTTTTGGTTGATATGGTTTTCTCCTTATCATCCTCAACAACTCATATTCACATTACAAAAGTATTTGTCTAAAGAGGTAGGTCAAAATTGCAATGGTTTCCCAAGGCATTTTCTTGCTCTAGGAGCTAGGGTTTTGAACTTCAAAAGGGAATATCTTACCCATCTTTTGGTATTTTGAATGATTCTAAAGACATGATTCTCTTCAAAGGGTTATTAACAAATCACTTTAAAAGTTTCAAGGAAATTTTGTATGGAAGAAACTTGATGATGAAGAAAGATTACAAGTCCTCCAGATGAACCCTCAAATTCCATTAGGTGATTTCAAATGATCATAACTTGGTCAATTTTTATAAACTTGAGCCCACTATTTTTCCATAATGATATTAAAGATGTTAACTTCAACCCATCTTTTAAGTGAAAAGTGTGAAAATGGATGGAAGATGCCCTAAGGATGCAAAAGATTATAGGCCATTTCATGAATTTTTGCCAAATTCAAGAACTCATAACTTCCTCAATTTTTAGATATTTTGAATGGTTCAAGTCTCAAAATGTCACTCAAGAGATATACTTCATGCCATATTTTTTGGTCAATAGAAAATTTCAAGTGTAAGGCCATGTTTGGATGCAAGAGATTATAAGTCATTTTTGAAGAAAAACTTAGAAAAATTTCTAAGTATAGAAAATCAACCTCTTTTTCTCAACTTTAACTCATTACAACTTCCAGATCAAGCATCCATTTGATCCCATTCTTTGCACATTATAAAGCTTGTAACCTCATCTTTCTAAAGCTTGTAACCTCATCTTTCTAAAGCTTCAAGAATCATATCCTAAGACCCATTGAGTTGAGAATGCCATTGATTTGAATTTGGTAACTTGAAACAAAAGTTTCTTGACAGAATTTGAAATCTTTGTTTTGGCTTATAATCACAAAATTCCCACGCGTTTCTGCTTCTAATAGTGTTTAGTAACTTTCCAAAAGCATTTAGCATCATAAAACACAAGGATTGGATGAGTTTTGATAAAAAATGAGTCACACTTTTCCCATGATACAGATTCACACGAATTCCCTCCAAACTTCATTATTTCACACACTTGAACATTCCAGTCACTTCCCTATAAATACAGGATCATCCCTCATTCATTTCCTCAAGCTTGAAGAGCCAAAATCACTCTGTCAAACTCTCTCCATAACACCCTTTTCTGAGATTTCAAATTCTTATTTCTACCACTTTTCTATTCAATTTCTTCCTTAATCCTTCATCCTTGAACTTTCATGAAGCTAACAAAATAAGAATCAAGCCTTGAGGTTCCCATAATCGTGCTAGCCAAGTCCATTTGCAGAGCAACTTCATTTGAATTTGTTCAGGTAGTTTAAGGTACCAAATCTAATAACTCAAATGATTGGAATGGTCTATGATGTTCACTGATGCTTTTCATTAACCCAATTTTGGAGAAACAATGCATTTGATACTTCTGATTTTCGATTTTAACATTTTTAAACATCTCTGGTTTTTTCCAAATCGACTAGGTTGTGTTTTATATAAATTTGGCGCGAGGATATGGTTGTGATCGTCTTGAAGAGACGCGTCTATTGGTACCACTAGGAGTGCCTAAATTTACATATTCAATGACTTGAGGTTTGCCCTATTTGCAGGGAGTCTGGAGGTTGAAGATGATGACATGTCCTTTCTCAACCAATGATAACACCCCAATTGTTTTATTTTTATTGGTTGGCTTTTTATTGATCCATTGTGTTTTTAAATAAGGTCCATATCAAGCACATCGCGTCTGGTCCACTTGATCAGCTTACTAACACATTTTGACTATGATTTGATGGTCCACATCTTTTTAATTTTATTTTTATTTTCTGATTTTATATTTTAATTGTTTTAAATTTCAAAAATTCATAACTCTTTTATTTTTTATCCAAAAATTATAAAAAAAATATACAAAAATACCTTGAATTACTTCTGACTTTGTGAATATTTTTTCATATTTTTATTTTGATGTTTGATATTTTTCATAATTTTTGCTTTGTTTGCTTTATTTTAATTATTTTAAAATACTTTCTGACATTTTTAAATTCTGAAATTTTTTATAAAAATCATTTTCATTATTTCTGACCCTCTGAATTTTTTTACGGAATTTTATTTTAAATTTTACTATTTTTGATCTTTTTTCCTTTATTTGAGCAATTTAAATTAGTTTTAAAAATAGTTTATGACTTTAAAAAATTACCAAAAATTTCATAAAAATATTTGAGTTCGTTTCTGATTTTTCTATGGTCTCAATTAATTTTTCTTGAGTGTTTTAAATATAATTTATATTTTCCCCTTATTTCCAAATTTAAAAAATCATTTAAAACCTTTTTCTTTTATTTTAAATATTATTTTATTTTTTGTACATGTTCTGGCTGATCTTGGACTATAAAATTTTGATCATGAACTTTATTAACATCCTTGAATCCATGGTGTTGAGTCTAACTCCATTAAAATGGATGAATTATTTAATAATAGTTTGATTAAATTTTTGGTTCAAATGTGGTTTACTTTTTACCCTATTTCTTCTTCATCTCATCTCTTTCTCAGTTGTACTAAATGTTATTGGAGCATGATTTCCATATCATGTCTCAAAATATATGGTACATAGATTGCTATTGACCGGCCTCAAAATAGGTGCGACTTCTATATAAGTCCACTTACGATTGCTTAACATAGCGCTAAATTTTGTCCCGATTCGAGAAATATTCATTCGTGGCCCAAACCCATGTTTGCAAGCCCAAGTATGTTAATTTGAACCCTTTGATCCAATAACCTTGAGATTTATTTTTAGGAAGCTTTGGTTCTACCAATCCTCTAATGAATCTTCATCAATTTTGGTCAAAGTGGATCACATAAACATCATTGATCATTTAATGTTGCCTTAAGATTTCTTAAATGGATGATATACTTGACAAAAAGCAAATGCAACTTGTTGCTGAGAGGTGTTTGTTCTATCAATCCTCTAATGAATTCCAAATTCAAATTTCAAGATGGTCATTCAACTAACCACTAATTCCTAACAATTGACTTTATTTTATGCTTTTAATTTATGCCTTTACTCTAAGCAAATTTATTTTAGCATTTATATTTCATGCTATTTTCATCTTTGCTCACTTGAGCATTTAATTTTATGTCATTTTTATTTTGCTCGTTTGAGCTTTTCATTTATTTTTTTTGAAGATACTTAATAATCAACTTGAACCATAAAAAACTTTAATGTTACTTGGACTACTTGGTTACTATCCTTTGCATTTTGGAGACATGGACTTCTTAGACTTAGGATTATGGGCCTTAAACTATCTTAGAGACCTTGTGACCTCAACTATTATTTTGTCTGGAGTTCTTGGATTTACTTCAAGATATTGGGTTGTTTGTTTGTTTTGTGTGCATGTTAGTGTGATTGCATGCTTTGTCTGTGATCTGGAATTCATCTATATACAACCGTTACTCTGCCCAATTTTTGTGAAGACTTAATACAAATGGAGTTTGGTTTTCTTAAGAGATCATTTTTGTAATTGTTTGTTTAGTTTCAAATCCAAAGGATGTGAATTATACATTGACTCATTGTGTCAAGTGTTGGATTCTTGTTGGTTAGACGGTTCTTTTCCCTAGATTTTACCTTATGCTTTAGGATAGTCCCTTCATCTTGTCCCATCTTCTTTAATTTCAAAATCTTCTCTCTCCTTTTGAAAATTCTTCTTGTTTTAAAACTTGAACCACTTTCATAATAAACTTGGACTTAGGTCCATGGACATTTCAAAAATCTTTTCTTAATAAAACTTTAATCAATTTAATAATACTTGGACATTTTTATGAGAAGACTAAAAGTCAATCGATCTCATTCAAACTATTTTGCCATTTTGGATTTTATCTTTAAATTTTTCTCTCAAAAGATTAGACTCTTATCAATCCTTGTAGTGATGCAAATAACTATACTTCTACAATATGTAGTGAAGTGAGATATTTTCCACTTGAGTGTTGAGTGAAGCTTTATTGATTTTAAAATCCAAGCTATATACTCCACTTTGAGATGATGCAAATTCTCCTTTCTCATAATTGTGGATAGTAAGTATGTTTTCCACTCAGATAATGACAATGAGGTCTTATCCCTTAAAATCAATCAACACACTTGTGTTTTAAATTTTTTAAAGGTGAACTACGTGTACCCTGATCCCCTATTACGCGGAAGGTGGTACATAGACACTAAAGGTTCACAACCGCGGAAGGTGCAAAAATAATAAAAACATACTTCTTTTCTCATCTCCACAATCTATTTTATATATACAATATTTTATAGCCAAAACATACAAATTTACAAAGAGGTTCCTGCAGAGTACCGTAGATGTTTAGGGTGCTAATACCTTCCCTTTGCATAACCAACCCCTTACCTTGATTCTTTCCCCCCTCTTTTTGGGTTATTCGCTCTTTCCCCATTCCTTTGGAAACAATAAAGTGTGGTGGCGATTTTTATTTTGATCTGTGCGAGTTAAGTCAATCCAATAGCTTAGTCTCAACATTTCTATCGCTACAACCAATCCCTAACTGTTTTTCAAAGCTGATAAAGCTATATAATAAAATTTCACATGATAGAATTCTCATTCTCTAACTTCTGGGAGAATCACAAAAAAATCTCTACAAAATTCATCTCCAAAAAGGCCAGAAAAACGTTTTCAAAAATTAAGCTAACACAAAACTGCAAGAAGAGTTCATGCTAAAAACCTAGATAATAAACCAACTTCCTATTGCAAACCCTTTAGAATACAGAAAAAGAGGAAGAGTAAAAATAATCGCAAGCAAACCAAAGGCTACAAAGGAGAAGAGAGAATGAAAAATTAGAAAGATCTAACTGAAGTAGATTCGGAAACAGTGTTCTCTTCGTCATCATCGACCTCTTGTTCATCATTGATCACGTGCCAATCTCATCGTCACCTTTAGATCTTTGTTTGTGAGAACCTAGGGTTTCAACTTTCTCTTTGTATAATCTGCAAAATCAAGTACGAGAATCGTGATAAGAGAATAGAGATGAAGCTAACGACACAAGAAAATTAAAGAAAGGATACACTTCACCATTAAACCGCCGTCGCCTTTGCCATGAGGCAATTTCTGGCGCGACGACCTCTTTATCGTCTCTGGATGACTATTGAGAGAGAGTAAGAAATTGAGAGAGCAAGAGACAGGAAGTATTTTAATTATGTGATTAATTATTTTCCTTGTATTTTTGGTTAAATAAATGATGATTAGGCTTACTAATCCAACGGTGACACTTGTCACCGCCATTATGGCTATTTTATGATTCCGTGTAGGTGCTCTACTACTGTTTACCATGAGCCTTCTCCATCAGATCTTCCATAAATCATCATCAACCATGCAGATCTGCGTGCCTATGTTGTAAATCCATTCAATCCAAGCACAACATCACCTGAAGTCCCACCAGATCCAGCGCACGAAGCCCCATGCCTTCCCATGCACCCTCGTCTCTCTCAGCTCTCAAATCATCATCTGACGCTCCAGCGTACGCATCTCCATCGTGCTCCCTCCAGGACCCCTCACACCGGATCCAACGGATCCCTTCTTTTGGCCTGGACTCATTTTTGCCTCCAGCACCCCCAGAATTGTTGATTTCAGGCCCAAATTCCTTTTTTCCTTCTTTATATTACTTTTTTTGTATTATTTGTTTAATGATTTTTGTTTTGCAAAAAAAATAAAATAATAATAATACAAAAAAAATTACTTTTGTTTTAAACAATTGATTAAATTGAAAAATATTATTTGATATTATTAATTATTTTGTTAATTAATGATATCAAATAAAATGGTTCGATTTAATTAATTATTTAATATTTCGATTAGTTTGAATTTTTTGTTTGTTTAGATTTTTAATCGTATTGTCAACTTGATACCTCCCCATTCATAAATTTGTACCCCCATCCCCATATGGTTGTAATAGCTTAGAATTTTATGTCTTTGTAGCTTAGAATTTTATTTCTTCGTATGTTTTAATTCTTGCTCAAGTATGCATGTATCGTCCAATTAAAAGACATAACCTCTCCTTGGTCCACATACCAAGCTTTTCCTAAATGGTTCCATAGTTGAGTTTGGGCATGACCATTATCACGAGGTTAATCAAGTATAGCCCTTGGTTAATTATAACCCGAATCAATCACTTAGGTTCATATACCAAGTGTTCCATGCACAAAAGGGTCTCATGGTTGAGGGTAGGAGCACATACTCTCACGAGATTAATCAAGTACACCCCTTGGTTAATCATAACCCGATTCATCTCCTATACCCCAAGCATTCCATTTATCTTGGATACATGTGCTATGATTTTGCGATTGATTGTTGATGTAACCCGAATATGCTTAATCATTGGTTGATGAAGGAAATTCAAGGAGGCGCTCAGTAGAGTTTTCTTATCTTGTGCGTATTGAAGAGGCAACGAACATTCTCTGTTAGGTATCATCATAACTATCTTCATCCATCATCCATATTTGATACATGCTTCTTGATGTCTTGTTATCTCTTTATATGATGATTTTCTATCCCTTTTCTCTTCTCTATTAGATTCTCCTCTCGTATGCTGCCCATAGGATCTTCAATTTTCTCTTTTCCAAGTTTGAGTTGAATAGACCTTAAGCTTATATCCATGTATGCCAATATTAGGTATATGTTTCCTTCTCTTATCCTTAACTATAAGATCAATAATGCTTGACAACTCTAGGGTTATTATGCTAGTCTCCCTTTAGACATTTCTTTCTCTTTTACATTTGCATTAAAACAAAACCTCTTCTTCTGGAAAACTTCAAAACACTTAAAAATTGCTGATGAGAATCATACCTTTGTTGATATGGGAAATGATAAGTGGGTTTCTTCTCGATCTTATTATTATTCTATTCTAAGCCTTGGTGTGGTTCAAGTCTCAAAGACTCATTTCATGAATAAGTGCAGAAGTGGCTAATATCTCTCTCTTGAGATCAACTAGCTGTTATCTGTAACAAAATCACCAACCAACGCAAAATCTTTTTGCCTCTGGGCTTTCCTTTCAACCTTTTTCAAAAGAACAAGTTAATTCACTTCTGTGCTGACGTGTAAGTCTCTAAAGGTCGAGTTGCAGAAGAAGGCGTAATTAATATTGTTCATAAAAAATACAAGCCAACAAAAAATTTTGAAGCTGAACTACGATTGCTATGATTCCTTAAAAGAGATACGAAGGCATTGGGGTAGGGCCCGAACGAGCACAACTTTTATTTTCCCTACATTATTTTCTCTTTTCTTTTGCATGCATTCCCCCTCTTATATCTTTTCATCTTTTAAGCTTTAGACAAAGAGTTCACACCCTTAGATCAAAAAAAACATAAGTGGATCTTGTAGAGTACTACATTTGTTTAGGGTGCTAATACCTTCTCCTCATGTAACCGACTTCCTTACCCGATCTCTATGGTCGCAAGACCGTAATTTCATCCCTTCAGGTTTTCTCGATGTTTACCTTTCCCATCCTGTGGGATAAAAGACGTTCGATGTCGACTTCATTGAATTTTATCTTTGAAGATTTCCATCGGTTGTTTCAAAGGTGAAGAGCAAATGTAGTAAGTGTTTATAATTTCATCAAGTTGGAATGATGCAAGAATGATGTATTTATAGTTGTGGAAGTTTATGTGCAAAGAGGAAATTTTATGAATTAAAAAGAATTGAAAAGTTGACCCAATCAAACAGTATGTGATGACACACAAGTCAAAAATCAACAGTATGTGTCAGCGTGAAAAGGTAGATTTGCCAATCTATGCATGACAAAAACTACAAGCTTTAATACCGCAGTAGATGTGTCAGTCTGAAAATCACATGTGTTGACACATAAAATAAATTTTTTTAGTATATGCCAGTTGTTGCTTCCCAAAATTTGGCCTCCTATCTTTTCTTTTATATGGCTTAGGTGTCGCATTCATTTGCATAACATTAGGCTTTACATTGCATCTGCATATTAGGCATTTCATTCAATAAAGCACCTAAGGTTCAAAGTTTAGTGGTTATGCAATATTAGGGTTTCAAAGCGTTTTGAGGTGTATATATTCAATAAAGTCTGATTCTTTTGGTATTTCTTCAAGTAGTGGATTGTGGAACTTTAGGATTTGTGGATTTTATTTCCTCATCAAATATTCATCCAGAGCAAAGTGCATTAGGGTTTTTACTTATGGTACTTAGTGTCTCATCAAGTTTGCAACTGAGGTTGTTTTGAACCAGGATTTTGGCTTAATCTATCTTTCTCCTCATCGAGGATCCAAATCCAGAGAATTAGGTTTTACATATAATCATGCTTGAGTTTTGTTCAGCTGAGGATCATTGGATACCCAGGAGTTATTCTATGCTTCAAGCTTTACCATTCATTAATACAAAGCACTAATATTTTGTTGATCATCAACTCAAGACGTGATACAAGGACATTGTTATGAATTCACTAATATTAAGACATTATTGGTTCTCTAATTTCTTGTTATACAAGTTTGATGGAGCTATAATTGATTTGGTGTGGATTCATTATGGTGAAAGTATTCGTTCAAGTGATTATTTCAGGCCATGAGTTCAAGTGGTTCAAATTTGTCAAATTGGACCAATATTTAAGAGGCAAGCGTATTAAGTTTGGAAAGTACATCCACGTGGATTCCTTGGAATTCAAGTAACTTTGAAAAAGAAAGCACACCATGTTCATTCATGAGCAATATTTTGAATTTCAAATGAAAGTCTTTCTTTAGTCATATTTGAGCTTGTCTCGTGAAATATCTAAGAAAGGTTTGGTATCATGTGTTTCATTCAAGTTGCAAATGAAGAGAAGAATTGAGATCTCTTATTGTTTCATTCAAGATCAAGTTCAATATCATCATAAATCATTCAGAACCATCATCACCATGATACATTCATGTTCAAGTTCAATATAACTTCTATCCAAAATTCTTCCATCAAAATTTCCATCAATCTTCATTTAAAAGTAATTCAAAACATATCATTTACATCATGCCAAAATACATGAAAATCGACTCCTAAAGTCTAAGCCTAAATTCTAACTTCATCCTCCAACCATGCTTCATAAGTCCTAACCATTTCTCCAACTTCATTCCTATTTATCATCATATTCTCATGCCATAAAGCTTGTAATAAATTTCATGCCATGGCATGCTGTAACAATTCTATCTCTACTACAACTTTCATAAAATCTTGCCAAACCTGCAAAAAACCACACAATTCTTAACCTGAATCCAAAACAATCCCTGCATAAGAGTACAAAACAAGTTCCAACCCATACAAAAATGGATCACAACATAAAAATCAGTTGGTAAACCAATCCATAATAGAAATTTCCAGCTCAGCGAAATAGCATAACAAAATCATCAAAACAAAAAAGCAGAAAATATCATGATTTCCTCCACTCCCATAAAATAAGGGATTCATTCTTATCCAGTTCCCTCTTATACCCTTAATTTATCACTATATATCAGTCCTCATTCCTCTCAATTTCACACACACAATTTTACCAACAATTTCACACATAATAACACGCCAAATACTCTTTCTCTCTCTCTCTCTCTCTCTCTCTCTCTCTCTCTCTCTCTCTCTCTCTCTCTCTCTCTCTCTTTCTGAATTCAGAAAATACCACACAAATTCAAAGAGAAAATTCACTACATCTTTTCACAGAAAGAAAAATCCATACCAAAAAATTTCACAGAGAGATACACAAAAGAATTGATAGAGAAATAAAAAAAGGGAGAGAATATTTCACGATTTAGTGTTATCAGATCTCACAATCATAGAAAAAAATTCATAAAACTCATAGAAGAAAACTACGCAAGAAACTCACCTCTAAATTCTCTGAGAATCATCTTCAATATTCATCTTCTACATTCTTCAAGCCTCAACAAAGTTCTCAGCGTTATCTTCTACAACAAAGATTTTTCTGCAACTTCTCATCATCTTCATCAATACTTTATCAACATCGATATGCGATATTTGATACAACAATAATGAACAACACCATGATTCTTCAAAAAATTCATAATCATCATTATCAATTCCTGATCTTACCGGTTTATCAGAACCTGGTGAGCGGTCAGAGGATGATCTGCAGTCGGGCTGTAAGCTTAGGAGAAAAGGGAGGTTGTACCTGCAAGGCACTCCAACGATCAAGTAAGAGCGGGAATAGGGAGATGCAAGCGGAAATATCAGGTAGTGAGTAGTGAATGTATGATAGCTGGCCCTCACAGGTGTGAGGGTTTATATAATTCCCTTGGCGCGTGGCCATTGGTTCCTGATTTTCCGCCTAGATATGTGGGTCTGGAAAAATCAGGTAACTGCTAAGACTTGGTCAAATCGGGTGAATGTAACCGTAACTAGCCGCTGATTCCAAGGGAGGGACTATATACGGGCATCTCTTTGATCGGTTCCTGGTGGCCTAGAGTCGAGAATACAGAGAGGATGCTCGTCGATCATTCTCGACCAATTACGAAGCTGGAGGGTAAATGACTGTCGTTTCCTGACATAAGAAGGTCGTGCGAGCGATTCAGGTCGTGGTCGTGCGGACCGTACCCTAGAAGATCTTTTGGGCTGGGCTTAGTCAAACTGTCGGGACAGTCCAAAACAGTAGCCCCCAATTCGTTGCTTTTGGGCACAGGAGTGATGACTTTGACATCTTCTCAAATAATGGGGCGTGTCTACTAGGGAGGTGAGGCGTTTGACCGTTAGAACTTTTGAATTTGGAGAGGTAGCATGTTTTGGGAAGCGCACCAGTGAAGCAGCGTAATGATGACCTAGGGCTAGGGTGTCATGATGACGACCCTAGGGTTCCCTAGGCACGTGTTTTTTACGCATGGGCTATCTCAGCTATAAATACGAGAGGAACAGGGCGTATAGTATTTTTCGCCTTCTATTTCATATGCTCGCATTAGCTCGACAGTCGACCACCAGTGTTTGCTTAGTTTCTTTGCTTGTTGTCATCCAGTTTCATCTCTTCTTCTTCTACTGGTAAGTTTTCGATCTGCCATTGTTGTTCTCTTTTCGCATTTTTGCTCCTTACTTTCTAGAGATACATGCGGTTAGGATTTAGGGTTCTGTTAGGGAGGAGATTGTTAGAAACTCACGATGGTGGATGTTATTCCTGTGGTGTATGACCGTCGGAGCCGTGTGGGCTCTCCTCGGGGATTTGGTGCTGCGCCGTACGTGGCTCATTTAGGGCTTAGGATTTTTTCTGCAATCCGCACCCGTTAGAGTGCTCCAGTGAGGGTTTAAGGCTTTTCTCATAATTTGTGCCCGTTAGCGTACCTCAGTGAGGGTTCTGGTCAGGGATATAATCCTCATTTCCCAGTGCCCCTTCGCTTATTTAGTGGTGGATGGGTGGTTCTGGCACTGATGTCGAGCTCATCATTTTCCTCTACATTTCAGGTGCCATGGTTGATGATGCTTAGGTCGTTATTTCGAGTGAGTCTACAGAATCTTCCAGGAGTTCTTCGAGCGACACCAGCAGCTCGTCGAGCATCTTAGAAGTCTCTGGGGAATTGCAGGACCAGATGGACCAGCAGATGGGGGAGTCCGACGCGGGGGCGCCCTATGCAGGGGTGCCCTATGTGGTTCAGGGCAACTTGTTTCCTCCTCAAGACAATGAGAACCCTCGGGATTGGGTCGTAAAAGACCCCTAGGAGTGGCCGTCATATTTCTATGAGCACGAGGAAGATGTTTTGACTGACGTGTATACTTACGGTGAGGGGCCCCCGGGGGAGTGGTCGTTGTATATTCCTGGAAAGGACAGTAGGATCTGCTCGAGGTATGATAGGAGGCGGATCCCGATGTATGATATTATGTTCCGAGAGATGGGTCTCCGCCTTCCCTTCTCTGACTTCGAGGTGGCCATTTTCTGGGATCTGCACGTGGCTCCTTCTCAGTTGCATCCAAACGATATTGCATTCATACGGGAGTTCTAGATAATGTGCGACTATCTGAAGATAGGGGCCACGATCCCATTGTTTTTCTTCTGTTTTCACATCCAGAGGAGTAGGACCGACGGAAAGTGGGGATGGGTCTTCGTCAAGCAAGGCAACGGGAAGTTATTCAAGGCCTATTTGGAATCTGTCCGCCATTTTAAGGATAAATATATCTTGGTGTAGCCCTCTTCGATGAAGGTAATGTTGAGAATTTTTAGGACCGTGACGTCGCTCAACGAGGATGGAAATCCTCATGTGAATGATCTGGGGGAGCCTATTGCAACGCTGATTTGCAAGTTTCCATTTCAATGGACCAGCAAGCACTTCGAGCAAGAATTGAGCTCCTAAGTTTAGAGAGAAGGGGAGCTTGGGGATGAGGATCTGGAGAGCTTTTCCACTCTGACTTTGTTTGTAGATCAGATCCCTCCGATCCAACGAGTTGGACGAGGGGTAGGCCAGTGCTGGATAGGAACGGGGAGCCCGTGTATGAGCCCAATCTTATAAGTGTCAGGGAGCTCCTCAGAAGCGAGGATCCCGTCATATATTTGGGTATATATTTTTAATAGAAGTAAGTGATCATTTTTTGTTTGATTCCCCGTTTTACTGACTATTCTATTTTTCTTATTTATTTTGCAGAAAGTATGAATCCCGCCCAAGAGCGTTTGGACAAGACACTTGCTGCTCGAGCAAGGAGGGCTATGAAGGATACACAGGCTGGTGCGGGGCCAGCTTCTGCCTCAGGGTCGGGCGGCTCATCCTCATCTTAGCCCACAGTCATCCGGTCTCCTACTGTCGTTTCTTCAAAGGCTAAGAGGCCACAAGCTGATGGGAGTGTCGACCTTACAGGAGAAACAGGGAAAGGGACTTATGATTTGCCTCTATGCTGGCTGGAGAGGTCTTTCTTCGAGGGTGCAACTCTCTGTCTCCCCCAGGCCGAATCTCTCCTCCTCGAGGGAACGAGCCGTCCAAAGAATAGGGAGACAATGGCTCAAGATGCATGGGGTTTGATGCAGATCTTGGAGATGGCCGTTGCATACACCGAGGGAAGTCCATCCCAGGAGGCAAAGATGAAGAATCTCCAGGCCAAGCTGGCCGAGACTGAGAAAGCCTTGGTCGAAAAGGATAAAGCCCTAAAGTTGTCCGAGGCAGAGCCGGGGAAGCTCTCTGAGGAGCACATGGTACTTTTGCTTGAGAGAAAGGGCCTTGAGGGAAAGGTAGCAGCCTTAACTGCCGAGATAGCGCCCGTTGAGGACGAGCCAGAGGATACTAAAGATCTGAAGACTCAGGCCAAATTAGTTGCTCATTTTCAGTTGGCCGTGGATGATGCTCAGGCCGCTTTTGAGGGGATCTTTGAGAACACAATGAATTAGATGCGTGTGTTAAACCCCGACATCGAGCTCAACACTTCGAGCATGGGGTCAATTACTATGTGGCTGATGGCCAGATTCTGGTTCTCGACTACCTGAGGGACATCGTTGCCCAACCAGCCGGGGTTCCTTCCCAACTATCGCCTATTATTGAAGGAGAAGTGGAAGGATAATTATGTTTGTTTTGGTCTGCATGCCAATTTTGTTATATTTGTTTTCTCGGGCTGTTGCCCGTTTATGTAATATTCGTACAATATCGACCTAAGTGGTCATTTTATTTATATACCGGCCATTGGTTGTTTTGCTTTGAATGTTTAATTCGTGTTATCTGCATGTCTGCCGACAAATTGGCCCGTTTAGGACGTTAAATATTTTTCTAAGAGTTTGTATCGGGGATGTGCTTGTTTTGTATGTTCGTCGGTATGGGGAAACTGATCAAATGTCCAGGATGAATACCAGGTGAAGGCTGTGACCCGGGTCTCGTTTCGAGGAACCCAGGTTCAGCAGCGTGAACATCCCATCGCGAGTCGAGCATTCTTCCTTCGTGGCACAAATACTATGGAGCTCAGTTGAGTTATCCATGTCGGGCTGAGGGTGCGCTCGTCAACAGAGCGGAGCCTCACCCCTTCTGAATACTTTGGGTGCTATGCTCGTGCCTAGGCATGCACATGTGGTCGGGCCTGGGTGAGTTTTTCTTGTCGACCAAACTCGTTGAATGCTGAGTGTTTTCAACTATAATATTATTTTAGCTTTTCAGCGTTCCATGGTCGAACGAGCTGTTCCCCTTGTAAGTTTTCCAAGTAATACACTCTAGTCCCTGTCTTCGTGTAGACGTGCTAAGGACCTTCTCAGTTTGCTGCGAGCTTGCCCTCGCAAGACTCTTTATGATTTCTCTTCAAGACAAGGCTACCGATCTCGAACTCTCGTTGTATGACCTTGGTGTTGTAGCACATGATTATTTTTTGTTTGAGCGAGGCCTCTCGTAGGGCCACTCCTATTCTGATTTCTTCCACCAGATCCAGTTCTTCTCGGATGGAGATTTTGTTCATCTCCTCGTCGAGGGGTGCCTCGGTTCATCAGGAAGGCTCCTTAATTTCCACGGGGATGACGGCCTCTGTCCTGTATACTAGTCGGAATGAAGACTTTCTGGTAGACGAGTGTGTGGTTGTTCAGTATGCCCAGAGCACATTGTACAACTCTTCGACCCATTGTTTCTTGGTTTCGTCCAACCTTCACTTTAGGCCTCTGAGTATTACTCTGTTGGAATACTCGGCTTGACCGTTTGTCTTGGGGTGCTTGATGAAGGCGAAGTGTTGGGTTGTGCCAAGTTTGGTAACGAATTCTTGAAAGGTGCGGTCCATGAACTGGGCCCTGTTGTCGGTGACTATCGCTTGCGAGATGCCAAAACGAGCGAGGATATTTCTTTTGTAGAAGCGAATGATGTTTTGGGCAGTGATTTTGGCCAAGGCTTCAGCTTCTATCCACTTGGTGAAGTAGTCGACAACTACTATTAGGTATTTGTTCTGATTGGTTCCGACCATGAACGGGCCGAGGAGGTCTAGTCCCCACCATGCGAAATGCCAGGGAGAGGAGAGGGATTTAAGCTCACTAGGAGGAGCCAAATGCATGTCTCTATGCCATTGGCATTTATCGTATTTCTTTACGTGCTCTCTTGCATCATTCTACATGGTGGGCCAGCAGTATCCTACCCGCAAGGCTTTCCTTGCGAGGAATCTTCCGCCCAGATACTGACTGCTGATGCCTTCGTGGATTTCGAGCAGTACGTGTTCCGCTCCGCTTCGATTGATACACTTGAGGTGTGGAATGGAAAATCCTCTTCTGTAAAGCTTTCCTTCGACCAAGATGTACGAGAAAGCTCTCCTCCTGACGATGATTGCTTCTTTTGCATCGTCAGGGATCTTGCCCTTAGTGAGGAATTTGGCTCCTCCTAGTGAGCTTAAATCCCTCTCCTCTCCCTGGCCTTTCGCATGGTGGGAACTAGACCTCCTCGGCCCGTTCGTGGTCGGAACCAATCAGAACAAATACCTAATAGTAGTTGTCGACTACTTCACCAAGTGGATAGAAGCTGAAGCCTTGGCCAAAATCACTGCCCAAAACATCATTCGCTTCTACAAAAGAAATATCCTCGCTCTTTTTGGCATCTCGCAAGCGATAGTCACCGACAACAGGACCCAGTTCATGGACCGCACCTTTCAAGAATTCGTTACCAAACTTGGCACAACCCAACACTTCGCCTTGATGGTGAATACTTCTAGGGTGGAAGACGGATTTTGGGTGCTTGGTCGAGGCAGTATCTCATGTATCACAGATTTATTTCCTCCTTTTCTCTTTGTGCTCACCAATTTGGATAAGACGTCTGCGTGGGCATTGTACTCGTGTGGAACGTGCTGTACGTCCACTAATTTGAACTTCCCTTTTGCCTCGTGGACCAGGTCCCAGTATTTGGCGAGTTGGTCGATTTTGACCTGATATTCACCTCGGACTTGAGAGGCAACCAACTGAGAGTCGGTGAAGATTTTTACTTCCTCGACTCCCATATCTTCGACCAGTCGTAAGCCCGCGAGGAATGCCTCATATTCGGCCTGATTGTTGGAGGTTGGAAAAGACAGGGCGAGGGAGACTTCAACTAGAATTCCCTCTTTGTTTTCTAGTATGCTTCCTGCACCGCTTCCGGTTGAACTGGAGGCGCTGTCGACGAAGATCGTCCAACAACGCGACTCGTTGGGGCTCGCGAGCGAGGTCATTTCCGCCATGAAGTCGGCCAGGGCCTAATCCTTAAGGGCCTTCCTGCTCTCGTATTGGATATCAAATTCAGAGAGTTCCAGGGACCATTTCAACATTCTACCGACCATGTCTGGTCTTCCGAGCAGTTGTTTTATTGGTTGATCCGTCCGGGCCATTATGGTGTGGGCCAAGAATTAATGTCTTAGTCTCCTCGCTGCAGTAACGAGGGCTAGAGCTACCTTTTTGATTTGTTGATATCTTGCTTCCAGGCCTTGCAGGGCCTTGCTTGTGAAGTAAATTGGCCTTTTTCCTTCCGGGGTTTCCCTAATCAGCGTTACGCTTATTGCCTTAGAGGTGACGGCCAGATAAAGATAGAGGACCTCGTCTTTCTCGGTCTGAGATAGGACGAGAGGCTGTGAGAGCCCTCTTTACAAATGAACAAGGGCTTGTTCGCATCCGGGCGTCCATTTGAAGGTGGCTTCCTTGCACAATATCTTGTACAAAGGAAACGCGTACTAGGCGGACTTTGCCACTAATCGGGAAAGTGAAGTGAGCATGCCGTTCAAGATTTGGATGGATTTTTTTGAGGTGGGCGTCCAAAATTTGGAGGACGCTTGAAATTTTTCGGGGTTTGCCTCGATAACTCATTTTGTTAAATAGAATCCGAGGAATTTTCCTGCCTGTACGCCGAAGGTGCATTTTCCGAGTTGAACCGCATTCGAATTTTCCGAGCTTGCTCAAATACTTTTTTTCAAGTGGGCGGTATGGTCGAGCTCTTCTGTGGACTTGATGATCATGTCGTCCATATAGACTTCGAGCATGTCGCCTATCTCGTCACGAAAGACTTTGTTCATCATGCACTGGTAAGTAGTGCCCGCGTTTTTTAGGCCAAAGGGCATTACGTTGTAGTAATAGTTTCCCAACTCGGTCATGAAAGCGGTATATTTTTTTTCCGTTCTTACCATGAGGATATGGTTGTATCCAGAATATGCATCCATGAATGATAGCAGTTTGAAAACGGCCGAGTTGTCAACCAGTTTGTCAATATTAGGGAGGGGATAAGAATATTTTGGGCAAGCCCGATTTAGATCAGTATAGTCAATGCACATGTGCCATTTTGCATTAGATTTTTTAACGAGGACTACATTCGAGAGCCATGTTGTGTACTGGGCTTCAGAAATAAAATTTGCCTCTAGGAGGTCTTTTACAGCTAATTCGGTAGCCTTTTCTTTCTCGGTCGACTGCTTCCTTCTGTGCTGCGCGACCGCCTTGATAGCATGATCAATGGTCAGGTGATGGCATGCGACCTCAGGGTCTAAACCGGGCATCTTGGCCGCACTCCAGGAAAATAGATCGACATTTTCCCTTAGGCAAGCTTTGAGTTGCCTCTTCGCCAGGTCAGGGAGGTCTGCTCCTATCTTCACTCCCCTGGTGGGTTCTTCTCCAAGAGGAACTAGCTCGAAGTCATCTTCCGGGATGGGCCGTGTGTGACTTGAGAGTTCGTTGTGATCAGCGGAGGAGGTTGATTCTTTGCCTTCGACCATCGGCTGCTTCCCTCTCCTCCTCTGCTCGACCCGATCTTCCATGGAGAAGCGACTGTCGAGGTCAGTGGTGTCAACCCTCGGTAGTGGCCTGGCTTCCTCAGAGCTGGAGGGTAGTGTGGATCCAATGGTAGTCTGAGGTTGGGCGTTAGTGGAGCTGAGGCCCTTGGCAGAAGCTTCGAAGCATCTCCTGGCTGCTGGGATGTCCCCGTGAAGAGTGGCAACCAAGCTTTCGAAGGTGTAGTATTTCATTTTGAGCTGAACGATAGAGGGGAACGCGATAAGCTCGGCGAGAGTGGGTATCCCGAAGATGCATTGGTAGAGAGATGGGCAGTCTACCACCAATAATTGGGTCTTGATGGCTCTGACCATTATCCCCCTCCTAAATGTGACGATCATCTCTACATATCCCCATGGATTTGTGCTGGCCCCGTTTAAACCTTGGAGATCAGAACCCACGTAGGGGGTTAGGTGGCTCTCGTTCAACTGCAAAATGTTGAACAGTTGGGCGTACATGATGTCCATCGAACTGCCTTGGTTAACCAAAATGCAACAGACGTCAAATTTGGCCATCCGAACTCTCACGAGTAGTGGGATTCTCGAATTCGGGGCCCCTCCCGACAACTCTTCCCTATATAATGCAAGGGGGGTGAGATCCTCCTCAAAATTTGTCGAGTGTGGCATCCATTTCTGAGTTGGCTTCAATGAGTTGGTCGAACCTCCTCTTCACTGATCCAACTGTGTGCCTGTTGAACCCTCCGCCGGAGATGGCCATTGCTGCATGGAAGGATTCCCACAGACTATGGGAGGATAAGTACAGGGGGACATTCTCCATGTCCGGAAAGTAGAAGTCTTCCGACCGTGAGATGCTCAAGGCGACCAGAATAGTATCGAGGTCGAGTGACTTCTTCCCTTCCTCGACACTCTTGGTTTCTGGTGCTTCATCATGGACACTCTCCTTCTTCTTATACTGCTTGAGGTGCCTGTCTCTGATCAGTATTTTAATTACATCCTTGAGATGAATGCAATCTTCCGTGTTGTGGCTGTGACTCTTGTGGAACCTGCGATACTTGCTCTTATCGGTTCCTGGCTTGGACGGTGTTTGTTGGTGGAAGCGTACCCCGACTTGCTTGAATTCAGAATTAGCGCATTCAGAAAGAATACGCTCCCTTGAGGTTGTGAGAGGGGTGTAACCATGGAACGATCGGCTGGTCCCTTGTAGTCTTTGGGGTCACGGGTTTTGTCTTCCCGTTTCTTCTCCCCCCGATGGGATGTCGAGGGTTCATTGTTCTTTGAGGATTTGGCACTCTCTATGTGCCTAGATTCCCAGGCGCTGTTGGCTGCTTCCTTCTCCTCGTACTGTATGTACGCCTGGGCTTTTAGGAGAAGGGAATCGAGTGTTGTTGGTGTTTCTATGCCCATAGCCTTGGAAAAGTCACTGCAGGGACGGAGCCCGCACTCGAGGAGGTACTTCTTCATATTATCCGTTGTCGGGACCTGGAATAATTCTTTGTTAAAGCGTTCAATATATGCATGCAGAGACTCGTCCCTGCCTGGTATGATCACTTCGAGCGAAGCTTCTGATTTAGGGTGTCGACGGGAGGCGATGAAATTCCTTGAAAATATCCTCCTGAGTTGTTTCCAAGAGGTGATGGATTTGTCGGGCAGGCTCTTGTATCATGCCATCACCCACTTCCTGAGAGTGGTTGGGAAGAGTCTACATTTGATGGCTCCCCTAACCCCTCTATAGTCGAGGAGGGCATCGATGTTTTCGATGTGCTCGTTAGGGTCTGTTGTCCCGTCGTAAGTCCCTAAAGTGGGTGGTTTCTCTTGGCCGACAGGAAGTGGAGCTTCAGTAATCTCTCTCGATAGTGGGCCACAGGGATCGTCATCCTCGCTATCGACGAGAGATGGAGGAGGAAAGTGATAGTTTCTCCCCCATCAGTCGTCATGGTCCCATAAGAGGGAAGGGCTCCTTCGTTTCTACTTTGGCTCAAGAGAAGGTAGTCGAGATCAATCAGTTTGCCTGTTGTCCTTCCTCTTCTTGAACAAAGGAGAGTCTTGATCTCTAGGAGGAAGTGTGCGATTGCATTTCTTGAAGAAAGAAACGTCGCGCCTCTCCTTTCTCGGCGATGGGCCATGCCTGGGTGGCGATGCACTAGAGGAGCTTTTTCGTTGGGATCTACGAAGAAGAAATCTTGATTGCCCGTTCTCCCAGGCCCCTATCCTTTGATATTGTTGCAGGATGAGGGTGTTGGTTTGATTGATAGCAGCGAGCAGTGCTGCCATGGCCGGGTCGTCCTCGAGAGGGATAGAAACTGGTTGCATGACTACTGGAAGTTTCTCAACAAGGTTCTTGGGTTGTTCTTTATCCAAGAATTGATTGTCGCCGTGTTAGACATCTGTATAATCTGGAGACGTGACTTTTCCGTCCTGGAAGCCCAAGTTGTCCTCGAGACGAGGGTGTTCCCGACTTTCGTCGATTTTGCGAGCAGGGGAAAGAATGGTCTTTCCGGACAAGTGAAGATCATCATGGTCGACCATGATTGGAGAGATGAATCTTGAAATAGTTTCTTTGATCTTAAGTTCCGAGGGAAAAAAAGATGGGGAGAGTAGTTTCACACAGACGACGCCATTGATATTTTCGGTTGACCAGAACCTGGTGAGCGACCGGAGGATGACCTGCAGTCGGGCTGTAAGCTGAGGAGTAAAGGGGGTTGTACCTGTAAGGCACTCCAACAATCAAGTAATAGTGGGAATAGGGAGGTACAAGCGGAAATAGCAGGTAGTGAGTAGTGAATATGTGATACCTGGCCCTCATAAGTGTGAGGGTTTATATAATGCCCCTGGCGTGTGGCCATTGGTTCTTGATTTCCTGCCTAGATATGTGGGTCTGGAAAATCAGGTAACTGTCAGGCCTTGGTCAAACTGGGCGAATATGCCCGTAACTAGTTGTTGATTCCGAGGAAGGGACTAATTACGGGCATCTCTCTGATCAGTTCCTGGTGGTCTGCATGATGTCGGAGTTGGGAAGATAGAGAGGATGCTCGTCGATCATCTGGGACAGTTGCAAAGCTGGAGGGAAAACGATTGTCGTTGCCCGACAGAAGAAGGTCGTGCGGGCGATCCGGGTCGTGGTCGTGCAGACAATACCCTAGGAGATATTTTGGGTCGGGCTTAGTTAAACTGTCACGCCAGTCCAGAACAATTCCTCTGCACAAATTAAAAACAACATCAAATAAAGCAGAGAGTTGAGTAGGAGAAGAAAACGAACATGCGAGAAAGAAAATGTACCTGAATCAAAGGATTTCCAGTTCTATTTTTTAGCATATTCGAAATGCCACCGGAACATCTTCAATAGGTAAACTTCGAACTCTCTTTTCTGTGAATCTATACACTGGTTTTCTATTGTCGTGAATTGAGTTACATTGAAATCTAAGAACCGATAGATGATGTGAAATGGAGAAATCGAACAGATTCGTGAACAGAGGCGGGCAATTTGAGATTCATTGACGCAGTGGACTCGAGACAGAGGCAAACTGATTGAGGATGGAGAAGAAGAGAGTAATACAGAGAGAAGGAGTTTAGTTGGAGCGGATTAAGAGTGAGCCGCGATGGATATGCATATAATGGTTTCGTCGGTGTAAGAAGGGTGAGAAGACGGTAGCAGCGTGATGTCGAGAAGGGGAAAAGAAGCTGTACAACCACAATTTGAACCCTAATCCCTATTTTTTTCATTTTATTTGATGTTTTTATTTGAATAAAAAAATCAGTATAATAAGTTTGAAATAAATAAAAGTTGTTTTGAAACAATTGTTGTTGGGCTTCAGCGCATGAGTTTAGGCCCACACCGCATGTTTCTAGCCTACACCTCCTGCTCCTCTCACTTCTCTTCAAACTCGGGATCTCTTTTTTTCGGTAGGTTATTTTGGTTTTTAAAACAAAAACAACTTATGAGCTCTTTTTTTTGGGCTTAGATTTTTATTCTGGTCCATATGCCATTTTCTTGATCCACCCCCTGGAGTCTTTGTTTTCAATTTTTTTAATTTATTTGATTTTAATAATTGTTTTGAATTGTTTTCTTTTTCTTTATATGAAAAATATCAAAAATATTAGAATATATATTTTAATCTTCTTTTATTTTAAATAAATTGCTCATGTGATTATGTCATGATCCCTTAGTTGATTTTAGTTCAAGTTTAATGGTTGATTAAATTGAATTAATTAGACCTTAGGATTCAATCCAAGCATGACAATATTAGGATATAATTTTCTCCCTTCATCCTAACCTTAGGACCACTGTACATGACAACATTAGGATATTTAGTCTCCCTTAGACTTTTTCATTACCCTTTTTGCATCTTCAAAATAAAAACTTCATTTCCTTTATCAAAATCTCAAAAACACTTAACAATAATGATGCAAACCATGTGTCACAAGCCTTAAGCACGGATAGATTACTTTGGGTATGAGACGTCTGGCTCGACCATCCAAAATCTCTCATGTCATAGACTTTAATATGGTTCGAATCACCAAATCCTTTTTTCAAGGTAAAAAATATAAACCAATCCAAACCTTTTGCCTTCGGTCCGCCTTCGGGCTTTTATTTTGAAAACATTTTAACAAAGAAGGATGTGTTATTTCCTCTCTGTGCAAATAACACGTAATTTCCTAAAGGCCGGGTTGCAATATGTCAACTATTAAAGTCCGAATGTAACATTATCCGCCTAAAAAACACAAAACAAACCAAAACATCTTTTTAGGTGAACTAAAAGTGCCTTGATCCCCTATTGCACGAAAAGTGGTATGTAGGCACAAATGTTCGCAACCGTGCCGGGTACAACTAATAAAAACTTTCTTTTGTTTATATACTTTGCATTCATGCATTTTATCTTAGCTTGTTAGCTTTAGACTTGACACACCCTTTGATTAGACAACAAGAGTGGATCCCATGGAGTACCACGAACGTGAGGGGTGCTAATACCTTCTCCTCGCGTAAGAACACATAGGAATAAAATGGATCATGACGGATACTGGACAAAGGTCCTACTAGTGTGGTCATGTATGCCATGATCAGATGAGATTCAAATGGGGTACTATCATTATCCACGTTTGTGGTTGTGATGGTAGTACTTTCAGGCGAACCCATGATTTTGAGTAACCCATTTGACCTTATCTTGACCTAGACTTCACCTGTGAGTGAGGAAGGATTGATCTTACAGGTACTGTTGCTGAGCTACATGATACTTGGTTCTGTTGTGTTCTGAAAGTGGTGCCGAACCTTTGATCCTGTTATATCTAGTTTGTTCAAAGTGTATACATCAGTTTATTCAGAGGGTTGTACAATTGTTATCCATGCTATGCTGAACTTTTGAACCTGTGGTGTTGCATTCCATTTGCATCAATTCTCATAAGAGTTTATTTCTCTTGTCATCTATGCATTATCATGCATATCATTCATTTCAACCTGGATACTCATTGCAACCTGGTTTGTTATTCAGAATCTCAAGATCGTAAGGCTGATTTCCCGACATTCGTCATTATCATGGAGCATTTACAGGTAGATATGGCTGCGATGAGCACACGAATGGATACTAAGATGGTTCAATTCATGGAAGTTATTAAGAACATCTCCCGTGTATTAGAAGAGTTGGGACAGGTTGTTCAGAGGCCCTCTGCTACTATTGTTGATTATGTTAACCCTCAAGCTTTTAACTTTACCCCAGGGGAGAATTATTTGAATTAAAATGTTAGAAACACCATTCAGATTCCTATCAATGGAGCTCCACAACATGAGGACATTTCTGATACATCATAAGATACCTCTTGGTTCCCGTTTGGATAGACTGAGACTAAGAAAAAGTTTCACTTCCTGGAGGAGAGGATGAAATCTATTGAGGGTCGTCATTCCCTTGGTTTAGATGCTGCTAGTTTGTGCCTAGTGCCTGGTGTCAAGATTCCTGCTAAGTCTAAAGTCCCTAGATTCAAGAAGTAAAATGATACTACTTGCCTGATGACTCACATTAAGGCATACTGCAATAAGATGGCTCCTTATGCAGGAAATGACAAGCTCCTCATGTACTTATTTCAGGATAACCTCAGTGGAGCATTTCTTGAGTGGTATACTCATCTTGAAAGGACCCATATCTGAACTTGAAAAGAATTATCTGAAGCCTTTCTCAAGCAGTACAATTATAATAGTAACATGGCTCCTACCAGAAGTCAACTCCAGGGTTTGACTCATAGGGCTAGTGAATCTTTCAAAGAGTATGCACAAACATGGAGAGAGTTAGCTGCCAGAGTTCAACCTTATCTTTTGGACCAAGAGCTTGTGGATATGTTCACAGATACCCTGAAAGATCTCTATCTGATGGTTGGGTATAAAACTTCTAAATTTTTAGACTTGGTTGTCGCATGAGATCGAGTTGAGCATGATATCAAGATTGGTAAGATTCATGATATCACTACTTTTGAGGGAGAACCAAGTACAATTTCCAAGGACGAGGAGGAATTCCATGCTTATCCTCCAATTCACGTCCCTTACCATTAAGTGGGCACATTTACTGCTAATCAGTATGCTCCACAAATATGTGCTGCAACTATCAGCCAATCACCAATTCAACAAAAGCTTGTTCCTTATGTTCATCCAGTTCAGTATGCTCCTCAATAGTAGAAGGATTGACAAAATTGTTAATCACGAGGTAGGAAGAATCTGATAAGGCCAAGAAGAGTACATGATCCAATCCCCATAACTCATAGTCATTTGATCGGTCACTTACTCCAATATTATTTGGTGGAGTTAAAGTAGCTCAAGCCTCCTCCTTCTCCTTATCATGTGGGGTATGACCCTAACGCCTACTGTGGGTTTCATTCTGGGGCACCTGGCCACACAATTGAAAGCTTCAATGTGTTCAAAGGCAAAGTCCAGAACCTCATTGATTCCAAGGAAATTAATCACCTTCAGTCTAGAGGGTCTGTGCATAAATTGAAGTCTCCTTGCTCGAGTAAATGTCAGGACTACGAAGAATATCCTCTGAAGCAATAAGTCCATACAAAGTCAAGCCTCCTCAAGAGTGGCAATCTTTAGTTCATTTTCATTCTCATTTGTAATCTTTCTTGTTTTGTTCAGTACTATTTGTATGCAAAAGTTGTTCATTTTTAAATGTCAATCATAATTTATTGACTATGTTTATCTTGAATTAATCCATTTGTATTCACTCATTAAGTTTTTCTTTGCTTTTTGATACTTAACTCTTTAATAAATCAAAATAACTATGGAGGGAGGATGGTGAGAAATATACCAAGAATTTTATATGGTATGCTTTTGAATAAAACCCTCCTGACGATGTTCATGCATTGTTTCAAATCCCCAAACACTAGAGATATAAGGGAGATACACCCTCGTCATCCCATTTGAGCCTTGAAGTAGGAGTTTCTTTTCTATTAATAAAAAAACCTTACATTTAACCAGGGGACGGGTAGTCTTCAATTGATTTGATTGAGCCTTCAAATTTCAAAAGGAGTGTCCTATCTAAGGATCACCACACCTTATCCCTCACACACCAATAGGTCGGGGAAAAAAATAAGTTCACAATTATAATCCATCATCCACCAAGGAATGAGGCAGTCACGATCCTTCCAACAAGTCAAAAGACTCAAGATCACATGACTTGTTCAAAAAAGGAAAAACTGAATGAAGATAAAAAAAAGAGAGAAAGCCCGCTAAGTCAAAAAAAGCTTGAAAGCATATGACTTAGGCAAAAATTAGGGCATCCCGTTGGACTTCAAAATCAAAATTCAAAATAATTTGTCCAGGCAAAAGTTAGGGAAACGAAAAAGAATGAAAAAGCAAAAAGCAAAAAGAATTACCCAAGAAAAATCCTCAACAAAAGAACAAAGTCGTGTGATCTGACACCAAAAACAAAAGGTGAGTGGCTGTCATGTCTAAGAAATATCATTAGTTCCTCAACCATCATAAACTCTTCTTGAGAGATGTGAGATCGTATCGAGTAAGCTGAATTTAGGACTGGAGAACATCATGGAGAATGGATGGGTACAAATAATTTTGAGCCTTAAATCCTTTTTTTCTAAAACCGTGAATCAGGCCACGTTACAACCCTTAAAAGTCCTAACTGGAGCATGGGTTATTTCGAAAGCAGACTGTAACGAGAGTACGGTAATGTGACTCCTAGGAGGCTTGCTAAAACTTTTGAGTTGGTGTCACATGATCTTCCTTTCAATTTTTTTTTATGTTACGACATCTTTTCAAATAATAGTTTTTCAACTTCAAGACAAGCATATGATTTGCATTACAATTACCATTCTCATAATAAACATTCTTTGCATGTAAACAAGTGCTTAACATCAAGTGAGCTTGCATATTAAGCATCAAATGAAGAGTTTAATCATCCTGAGGGACAAATTTCTTCAAGAATCTGTTAGAGAGCAAATCATTATGAAGAATGATCTTAATCTAGGGTAGACCTTCTAATGACTCTGTTGAGTAAAAGAAAACCAGTTTGAGAAATGATCAGAAGCAGATTGTTTAAAATCTTGATGATTACAAAAGTTTGGTCACCTAGAGGTCTCTGTTGAGCAAGGGTGTATTACTTTCAGTTGGTCCTAAAAAATAGATTGTTAAGAATCTGTTGAGCAGGGACAAGGTATTTCAATGTTAGTACTCAGTCGCGCAAAAGTAAGAGTATCTCAGTTTGATTACCCTAAGGGAAACAAAAGCGTGTGAATACTCTGTTGAATAAGAGTTCAGTCAATCTGGGGCAGTTATGTCAAGATTTGAAGAATCTTTCAAAGTGTCAAGTTAATCAGGGGCAGCCACCCAAGCGTGTTTGAAGCGATTTCCAACTTTGGTTAGCCAAGGGAAGTGTTGCAAAGTTCATAACACTGGGGTATGTTATTCATTATGGTACATATCTCAGTAAGTCTCCTCGAGGCAAGTTTCTTAAAAGTCCCTAAAGGGTTGGGCAAGGAATTATGCAAGGGAATTCCTCCTCTTCAGAGTTGATCAGGTTAAGTCCAGGTGCAAGCTAAATAACTTGTGAGTTCGAATAACATGTCGGGAAGTCAAGATCGTCATCCTCAACAAAAGTCAGGATTATTATCCTCATCAGAAGTCAGAATCATTATCCTCGGCTCACCAGAGAGTTAAGTCCATGTTATTGGCGTTCTTCAGAAAAGTCAGAATGCCTCGTTCTTTGAGTTCCCAACAGATTTCTTCGCCTCAACACATTGCATATAGTAATCATCTCTGCATATAGCATTGCATCCTCAAAAGCGCGTAACATTTCCATTGATATGGAGAATTACGCTAAAAAAATATCAAACCTGCATTGAAGCATAAGCCGGATTTAAGTCTCTTTCAAGTACCCATTTCTTCCCCAATTAGGCTAGTGGAACCTCTTCGAAGAGAACTTTATCCCTCAGATATACCAAGTGGTATTCCCCGCAGGTTTTCCCCAAACCATATATTCTTGTTGTTGCTATCTGCAAGCATTCTTGACCCCGTGTCATTCCCTAATACAATCTCTCTCATATACTCGTCGTCTTTTTCCAAAACACAATACCTGTCTGGTAACCTTTTCCAATCAACCGATTGTAGACTTTTGGTAACCCTACCATTATCAGTAACCTTATTGTTTGTTTCCTTCCAATCCCCTGATTGTTTTCTCCCGGTAACCTTAATGATGCCAGTAACTCTACTATTATTCAGTCATTTATTTCTCAGTAACCCTACCGATGTCACTAACCCTACTGATTGTTTATCTACTACCCAAGTTTTTTGCTTCCCGGTGACCCCATCGACGTCAGAAACCTCATTATCTGCTCCGTCTTCCTAATCAACTGATTGATGTCTTCTGGTAACCCTACCATTGTTAGTAACCTTACTGTTTACCAAATAGCTCTTATTGTTACCCAATAACCTTACTGATGTTCATAACCCGAAGATATTTACCTTTTCCAATCACCCGATTATCACTTCTCGATAACCATACCGTTGCTAGAAACCTTGTTATCCTTGTTTTCCCAATCACCTGATTGACGTCTTCCAGTAACCATACCGTTGTCAGTAACCTTGCTGATTTCCAGCTTATTCTTAGCATCTCCCAATGACCTCACCAATGTTATCAACCTTAATACTTTATTTGTTTACTAATAACCCCACCGACGCTAATGACCTTATTGTGGCTTTCTTCCCAATCACCCAATTGTGATACCCCGGTAACCATCACGACATTAGCCACCTTGATATCCTTTCTCTTCCAATCACCTGATTGAAGCCTTCAAGTAACCCTACCAATGTTGGTAACCTTACCATGATCTTTTTTTCCAAATACTCGTCTCCCGGTAACCCTACCAATGTTGGTAACCTTACCATGATCTTTTTTTCCAAATACTCGTCTCCTGGTAACCTTACCAATGTCTATAACCTGAAACGTTTGTCACTCCAATCAATTGGTTCATCCGTAGTTCAGTAACTATACTGAAGCCAAACATTTACTCCCCAACAATCATTTTTCATAACCTGGTCACTACCCAGTAACCTTACTGTTGAGTCATTCGTTTGTGAATCCCCACTGCGTCTATTCTCTACTTTTTCACGAGAAATATCATTCCCAAACAGAGTCTGTATCCACCTTTTGCAAGTACGCTTGGTCAAGCATCATTTTCATCTTCCATTTGTCTGTTCACAGATACGCCACATAATTTATATTTCCTTTGGGGAAATCCCACGGGAATATCAGGCCATTACCTGCCAAAGCTTGTTAGTGGAGGCATCTTACCTACAAAAAGAAAAAAGCAGTACATCGTTCACCCAATCTTCAGAGTGCAAATTTTCTGGTTCTTTTGGTATTTAATCTTCTTTTACCTTGAATGTTTGAAAAGCGAGCCCCAATCTCACCTTTAGGTTCAAGATGATTAAATATGGGTAATTGTTGCACCCTAAAATTTGGCCTCTTATTCATTTGCATTACATTTGCATATTAGGCATTTCACTCAATAAAGCACCCAAGGTTCAAAGTTTAGTGCTTATGCAATATTAGGGGTTTAAAGCGTTTTGAGGTGTATATATTAAATAAAGTCAGATTCTTTTGGTCTTTCTTCAAGTTGTGGATTGTGGAACTTTGATTCAGGAATTATGGATTTTCTTTCCTCATTAAATATTCATCCAGAGCAAAGTGCATTAGGGTTTTTACTTATGATACTTAGTGTCTCATCAAGGTTGCAACTGAGGTTGTTTTGAACCAGGATTTTGGCTTAAGCTATCTTTCTCCTCATTGAGGATCCAAAGCCATATAATTAAGTTTTACATCTAATCATGCTTGAATTTGTTCAGCTGAGGATCATCCAAGAGTTATTCTATGCTTCAAGCTTTATCATTAGTTCTTAAGGATCCAAAGCACTGATATTTTGTTGATCATCAAGTCAAGACGTGATACATGGATGATGTTATGAATTCACTGAGATTAAGACATTATTGGTTCTCTCGTTTCTTGTTATACAAGTTTGATGGAGATTGAAAGAATTGATTTGGTGTGGATTCATTACGGTGAAAGTATTTATTTAATTGATTATTTGAGGCCATGAGTTCAAGTGGTTTGAATTTGTAAAATTGGACTAATATTTTAAGAGGAAAGCGTATTAAGTTTGGAAAGTCCATCCATGTGGATTCCTCATTCCTCTCAATTTCACATACATAATTTTACCAAAAATTTCAAACAGAATAACACGCCAAATCTCTCTCTCTCTCTCTCTCTCTCTCTCTCTCTCTGTTGGCTGAAGATTTTGATGATATTATTAGAAGCAAAGTAAATTGGACGTTTCGATTGAAATGAAACAAAACGTCATGTTTCGAAATGGTAGAAGCAGTGCTTTGAGTGGGCATATCAAAGCTTGGAGCTTCGAGTGACAGTTATGAGAATATATTCAAAGAAGTCTCGAAATGATAACAAAGCTGTGTCTAAGAAATGCGTTCGAAGCGAAGAAGTGCCAAAACATTTGAAATTCAAATGCAAGCGGGATGTTCGAAATTTGAAATATATGCGCTGGAGCATTCGAAGACGCGTGGAAGCAAGAGAGAGGCATTTCTCTGCATGTTCTGAACGTGGCAGAATCTTATAGCAAGACCGTTATGGTCGAAGTAGTATAAATAGAAGTCTTAGCATTAGGATTTCGTGTGTCATATCTATTGTACAAAAACTCGGTAAACATTCAAAATACCACATGGCTAGGGAAACGAATGCACGAGCAATGTACGTATGATAACACCACATGTTTATGATTCAATGAAAACTCTTTATCATTTCCAGTACTTTCCTTTATCTTCATGTCAATACCATTTACAAGCTTTTGCATTTAAAATGTTTTCATTCGAAGTCTTTTTACTAATGTCTTACATTTAAATGCTTTCTTTCCATTTCAAATACTTTACATTTCAGAAACTGTTATACATTTCATGCCTTTATCTTCAAGTTTTTATCATTCAAACACCTTTTTTACTTAAAGTCATTTTACAGTTTTCTTGCATTTAAACGCTTTCTTCATATTTCGAATCTTTTACATTCCAAAGAATCTTTTACATTAACTGCTTTTATACTTCGAAGTCATTTACTTGTCTTTTATGCAGTTTTTACACGTCTTTACAATTGACCTTTATTCATGAAATTTAGTTTCGCGCACATTTACTTGATCACACCTTTAGATCTTTAATAGAGAAATCGAAATAAGTTAAACACCTACACAGTATTCCAAATACCAACCATGAATACCAGTTCGATCATGAGAGTTATCCTAATGACCAACACGTCCTAGGATCAATCTAGTCGATCCTGCGAGTTACCAGAGAAATTGAATAACAGTCAGTAAGATTATTCTATAGTTTGGAAGACTAGCGGTTGTTTACCAGAAATCACTGTAAACAAATTGGCATACCCGGTGGGACCAATCGTTGGCCATTACGGAATTTAGAACAAAAATAAAGATTGTTGAGACTTAACCATTGTAAAAATACCCTCTGAGTGATAAGTTATTGTTTTATGAACCTAAGAAGTGGTAAAATAACCAACAGCAACCAACCCTTATCCAGAAGAAAACGTTTGAACAAGATGTCTAATTCTGACAATCAACAAGGGGAACAAAATGCCCCACATACAACAGGCACTAATATGTCCGCTTCGATGGGAACATCTAATGTGATCCCTTCAAATGCACAGTCTGTTGCATCCTCTACCAGTAATATAGCCACTAATGGAATAAGTGGCATATCAACTAATAGTTCAATCCTAGGAAATACTAGAACCATTGGTTATCCTGGGGGATTCGTCCCACCATCAGGGACACAAACCCATTTCACCACCCCACTAACTAGACCACCCGGTTTCGATGGTAATAGAACCAGAAACTCCTCTTATGGAATGCCAACATCTTTTATGGCAGGCTTACACAATTCCACATCGAATTCATCACCACAATTAGGGTCTGGGTCTGGGGCAAATCAGTTTATGACAAATAACCAAGGGTCAGTGGGTTATAGAGCAATGCCTATTTTAACCACAGAAAACCAGTTGGCTTTTAGGCAATTGATGGATGACAGTAACCATAATATGATAGGGGTGTTAGCACAAACTATGCAGGAAATATTTGCCCCAATAGTACAAAATGTGACTGTAACAAATAGAGAAAACGCATATAACATGAGTCGAATAGCAGATTTCTTTGCTCCCCCAGAGAGGCATAGGCAGAATCAGGCGGGAGTTCGAGCGAACGTACCTATTATGGAACAAGTTGCTAACGACCCAACCTATAGACCACCCAGAGAAGAAGTTAACTTGGGGGCAAGGACACAAAGGCTAGAAGCCCCAATGATCCAAGGCCCACAAAGGGAAATCATGGAACCAGGGGCAAGAGTCGAAAGGCTGGAAGTCCCAGAGTTTCGAGAAGAAAAACCTAGGGGGGTTGTCATGGTGGGTCGAAATCAAGATGCTGATGCAGTCGTTCATAGAATTCGAAACGATAACATCTTGGCAGAAAATAATTTAACCACCATGATAGAGAGAGTCATGGCCCAGAATGGCCTCAACACAGGAATTAGAAGGCCAAATTATGCTTCCCCTATATTAGATTACATAATGCATACTGATTTACCAAGGGGATATAAAGTCCCTAAGTTTACAAAGTTTGCTGGGGATACCAATGAGTCAACAGTCGAACATATAGCCAGATATCTAACCGAAGCGGGAGATATAGCCAATAATGAAGACCTCAGGATCAAATATTTACCAAGTTCCCTGACTAAAAATGCCTTCACATGGTTCACCACTTTGCCTCCTGGGTCCATTGATACTTGGGCTCTTTTGGAGAGATTATTCCATGAACAGTTTTACATGGGACAGTCAAAAATAAGTTTGAAGGAATTAGCCAGTGTCAAGAGAAAGTTCACTGAACCCATAGATGACTATCTGAATAGATTCAGGCTTTTGAAATCCAGATGTTACACAGTAGTGCCTGAACATGAGTTAGTCGAAATGGCCGCTGGTGGCTTGGATTACTCTATTCGAAAGAAACTAGACACTCAATATTTGAGGGATATGGCTCAGTTAGCCGATAGGGTTCTTCAGGTCGAAAGGCTAAAGGCCGAAAAGGCCAGAGTCTTTAAAAATAACAAGAAGGAAAGGATCTCCTATGTTGGAACTGAGGAAGCAGAAGATTATCCTGAATTCGAATTCGAAGAGGTCAAAATCGACCTCGCTGAATTAAAACAGGCACCACCTTACTCCTGCAAATTATTAGTTCCCACAAAAGGGAAAGAAATTGTTGAAAATGAGAAAAGTGACAAATTCCCAAAGAAGGTTTATACCTTCGATGTCACTAAATGTGATGAGATTTTTGATTTACTTGTCAAAGATGGCCAAATCATTGTGCCATCAAATGTCAAAATACCTCCTTTTGATCAAAGAAAGAAAAGAGGATTTTGCAAATATCATAGTTTCCTAGGCCATAAAACCTCACAGTGTTTTCTTTTCAGGGACCTAATTCAGAATGCAATTAAAGATGGCAGACTGAAGTTTGCTGATAAAGCAAAAATGAAAGTGGACGAAGATCCTTTGGACGTCGCAGACACCAATTACTCCGAGCCTGCATGCATTAGAGAGATTAACATGGTGGAAGCTGACCAAAGAGATGCCCCAATAGGAGAGAAAGGTACTGAAAACGAAAGCTGGGTGATAGTCGAAGTCAATAAGGAGGTCACTGAAGACATCCACAAGCAACCAGAGACTTCGATTGAAGCAACACCTTTAGCTGTTGGAAGAGAAATCCAGGCTACTGAAGGCCAGGAAAACCAAAACCAAGAATTGACACAGGTCACTGAAGGCCTGAGGCTGGAATTGGAGAAAGTCCAAATCACGAAGCCAACCTCCCCTCAGAAAGAAATATGAGACACTTTAGGGGAACCCAGTGGAAAATTTGACTATTTGGTCAAATATTCTGCCCCATAGAGTTCAAAGGTCCACATTGAAGATATAAAACCCACAGGATGGGGAGATGATGAAGCTAAGGGGGAGGATGTTGAGGTAAACATGGTGGATATGGAGAGACCTCGCTCTGAGATGGAGGAGGTAGAAAGATACTTAGAAAAAGAGAAGTATGAAATGGAGGATAATCATGCTGGAGATGCTAGTCTCAAGGATTACCTCATGACGTGCCACAAGGGAGATACATGAATGATACTATGCCCTAGGTGCAGCATCCTCTGCAATCAGAGAATCGCTGCGAACTTCGAAAGGGTACAGAGGGCGCGAACTGGCAACAACTGGCGCCAAGATAACCAGCTATTTAGGTGTTATCCTAAGGCTGGAGAAAGTTTGCTGGAATTTGTGTTTCGCTGCTACAAAGGGGAAACCAAGTGCTTGATATGCCCAAGGTGTTCTGCTGTGTATGATCAAAGCATGGCCAGAGCCTTCGAAACAATTCCCTTCGCCTCTTGCTGGAACCATCAAGAAACTGTTCAAATGGGCCCACGTTTCGATAGCAAATACAAACAACGAAGGCCTGATAGCCCTCATCCCAAGGGTGCTCGAAGAGTGACGTTCAAACTCCCTGCTGAAGTGCCAACAGACAGATGGCTGCAAGTCAGAAATGACAAAGGCAAAGACAAATGGAGAAACACCGAACGAAACGCACGCCACGCTATGACATACAGAAGGCAATTCAACATAGCAAAGAGGGAAGAGGTAATATTAGAGAACTACAAAGGAAGAAACCCCATGTCAAGATCCCAGTGGCGAAGGCAACAGAGGATTCGAAAGGCTGAGAGGGAAGCTGTGGCAAATAAAGGGGCAACTTCAACAAAGAACCAAGGTGAATCTAGCACCAACAAACCCTCACCAAAAAATCAAACTAAAGACAAACCCCCAGGTAATAGGAGGCTTTTCTCTGAGGTACAACTAGATGAACCAAAGGAATACACTCCAGGTCCAGAAGAGGACGAAGATATGATAACAGATAACTTAGAATCAGAGGGGGAGTCTTCGTTCAACCTAAATTGCAACGTGGTATCTGTGCTTCCCTGTGAATTTGGACAGGAAACTGAAATTGATGAATATGAGGAAGAAGATACCATAGACTTGATGAAGCATAAGCCTGTGTGCTACTATGTGATGGACAATGGGGCTGTAGAGGAGCAGAATGCGTTCTTCGAACGCCCAGAACCAGCTATGAAGAACCATCTTAAGCCACTATTTATTCGGACAAAAGTTGGTGCCCATGGCGTGAATAAGGTTCTAGTGGATGGGGGTGCTGCAGTCAATTTGATACCCCACTTCATGCTGAAAAGGTTAGAAATACGCGAAGGGGACATCAAGCCCCACAATATGGTTCTATCCAATTATGAAGGGAAAGTGGGCAAAACACTGGGGGTGGTTCAATTGGACTTGACAATAGGCTCAAGCTGTAGGCCCACCATGTTCATGGTGATCGAAGCCAAGGCCAACTACAACTTGTTGCTGGGAAGGGAATGGATCCATGGCGTAGGGGCAGTTCCTTCGTCAATGCACCAGCGATTAGTTCTATGGAGAGAAGATGGGATCATGGAAAACATTGAAGCAGACCAGAGTTACTTCATGTCAACAGTCAATTTAGTTGACAAGAGGAATTATGACAAGCATCTGGCAAAGATTGCTCCTTGTATCCCAAATGATGAAATCAACGAAACCAGAAACGCCCACTACTATATGACCCTTCGCCATGATGGCCTATACTGGGATAGAAGAATAATCAGTGAAGACGAGGGAGTCAAAAGTACTATACAAAGACGGCCAGCAGGCTAGGACTTCGACAACCTTACTCATGACTGAGTCCTCCTTTTTCGAAAGGATTTCGGCCTATATGGCTGAGAACGAATCAAAGGCGGCCTTAGAGGCTGAAATGAATAAATTGGCTGTGAAGATGAACGAAATAAGTGGGGATGGCTCAAAAGGCTCACCCTTTAAAGAAATTGAGATAGATCAAAGGCTGGACGCCATCTATGATAAAGAACCCTTAGGCTTCGAAAGGGACCCCATAGACTCAGGTGCCAAAATGTTGGCACAGGATCCACTCGAAGAAGTAAACTTAGGGGATGAAAACACGAAAAGAATAACCTACATAAGTGCAAAACTTAGGCCAGGCCTCAAGCAGGAAGTGATCGAAGTCCTCAAGAAAAACAAAGATTGCTTCGCATGGGATTATGACGAAATGCCTGGTTTAAAGAGGGAGTTAGTCGAACACAGACTTCCAATCAAAGATGGCAAGAAGCCCATCAAACAAACTCCTAGAAGATTCGCACCAGCGGTTCTCACAAAGATTAAAGCTGAGATCGAAAGGTTGCTGCGTTGCAGATTCATCAGAACCACAAGGTATGTCGAATGGTTAGCAAATATAGTACCTGTTATTAAGAAAAATGGTTCTTTGAGAATCTGCATAGATTTTAGGGATTTAAACACTGCAACCCCTAAGGATGAGTACTCCATGCCTGTGGCAGAAATGCTAGTAGACTCTGCTGTAGGGTTCGAATACTTGAGTATGTTAGATGGATACTCTGGGTATAATCAGATTTTCATTGCTGAATAAGATGTTGCCAAGATAACATTTCGTTGCCCAGGATCCTTAGGCACTTACGAATGGGTGGTGATGCCTTTTGGTTTGAAGAACGCTGGGGCAACTTATCAAAGGGCAATGAATTCGATTTTCCATGATTTCATTGAAACCTTTATGCAAGTGTATATTGATGATATAGTCATCAAATCTATATCTGCAGAAACACATTTGCATCATTTGAGCCAATCATTCGAACGAATGAGAAAACATGGCTTAAAGATGAATCCCCTTAAATGTGCATTTTTTGTGCAGGCTGGAGATTTCCTTGGTTTTGTGGTTCACAAGAAAGGGATTGAGATCAACCAGAACAAAACCAAAGCCATAATGGAGACGAAAGCACCTACGTCAAAATGGGAGCTGCAATCTTTGCTAGGGAAGATTAACTTCCTCAGAAGGTTCATTTCGAATCTGAGTGGAAGAACCCAAGCTTTCTCTCCGTTGCTTCGTCTAAAGCAAGGCCAAGCCTTCGAATGGAACGAAGCCCATCAGGAGGCATTTGACAAGATAAAAAGATACCTCTCTCAACCTCCAATCTTGTCTCCACCTTCATGAGGGAAGCCCATGAGATTGTACATATCTGCCTCTGAAGTTAGTATAGGTAGTATGTTAGCACAAGAAGATAGCAATGGTATCGAAAGAGCCATATACTATTTAAGTAGAGTATTGAATGATGCAGAGACCAGATATAGCAATTTAGAAAAGCTATGTCTCTGTTTGTATTTCTCTTGTATGAAACTCAAGTATTATATAAAGCCTGTTGATGTTTATGTTTCATCTCATTTCGATGTCATTAAACACATGCTTTCAAAACCAATAATGCATAGCAGAGTTGGTAAATGGGCTTTAGCCTTAACAGAATATTCTTTGACTTTCATGCCTTTAAAAGCTGTGAAAGGCCAAGTGATTTCTGATTTCATTGTGGACCATTCATTGGTTGAGCAGACTGTCATGAGTTACGTCGAAATGCAACCGTGGAAATTATACTTTGATGGTTCGACCCACAAGAATGGAAGTGGTGTTGGAGTCCTTCTAATTTCTCCTGAAGGAATTCCAACAAAATTCAAGTATAAATTAGATGGTCCTCGTTGCTCGAACAACGAAGCTGAGTATGAAGCGCTCATTGTTGGACTTGAAGCTTTGTTGGAATTGGGGGAAACTAGAGTCGAAATTAAAGGAGACTGAGAATTAGTGGTCAAGCAAATAACAAAGGAGTATAAATGCATAAAGGAAAACCTGATGATATACTTCGTCATAGTTAACAGGCTACTTAGGAAATTTGAATACATGGATATTCAACATATACCAAGAATAGAAAACCAAGAAGCAAATGACTTAGCACAGTTGGCTTCAGGTTATAATGTTTCTGCCAGAAACTTTGAAGATTTAGTTGAATTAAGGGGTAGAGTTATGGCTACTAGATTCACACCATCAGATCTAGAGAGTATGAAATTGGGTTATGCTGAGAAACAGGGATTCGAAATATTAGCCATAAACACTTTATTAGATGCAGATTGGCGAAGTCCACTGGTGAGTTATTTGACAAACCCAACTCTGAATGTTGATAGGAAGACAAAATACAGAGCATTATCATATGTCCTCACGGGGAACGAATTGTTCAAAAAGACCCAAGAGGGCGTATTATTGAAGTGCCTAGGAGAAAGTGAGGCATACTTAGCATTGTCAGAAGTCCACAATGGGGCATGTGGGGCACATCAAGAAGGTCATAAAATGAAATGGCTGTTATTTCGATATGGCATGTATTGGCCCAGCATGCTCAAATATTGTATAGACTTTGCTAAAGGATGTGAGGAATGTCAGAAACATGCAGGGATTCAACATGCCCCTGCAAGTGAGTTGCATTCAATCATCAAACCATGGCCATTTAGAGGATGGGCATTGGATTTAATAGGAGAAATAAATCCTTCTTTGTCTAAAGGACAAAAATATATCTTGGTAGGAATAGATTATTTTACCAAGTGGATTGAAGCTATACCATTAATAGTTGCTGATCAAGAGGCTATTATTGAATGTATACAAAAACACATTATCTATAGGTTCGGATTGCCAGAGAGCATAACCACAGACCAAGGCTCTGTGTTTACTGGTAGAAAAATGCAAGAATTTGCCCAAGAAATGGGGTTTAGATTACTAATATCAACGCCATATTATGCTCAAGCAAATGGTCAAGTCGAAGCAGCTAATAAAGTGATAATAGGGTTAATCAAGAAACATATTGGTAAAAAACCAAGAAACTGGCACAAAACTCTGGACCAAATACTATGGGCCTGTAGAACATCTCCTAAAGAAGCTACTAACACCACGCCTTTCCAACTCACATTTGGTCATGATGCAGTTCTGCCAGTAGAAATTCATCTACAATCAGTTCGAATTCAAAGACAAAACGAAATTCCAGCTGCATTATATTGGGAGATGATGATGAATGAGTTAGTGGAATTGGACGAAGTTAGATTACATGCATTGGAAATCTTGATGAGACAAAAAGAAAGAGTGGCCAGGACATATAACAAAAGGGTGAAAAGGAAAGCATTCATTATTAATGACTTAGTCTGGAAAGTCATATTACCCATGGACAAGAAAAATAAATCATTAGGTAAATGGTCACCTCATTGGGAAGGGCCTTTTCGAATAATAAAGGTATTCTCAAACAATGCATATGAAATCGAAGAGCTGATGGATGATAAACGTATCCTAAAGGTTAATGGGAAGTATTTAAAGAAATATAAGCCACGCCTGCAGGAGATTCGAATAGTAACAACATAATCAAAATATCATAAAAATGCCAAAATGGCAATATGGGATGCCAAAATGGCGTTGTTCAAATATTACATATAAAAAACCAAATTTTAATCAAATGAACACTGAGATTTAGAAATAGGAATTATTCTTCAATCTGTTGAAGGTACTTCGAAAAGACTCAAGCCTCTGTTGAGCAAAACGTCTCGCTCCCTCTAAAGTGGCCACTTCTCCCTTGAGTTGTTCTGCAGTTTCCATTTCTGCAAGCCCCTGGTTGAGAAGCTCTTCGAATTGGTTACCAGCAGTATTGGTTTCGTAGGCTAATTGTTGTTCTCTAGCCTCTTTAACCTTCTGTTGAAGTTCCTGAATTTGCCTTTCCCAGAGAAGGATGGACTCAGCTCGAGCCTCATAATCAGTTTTTGCTTGCTTTAGATGCATGGCTTGATCCTCAGCTTCTTGAGAGAGTTTCGAAGCATGCTCATAAGCAGCATCCATTGCAGTTCGTTTTTCTTGAACCTTTCTGGCAGAAAATTCATCTTGGAGAAGGTACCCAGTCACGTTGTCCAGCAAAGATTGAAGATCGAACAAGATAGTGCTAACTGGCAAGGAGCAGGTAGCAAGGTTGACTTTTGTAAGCAACTCCTTCATAGTGTAGCAAGCAGTGCTATCCTATTTGAGCACTTCGAATATATCCACATCTAGAATTGTTCTCCTGATTCTTGTTAAGAAGTACAATTCTTTCATCTGTGGGCAGCGGATGGCTAGTCGAACTTGTGCCAGCCCTAGCAGGTGGAATATCCCTTTGAGCCAGCTTCGCCTTCATGTACCCAATAGGGTCATTTCGTCTCAGGAGAGCAAGCTCCTCGTCAGTCATTCGGGACAGAGACGGTTGAGGGAGTTCCACACGCAGGGGGGTCACGTACATTTCTACTTCCATGTGTTTATTGGTCGCGTCACCATCCCCTTCATTCGTTTCGTGCTCATTATCTTCTTCATCGTCATCCAAATCCACCACTTCGATATCTTTGTTTTCGCTGCTATTTGCATTGGACTCTGTCCCAGCAGTCGAACCATCGTTGGCATCTCCTTCCTCAGACCCTTCTTCTGCAGATTCTTCGTTTCTTTGATCAGAATCGGCTTTCTCTCCTTCAGCGTGAGTGTCCTTTGGATCCTCTTGAAGGGTTTCAAGAGGGGACTTTTGAAGAGAAGTTCTTTGTAAAGCCTCTGCAGATTCATGAAGTGTTGCTTCATTTGTTTCTTTTAGAGGAGGAGAAGTACTCTGATCATCTTGCTACTCAGAAGCCCCAGCCAGAACCGCCATATTGGAGGAACCTTTGTTCTGTACAAGGTTGCTGGAATCTCCTTGAGGAGAAGAGTTGATCGGAGCAGCAGCTTTTGATGGTGAAGTCGAAGTGGTAAGAGCCAGATTCGAAATGTCCTGCAGAGGCAAAAGAATATTAAAAGCATGAACCAAGGTAATGAATAATTATTTTGTCAAAGATTTAAAGTTCAATTTACCTGTGGACTCTCAGAAGAGAGGTTGCTAGCTATGCGTTCCAACATTACGTTGGAGGTCAAAGGTGGAATTTTGGATTTAGGTGAGGGAGCAGCATCCCTGGAATCGAGTCCAGAGACACTAGTTGGTACAGCACTTTTTGAAATATCCTTCTTCTGCTTCTTCTTCGAAGCAGCTGGTAAATTCCCTCCAGCCTTGGGGTCTTCCCCAGTAGTGTTTGATTTTCGCTTCTTTGGAGTGGTAGGCGGAAGTTTGTTGGTCTGAAAAGATTTAAACAAAGAGTTAAGATGCAAATCATGAAGCATTAGTGTATTCAAAACATCAAGGCTAAGTGATTACCTGTGGAGTTGGAGCACTGGTTATTACTGGTGTTGTTGTTGTTGTTGCAGCAAGTGTTGTTGGTTCGGATGGAGTCACATTGTCAATGGTTTCGATAGAGGCTTGAGAGGCGCTCCCTTCTTTTGACTTTGAAGCAGCAGTCTTTATCCTGATGGCTGAAAATCGAAACAATTAAGGCAAAAGTTAAAGATATAGAAAATGAGAAACGTTTGGGATTTTCCCAAGCATTCGCACCTGTGTCTTGATCAGATTTAATCGACATGGCAGAAAGGTCATAGCAAAGATGTCCTGGGAAATTGTGGAGCCAGTGTCGAGCCCATGTCACAGTCTCAGATGGCTTTGGTTTCTTTTGAAGATATTTGAACATTTCTTTGCAAGTGAACCACCAAGGGTATGGAGGAAACCAAGCCAGAGCCAGTTCTGAGGTAGGTAATCTAGGAAATTTAGGTGGATGCATTTCGAATGCCAACCTATACCTATCCTCAGGTGACAACCCTGAAGGAAGTTTTAACTTAGAAACTTTTTCTTTGAATTTTTCCTTCAAGGTCTCAGCCGCTTGATGCACAGTGGATTCCAAGTGTGTGGGATCATAAGTAGTTTCGAAATAATTTTGAAAAGCTTTAATCTCTTTGGCATGAGTGAACATACCTTTCTTGGATGGTACCTGCACATCGAATGCATCAGTTAGTTTCTGCAGAATAGTAAGAGTGTCGAACATATAAGTCTGATAGAACTTTGTCCACCATTCCAGAAACCCCTTTGCTGTAAGGTGTGTAGGTTCGAAGGTTATTAGTTCAAAATGGGCGAAGCCTTGGTATTGTTCCTGCTGTATTTTGGCTTCTCGTGCCTTGAAGGTTCGCCCAGAGGTGATGGCATTTTCCGTTTGAAATAGGGGTTCAGGAATTAGTTGGCACAAGCCAAACTGTCTCGAAACGAAGTTGGGCTGGTAAGCAAAAAGGAAAATTTGATTCTTAGCAGGAGTTATTCTTGAAGAGATTAGTCTGGGTAGCAAAAAGGCTCTCCATACATCTTGAATTTCTTTGCTTTTGATAGCTTCTGAGAGAGCCATGGTGAATCATGAAGGTCCATGAGCCCTTGAAGCAAAAGGCGCCATGGTCTCTTCGAACTTATACCTCTTGGAGAATATCATGATATATTTTGAGAATAGAACTTTGAAGTCATCCTTATCATCGTTTGGGGTTAGTCTCCGCAGCCTAGTGCCTTCGATGATTCTATCCGCTATTTCAGGGTCTTGTTCAACAATGGTATTGGCAGTTGATAGTGAAGGTTCGAACATGGCATTTAGCCATAACTGAAGTAACCAGAAAGGGCCAGCTAGCAGGATATTCTTGGAGGTGTGAGATTTTAGACTCGAAATAGCTGACCTTAGACTTTCATAAAGATCAACCAATAGCAGTTCGCTTAAGCACACCCTCCGATTCTCATGCAAATATCTAGCTAGAGGAATAAACCTACTGGCTACCTGTAGGGATCTGCTGCAAAAGACATACCTTGACAACCATAAGGTAAGGAAAGCAATGTGTTCTACATCTGACACACTGTCTCCTTCAGTGTGATAGTGGCTGATAAACTTTGAAAAGCTTGCTAGCTTGACTTCGAAGTTAATAATACTCGAATGCTCTTCATTGTCAGGGATATATGTTTCTCCTATTGGTGATAGCCCAGTAATGGCCTCTATGTCAAAAAAGGTAGGGGTAATCATTCCACCAGGGAGATGGAAAGTATTGTAAGTACTGTCTCAGAAATATAGGGACGCGAATAACAATGGGTGGCTATAAGTAAAACCCGGTTTCGAAAGTTTAATCAAGTTGTAGATACCTAATTCTTCCCATTGCTGGGATTTCTTAGCTTCTACCTTATTAAACCAGTTATGATAAGCAGTGTCGGAGGTGGGGCAAGATCGAAACAGTTTGAAGTTACTCTTTACATAATCTAGTACGAAAGGGTCCTTAGGAGGAACGATTGGATTTTCTACGGTGGTTGAATCAGAAGACTCTATAGTCTTGGGGCTATCTATTTTATTAAACAGAGGTTTGAAATTATAGCAAACTGGCAAAATTTTTCTGGTGTCTTTTAAAATTTCAAAGACTGTAAGAGGGCCCATTAAAGCTAACCTCTTGCCAGCAGCGTTAGTAGGAATTAGTACCTGGGATGCATAAAGCATTTCTTTCTCTTTTGAGATCATCTGGGGAACAAGAACAGATTGACCTTGGTAGGTGCCAACCTTGCTTTCCATTGTGGTTCCTGTGGTCTTTCCTTTCTTTTTGGAAACCTTTTTTAGTTGAGATGAAGTTGAAGAAGACATTGTTGGAAGAATGTTGGAAGTTTAGGGTTTCGGTGAGAAAAGAGGAAGAAAAGATTCAGAATGTGGGAAGAAAAGAAAAGACTAAGTTGATGGGTCTTTATAATGTGGAAGTTTAAGCATCCACTGAGTAAGATTGTGATACGTGGTAGTCGTGGGTTGGTTTGATGAAGAGGTGGTGTAAAGTTAATATTGGTAATAGGCGTGATTAAAGATAATCATTGTTTTGTAACTGCACCATGCTGTGAAATGGTTCAAGGCGGTTAAGGAATCTGAAAAGCGTTGTGATTGACGTGACTGGAGTCATATGCAATAACTGTTATGATGATTCGAAGGTCGCATCAAAATCTTGTGTATTTGTTTAAAATAAGTATTTCTCAAAGGAATCGAAATACATATTTTAAAGGGGCATTTTGTTGGCTGAAGATTTTGATGATATTATTAGAAGCAAAGTAAATTGGAAGTTTCGATTGAAATGAAACAAAACGTCATGTTTCGAAATGGTAGAAGCAGTGCTTCGAATAGGCATATCAAAGCTTGGAGCTTCGAGTGACAGTTATGAGAATATATTCAAAGAAGTCTCGAAATGATAACAAAGCTGTGTCTAAGAAATGCTTTCGAAGCGAAGAAGTGCCAAAACATTTGAAATTCAAATGCAAGCGGGATGTTCGAAATTTGAAATATATGCGCTGGAGCATTCGAAGACGTGTGGAAGCAAGAGAGAGGCATTGCTCTGCATGTTCTGAACGTGGCAGAATCTTATAGCAAGACCGTTATGGTCGAAGTAGTATAAATAGAAGTCTTAGCATTAGGATTTCGTGTGTCATATCTATTGTACAAAAAACTCAGTAAACATTCAAAATACCACATGGCTAGGGAAACGAATGCACGAGCAATATACGTATGATAACACCACATGTTTATGATTCAATGGAAACTCTTTATCATTTCCAGTACTTTCCTTTATCTTCATGTCAATACCATTTACAAGCTTTTGCATTTAAAATGTTTTCATTCGAAGTCTTTTTACTAATGTCTTACATTTAAATGCTTTCTTTCCATTTCAAATACTTTACATTTCAGAAACTGTTATACATTTCATGCCTTTATCTTCAAGTTTTTATCATTCGAACACCTTTTTTACTTAAAGTCATTTTACAGTTTTCTTGCATTTAAACGCTTTCTTCATATTTTGAATCTTTTACATTCCAGAGAATCTTTTACATTAACTGCTTTTATACTTCGCAGTCATTTACTTGTCTTTTATGCAGTTTTTACATGTCTTTACAATTGACCTTTATTCATACAATTTAGTTTCACGCACATTTACTTGATCACACCTTTAGATCTTTAATAGAGAAATCGAAATAAGTTAAACACCTACACAGTATTCCAAATACCAACCATGAATACCAGTTCGATCATGAGAGTTATCCTAATGACCAACACGTCCTAGGATCAATCTAGGCGATCCTGCGAGTTACCAGAGAAATTGAATAACAGTCAGTAAGATTATTCGATAGTTTGGAAGACTAGCGGTTGTTTACCAGAAATCACTGTAAACATACACTCTCTCTCTCTCTCTCTCTCTCTCTCTCAATTCAGAAAACACCACACAAATTCACAGAGAAAATTCACTACATCTTTTCATAGAGAGAAGAATCCATACCAAAAAATCTCACAGCGAGATACACAAAAGAATTGATAGAGAAATCAGAAAAGGGAAAGAAGATTTCACGACTCAGTGTTATCATATCTCGAAATCACAGAGAAAAATTCATAAAACTCACAGAAGAAAACTGTGCAAGAAGCTCACCTCTAAATTCTCTCTGATAATCATCTTCAATCTTCATCTTCTACATTCTTTAAGCCTCAACAAAGTTCTCGGCGTTATCTTCTACAATAAAGCTTTTTCTGCAACTTCTCATCATCTCCATCAAACCTTTATCAGCATCAGCCCGCGATATCTACTGCAACAATAATGTAACAACATCATGATTCTTCAGTGAATTCATCATCATCTTCATCAAATACTATGCACAAATGAACAACAAGATCACAATAAAGAAGAGAGTTGAGTAGGAGAAAAAAAACGAAAACACGAGAAAGAAAATGTACATAAATAGAAGGATTTCCGGTTCCGTTTTTAGCATCTTTGAAACGCCATCGGAGCATCTCCGATAGGTAAACTTTGAACTCTCTTTTCTATGAATGTATACACTGGTTTTCTATTGTCGTGGCTTGAGTTACATTGAAATCAAAGAACTGACAAAGGATGTGAGATGGAGAAATCGAACAAAGTCGGGAACAGAGGCGAGCAATTTGAGAATCATTGACGTTGTGGACTCGAGACGGAGGCAAACTGATTGAGGATGGCGAAGAAGAGAGTAATAGGTAGAGAAGAAGTTTAGTTGGAGCAGATTAAGAGTTATCTGCGACGGAGATGCGCACGGCGGTGTCGCCGGTGTAAGAAGGGTGAGAAGACGACAATGGCATGATGTCGAGAAGGGGAAAAGAAGCTGTACAACCATAATTTGAACTCTAATCCCTCTTTTTTTAAATTTTATTTGATATTTTTATTTGAAAAAAATAGTATAATAAGTTTGAAATAAATAAAAGTTGTTTTGGACCTATTGTTGTTGTGATTAAGCGCATGAGTTTAGGTCCACACAGCCTGTTTCTAGCCTGCACCCCCTGCGCCTCTCACTTCTCTTCAGACTCAGGATCTCTTTTTTTGGTAGGTTATTTTGGTTTTTAAAACAAAAATAACTTATGTGATCTTTCTTTTGGGCTTAGCGTTTTATCCTGGTCCATACGCCCTTTTCTTGATCCACATCCCCCTGGGGTCTTTTATTTTCAATTTTTCTTATTTGTTTGATTTTACTAATTGTTTTGAATTGTTTTATTTTTCTTTATATGAAAAATCTCTAAAATGTTAGAATAGATTTTAATCTTCTTTTTATTTGAATAAATTTCTTGTGTGATTATGCCATAATTCCTTAGTTGATTTTAGTTCAAATTTAATTGTTGATTAAATTGAATTAATTAGACCTTATGATTTAATCTAAGCATGACAACATTAGGATATAATTTTCTCCCTTCATCCTAACCTTATGAACAATGAACATGACAAAATTAGGATATTTAGTCTCCCTTAGACTTTTTCATCCCCCATTTTACATCTTTAAAACAAAAACTTCATTTCCTTTATCAAAATCTCAAAAATACTTAACAATAATGATGCGAACCATGTGTCACGAACCTTAAGCAGAGGTGGAGTAATTTGGGTATGAGACGTCTGGCTCGACCATTCATAGTCTCTCATGTCATAGACTTTAATGTGGTTCGAATCACCAAATCCTTTTTTCAGGGTAAAAATACAAACCGATTTAAACCTTTTGCCTTCGGGCCGCCTTCAGGCTTTCTTTTGAAAACATTTTCACAAAAAAAGATGTGTTATTTCCTCTCCGTGCAAATGATGTGTAATTCCCTAAAGGTCGTGTTGCAATATGTCAACTGCTAGAGTGCAAATGTAACATTATCCGCCCAAAAATACAAAACAAACCAAAACACCTTTTTAGGTTAACTACGAGTGCCCTGATCCCCTGTTGCACGAAAGGTGGTACGTAGGTACAAAGGTTCCCAACCGCTACAGGCACAACTAATAAAAACTTTCTTGTATATATACTTTGCATTCTTGCATTTTCCCTTAGCTTGTTAAATTTAGACTTGATACGCCCTTTGATTAGACAATAATAGTGGATTTCATATAGTACCACAGACGTGAGGGGTGCTAATACTGTTCCCTTGCGTAATTGACTCCCGTATCCATTTTCTTGGTCGTGAGACCTTGATTTCTCCCTTCTCAGGTTTTCTTCAATGTTTTCCTTTCCCTTTTGTGGGAGAAATAAATATTCGATGGCGACTTTATTGTTTGAGATTTTTCTCTAGTTGCCTCACCGGCCTATGAGATGCATGTGTCGGCCTGTAGCACACAGAAGCTGCAACAAGCTTTATTATTGAGTTACATTTTCCGGCCTGAAACATATATGTGCCGGCACATGCAAGCTATTTTTATGCAGAAACTTGATTTTCAAGGTTTTACGTTAATTTCAAAGTGGTTTTAAATAATTTCTAAGACCTCTAATGCAAGGGAGTGCCACATGACATAGAGATATCATCCAATATATATAAATGCTAAGTTTTACTAGTTTTGACATCATGCAAAAATATCTAATGGTGAAGTTGCACTCACATACTTTCCCTTTTTGATGATGACAAAACTTGCGACGAGGCATCTCATGTTGTTATCGAAGGCTCCCCTGACTTTGTGCTTCCCAACTTTATCTCGCATATGCTTCTCCCCTTTGACAACATCAAAAAGAAAGAAAGAGAAACGTGAAAGTATCGTATTCCAATACAAATACTAATATCACTCAGAGGCCTTTTTGCATAGAAGAGTAACAATCACATCTCTCTCTCTCTCTCTCTCTATATATATATATATATATATATATATATATATATATATATATATATATATATATATATATATATATATATATATATATATATATATATATATATATATATATATATATATATATATATATATATATATATATATATATATATATATATATATATATATATATATATATATATATATATATATATATATATATATATATATATATATATGTAATGATATGAAATTGATAAATAACAAGCAAACAAAATTACAACACATGTAATGCAATGCATGAATAATAATGAATGTGATGCAAGAGAAAAATTTTAAAGTTGCTTCTATAGCGTCACAATTATGTAACACACCATGATGGAACTTCCGATGTCACACACACATATGCCTAACATAGCGACAAAAACATGTCACTACTCAATCCAAAATGAAAATATTGTCATAACATGTGACCAACTACAATAAGAATAGTTTATGCAAATAACAAGCATACATTAAACTTTATGCAAGAGTGCAAATAATAAAAAACACATGCTTGTACACACAAGAACAAACTTATATAAATGTGAAAAATTAATACTTGAAGTCATTATAAGCATATACATTGAGAAGATACAATGGTTATCAATTGAATTTTTTGGAAATGAACATTCATGATTTTCATCATTTGAGAACATATCAAGCATTTTTAACCAAGAAATAGTCATGCATTAAGAAAAGTCTTACTTTCAAGGAGAAATTGAAACAATATTACCTCACTCTTGATGGAATAGAAGTTTTACTCACGTGATGTAAAATACTCGAACAAAGAGTTAGAGAAATAGTATAGAGTGAAAGCAACATGGTAAAAAATAAGCAACATCAGAGATATCAATGATCCCCAATTTTCCATGTATGTTGAGAAACAGTTTGGTCGTAAGAGGTTTAGTGAAAATATCGGCAAGTTGATTTTTACTATCAACATACTCGAATACAACATCCTCTTTTTCAACATGATCACGAAGGAAATGGTGACGTATATAAATATGTTTAGTGCGAGAATGTAGCACCGGATTCTTGGTTAGATTAATGGCACTAGTGTTGTTGCACATGATAGGAATATGCAAGATTTTAATGTTAAAATCAAGTGATTGTTGTTTAAGCCATAAAATTTGGAAACAACAACTACCGACTGCCATGTATTTTGCCCCGGCCATTGAAAAAGCTACGAAAACTTGATTTTTACTATGCCAACTAACCAAGGATTTTGAAAACATGTGACAAGTTCCACTAGTACTTTTCCTATCCAATTTGCAACCGACAAAGTCGGAATCAGAGTAACCAACCAAGCTACAATCGTTTCCCTTGGAATACCAAAGCCCAAACATAGAAGTACTAATGATGTATCTAGGAATACAGTTAATCGCTTTTAAGTGCGATTCCTTAGGAGCGGATTGATATCGTGCACACATGGAAATGCTAAACACAAATCTGGCCTAGATGCTGTAAGATATATAAGAGATCCAAGCATACCTCTATATTTATTGACATAAACATCCTTACCCTTTTCATCTCTATCCAAGTTACAATGTGTTGCCATAGGTGTGTCAATATCTTTTGCATCGTCCATTCCTAATTGTTTTAATAATTCGAGACAATACATGGTTTGACATACAAATATTCCTTCCTTGAGTTGCTATATTTGAAGTCCAAGAAAGTAGTTTAACTCCCCCATGAGACTCATTTCAAATTCTCCCTGCATAAGCTTAGATAACTCCTTGACAAGATGCATGTTAGTCGATCCAAAAATGATATCACTAACATAAATTTAAACAAGTAAAATATGATTTCCTTGACGTTTAATAAAGAGAGTAATATCTACCTTCCCTCTTGAATATCCTTGATCAAGCAAGAACTTTCTAATCCGGTCATACCATGTCCTTGGGGCTTCTTTAAGACCATACAAAGCACGTTTTAGCTTAAAAACAAGAGTAGGATATTCATGGTTTTCAAAATCGCGAGGTTGTGAGACATACACCTCTTCATTTGTCTGTCCGTTAAGGAACACACTTTTCACGCCCATTTGATATAATTTGAAGTTCTTGAGACATGCATATGTTAGTAAAAGGAATATAACCTCGAGTCGGGAAACTGGAGCATAAGTATCCTCATAATAAATTCCTTCCTCTTGGTTATAACCTTGAGCCACTAGACGGGCCTTATTCCTTGTTACCACACCATGTTCGTCAAGTTTATTCCTAAATACTCATTTTGTGCCTATAACTTGATGATTTTGTGGACGAGGGACAAGTTCCCAAACATCATTTATTTCAAATTGATTCAATTCTTCTTGCATGTCCATAAACCAATACTCATCAAGTAAGGAATCCTTAGTATTTTTAGGTTTAACTTGTGATACGTACGCATGGTGTTAACAAAAATTGTGAGTGCGACTTCACCATTATATGTTTTGCATGATGTCAAAACTAGGAAAACTTAGCATTTTTGTATATTAGACGGTATCTCTGTTTCATTTGGTTCATCCTTGCATTATAGGTCTTAGGAAGAATTCAAAATAAGTTTAAAATTGATCCAAATCATGAAAAATCATTTTCTACACAAAACGCACTTAAATGTGCCAACACATCCGCTTTTCAGGCCGACACATAAGCTTTTCGTGCTGGCACATAAACTTTCACATTGGTGCATACTGTAACTTTTATTTTATGTGTCGGCACATATGATTTTCATGCTGAAACATGTACTGCAGTATTAAAGCAAAAAGCTACTGCCTAACATAGGCCGACACATCAACCTTTTTAAGCCGATACATACAATTGGTTTTTGTATTATGTGTCCGCACATACGTATTTCAGGTCGGCACATACTATTAGATTGGGTCAATTTTTTAATTCTTTTTTATTCTGAAAATTAAATCTTTGCATACAAACTTCCTCAACTATAAATACATCTTTCATGCATCATTTTAACTTGATGAAACTATAAACACATACTGCATTAGCTCTCCACCTTCAACCTCCAACCTATGAATACACACTGATAAATCACACATAATCATCTTTTATCGGGGTGCCATCTAGGCGAGGTTTGATAACGTCCCATTAGGTTCTTGTGTAACCGAGAATATTGGATTGAGATTTGCAGGGGTTTTCATCTGGAAAAACCGCGAGTTTGTCCTCCAAGATCTTTGGTAGATTTGGGGGATTTCGTGCAAGATATTAAAGAGAGGATTACAGCCTAGTGAAAAGCCTTTGGAGTTTGGTACCCAAGGAAGTAGCGCGAGAATGGAGAATCAAATTGAAGTGTCTTGTGTGCAATAAGTACAATTGATCTTCTGCGAAAGAGCTGAGGTTTGGTACCCAAAGGAATAACAGGATTTGATAAATCAATTAGTAGCTATTATGGTCTTGGTCTTGTTGAATATCCAAAGAAAAGAAGGGGTTGAATCAACATCAAACAATTAGGGTTTTTAGGGTTGCTCTTGAAAACTTCTCTTGTAATCATACTTTGGCAAAGTTAAAAATTCATCTTAATTCCAAAATGGAATTGGGGGGAGACGTAGCCATAGCAAGGAAGAATGATGTACTTCCTAAACAAATCCTTGTGTTGCTCTTTCTTATCTCTTTACTTGTTTTTATTTTTCATTATACAATTTGTTTAATTTCATTATTTAATCGATCAACTTGTAAAATTTTTTTTGTGATTGTTTTGGTTTAAATTGGTTTGTTGATTATCTTATAACCACATTGATTATAAGTGTTTTTTCATATCAACAAAAATCAAAGAAAAATTCTGAAAAATCATTCGCATACCAAATGTTTGACAAATTGTATTGTTCCATATTTTTGATTAATTTCATTGAAATAGGAAATTGTTGTGTTTGATAATAAATGGTTAATTGAGATATTATTATATTGATTTATTTTATCATCATCTTAATTCCATATGACCTGTGCATATCCGTGTTTCCAATAACTAGGTCCGTTTAGACTATTATTTTGATCTAGGCCAAAAACCTTTCACTCAACATTGTATTTCAAATAATCTTTTTTTAGTAACCATTTTTGAAAGGTAATTTTTAATTGCGTATGAACCTAAAAGGGATTATAAAATAGCCTCAATCTTTTCGGGAGAAAACTATAGTTATTGGAAAGCTGGTATGCACATTCATGTTAACTCATATGATAAAGGTGTGTGAGATGCTATTTTAAATGGTCTAACACTGGTAACATATATTGTTGATGGTGGTGTCACACCTAAGTCGGAAGCACTATGAAATAATGATAATAAGAAAAACATATTAAATCTCATTAATATTTTGAATGCACTTGGTAATCTTATTTCCAATGAGATTGCTACTAACAAAGTTGTGAGATGTCTTGCTAGGAATTTACAACCGAAGGTCACCGCGATCAAGGAAGCCAATGATCTTACAACACTTGATTTCACTATATTGTTTGGTAAGTTTGAAGAACATGAGAAAGAACTTACTTTATTAGAAAATCATGAGAAAAAGTTTGAGAGGAAGAAGAAAAAGGAGAAAGTCACAAATAAGGAGGAAGTAACGAAGTCTCAAGCTCTTAGGACTTCTTGTTCAAGGTTCTCAAAAGGTGAGCATATTGATAGTGATTCTAGTGATGATAAATATTTAAATTTTCACTATGGTTACAAGAAAGGCCATACTATTGAAAAATTCAAATTTAGGAGTTTCTTTTGGTTCCTAAAGGTGTTTCTCAATGGTTGCCCAAATGCAACCAATTTTTCACTAACCCCTAAGGACCCAACGAATATTGGGTACCTAGCTTGTCTTGTTGATTGTGTAGGAAAAGTGTCTTGACTCTATGAAAAGAATATGGGTTCTCATTTATGGTGGCTCAAGGCATATGATGGGTAACATATTCTAGTCCTATTGTATATGTGGCAAGAAGATGGATTATGTGATCTAGAAAGCAATAACAAGTATTATTTAATTGGTAAAAGATGCATACATTACTTTTGATGTTGTATCTGAAATACTTAGAAAAGGTATTTCATTTCATGATGTAGGTGTATCTTCAAGAGACATACTCAACGAAGCCTAAGAAGGAATTGATCAACCCGAATCGGTGAAACATGAGAAGTAGAAAGATAACTATCATGAAAAGGATAAAGATGAAAGTTCAATCAAAATGAATGATCATCAAATCAATGACCTTATTGTATTCATCACAAGTTACACTTTTGGGTACTTTGTCAAAGTGAAAAGTGATAAGATCATGGTTTTCTAAAGTCTTTGTGGCATACTTTGCATTTGGTTCAACTTTCTTTTGAGAGTTTCTTGTGAAATACAAGTGCATTCTCCATCATATTACAGTGAGGTAGTATCAATTCAACTTTCACTTTGTTAGTAAGTTCTCTCTTTTACTTGTTTATTTTTCTAAGTACATGACATACTTGGTATATTATATATATATATATATATATATATATATATATATATATATATATATATATATATATATATATATATATATATATATATATATATATATATATATATATATATATATATATATATATATATATATATATATATATATATATATATATATAATGAATATTCATTTGTAAAATAATTCTTAATTGATAATCACGGTGACTTATCAACTTATATACCTAAGATGACTCTCTCATTATATTTTCATGTATTTTTAAAAAAAAAAAACTTATGTGTACATAAGCATGTTTAGATTCATTAAACATCAGGCATAACACATTTTATATTATATCATATTTGGTTCTACTAACATGCAACTTTTCAAGGAGTTCTCTAAGTTTATGAAGGGTGAGTTTGAAATGAGTCTCATAGAGGAGTTAAAATCACTTTCTGGGCCTCCAAATAAAGCAACTCAAGGAAATAACATTTGTGTGTCAAACAATATATTGTCTTGAATTACTAAAGCGATTCGGTATGGATAATGCAAAGCAAATTAACATTTCTATAGCAACAAATTAAATATACGTGAGGAATTGGAGATTATTGATGTCTCCAATGTTGCTTAATCTTTATTATGATGCTTGAACTCTTATACTGATGCTCTAACACTTTATTTGAGTATTTTAAATAATGTGAGTGTAACTTCTATTCCTTCAAGAGTGAGATAAAAATATTCCAAATTTCTCCTTGAAAGTAAGAATTTTCCTATTGCATGTTGTAATACCCCAAATTTGTCCTACCCTCTTACTTTTATCTGGTTTATGCATTGTCGCACTTTTCTCAGGTACATAACTCCATTAGGTCATTTAACATTGCATACATTCGCTAACAACATAAGTTGGCATGGGATCGAAGATTTTGAGGTGAACGGTTTCTCTTTAGCTTTAAAAGTCTCACTTTCATTCGAGGTTGATTCATGTTATTTACTTAACAATCTTTGGTTTGTGGAGCTAGGATTTTTATGTGCATGGTTCATTGAGAATTTCTTGCATCAAGATATTACAAGACATCCGTCTTTAAGGTTCCTTCAAAAGCATCAAGTGTTTACTATCTTCTCAATAACTCGGATTCGAATGATAATGCTTTGAATTAAAGTTTTTGTACTTATCTTCATCGTTACAAGGGTTAGATTCCTGATGGGAGTCTATGAGCTTGAGGATGCTTGGGCGATACTTTGGTTGCTTAGGATATAGGGTACAAGATATGGTTTGGGGATTCAAAACATCATCACTCTTTCATATATCAATTACTTGTCATGCAAGCTAAGTCTGGCTCGAATTTGGAGAGTTAGATTAGAGGTTCGTTGAGAATGCAAGATAATTTGGATTTGAAGTCGATTCAAGTGGTTCCATTATGAAATTTGGTAAGCATTCAATCATAAGGATATTTTTGAAAGCAAAATGCAAAATTTAAGGGCTAAGACACAAAGGCATTCGCACAAATTTCGACATTGTTTGACATTGTTCAAACTCTTCATCCATTATCCAAGTTTATCCAAACTAAATCATTTCCAAATCCATCATTCATCATTATCATTCAAAAAAAGCTCACAAGGTTGTGCAAACCCCATTCAAATTTCTCATTATTCATTAGAATATTAAGGAATAATAAGCATGGATTTCTGAGTGATGGAAATAAAGTGTGGATCCTTTTACCGTGACAAGTTTCAAACTTGAAGTTCCGTCCGTGATGTTACTCAAGTATTGATGAAATCTTATCCAAATTCATTCAAAGTCCAATTAAAATATGAAACATTTCATATACAAGGACCATTCAAAACTTATTGCGTTCTATTACGAATATTACAAAGAAAGAATTCCTATTACAAAATTTCAGCCTATTAAAAAGAAAGTATATTACATAAAAAGTGTAGCTGCATCAATTGTCCCAAACCAATGTCATTCAATCTGTCTTGGAATTCTTGTCTTGTTTGGAGAGCTTCCATATGCTCTCACAACCACCTTTCAAGCCAACCAAACTCTATCAAACTTGGCCTTTCATCCTCGCACCATCGAATTCCAAACCTGCAATCAAGAAATTGCTCCACAACAACCCAGAGAAGACACCCCGTTCAAGAAAAGAACCAGCAGAAATATCAAAACCAAATTAACAAAAATACTAACTCTATTTCTCTTCTCACCTCCAATTCTAACCATTCTGTAACTAACTTCCACACCATAACCCCTCTCGCCCCTTTCAAACAGCCTACTAACAACCCATAACAGAAAACAAACTCTAACTACAAACTTTCCAACCTCACAGCTAACAGAATTCTGTAATAGAATTCAACAAACCAAAACAGAATTCTATAACATCACCTAACCATTCTCCATAAATAGCTCAAACCTCCTAACCCATTCAAGGCATCCCTGCAAAAACAATCCAAACTGTCAACATAATAGAATTATTGAACTATTTCTAGAACCAACTTTCCAAATCCCACTTTCCTAACAGCATAACAGTTAATTAACCTCTGTTTCAATTAAACAAGAAAAACCAACTTGCAACAAAAAACGATAACAGAATTTTCGCAAACTCCCTAACCTTCTAACAACCTCCTAACCAATTCCAACTAACTTCCAACTGTCTTAACCAACTTTTTCCAGCTCACTATAACTAATTCATGAGAGATTCAATGCCAACCATCTATTTCTCTAGCTGATTTTAATCCAGTGGCCAAGAATGCACAATTTCTAACAGATTTTTGAGAGCTATATAACAGAGGGGGATTCATACAAAGATTATATTCACACTTATACATTTACTCACAAGCTGAAACAAAGGCGGAGAGCAAAAAAAAACTCACCAAAGAAATCGAGAACTCTTCTCTTCTCTCTGATCCATCTCCATAACTTTAATCTCTCTAAGATCTCTCTTTATTCTCGGCACCAATCTTCTCTCTGAATCAACCTACTTCATCTTCCTCGCACCTTATGTAATTACACAAGCAATAACTCAGAGGCACAGAAACCAGAAAAAGAGATAAAATCACAAAAATACTCACCTCTGAATCTCTCTGAGATTTTTTGAAGAACTCTCATTTTCATCTTCAACCTTCAATAACGGATTTCTTCTCCTCTTCAAATTTCTCTACAATTTCCTTAAACTCTCACTGAAACCCCCTTCTATTTTCTCTTTGCAAACTTTACAATGCATTCATCTTCATCGCCAACTCTTTGCATCAAGGAGTCAGTAACATCTTCATCAAATTTGTCGCAACGTTCTCCAACGCCAAGAACGAACTCGCCGTAACCATTTTTTATTCAGCAAATCTGCAACAAGATGCAGCCATCCATCATCAACCTTCAGCGCATTAATCTTCAACAACAATACTCCATCATCAAAGTTGAAGCTGCAAGAACCAATAATATCGTAACAAAAATGTAGAAGAATGAAAACGCACGTTGGAGTTCACGCGTCAGGAATAACAAAAGAAGAAAACAACATGAAACTCATAGATCAAGAACTTACCAGAAATTTCACTAATCTCTCTTTGAACTTATTCCTTTTCGTTTAACCTAACAACATATACAGCTCCCATTCAAGCACGCGCGCCGATTCTCCTCCGCTACCATTTCCTGTTCACTCCGATCAAGAAATTATCGCCGAGTTCAAGAAAGGACTCGAGCGAGGTAAAGTTAATGGCGGAAGAGTTAGAGAGGAAGAAGTGGATCAGATTCTTGTTGACGGTGCTCACGCCATTGTAAGCTTGCGCGTCGATGTTAAAGAAATTGATATTGATTTTTACGTTTGCCTGCTTAGAGTGATTGGGTTGGGATGCGAGATTATAGTCCTCAGCTTGTGGTGCTTACGTTTGGAGTTTATGAATCGGGCTGAAGGTGGAATTGAATGAAATTTAAGGTCTTGGATCGAAATCCTCCTTGCAATGGGCCTGTAACATACATTTTTGCACATGTGAGAGCTGAACAAAAAAGGGGTTGGCTCCGAACACCTCCTAACTTCATGTTACACCCCTTGTCCTCATAATCTTTAAGATTTTATTTTTGCATATAATTTTGTCTATTTCTTTTTATGATAAAATTCTAAAATCCATAAAAACTTGTTATTTTTTTTATTTAGGAATTAACTCTTGTTTGTTTGTTAGAATTTTCTCTATAAAAAAAAATAATAATAAAAAAGTGGTAGTATATAATATAATTTTTCTAGAATTTCTTTTTATAATTTTAAATAGAATTTTCTATTAGTGTTTATGTTTAGTAACGATTTTCGTTTTCACCTTTAGCTAAGATTTTATGATAGAATATTGATGCAACTTTTGCAATATGGAATGCTTGGAGATTAATTTTATGATCACTCATGCGGAGCAGCTTTCGGTAGAGTTTTCTTATCACTTGTGTGGCTTTGAAGAGACAATGGACTTTCTCCGTTCGGTATCATCGCGACCTCATTTTGTTCCTCATCTTTGCACCTTATTGCTTTCTAGAAACCATGAGAAACAAGGCTTTACAACAAGCTATGCATGCTAACATTAGGTAGGTGTTTCCCTTTCATTCATCCTTGACTTAGGGCTACTAATGCATGATAACATTAGATTTAGAAATAGGCTAGTCCCCCTTTGACTTTTCTTCCTCCTTTTGCATATGCATTTAAAACAAAATCTTCCCTTTTCTTTCAAAATTCAAAGCACTTTAAAACTACTGATGAGAATTATGCCTTTGCTTAGTATGGGAAATGATAAGCGGGTCTCTTCTCGATCTTATTGTTCTTTATCTCAAGCCTAGGTGTGGTTCAATTCTCAAAGACTCCTTTCATGACTAAGTAGAAAGGTGGCTAATATCTCTCTCTTGAGGTCAATTAGTCATTATCTGCAACAAAAATACAAACCAACTCAAACCATCTGTGCGCTCGAGCACCTTTCTTTAAAAATCCTTTTTAGGTAAGGACATGATTAATTTACTTTTGTGGCAATGCATAAGTCTCCAAATTTTGATCTGCGGCAGAAGGCGGAATTAAATTCGTCCATAAAAAACACAAATAAAGAAAAACATATGAGCCGAACTACGGTAGCTCTGATTCCTCAAAACGGATACGTAGGCATTGGGGTAGGGCCCAAGCGAGCATAATTTTATTTTCCCTACATTCTCTTCTCCTTTCTTTAGCATGTATTCTCCCTTTAGCCATAATAAACAATAAGCATAGACGAAACGCACCTATAAGATAGATAACAAGAGTGGATACCGTAGAGTACTACGGGCGTATGGGGTGCTAATACCTTCCCCTCGTGTAACAGACTCCCTTACCCGATCTCTCGGTCGCAAGACCGTGACTTCTCCCTCATCAGGTTTTCTCGATGTTTACCTTTCCCTACATATGGAATAAAAGACGTTCGATGACGACTTCATTGTTTCGATGATTTTCAGCCGGTTGTTTCACATGTTGTTTATGGTCCAAGTGCTTGATATGTTCAAAATGATAAAATCCATGAATGTTCATTTTCAAAAATTTCAATTGACAACCATTGTGTGTTTTCATTTTATATGTTTATAATGACTTCATATATTATTTCTTTATCGTTTGTATAAGTTTGTTCTTGATTGCACAAGCATGCTTTGGTATCATTATTTATTGCATTTGCGCATGAGTTAAATGTATGTATGTTATTTGAAAATTCAGTTCTTATTGTAGTTGTGTCACATGTTAGGAAAATATTTTAATTTTGGATTGACTGGTGATATTTTTGTCGCCAAGCTAGGCACATGCGTGTGTGGTATCGAGAGTTCTATTGTATTTTTCTTGCATCACATTCATTATTATTCATATATTGCATTACATATTTGGTAATCTTTTATGTTGGTTATTTATCTATTTCACATTATTACATATATATGGGGATATGTGATTGTATGCTCTTCTTTTCAAAAACGTCACTTTGATATATTGGTATTTGCATTGAATTATGATACTTCTCACAATTTTATTTGTCTCTTTTTGATGTTATCAAACATGGATAAATATATACGAGATGAATTTGAGATGCACACGTTTAGGGGAGTCTTCAAATAAGACATGAAATGTGTGGTACGGTGGGAGCACTGACTTGAGGGTTTTGCGTTTGATCGCAAATGTTGCGGTTAGCAAGAGTCGCCACCGACTTTTCTTTTATCCAAAAGTAAAGGTGAAAAAGCACAGGAAAGACCTTTGAGATGTTTTCTTGAGTTCGGGGGGTAGATTATGAAAAGGGAAGGTATTAGCACCATTTTTATCCATAGTTTTCCATGGGCTCTTAGCTACTTGCTAGATCACTTACTTTTGTTGTTTGAAATTGTGTTTGGTGTGGTTTTGAAAGTATTTTGTAAAAGAGGCCATTTGTTTAGGCAATATGTGTAATGGTTCTCGTTCGTAAGAATGTATACAAAGATGTTTGTCTTTTTGAAAATATTTTCAATTTTGTAAGATGTTTTTGAAATGTGTGTGTTTGTTTTGAAAATAGCACGGATACTTGTTTGAAAAATTGAGCAAGTAACTAGGAGTAATCTACCTACTCAAATGTCTTTCTTGTTCATTTTCTATTCCTTTGACATTGTTGTCTTACCATTGATTTGGTTAGCAACCCTATCTTTGGATGTAAACGGGACGGGCGTGGGTCATCGTATAACCATGATTAGAAATATTTTCAAAGTATCTTAGCATTTTTGAGGGACCAAGATCATCTTGTAAGAAAACTTTGAATAGCGTCATCGAGGGACTATGATCTTATACTTGTTTATTTTGCCAAGATACTTCGCATGCGTAATATGGCCATTTTGTATAAGGCAACCAAGTGGAGAAACCCTAAGGATGCTTGTGTGCAAGTGTGTTATTTTCATGCTTTGATTTTGTATTGGATTTAGGGTTTTCTATTTGATTTGTTTTTATCTTGCCATACAAACCCTAATTACTAGCATGGTATATAAAAGCGGTAAATTGCGTAATTTAAAGATTACTACGCTATTACAATATTTTATGGGAGGGGGGAATACAACTTGTGAATGGGGATTTGCAATAATGTAAATCTAATTTAAACTATTACAACCAAATCGAATTTGTACAAATATTTGAATAATCAATATACAATAAAAATTAAATATGCAATGATATATATATATATATATATATATATATATATATATATATATATATATATATATATATATATATATATATATATATATATATATATATATATATATATATATATATATATATATATATATATATATATATATATATGCAAGAAAAGGTTTTTGTTTTGTTTCTTTCATATAAAGAAAAGTTTTGAATTTAAACCTAATAAATTAAAAAAAGAAATTATTTTTATACATTGGTTAACCCTAATTTTAGTTTATTAAAAGGAAATAAAGTTCCTTAAATATTATTTTTTGTGTATTTTTTGTCTTGAAATAATAAATAGTATTTTATGAAAATACTTAGTCTTTTTATATGTCAAAAATAAATATTTACAAGTGTGTGAAAAAAGAATAAATAATTAACCTAATTTTATTTTTTATTTACAAATATATATATATATATATATATATATATATATATATATATATATATATATATATATATATATATATATATATATATATATATATATATATATATATATATATATATATATATATATATATATATATATATATATATATATATATATATATATATATATATATATATATATATATATATATATATATATATATATATATATATATATATATATATATATAAAATAAAATATTTTTTATGAGAAAAATAAAATAAAATGGACCAAAAATATAAATTTAGCATTTTTATATTTTTTTATGATTTTTAATATTAAGGAAAATATATTTGATAAAATAGAAATGAAAATAAAATGAATAATAAAAATACATGGGCCAGGGGTGCTGCAAGCAAACAAATAGTAGTGTGTTAGAAAAAAAAAAGAACGCCCAAGAACTAAGCGCATATTGCCAAAAATACAATAACTGAAAATGAAACAAAATGAGAAAAATGTAAAAGGTAGCGCCAAGGTTCGAACCCACGAGCTAGGCATTGTCAGCCCGCTACCTTGCCACTGGGGTGGCTGTACATCTGTTAGTTTATATGAAACAATAAAAACATAACATAAGAAGCTTCCTTGCCCTGTACTTCATCTTCTTCCTCAAGCTGGCCAGAACTCTTGTATCTTTCTCATTTCTCCATGAAAATGAAAACTTCCAACATGAAAATGATAGTACTCATTCCAAAGATTTCAACCATGTAACTTATGGAAACTAACAATCAAAGATTAAAACGAATTTTGAAAGCCCTAATTTTAAACCTAATTTTTACAGAAATTTGAACTTCAAAATTCTCTACACATAATGAACAGACATGAAATCTATGCACATGGTTGGCTTCAACACTATAATATCTACATTTTTCCTTCACAAATCGTGGCCAATGGATGCCTGTATGAAGAGATAAAAGTTACAGTTCTTACCTCTTTCAGCTGAGATCGTGAATGGAGTTTGAGTGATATTTATGAAGGCCTGAAGGTTCCTTTAGCTTGCTTGCACCTTCCTGAGTATGTTCCAATCTTTACCTTGCTTTGAAAGTGTCTAAAACTCTCTATCCAAGTCAACCTGCAAGCTTGAAAAACAAAAATGGCAGATGAAGAAGAAGGAGTTACAGTGCAGGGATGATGGTCTGGATCACTTAGATATGAGGTAGGTAAAGTGTTTGAATGATTAAAACTTGAAATGCACGAGCCAATTTGTGGATTGCTATGCTTGGACACAAACTGCAAGTTTTTGACAGGTTTTTGGTGATAGGGAGTTTCAGGGTGTTTCTGGCCTTTTTCAATCGTGTTCTCAATTGTAATGGGTTTGTGTATTAGTCTATAGAAAGTCTCAAGTCAATTCCATAACAGATTTTTCAGTTGTAGGCTTTTTGCACACTTTCTTGCTTTTGAAGCAAAGTGAAGGGACAAGTCTCCACATGCTTGTACTGGCCTGCTTGGAGTTGGTATAAGATCTATACAAATTGCTTTAAGTCTTTAGGACTTGTGTGTGCAGAGAAGACAGGTCCAATGCTCAAGAATTGAAAAGTTGCAAAAGCTATGCTTTTCCAAAATGGCAACGACAACTTTGTGCCATTTATGGAATTACAACTTGGGAAAAGACTCTTGGGCTTGAATTAAGGCTTTGTCAACTGAGTAAGCATTAAATTATGAAGTGATAAACAAGTTTGAGACCTGTAAAGCAAGAATTAGGCAACATAGGTTCTGATTTGAATTTTGTTCTTCATGAAATGGCTTGAATTCAAAGTGAGAAATTACCATTTTCATCTCTTCGATTCTCCCTACTCAAAAATGATCTCAAAGATTTCTTGGACTTTTGGAAATCTTGAAATGTTCTCTATAACTCATATTTGAAATGAATTTCAAGATTCCTCTTGGAAATAGGTGAAAAATTTCCATGAAGTTGGGTCCAAAACCTGCCTAAATTAGGGCAAAATTTCACTAAGTTATTTTAGTTCATGGGCATGTAATCACAAAATTATATCTTGAGATCCAAGCATCTTTAGGGAAAACTGTGTGAAGCAAATTTTTAGATTTCATGGAGGTATACAACTTTCATGTTGGGAACTTTCTTTGAATCATCTTGTATCATGGTGAAAAAATGGCTTAAAGTTGAGAAAAAATAAGAAATTTTCTATACTTGGAAAAATTTCTAAGTTAAGAAAAATTCAAAATTCAAAACCAAATCTTCAATCTTTGATTTCTTGATGAAAAAGTTTCATATTTTGACATGTTTTGATGAATTTTGATCCTTGGTATTTGATTTTGACCAAAAAGTCAAAGTTTGACTTTTCAGTATACAATTGACTTTTGATTAGTTGACTGCAAATTTGATCTGTCAATCCAATGAAATTGCAATGTTTTGACCCGTGTCATTAGGTCAAGATGATACAAATGAACCCTTGAAATCATGCTTCAAACCAATTGGTCATTTGTTAAGTCAAAAATCAGAAATTTCCTTTTCTCAGTCAAAACCCTAATTTTGACCATTTTGCCCTTTTGATGATTTGATCAAATTTCTTGAGGAATTATGGTCCAAACTTGATCAAATGATACATATGAGTCTAGAATGTTGATGTGGATAAAAAATTATGGATTTTGACTGTAAATTGACCATGGTTGACTTTTTCCTCAATACAGCTGATTTTTAAGTCAACTGTCCAATTGACTGATCAAATATGTGGTTCAAGGATTACAACTTATCATGAGTAAACTTAAGGGTTCATAATGATGTTTGAAAGTCATATGAAGTATTGATAGCCCAAAAATCCTTGGGCAAACTCAAACCCTAATTTTGGGTGATCAGTGTAAGATGAGATGTCTTGAGCTGATCAAACCCTAATCCAGTCTTGAGTCAAAGAGATCTTGTGAGAAAATATTGATAAATGAGAGAGAAAATTTTGGGGTACAACAACTGCCCCTGTTCAATCTTCTTAAACCTGAAGAGTTAGATTGGCGAGTTTTTCCATTCGTGGCTCGAAGGTGAAAGATGATTGGACACTAGAGTGCCAAGAAATTTACACTCGACGATGCGTAGTTGAGGGAATGGGCTTAAAGATGCCATTTGGAGAAGTGATAGAATCTTGTTGGAGATGGGCTTGTAGATGCCATCCAAAATGTTTGTTGAATTGTAAGTTGAAAGAATGAGTATCAGAACGGAGTCCGTATCTGGAGCGTGTCTGAACTGTATCTGAAAGTTGATTTTGACTAAGTATCATAATGGAATCCGTGTCTGGTGCGTATCTAAAATATATCTGAATAAGTATTAGAAAGGCATCCGTGTATGGAGCGTATCTGAACTGTATCTGAATTCTGAATCTGAATGAGCATCAGAATGGCATCCGTGTCTGGAGCGTATCTGAACTGTATCAAAAGGTTGAATCTGAATGAGTATTAGAATGGCATCCGTGTCTGGAGCGTATTTGTACTTGAAATCTGAATGAGTATCAGAATGGCGTCCGTGTCTGGAGCGTATCTAGACTGTATCTGAAATCTGAATCTAAATGAGTATCAGAGTGGCGTCTGTGTCTGGAGCGTATCTGTACTGTATCAAAAGGTTTAATCCGAATGAGTATCAGAATGGCATCCGTGTCTGGAGCGTATCTGAACTGTATCCTGATTGCATATTGTTAATGGTAGCTGTTAATATTATTCTGAAAAGGGTAAAATGTTAGCTGAAACACAAAGTTATGTTGAATGAGATGTATGATGCAATGTATTTTCTTTATCAATGTTTATGATATGTGGATGTAATGTATGCGCGTGTAAGCTGATTTGCTGTATTGCTATTTGATTGAGGAAAATAAATCCTTGAATGCTGCTGGGGATATGTTGAATTTTCATGTCTTGAAGTTGAAGTGCTGACGACCTCTTGTTGAGAGAAATAGATTCTATCGTGAGGGCAATGCCATGTACTGTTTGTAAGATCTGTTTGGGGAATCCCGAGGAATTTGACAATTTCTACTAGGGATTAATAAATTGAGATTTTGTTCCGCTGGGGATTTAAATGGTGTACTGTGGGGATTACTTTATGGAATAGCCCTGAGACATTTTCCTGTCCTTTCAAACTATCAGTAATTGTCTTTCTCATTTTGTTTATTTGTAAACAGTAATTATGTTCAAATGCATATGTTATCAATGAATCATTGGACGCTTTTGCAAACAAAACACAATCGTAAAGAAAACGCAAATATTTTTTTCACTTTCAAAGGGGGGTATTTGTATTGGCTTTGAATAAGTATTTTGTACAAAGGAGACAACATTCTAGTAAGATAATGGTGCCATAAAACAAGAAAAATTTATACAAAGAAAGATAACTATGTGTAATAATCCCATGGGGTTCCCGTTCTGCTAAAGCCTCCATATCTCCGAATATCTTGTTTATTTATTGCTTCGTCCGAAGATGATTGAATTGATCAGAAACTTCGATTTTGTCTGTGGAAGTCAAAGGTTATTCGTAAAGTGATCCGACGGGACATAGTCATACGCTTTAATTCCCTAACTTTTGCCTGGACTGCCCTTTCAGGTTTTCAGTCCACCGAGAAACCCTTTTTTGCCCAAGTCGCCCTCTCGGGTTTTCAACTTGTCGGGTGTACAGATTTTTTTAATTTTATCCTTAGTTTTTGCCCGAACCTTTTTGGTTCGCCGGGATGCCCTTGTTTTGCCTAGGTGTGTCAACCTAGCGGGTCTCTTATGCGTAGTATCTTTTGACTATGTCCGTGTTCGTAGGGTGTGGCAGGTCATCATCGTCCATGGTGGTCAAGATAATTTCCCCACCGGAGAATATGTTCTTGATTACAAATGGCCCTTCATAGGTAGGAGTCCATTTTCCCCTGGGATCACTTTGTGGCAAGATGATACGTTTGATCACCAGATTCCCCACTTGATATACTTGGCGTTTGACTTTCTTGTTGAAAGCCTTGATCATCCGCTTTTGATACTCTTGACCATGGCAAACAGCAGTAAGTCTCTTTTCATTGATTAATTTCAGTTGATCAAGTCGAGTCTGGATCCAATCGTCTTCATTCAAAATTGCATCCTTCATAATTCTTAGAGAGGGGATTTGAACCTCTATAGGCAAGACAACCTCCATGCTGTAAACCAAAGAATAGGGTGTTGCCCCGATTGATGTGCGAGCCGTGGTACGATACCCGTGGAGAGCAAATGGTAGCATCTCATGCCAGTCTTTGTATGTGACTGTCATCTTTTGTATGATCTTTTTAATGTTTTTATTTGCAGCTTCGACAACACCATTCATCTTTGGCCAATAAGGGGAAGAATTGTGATGCTGAATCTTGAATTGCTCGCACAAGGCGGTGATCATAGTGTTGTTAAGATTTGTACCATTGTCAGTGATGATCCTTTCCGGGATACCATACCGGCAAATGAGATTTTGCTTGATGAAGCGGGCAACAACATTCTTAGTAACGGAAGCGAAGGAAGCTTCCTCAACCCACTTGGTAAAATAGTCAATGGCCACTAGAATGAAACAATGTCCATTGGAGGCTGTAGGCTTGATCTCTCCAATCATATCAATTTCCCACATAGCAAAGGGCCAAGGAGCCGTCAAGGCATTCATAGGAACCGAAGGTACATGCACCTTGTCGGTATAAATTTGACACTTATGACAAGTCCGAGAGTGTTGATAGCAATCTGCTTCCATGGTAGACCAATAATAGCCTGCCCGTAGGATTTTCTTTGCCATTGTATGCCCATTGGAGTGAGTGCCAAAGGTACCTTCATGTAATTCAACCATGATCTTTTCAACTTCAACCTTGTCTACGTACCAAAGTAACACAGGGTCATGATTACGTTTGTATAGGATGCCATTACTAAGGAAGAACTTAGCAGAGAATCTCCTTAAGAACTTTCTATCATTGATTGAAGCTCCTTCTGGATATTCTTGAGCCTCGAGATACCTCTTGACTTCATGAAACCAAGGCTGGTCCACTACCTCTTCGGTATTGATCTCGTGACAATGTGTTGGTTCATCCATTCGTTCAATGGTGATCTGGGGAGCCTCATTGTCCCAGTTAAGTTTAAACATAGATGACATTGTGGCTAAAGCGCCTGCTAGCTGATTTTCTACTCGTGGGAAATGCTCGAAGGTAATCTTCTCAAAATGTGGTAGCAATGTCAAAACATGTTCTTTGTAAGAGGATAAGGTTTGGGTGCTTAGTTTCCCATTCCCCTTTGATCTTGTTGATGACCAAAGCTGAATCTCCAAACACATCTAAAGATTTAATTCCCAAGTCTATGGAAGCTCTGAGACCAAGGATACATGCTTCGTACTCCGCCATGTTGTTTGTATAGTTGAAGCAAAGTCTAGCAGTAAAGGGAGTATGACACCCTTCCGGAGATATGAGTACAGCTCCGATACCATTACCAAGTGCATTGGATGCCCCCATCAAAGAACAGCGTCCATCGGGATCCTTGTTCAGGTCCGTCAATATGGTCTGATTTCTTTACAATTGTCTAATGTCATGATGTCTTCATCCGGGAATTCAAACTTCATGGACTGATAATCTTCTACTGCCCTTTATATCTTTTTGGGTAGTATACTCTATGTCATATTCTCTCAGGATCATTTGCCACCTAGCTATTCTCCTAGATAGAGCAGGCTTCTCGAAGATGTATTTTATCGGATCCATCTTAGATATCAATAAGGTAGTATGAGTCAGCATATACTGTCTTAGCCGGCGAGCAGCCCATGCCAGAGCGTAGCAAGTTTTCTCGAGGAGTGAATATCTGGTTTCACAGTCGGTAAACTTTTTGCTCAGGTAATAAATAGCATGCTCTTTTCGGCCAGACTCGTCATGCTGCCCCAATACACACCCCATTGAGTTTTCTAAAACAGTCAGATACATGACCAGTGGTCTTCCCTCGACCAGTGGCATCAAAACAAGAGGCTCTTGTAAGTACTCCTTGATCTTGTCAAAAGCAACCTGGCATTCATCATTCCCATCTGACTACTTGATCTTTCTTCAATAGTTTGAAGATTGGCTCACAAGTAGCCGTTAGGTGAGAAAGAATATGGAAATAATAGTTCAGGCGTCCCAAGAATCCTCTGACTTCCTTCTCAGTACGAGGAGCAGGAATTTCTTGTATCGCTTTAACCTTGGCAGGATCGACCTCAATACCTTTGTTACTGACGACAAAACCTAAGAGTTTACCGGACCGTACTCCGAATGTGCGCTTGTTTGGGTTCAACCTTAGTTTATACTTCTTCAATCTTTCAAACAACTTTTGCAAGTGATCAAGGTGTTCTTCTTCTGTTTGTGATCTGGCTATCATATCTTCTATGTAGGCCTCTATTTCATGATGTATCATGTCATGAAACAAAGCTACCATGGCGCGCTGATAGGTTGCCCCGACATTCTTCAGTCTGAATGGCATCACTTTGTAGCAGAATGTGCCAAATGTTGTTTTCTCCATGTCCTCAGGTGCCATTTTGATTTGGTTGTAACCTGAGAATCCGTCCATGAAGGAGAACACTTTATGCTATGTTGTATTGTCAACCAGGATATCAATGTGGGTCAGTGGAAAACCATCTTTAGGGCTGGCCCTATTCAAATCTCTATAGTACATGCACATTCGTACTTTGTCGCACGGGAACAATGTTGGCAACCCATTGAGGATAGGAAGTGACAGCCAAGAATCCAACATTGAATTGTTTCATGACTTCCGCTTTAATATTCTCTAACATATCATGTCTCATGTGGCGGACTTTTTGTTTTACTGGTGGACAATCCTCTCTTGTAGGTAGACGATGTACCATGATGTCCGTATCAAGTCCTGGCATGTCTTCATATGACCAGGAAAAAATCTCAACATAATCATGCAATAGCTGAATCAAACGCTCCTTGACACTGGGATCCATATTGGAACCCACCTTGACCTCTTTTTTATCCTCCTCGGTACCCAAGATTGATCGTATCCACAGGTTCCTCATGAGGCTGAATAGCTCTTTCTTCTTGTTGTAGTAGTCTGGCCAGTTCCCCTGGTACTTCACAATCTTCCTCACCTTCATCTCCGGCTTGGTAGATTAGATCCTCAGAGTCATAAAAGGTCATAGCAGTATCGTTACCCATGGGATCCGAATGGAGGGGTACCTGCATTTGTGAGTGTGGGTGTGTGTAAGGGTATAGCCATCCTTAAAAATAAAATGTAAAAGAAAAACAATGAGCACAAAAGTTTGTATGTGAAAAACGTCCATGATTCATTGAATATGAAGATGAAATAAAAACCCTTACAAATGGACCATTGTGCCTCGGGTAAGGCACAAAGTTTTAAATGTGCGAATTGTTTGTGAATATTACAAGTTCAACAGAAATGTAAAGATAAATTACTAAGGGATGAAAGTTATTGGGACAAAGTCTCTGGCTTCCCAATTGCGAAGTCCTCCGTTGACAGTAGGAAAGATCCAATCCTCCAATTTGCAATTCTATTCACCGTCTTCTACCACATTCACCTCTTGGTTGCTAATCTTCAAGGGGGAACCTCCAGCACGGGCACGGCGTACAACCTTCTGAGCACCTGAAGTGAACCCTAAGCCAAACTTGTCAGATTTATACGAAATATCTAGAAGTTTCCCCCAGATGGTGCATCCACCCTCCTCTACTACTGCCTTGGCGTCCTTCAGAGATGACATCCAGAGTGGAGGTCTTGTAATCTGGGGAATCTGGGACAAAATTTTGGTTACTACTACCTCTTGGGGGACTTCTTCGAAATGTTGAAAAGGAGTTTCAATGAACTCTCCATCCAATTCCACATACCTGAAGGAATTGAGGTGGCTAATCATATATTCCTCTTCTCCGTGGATAGTGATAATCCTTCCCTGGACCGGATATTTCAACATCTGGTGCAGTATAGAGGTGACAACGCCGGTATTATGGATCCGACGGCCATCCTAGCAGACAAGAGTAAGAGGGGCGGATGTCCATTACATAGAAGGTTGAGTTGAAAGTTTTAGTTACAACCTTTATAGGGATATTCACCTCCCCTTGGACCATCCTCTTTAAGCCATCAAATGCCCTTATGACTATGTTACTGGGGTTTTAATGTCAATCCTTCGCAGTCTAGTATGTCGAGAGCTTCTTCGGTAAAACATTCAAAGATGATCCGGTGTCCACCAAGACATGAGCTAAAGTTGTTCCTCTATATTCCACAGAGACATGCAATGCCGCATTGTGCTTTCTTCCCCTTGGTTTCAGATCAGCATCTGAGAAGCCTAGGTCGTTGTCCGCCGTTAAGTTGGCCACACAATCTTGAAATTGGTCAGGATATGTCTCTTGTGGCACATGGGCTATCTTTAGGAACTTTACCAAAGCTTTCACATGTGCCTCGGAGCATAGTAACAATGCCAGCATGGAGATTTTTGGAGGGATTTTTCCCCAACTGTTCAACTATGTCGTAGTCGCTCCTCTTTATTATTCTCAGGATTTTCCTCTATTTCCTTCTTGGAGGTTTCGGGGATAATCAGTGGTTGAGCCTTCGTCCGGACAGGCTCTTCTTGAATACTTTTTCCTCGAGTTTCAGCAGTAGGAGTGTTGGTAGGGATAACAGCAGGGGTTGTGTCATCTTTGTAAATAGGAGCACTCGCAAATATGATAATTAGTACATAGGTAACCTTTGGAGCAGCCACGGGTCCAAAAACTACCTTTTGGGGGAGCAATTTTTGGAGAGAAGATTCTACGCTTCGAGTAATCTTACTGGTTCCGGCAATATTGCTAATGTCAGAGTCTTCTTCTTCAGAGTTTGTTTCTTTGCGGACAGCCCATCTTGTTTGATGCCATGGTAGTAGATGTCCCCCACCGTAATTCCACGACACAGTTTTGTCTGATTCGTACGGAACTGGCCCAGGGCATTGTGAGTTATAAGAGGAGTAGTTTTGGAACCAATGTAATTCTAACGAGTCTTTTGGGGACCCTGGAAGAATTGGCGGAGATGGTTATGATTGAAATGTCTTCAACAGGAACAGGTGAAACATGAGTACTTTCAAACAGAATCTCTTTGTTGTCTATCAAGCGTTGAATGCCTATTTTCAACAAAGGGAAAACAGTTTGGTGAGGATAAGAAAAGATGGCAATCTTCATTACAACCCGGGAATACACCGGCTTTTGACAAGTTTATCTTAATGATTGGGAGTGGAGTCAAGAGTTTGTTAACTATGGTAACAAACAAATCTTCTTCAATTGCGTTGGTGTTGTGGCCATGTCTAGGCATAGGAGCAGAAATGACGTTTGGATTCTCAGGTGCATCAAACTCAATCTCTTTGGCCTCTATAAGATCTTGAATTTTGTTTTTCAAAGCCTAACAGTTGTTAGTGTCGTGACCCGGACTTTCAGAATGATATGCGCAGCGGGCATTCGGGTGATAATAAGGGGATGTTCTGTTGGGGTTCTTGGGAGCTTCTTTTAAAGTTGCCAAATTGGATTTCAGAAGGTGCGGTAAAACCTGGGCTAGAGTCATATTGATTCTGGTGAATTTCCGGACCGGCCTTTCCACCCTCGGTTGGTTACTTCTTGGTTGATCAGATGTAGGCTTTGGGATCATAACATCCCCTACCATTGGTCGGCATTCATCTCTCCCTTGATTTCTTATGGATATACATCAGATACCTCCTTCTTCCTAATGAAGGGTTTCCTCACAGCTGTAGAGGCAGATGAATCCTTCTGAATCTTTCCACTTTTTATGCCAGCTTCCACCCTCTCTCCGGTTAGTATTAACTCAATAAATCCTGCAGATGAGCTTCCAATCAGATGGTTTGAAGAAAGGGCCCGATAGAGTGCCTAAGAACATATCCACCAACTCCGTTTCAGACAGAGGGGGTTGAACTCTCCCAGCTAGATCTCTCCACTTCTGCGCGTAATCCTTGAAACCCTCATTGGAAGCCATGGCCATACTCTAAAGTTGAGTACGGGTAGGCGCCTAATCTGCATTATATTGGTATTGCTTATAGAAAGCTGCGGAAAGATCTTCCCAATTATGGACTTTGACCCTTTCCAGTTGGTAAAACCAGTCGAGTTGTGTTCCAGATAGGCTATCTTGGAAAAAATGCACCCACAAGTCTTTATCGGTGGAGTGCGGCTGTATCTTTCTCACATATGATCGGAGGTGCATTTTAGGACATGACACCCCATCATATTTTTCAAACAAAGGCACTTTGAATTTCGGAGGAATCACAATCCCCGACACTAGTCCCAATTCTTCAAAGTCTAGACCTGGCACCTTTTGTATTTCCATAGCGCTCAGACGCTATTCAAGATGTCTGTACTTATCATCTGCTGGAGGATACTGTTCCTCGGAGTAGTCTTCCTCTTCTTCCTCCTCTTCAGATTCCGACATAACCGTTTGTTTCTTTTCCTTTCCCTTCTCCTTCACCAGATGTTGTTGAAAAATTCAATGTTCTTCTAGTATGTCCCTAAAACCTTCTCCCCATGTTTAAAACCCCAGTGACCTTCTTTGTTTTTTTCTTTCTTTCTTCAGCTAACAGAGTCTTCAACTCTTCCTGCCCCTTGGCTAGAGTCATGAGTAACTGTTGAAACTTCGTGTTTGAACTTGAAGATCTTTGACCGTCTGTTCGAGATCGATCTTACTGAAATAAACATTAGAGAGATGAGGAAACTCGTTTCAAAATACTTTTTTATGTTATGATGAATGATATATGCATATGTAATATTTTCAAGGACTTTTAAAGATTCAAGTTCGTTTTAGACAAAAAGAAAACACACGTTATATTAATAAGATAGAGTTTGAGTACATCAATGCCCCTTGGGAAAAATAATACAACACTCTAAGATAAAAAAGTAGTGCACATCCTCTTTGGGGCGATGTAGGCATTTAGAGTCTGATCCTCGTGAAGTAGCCTAGCGAGTTCCAAAACCTTCTTCTCGCTTGCGTAGAATTGGGCTTTGAAAGTATCTCGCTCTCCTTTGAGCTGTATCCAATCCCTTTGTAGGTCTTCAAGAGATGTGGGCATGTCAGGATGTAGGATAGTGTATGGAACTTCTCGCTCCTTAACAGACTCAATGATCACCGGGAGGATGGAAGGATAAGACATCATGAGACTTTGAGCTGCGGTGTTCGTACCCACTTGAGGTGAGGCTCAAGAGGGATGGAATTATTGTGTCCCAAAGTCTTGCTATCCACCTTGTTTAGCATCCTCTGTGCTCGGATGAATCTCTGGCGAAGACCTTGATCGTCGTTGTCATAGTCGAATACCAAGCCTTGAATCAACATCTCATGCGGGCCATCCCTTTGAGCATAACCAAACTGTCTTAGAGCTAAGCATGGGTTGTAGGTGATACCTCTCCTAATGCCAAGTAGAGGGACATTAGGGAATTCCCACAATGGTCAACAATGATAACATTCTCTTTGATTCGAGAGCACTAATGAATATCTGAATATTTTGAGCGTCATTAAACTTTGTGACCACCTTAATCCTTGCTCATTCTTTAAGACTGATTGGGAAAGATGAGAAATAAACCATCTTGCCAAGAGATGAGTGCAAAACATAAGTACACCTCTTTTCCTCATTGTACGAGTGTGAAAAAAGTGTAGGATATCCCCTAGCAATGTAGGCACTGGGTTGCGTGATATGAAGATTTTAACGACACTCACATCTATGAGTTGGTAAGGATTGGAAACAAAACCATCCCATAGATGAGGAGAGCCACAATTTCCTCAAAAGCTTGCAAGTATAAGGAATTCCAACAACTTTGGGCTTTCTCAAACAGAAACTTTGCTAAGAAGCCTTTGACACCACTTCTAGTTTCCCAATGAGTTGTGACATCAGATGAGTGCAAGTGCAGAGCTTGAGTAATCTCTTCTGGTTTGGGTCTCTTTCCGTACCGTTTAAAGGTAGTTGATTGAGAATGGGAATCCTCAAGAGTTGAGATAATTCTTCCAAAGTAGGTACAAGCTGATAGTCGGGAAAAATGAAGCAATGGTGTAAAGGATCAAAGAACTGGAAGAGTACCTTCATCATATCCTCATCTGTGTTGGAGGTGACCAAGTTGAGTAGACGACCATGCCTCTCGGGGAAAGGAGAGTTCTCAGGGATCCTTGAAACTAACTCCTTGAGTTGTGGAGGAATTCTTACAAGGTTAACTTGGATAGTTTTCCTGCGAAGTGAATCCATATCCTACAAAACAAGAACAAAGATGAATCTCCAAAATCCTTGAAATGGTTAGTGAATGCATATGATGCTCATGATGTCCATGGTGTTATGTACAATTATGCAGTATACAAGCAAAACAAACAAGTTCTTAGTTTAGGATTGCATGGGGTTTTAAAGGTAAGTACCCTCTTGAAGTTTAGTTGGCTTAAACCTGTCCTAGTAATAGTAACCGGGTTCTAAGGAGCTCAATATCACCTGATTGTTTCCTTGGTCAATGTTTCAGCTCAAGCCTCTTTAATGGCGACCGAAATATCCCAAGAAACCAACCCTTAATGAGTGTAGTATCGAGTATCTACAAACTTCGGACTGCACCAAATCTGGTCATCTCACTACATCCTAAAGGCCAAGTTGGTCAAGTAAAGGGTTCTAGAAGTTCATTAGTGCTTCATGACATCACTCAGGCAGCCCTGTATTCTCTTTGATTGACTCAAAGGCTACCGATACCCACAAATATGTCGCACTAACATAGCTATTGCTTAGACCATGTCAGTATACCCCACACAGTTTCCACAACGTATTGCTATTTACCTATAATGTCTCCCAAATCCGGGTAGAGGATTTCAAACCCAAACAAAGAATCATAATGTAAAGCAAACAAGTCAAACAGTGTAAGCATATAAATGTGATCTAGCCCTAAGGTAACCCCATTTTTATAGTATTCCCCAACAGAGTCGCCAGTTCTGTGGTACGGTGGGAGAACTGACTTGAGGGTTTTTGTGTTTGATGGAAAATGTTACGGTTAGCAAGAGTCGCCACCGACTTTTCTTTTATCCAAAAGGAAAGGTGAAAAAGCACAGGAAAGACCTTTAAGATGTTTTCTTGAGTTCGAGGAGTAGATTATGAAAAGGGAAGGTATTAGCATCCTTTTCATCCATGGTTTTCCATGGGCTCTTAGCTACTTGCTAGATCACTTGCTTTTGTTGTTTGAAATTGTGTTTGGTGTGGTTTTGAAAGTATTTTGTAAAAGAGGTCATTTGTTTAGGCAATCTTTATAATGATTCTCGTTCGTAAGAATGTATACAAAGATGTTTGTCTTTTTGAAAATGTTTTCAATTTTTGTAAGATGTTTTTGAAATGTGTGTGATTGTTTTAAAAATAGCAAGGATAGTTGTTTGAAAAATAGAGAAAGTAACTAGGAGTAATCTACCTACTCAAATGTCTTTCTTGTTCATTTTATATTCCTTTGACATTGTTGTCTTACCATTGATTTGGTAAGCAACCCTATCTTTGGATGTAAACGGGACGGGCGTGGGTCATCGTATAACCATGATTAGCAATGTTTGCAAAGTATCTTAGTATTTTTGAGGGACCAAGATCATCTTGTAAGGCAACTTTGAATAGCGTTATTAAGGGACTATGATCTTTATACTTGTTTGTTTTGCCAAGATACTTCGCATGCGTAATATGGCCATTTTGTATAAGGCAACCAAGTGGAGAAACCCTAAGGATGCTTGTGTGCAAGTGTGTTATTTTCATGCTTTGATTTTGTATTGGATTTAGGGTTTTCTATTTGATTTTTTTTATCTTGCCATACAAACCCTAATTACTAGCATGGTATAAAAAAGCGGTAAATTGCATAATTTAAAGATTACTAAGCTATTACAATATTTTATGGGAGGGGGAATACAACTTGTGAATGGGGATTTGCAACAATGTAAAGCTAATTTAAACTATTACAACCAAATCGAATTTGTACAAATATTTGAATAAACAATATATAATACAAATTAAATATGCAATGAATATATATATATATAATATATATATATATATTTATATATAGTATATATATATATATATATTATATATAATATATATAGTATATATATATATATATATATATATATATATATATATATATATCTATATATATAGTATATATATATATATATATATGCAAGAAAATATTTTTGTTTTGTTTCTTTCATATAAAGAAATTTTTTGAATTTAAACCTAGTAAATTAAAAAAAGAAATTATTTTTATACATTGGTTAATCCTAATTTTATTTTATTAAAAGGAAATAAAGTTCCTTAAATATTATTTTTTGTGTATTTTTTGTCTTGAAATAATAAAATAATATTTTATGAAAATATTTAGTCTTTTTATATGTCAAAAATAAATATTTTGAAAAAAAGAATAAATAATTAACCTAATTATATTTTTTATTTACAAGTTTATTAAAAAAAGTAAAAAATAAAAAATAAAAAATATATATATATATATATATATATATATATATATATATTATATATATATATATATAATATAAGATAGTTATATATATAATATATATATTATATATA